>JAHWGI010001161.1:0-1200000 GCA_029379305.1 Frankliniella fusca
GGTGTTGGAGGGGCAGTGAACGTAACTTCGAGGCGGGGAGGGGGAGAGGGGGGGGTGGCGGAGGGGTGGGATGGGGAGGATGGGGGGCGGCAGGGTGGGGAAACAGAATTAGATAAGGTACTCGGGGGTAAGAAGTGAGTGGGGGGGCCGTGCTGTTGGGGGGAGGGGGTGGGACGATCAAGTGAGGTTTGGGGCTTAGGGGGGGGTTAGGGGTGGTGATCCGGGCGTGTAGGGGGAGAGGGGGGGAGGCTGAGCGGGCATATTAAGTGCCGGTGTAGGCTTCAGGCATATTTGTGGCTTGTTTGTTTGTTGTTTGTGTTTTTTTGTGTTTTTTTTGTTTGTGGAGGATTTTCTGTTTATTCTTGTTTGTTTCATATTTGAGTTTTGATTTGGTGTAAGTTGTAAAGTCTTTTTTTTTGTTTTGTTGGATTCTTTTGTTACTATTTTTTATATTTTATTAGATCTTTTCTTCTTTCGAATAATGCTATTTGGTTTTGAGTGTAAGTTTTATTATGAATAATAGAAGATAGGAGGAGGAGAGGAGGAGGAGGAGGGAGGGGAGGAGGAGGGAGGAGGAGGAGGAGGAGGGAGGAGGAGGAGAGAGGGGGAGGAGGAGGAGGAGGAGGAGGAGGGAAGGTGAAGGAGAATGAGAAGGAGGAGGGCAGCAGGGATCTGGCGCGGAAGAGAAGGCCGAACCGCAGTCCAGGACCAGGACCACCTCAGGGGAGAACGGCGAGAGAGGCGAGGAGGAGCGGCGCGGCGCAGCGCAGCGCGCACCAGGTGAAATTGAAAGAGATAGATAAATACACGTTGGAATGCAGGCGCTGCAGGCAGCGGGCGCACCGCCGTGGCTGCTGGCAAAGTTATCCTGTCTAGGCCAGGCACCGCCGCACCCCGCCCCGCCCCGCCGCGCCCCGCCCCGCCGCGCCCCACCGCACCCCGAGCCGCCGCGCCCCGCCGCAGGCAAGGCGCTCTTAGCTCGATCCGATATGCGCTCCCAGCTCTCCGCGCGCCGCACTGCGCCACCCCGCCCAAGAGAGTCAAGGTGAGGTTGGAACACCCACGACCTTCTTTCCGTCGGGGATCGTCAAATAAGTCCCGTGTCGTCCTCGGGCCCACGGTAGGAACAATATAGAGGGTCAGTAAGTCCGGCGACACGACAAGACACGCGCCTATATAGCGGCACTTCCATCGATTTTTCAAACCAACGAGAGTAGAGAGCACACGATCTACGACGACAAGGCCTGTCTAGCAGGGAGGGGCTCGTACGGTACTCGTTCAATTACTGTCAGAGTACACAGTACTGGGGACGGCCGGGCCGCGGGCCGCGCGCGGCGCACTCAGCCGCAGCTTCCGCTGAACGTACTCGGCTATCCGGGCTCCGGGCCCCGGGCTCCGGGCCGGACCGCTAGCCGTGAGGCTCCGGCTCCTCCGGCTCCGGCTCCGGCCGGCTGGGCCGGGCCTGCGGGCGTGGCGCGCCGAGGTCTAGGAGTGGCCGCACGGGCACCTGTCCTGGGCAGCACGCGCGCGCGCACGCACGCACGCACGCTCGCACACACACACCAACACAACACAACACACACACAACACAGAGTCCCAGTCCCTGCCGCAGGCGCTGTCAAGGTGCGCCGCCCGCCGCCCCGAGACTCCTTGACTTGAAAGAACCAGGCCACAAATGACCTGCAGTGGTATTATTATTATTTGCGATTGTCTTTTACTCCCCCCCCCCCCCCTGTCCTGACGCTGCTGACACCACACATTCGCGCTCGCGGGTCCGGGGGGGTCGTGGCGTGAAGATAAGAGCGCCCCGTTGCGCAACGACGCTCTCCAGGGTGGGGCGGGGTGGGGTGGGGCGGGGCGGGGCGGGGCGGAGTCGGGCGTTGCCTGCCAGGCCGCCGGGCGGGCCATCGACGCGTCGCGGCATCGGCGGCCCTCCTTGGAGATACGCGGCGCTAGGTGGTCTTCCGGCTTTCCGCGCCGGCAAGGCGCCGGCCGCACCTCGGGACCTCAGAGGCGCCGACGCCCCGCCCCGCCCCGCCCCACCCCGCCCCGCCCCACCCCGCCCCGCCCCACCCCACACCAACCATACCGCTCCGCCGGCAAATCCCTCTGCGTACTCGGCTCGCGATACAGATAAGGCCCCCGTGCTACACCACTCCGCAGTTGTACCGCCCTTCAACTCCAACGTGAAGCCCTCAGCAGAACACTGGGAAAAAAAATGGACTGGTCAAAGGTACCACACCAATCCTATAGTTAAATGGCTATACTAGTTGATAGTAATACTAGTATTGTCGAGTATTGTGGTATGGTGTACAAGGCCTTGGTATCAGGTATCAGCATCGTTAACGCATTTTCCAAGAGTTACGCTCAACTTTGGCCGTGTCATATGGTCCGGCGGCGGCCGCACCACACCGGGTGCACACAGGTTCGTTGACAGGTTGTCACCGTAGTCGAGTGGTCTGAGGTATCGACTACCAGCATCAAGTTCCGCGGGGTTCAAAAGCGGGTGACGGCAGCAGCACTTGAAGAGTAATATTAAAACCTTTGCACAACGAAGCCAAATGCCTGTATGCTAGCGACTATTTTATACTTTCTGATGGGGAAAAAAAAGGACTAAAACATTTATAGATTTTAGTGAGGTAACTGTTAATAGGCAGTCCGGTAAGTTTAACTAAAATACGTGTTACCAAACTGTCTGGTATCTTTTACTAGAATCCTAGTTGGTTCCTTAGACTGGTACCTTCAACCAAGACAAGATAATAGTTATGCCAACTAGATTTTTTTTAAAGTGTATAAAGTCAGTCCATTGCTGAAATTGTCGTTACGTGTTTCCGTAGGAGCGTGCGGTGCAGGGTGCGGGGCGGGGCGGGGCGGGGCGCGGGTGTTCCGAGGTTTCGTAGAGCTCTTCTCACTCTCACACTACCCGCGAGCCACTGATGGTCCATCGGTCAGAAAGAGAACGGTGAAAACAATGTCTGATTTTTTGAGGAAAAAGGGAAAACTTTGAGGAACTTCCGTAATTTGAGGGAAACCCCGCAAATTTTGAGGAAGACTCCTCAAAAAATAAGGGAAATCTCCACAAATTTTGAGGAGACTTACTCAAAATCTAAGGAGTTTTTCTCAAAGTATACAAGGTCCTCAAAGTTTTCCCTTTTTCCTCAAAAAATCAGACATAGTTTTTACCGTGAGACGGAGGACTCTTCGCATGCTCTCCGGTATAAGTGGGGAAGAAGGCCGAGGCAGAGCAGGAGAGGCGATGTGGACGCTCAGAGCGAGACCAATTTCCCGATGTCGCCCGGGGAGGGCTCGCGCCCGTGCCGAGCCGGGCCGGGCCGGGCTGTCCCGTCATTACGGACCGATCAGCTGTTACGACGCGCCGGGCCGCGAGGGCCTCATGCAGCTACTCACTATTCCCTGCGGGAAGGAGGAGAGCGGGACGGCCATGCGGGCAGTGGGAGAGAGGGGGAGAGAGGGGCGGGGGGAGAGAAAGGCGGTGGATTAACATGCCAGGAGGTCTGGTCTATTCTCTGGTGTGTGTGGTCCGGAAGAGCAGAGGCTTGGGATGCGGGGTGATGCGAGGCGAGGGAGGGGCACCGCAAAACTGAACTCTCGGTCCGGCGCCGGCGCGACCACGTCCTTGCCCTGCTTGCTGGCCACTCGGTATTAGAATCCGGACTTTACAGAGTGATGGAATAATGTTCATTGATAGGGAGTACCCCGGATTTCGAAAGGATCTGCATTCGCTACTATATACTCCAGCCCCAAACAGTAGTTTAACTACTGTTTACAAACTGTCAACTACAGTTTGAAAACACTTTTCTGTAGTTTGATTACAGTTATACTGCACTTATTTCGGACACAGGCAACTAGGAAAACTAGTAATAAACAATACTTTTACGAGACAGCAATCGCGAAATAACTTTGGACCGCGAAACTGTAGTTGGCCTGCAGATCCTTCCACCCGGGACCAAACCGATTTGAGCACTGTCGAAAAAACTACAAAAGGTCTGAAATGCGTTTTGAAAAAATGATTTCCTTGCCTTCGAGGGTTCGACAGCGTTGGAGCGTCAAGTGCCGTCAGGAAAATAAACAGCACTATTGGCTACGTCAAACGGCCCCGCGGTAAAGTTCCGCCCGGCTCCACCCACACGCCTCGCCACGCCACGCCGGACCCATCATCAAAGCCGCAATGACATCACCACGTGGCCGCGGGCCTAAAGCACAGACTCATTGCTGGGCGGGGTGGGGTGGGGTATGGGGTGGGGCGACCTCATGGACACCTGCAGGTGTCCCTCCCGCTCGTCCTGCCCTGTTAAGCTGTGCACAGCGCTGAATCTGACCCCCGAGGTGAAAGCGCGGGGGCTGTGGGGCGGGGCGGGGCGGGGCGGGGCGGGGCGGGGCGGGGCGGGGCAGGGCGGGGCGGGGCGGGGCAGGGCGGGGCGGGGCGGGGCGGGGCAGGGCGGGGCGGGGCGGGGCGGGGGCCGACCCTCTGTCACCAGTTGCCTGCGGGTGCGGGCGGGTAGTCACCTAACCTACAGGCCATAAGCCGGATGACATTCAAATGTGAGGTGCGTGCAGCCGCACTGCTGCAGGAGGCGCCGTACGCGGAGGATGAACGCGCGCCAAGGTTAAAACATAAAAAGTAATATGAAAAAATTACCTCAACAACAACAACAACAACAACAACAACAACAAACAAAAACTGCAGCTACCATTACCCCAACCGCCTTGTGCAGCAAGGCACGCGAACACAGCTTCCTGCCGGCACCTGCCGTGTGCCATCCGGTAGCATTGACCCACTCCACTCTTCGCATTTTCAGTGAAATCGCTTTGCTGCTGCACTTTCCCTCCGCGCGGCGCGGCCGGCGCGGCCCGGGGCCCGGCAGCACGACACGGACAGCGCAAGGAGATGCATCACTCGATCGACACAAAAGGAGAGGAGAGAAGGGGCGTTACTGTGGCGCTACTCCCGCCCGCCGCGCCGCTCGCCTACAACCTATCGCGTTGGCACGAAAATGGTCGTCATTTGGGAAACGAAGGGGCCAGCTAGCCTAGCCACTATGGGGCCTAAACTATCTTCGGAAAGCGCGAGTATATAGACAACCCCGAGGGGTGGACGACTCGAAGTTTCGATGTACACAGGAGTACGGAGTACGCGAGAACAGTCAGAGAAAGAAGGAGTACTGTATGTCGCAGTACGCCGAGTACACCTGGAGGACAGCCGGCGGAGTACAGGCGGAGTACGCGGAGTACACCCGGAGTACGTTCTGGCCTGTACATAAGAAGCCGTCCAGTCGTCCACCCCTTGGGCAACCTAGAGTCCTAGAGTGACTCTAGGGCAACCCTCACACGCCGGTGCGATGCGCACGGCACAACTGCACGGGGTTTTCCAGATACAAAGGGTACTTCTTCTCCGCGACACGTTAAGTAGAGAGAGAAACAGAGGGCAGGGGGCGTATTAAGGTCTGACCGACAGGGGGGAGGCGCGGTGCCCTTCAGGTTACCTACACACAGAGGTTTTGTAACACAATTTGCCTACCTTAGGCGGTTGTCTGGAGACCACGCGCCTGAAAGAGGGGATCTCGACCCCTTCTTGCCTAAACTAACAAGTTTAACGGAAACGACTGCCTCGGGAGTGCGCCATAGACTTCTCCCCCGCACGCGCGACCCCCCCCCCCCCGCCTCACCCACCCGCGAGTTCGTGGAAGCGTGTCAGCAGCCGGCTGAACTTGTCAACAAGTCATGACGAGACACGTCGCGCTGGTCCATGGAGATAAGGGACGTTCACACGGGCGTGGCGTGGCGGGGTGGGGCGGGGTGGGGCGGGGCGCGGCGGGCTCGAACTGAGGAAGCACCTGCCATGTGATACAGCGCGCCGCGCCCCGCCCCGCCCCGCCCCGCCTTGCCACGCCACCCGAACATTGCATCGCAAAGAACACTACGCAGCCGAGCGCGTATGGCCTCGCGTGACGTGTCGCGAGTGGGTCTGGCCCGGGTGGCACCCCACCTCAAGTACCACTCAGTCCCCCGCCCACGCGCCTCCAGCGAGCAGCGAGCGCCTAGCTCTGTCTCCACACTTTGCCGAGAGCAGCGATGGACCGTCGTCGGCGATCAGTCACCGCACGGAGAAAAAGATTAGCTGACTCAGCAAACTTCATTATTACAAATATAGCGCCTACAACTTTTTGTTTGTTGTTGTTGTTGCAGTAATATTGTATATAGCTGGTAGAGCAAAGGACTTAGCAATGGCAGCTGCGAGGTAGTTATGTGACAGCAATATTTGTTGCTGTTCCAGCAAAAAATGTTGTAGGCGCTTACCAGCAAATCTTTTTTTTTCCGTGCACGCTAAAATCCACTCCGCGGATCGCGCCGAGCCCGAGCCAGAGGGTCGTCAACTCCGCTTGGCCGTGTATATAGGGAGGAATATGGAATATTACAGGTATTATTGGTAATATAACACCAATTTTACAGTACTGACGTCATAATCCTGGGAAACTGGGTAATATCAACGTAATATTACCTATAATATGGGTAATATCAATGTAATATTTGAGGTAATATCAACTCGGGTACGGCGGAATATCGGAGTTGATGACCCTTTGGCCCGAGCCCAACACACACGTAACGAGGCTTACCTCCGACAATCCTGTACACAATTATTGATCCGAACTGCAAACGACCCGCCGCGGCTCTCAGTCACAGACTGCGGCGGGGCGGAGGAGGCTGTCTGACTGACCGACACGCAGTGGCTCTTCACGCCCCGCCACGGGGCGGTTCGGCTGACTGGAGCGATAGCGATGGGTTTGCTTTCAGATAAACCTAGGATTCACTGTTGCGAGAGAAGAGAGAGACGAGTAAAAAAATAAATAAAAAAATTTGACACCTAAAAAATTTTAAATCACAATCCAGCCCATCCCGTTTGCTTACGTAAAACGCACGCAAATTTGAAGTAAATACGCGGTTTAGTTTGTGAAAAAACACACTCCACGTTGATAGTATTAGTCGCGATTGTTTGAAATTAGTACTGTATATAGATTATGCTCGTAGCAGGACTCGGTTCTTTCGGTTGATAGGGAAGGAAGGAAAGAGACGCCGGAAGAGTCCCGGAAAGCTGAGCGGAGAGGGAGAGGGGGAGGAGGCAGCTTGTGAGACGGAGCGAGCAGGTCCGGGCCGGGCGCCTCCGCTCCACCTGACCCGGCCCCGCCCCGCCCCGCCCCGCCCCGCCCCGCCCCGCCCCGCCCCGCCCCGCTCCGCCCGGCCCAGGCTGGCACCCTCTTACCTCACCGCGAAATAACCCACAATCAACTTCATCTTGCTGACAGAACAAGTCGTCCTCCCCGATCACGCGGTTGGCAAAGCCGCGAGCAGCACATCATTGAAGATGCACCCCAGACACTGATTACCTAACAAGAACGCTCTCTAGGAACCTCGAGGAAAGAAGGATCCGTAAGGCATATCTCTTTGAGAATGACTGACTGCATGTCGTCTTGTCGATCATAAACGATTGGAATAACTCGTCAGATCTTCTATGGCGACAGACCACACCACATAATGCACTATTAGGCTATAGATTCCGAGTCAAACACAACTGGACACACAGCCGGAGACTCCGCAGACGGGGCTGTCACGAGGCTTCTTGCCGCACCGAGTGGCGCGCGGTTGGGTGGGGTGGGGTGGGGTGTTGCACTTTCACTGCCGTATCTATTGGCCGGGCTGGACGCCGGTCGGCCAGCAGGCACCTCGGGCCTCGGGCCGTGTGTCCTGCTCGGTCCTGCTTCAGGCAGCGGCAGCCCTGTTTAAGCTCGTCAAATATTTCAAAATCGTACAATTATAGGTTGGGGAAATTGGAGAGAGAGGGAGGAAGGCACAAGAGAGGGGAGAGAGAGAGAGAGAGAGAGAGAGAGAGAGAGAGAGAGAGAGAGAGAGAGAGAGAGAGAGAGAGAGAGAGAGAGAGCGAAAAGCTTCGTCCAGCAGACAGTACGCACAGAAACGGTATAAGGGTTCATGTACAGCAGTATTGCAAAATTCCATTAATGTGAGAGTGTTCCCAGCGAGTCAGTCAGTGCACTTGCACGTCAATTAGAGCATGCAGTCTTAATTATTGTCCTATGACGCAATATCTCAGCACCGAGGGAGCACTTGCTCCGCAGCTACCGTACACCACATTTATTTTTTCTTTCTTTTCGCTGATAACTGTACAACAGTGCTCCGCACAAGCCGTTCATTTTCTGCGCCACGCACCGGTGCGCAATTTTATAAATTTATACGACGTTGTTTAACGAGGAACCATCATTCCTCGCCTCGTTTACGCCGCCGCTGCACTTGCAGAGTTGGGACAGACTAGACCGCGCCTGAGCCGCTGCCGAGGTTATGATTAAGGCTTCAAGGGGGTAGGGGGGATTGCCATCATTTCGGGAAAAGCAGACAACTCAATTTGGGCCACTTGTATACCAGGAGTGTTGAAGGGGATGGCGCTTGCACTGCCGCTATGCTGCACCTGCTGCAGTCTAGTGACGATGCCATCCTCATCAAAATGTGTCAAAATATACATCCTCAGCCACGAGCCATTTTCACTTTGCTGCAATTCGAGCTACGAAAGTTAGTTGTCGAGTTCTGTTAGCAAAAACCTTTCGAGCTGGACACGACAACGGGCGGGTAGCGGGCACTGTTCGCACCAACGAGCCGCACGCCACGCTGCCGCCCCGCCGCGCCCCGCCCCGCCCCGCCCCGCACCAGCGCGGCTTTGTTCTGGCTCATTCGCGCCGCACCACGCCATGGAAATTACAAATGAGAAGCAATTTCTTGTTCACGGAAGCGGAAGATGAGACCTGCGGGTCGGGTCGGGCCTCGTGGCAGGGCTTCACCGGCACACAGCCCTGCTAACCCAATCCCACGCCTCGCCCCACCTCACCTCGCCCCGCCCCGCCCCGCCCCGCCCCGCCCCGCCCCGCCCCGCCCCGCCCCGCCCAGACTAGCCATGCCCCAGCAGGCCGCGAACAAGGTGCGACAACAAACACCACACACTAAATGGAAATGTGCCTTTTATTCGTACATATCACACACTGTGAAAAAACAGCCTCTGCGGTACAGAGCCAACTACGGAGACCGTACCCCCTCGAAAAATGAGTTTTCTCGATGACAGTATACGGTTTTCTTCCGTACTTTGTTCCGTACCTTGCCGTACCTTAAGGCAGAACCTGGCATTTCTTATGGGTAAGATGTGGAACGAAGGTACGGAACTCCGTTACAGACTCCGTAACAAAAACGTAAACCACCGGGAAAAAAAAATTAGCGGGAACTTTTCCGTACATCTCACCGTACCCCCAATTTTTTTAACATGGGGTCTTATGGGATACAGTACGGAAACCAGGAACGGAAGTGACCGTAATCCAAAATAACGGCATTTTTCCGCAGAAGAGACCGTGATTTTTTTTCCCAGTACATGTAACTAGAAAAACACATATGCAGATTTACGAGCAAAATCGTGATCCATTATGAATATTATTTTATATAAGTCTGTTGAATTTTGTGCATTTTTCTTCCTGCAGATGTACGAAAAATATTCTACATAATCCCGCAAAATTTTGTACCTAAATCTGCATGTTTATCTGGTTAGATGCGATCGTGTACGAAATAGTACATTTCCAGTTAGAGTGCAGATGCCTTGCAGTTTTGAGGTACAACCGCGGCGTTCCGCAGTATAAAGCCCCTAAATCCTCCCTGCGCTTCCATACTCCCGGAACAAGCCGCCGGTTAATCGCGTATACACCCAATAGGACTGCGCAAGTCCTCGACGCTAAATCCAAGGCTAAATCGGCCCACGGGTGGCCCGTGGCGGGGCGGCACGGCGGCGCTGCTCCGGGGCCGCAACCATCAGCGTCAGCAAATCACCCGGACCCACCCGATTGTCACCACTGGCCTGCTTAACGGCCGGGCGGCGGACGGGGCGGGGCGGGGCGGGGCGGGGCAGGCTCACCATTTAACCACTTCTGTCGCTCTCGTGGGCAGAGACAAAACAAACCACCTGCAGCCCCTGCGGCTCCGGACCGGCTGCAGCCGCGACAAACAATTTGGGGGGCAATTTCTACTTTCGTTTCCGCGGACACTTTCCCGCGCGGCTGGCCGTCGCGGAGTTAGCGAGCAGCCAGGCCAGGTCACTGTTGGATGTGCAGCAGACGGACGGACACCGCAGCGGGAGCCGACTATGTCGATACGACCATTACCCTAGTGGAAGGGCAGCGCCTGTAGGGTGCAAATTTCGCGTCTTTTTTCAAGGCGTCCCGAAACTTCGCCAAGAAAGCGCCTTTTAGGGCGCTTTTCGGGGTACTTTTCGATAGAAAAGGTGCCCTGAAAGACGCTTGTTTGGCGAAGTTTCGCACTCTTTAAAGCTTACGGTGAATTTCACTGTAAGCTACGGTGAACTTGGTATCACCGTAACTTAGGTCAATTTTCACCGTAATCTGCGGTGAATGTCACCGGAGATTACGTTCATGCCCCCTGCTGCACCGTAAGCTACAAGTACATTACCGTAGCTTACGGTGAGGGCCACCGTAGCCTACGGTGAAATCCACCGTAAGTCACGGTGATGCCAAGTTTACTGTAGCTTAAAGTGAAATTCACCGTAAGCTTTTAAGACTGTGGGACGCCTTGTGAAAAGGGCGCGAAATTTGCGCCCTACGGGTGCTGCCCTTCCAGTGGGGTATCCAGATGCGGACTGTATACTGTATCCGGATCCGGACGCGCAGAGGAGTGGCGCGCCGGGCCACGCTGCTTAATACAGCACGTCCACTGTCGCTGACAGGGCGGGCAGATAACACGGAACACATGGCCACGCCACGCGATTCAAGGGAATGCCAAGGCAGAAGGATTCGACAGGAATGCAGTATCAGATAAAGTCGACTCGAGAGTATCGAGAGTGTGCGTCCGGGCCGATCCCCGGCCCCAGCCCGGTATGGTCACGTTGCTGCGGCAGAGGGCCGGCCCGGATACGGGGTTCCTGATGGGTAGGCAATACGAGTTACAATCCGTCTGAATGTAGACAAAAAGCACGGCTTTGCCCCACCCATAGCAGTCGGCTGAGGCCCCTGGCAGAGGGGCGCTCTCCGCGCGCAATGAGTTTCTCCCCGCGGCGTTAGTTCACCCCACCCGACCCGACGCGACCCCGCACGCCGATATAACTTTTCCCCCGAAAACATGGGCTTTTCAGACAGTCATGAAACGAAAGCTCGCGGTGTGTCGCGACAGTTTCCTGACCATTAAGGTGCACGTGGCGCCGAGCTTTCTCCCGCGGAGTGGACACCACTGCCACTGAGACAGTACCGGCAGCACGCCGCCAGCGGCGGGGGGTCCCACCGCGTGCCGCATGAATTATGGATCGCCGTCCCCACTACTCCCCAACAGTGTATGGCTATACACACACCCTTTTCAAAATTAATCATTATTAACTACACAAACGCCCGCGTGCGGCCGCTGTATGCAGCGCTCCCCCATCGCCCGCGCAGACCAGCGCGCGGCACATAGGGGCACCGCTATCCGCAGGGTTGTCTCAGCGACGCCTGCCCAGCCCCGCCCTGCCCTGCCCAGCCCTGCCCTGCCCTGCCCTGCCCTGCCCAGCCCTGTCCCTCCCCGCCTCGACCTCCCACAAGCAGGCGCGCGGAGGGACCGGACCGGACCGCCGGACCGGGCCGAACAGGACCGCGACCCGCTAGGCCATCATTTAGGCGCCACTGCCCCGAATAATGACCGTAGCTGGCAACGCGCGCGGCTGAGCGCGGCTGAGCGCGGCCGAGGCGCAGCGCGCAGCCGCAATCACAGAATGCGGCTCAGCCGCGGCGCGCACCTCGGTTCAGCAGGGCAGCCCGTCCCGCCAGACGCTGCCTGAGCGCGCGCAGCGTTTGTAATCCTGCAGGCCGGGCGGGGCGGGGCGGGGCGGGGCGGCTTTTAATGATCTACGAGCAGCCTGGGCTAACGCCGGCCCACGACGGCTCAGCACACTGCGAAGAGCAGGACCGCCGCGCGATGCACTCCGCTCTGCGTACTCACCTGACTGTCTGCGCAAAGCAGGTACGTTGAACGAGGGTACCTCTGGGCGACAAGAGTGATGCTGTCCATCGCATCACCTCTCGGACCACAATGCCGGCGGACAATGCCAGCCTAACGACCTGACCCGAAGCGTGGCGAAGCGAGTGACACTGGACAGATGGATCGATACATCGAACAAGTGGTGCCGTGCAGAGCTTGCCGTGCACGGCGGCCTTGACGGGGCGGGGCGGGGCGGGGAGTCCTCCATAGTCCAGTCAAGGGCCCAAGCCACTACGCCACGCCACCGGCTCTTCTAAAGTTAGCGGCAAACAGGGGCCGCGTGCGTCATGGGGCGTGGCGCGGCGTGGCGCGGCGGGTGGTCAGCCTGAGCGCCGCGGCGCGCACGGCTCAGCGCCCTTGAACTCTTTGCGACGCCCTGTTAGCAGTACGCCCGCGGTGCGCGCGCCGGGCCAGGCCGGGCACAGCTCAACATTCACTCTCAGCGGCTTACACACATAGGCGTCAATGAGGCACAGTATGTTCTGCCTTCAAACCGCCCTTACCTTCTCTGGTGTCTCCAGTGCTGCGCTGCGCGCCGCGGGGCTGAAAGGGACGGCGAAGGCGAGGCCGAAACGGCCGTAAGGGCTGTAAGGGCCGTAAGGGCTGTAAGGGCTGTAAGGGCTGTAAGGGCCGTAAGGGATGTAAGGGCCGTAAGGGCTGTAAGGGCTGTAAGGGCTGTAAGGGCTATAAGGGCTGTAAGGGCAGGCGCGCGGCCAAAGGGTAAGGAATAAGGGCACGGCGCACGGGGTGCGTCCTCATAGGTCCGTCTCACCTCCTGCATCAAGTGGCAGGCTCGCCTTTTGCTTTCGTTGGCCCCGTTTCACACATCCCGTGCGGAGCGGTGCGGGGCATGGTGGGGGCAGGGGCGTAGGAACGGGGGATTGGGGGGGGGGGGGGGAGGGTCGCCCGGCAAGGGCGTCGAAACGTGTCCAAATGAGGCGATACAGAGCGCTATGGCCGCATTTGGCATTATTGGAGGCACGTTTTCGCGCCCAAACAAGTATTTTGCGTCCTATTTGCCCCAAACTTTTCTTCGCTCGCTTCGCTCGCAATATTATTATACTTGTACCAATACAAAACTCGCTACCTTTTTATGGCGCTTGAGTTTGTTTTGCCTGTCTAATTTTCTCATAATATTAACGTAAATACAATTTTTTTGCTGAGCGGGTGATTCTTTTTAGCGCCAAAAGTCTTGTATGGGTTCCCTCCCCCCTGACTTAAATTCGTTCCTATGCCCTGGCGGAGGAAGCCGCTCGGCGGCGTGCCTACCCACCTGCCACTTTATAAAGCATACGGTGAATTTCACTGTAAGCTACGGTACTTGGCATCATCGTAACTTACGGTGAATTTTCACCGTAAGCTACGGTGAACGTCACCGTATAGATTATACGGTCATGCCCTCTGATTCACCGTAGCTTACAGGTAAATTATTCAACGTAAGCTTTTAAGAGTGTGGGCGTACAGTATACGGTGTTAGGTGTGATCAAAGGTCGCGAGGAGCAGAGGGGGACTGGCGTGCAAAAGGGTGGTCAAGACTCGCGCCGCCCCGCCCTATCGTAAGGGCTCGTGTCCTCGAGAAGGCCGGCGGGGAGGGGGCGGCTGGCAGCAGGGCGGCTGGCAGGACGCTATTGTCTCGGCACGAGGGAAATGTCAACCCAGCCGGCACTCTACGCTACGCCCATCCCCACGCTGCACACCCTCGTCCTGTCCCTATCCGTCCGGTCGAACGGTGACGTGACAGCGACAGCAGGGAGGGTGTGGTGACGTCACGTGATTGTATTTCGACCGCGTCCCGCTCAGCCCCATGCCCTGCCGCGCCGCGGCGGTCGCCGACCCCCTGCGGAGCTCTGCCCTACTCCTGCACGACGGACCAGCAGGGCTCCGGGCTGGGCGCCACCCTTTCTCCTTGATTAGGCGGACCCACCCTGTGACGTCAAGGACTCGAGACGTCACCCACCCAGGCGCCGCCCCGCCCCGCCCCGCCCCTGCAGCACATCATTAGGGGCAGAGAGGGGTTCATTACGGGGCTTGCACTTGCGCTCCTCGCTGCTGCTGCTGCTGCCGGTCGGCCGACCGGCCGCGGGATCGTGGCGCCAGCAGTGGCGAGAGCGCGAGAGCAAATGCCGTCGTACTAGAGGAAAATGTGCGCGCACACGCTCACACACACACACACACACACACATCGGCAGTAATTAAGCATTGCGAGCATCGAGAGGGCCGGGGCAGAGGCGCGCAGGGCAGGGCAGGCGGCCGCCCGAGTATGAAACATCCGCCAGAGCTCATGGCGCATACTCATAGCAGTGTCGGTCCGGTCCGGGCCACCAGTACGTATCACGACTGCTTTGGGCGGGGCGAGTGCGATAAGCCAAGGGAAGGGGACGCCTACTTCGTGTCCTGCGCAGTAAAAGATTATCAAGAAAGGAAAGAATTGGGTTATGGGCCGCCTCGCCCGGCCGGCCTCGCCCCGCCCCGCCCCGTCCCGCCCGGCCTCACCGCTGGAGCTCCGAAGGGCGCCCGGCTGGGCTGGAGGCGCGCGCGGTGGTCGGGGCCGTGACGTCACTCCTTGTTCGCAAAGGTTAGTGACGTCGCGCCGGGCTCCGGCCGTCATGGCAACAACACTAACAGCCGTGGCAGTTAGGCCCCCGCCAAGCCCGGAGCCAGCGCCCAGGGGCCTTGAACTTCCCCGCGTCGTAGTCACCGGCCTTGAGCGCTTATTCGCCAATTTTAATTCTGATTTAGGCGCGTCATTCTATACTCTCGCAATTTCTGTCATTTCGCACGTTCCACCCCCGCGCGGCTCAGCCTACAATCACTGTCACCTGCCGATAACGTGCCGCACCGCACATCGCATCAGCTGTGGCCGGGCGCAGCCCTATAGGCAGACAGCTTCAATACGAAACGGATGGAGCTTAAATCGCGTTTAATGCGCAGTTTTACTTTTGGTGCAACGACCGGCTCTCCTGGAAATGGCGCCTCTTTCTGCTCGATCGCCTCCCTCGAGCGGCCACGGGGTGTTTGTATAATGCATCCATAGCCGCGGGGAGGGAGGAGGGAGGGGCTACGACCGTATTGTTTTATCAAGCATGCGCTCGAGAAAGTCGTCGCTGCACGGGCGCTGGCGCGCCCCGCCCCGCCCCGCCCCGCCCCGCCCCGCCCCGCCCCGCAGACCCATACCGCCTCGGTCCAGCTGCCGCGCCGCGCGACATGTCTCGAGTGAAGCGGGGGCGGCGCGCAATCCGAGAGCGAGAGAGTGAAGGGACGGAGAGAGAGAGAGAGAGAGAGAGAGAGAGAGAGAGAGAGAGAGAGAGAGAGAGAGAGGGAGAGAGAGAGAGAGAGAGAGAGGGGACAGGAAGCGCAGGGAGGAGGGAGAGAGGTGAGAGAGAAGGAAGTAGAGCAACATGGTCAGGCCGGCAGGTAGGCTTGCAGGTAGGCGACGTAACACAACGCTGTGTGCGATACCGATGGGTGACGCGAGGCGCGCGGCGCAGCCTCGACTAGACGCAATAGTCAGTCTCTGGGGGAGGCAAACGCCCGCGACTCGCCGCGACCAGAAGCGATAGCGATGACACACGACACTTTTATGAATCAAATGCGTGCGCGAGAACTTGTCACTCGCAGCAGCCCTTCCCTGCCTCGGGCCCATACCTCTTGTGTGTTGCCTTTTCATTTATTTTTTTTTTCCTTTCCGCGTTATTAGCGCCCTGTGATTGGGGACACCACGCGGCGTGTGACGTAACCACGTGGTCCGGCCCCGGTCACTAAAAAAACAAAACAAAACGAAGGAGCAAAGGGAATGGCGAATTGCCTCTCTTTTTGAAATAAAAAATATATATATAAATACATTTTTAATTCCACTCCAATGAGATATGACGGTGCAGTAAAACAGCGGCGAATTTTATGGCCCAGGAATGCAAAATAAAACGCCGCGGCATTGCATAAGGATGGGAAGCCTGGGCCAGGCGGCGCGGGGCGGGGCGGGGTGGGGTGGAGCGGGGCGGGGCGTGCGCGGTGAGGGATGGAGCAGGTGAGGCGTTCGCGCCGGCCATAAATGACGCCTAAATGCACACGCACACACACACGCGCGCACTCACAAACAAACGTGCAGACGCGTAAAGTCTGGGCCCACGAGCTCGGCTGGGCTGATGGGAAGGGGTGACGTGACAGAATTACGTGAAGTCGACATCGCCCTCCCTCCATAGCCAAGGAGTAGGCCCCGCCCCGCCCCGCCCCGCCCAGTCCCCAGTCCCCTCTATCGCCGGCAATAATAGCGGCGCGAGAACGGGCCTCCTTTCAAAGGTCCTCGCTGGTCGGGGCATAGCGGGGCGTGGCGGGGCGTGGTGGGGCGTGGTGGGGCGTGGTGGGGCGGGGCGGGTCACATAGCGTCTCGGCGTGCCTTTTACGGCGATCGAGGACTCGTCTCCACCGAGGACAGGGCAGGACGGAGGACGCACTGGAATCTGAGTCGGTCAGTGCCCCGTTAAGCATGTGGGGGGAAAAATAGATGTTCCCCCACCACATATTGACTATACCTTCCAAAGTGTCTCCATGAAGTTTACTGTGCTACACAAGGTACGTAGAAGGACATAAAAAGCGTGTGAAGCTGAGCTTAAAGCGCGTCTACCCGGGCCTGTGGCGCGTTCAATCTGAATAATACGCGCAGTTTCATTCATTCAGTCACGTTGGCTAATCACATGTGACTTCGTCTCACGTCAGCTCATCCGCCTCCCCTGGCGCATGCTGACAGGGCTGAGCATTTAAATGTCGAGTTAAATTTCAGTCTGGCTCAGCCAATGACATGGTCCAAACTCATTTAATTGAATGCAAAAATAGAGATGCCAACAGCAGACTATTCACCATAGAAAAGAACTATACAGTCAAATGCCCTAATTTCGGACGAATTTAGCGGTTTTTCCTTTCTTACGTGTAGGCATGATAACATATCAAAAATCTGTTGCGATTGGAAATACTATGGCTCCGGACACGTCGGATGACACCCATGCCGAATTTCTATCTAAATGTGTGTAGCTACAGCAGCCTTCGAGAGAGTGTCCGAAATTAGGGACGAAAGTGCCCTAACTTCGGACACGTGCTCTAAATGGCTAGTTTCGCTGTAGAATGAAATTTTATGGAAACGTTTTTCGTTGCAAATTTAATTTTAAATAATTTTGTTTTTATGGTCTGCAACGATATCTGTACTAGTTTAGGCTCTATAGCCGTCTATAGCCCTACAAAGGAAACAACTTCAGCACACTATTTCTCCTAAACTAGCAGAGATATCGTTGGAAACTATAAAACAAATCTTGTTTAAAATTAAATTTGCAACAAAAAACATTTTCATAAAATTTCTGTAGGACACACTCTAAAAATCTCCATGTATTTAGCCCATAAGAAAAAGTGTCCGAAATTGTAGCACTTTCAAAAATCGTCCCGTACCAAAAAACGGTTTGACTTACAAAATACATTTTTACGTAGTTCTGTAGCCAAAATACCATACATTCATTCGTTAAAGGACCACCCATGGGGCAGCACACACCTACATGAGCCCCGGTTTTTGGGGGAGCTTATTTCACAACAGCAATTTTGTTCTATATGCTTTTTTTAACTTTAAATTCCTGTGTGCTGTAAAACTTTAAAGGTACTTCAACCGACTTGACGAAATATGGTACTCTATTCTGCAAACTCTACGATGCCGTTTCCGGATTTTGAATATCTCAAAAGGTGACCGAGATAGGTTGAAATAAGCACTTCTCTGAAAATTGTCCGAAATTAGGGCACAAGTCCGAAATTAGGGCATTTGACTGTACTTATTTTTACGCCATCGGCGTTAGGTATTCGTTGCGACGTTTTTCACATCCACATCCTCCTCAATTAAAAGATAGGAGTTGGAGGGAGAGGTGGGTATGAAATCAGCGACGCAAAAAGACGCCAGCTCGCTCAGTAACGCTCGGGCCCGGCAGACGCACGCTACGCTCATGGGGTCATGATGGGAAGGGGATCCCCCAAGGTGACCCGGCCCCAGCGCCGCACCGCGCATCATTCACACATTACATTCAAGAATTACCGACACTCATTTGGGAAACTATTTTTTTTTTTGTGTGTGAAAACATAAAGAAAGAATTTCAAATGATTTAGGTTTCAAGACGTCGGTAATTTCAAAGTTTACACTGATAACAAAAGTGTTCAACTGGCGTGCACACTAAAGTGTTGAACACTACGTTGCACACTTTTACGTGTTTGGCTGTAAATTTGCAAACTAAAAGGTGTTTAACATTAAATTTGAACACTTCAAAGTGTTCAGCTTGAGGGTTAAACGTGCAGGTTTGGACAGAATTAGTGTTCAAATTTACTGTTCAACACTTTTAAGTATGCAGATTTCCAGACAACACATGAAAGTGTGCAACGTAGTATGTTAAAGACTTATTCATTGTGCACGCCACTTAAAGACTTTCATTGTAAGTGTAATATTTACTTTGATAATTTAAAGTTTGTTCGAAGTAAAAAAAATAAAAAAAAAAATTCGCTCCAGTTAAGCATAACTCTTTTGAAACTTCCCGCGGTGCGCCCTTTTTCCGACGATTACCCAACGATCAGACGGTGAGAATGCCGGGTTAGGCCGGGCCGGGCGAGGGCGGCGGGGCGGGGCGGGGCGGGGCGGGCCACAAAACGCGTTCATCCTCACCCAGTCCCGCCGAACCGAGTCGTCTTCACGTTCCCATCGCTAAACTCACCTCTGGAAAAACGGCCAGCGTGCCGGTCTGGTCCGCGCCACGCCGCACACGCGAAGCGAGAAATCCACACAAATAGTGTAATAAAAAGTTGAGCCACGCATGAGCAGCAGCGGCCGGGCAGGGCGCCGGGCTGGGGGGGTGAGGCGGCCGAAGTCTTGGCCGCTCACATTCGCGCACACCAACAACACACTATCCGCGCTGACAGCGGACAGGGGGCCGCTCCGCCGCCGAGCACTCCAACGACACGAGCAGAGCAGGCCAGGCCGGCCACGCCGGCGCGTCCCCACAGCAGCTGAGCGGACGGACACGACTCACAACTCACACGGAACGCTAACGCCGGAGAGGAGCGAAACGGAGCGCCGCGCCGCGTTGGCCGCACCAGCAGGGACCGCTCGACGCGAACTGAAACTGAACTCGAACTCCCCCAACCCAGCGGGACGGGAGGGAACCCCCACTACTCTACTGCAGCGCGGCGGCGGCACCGGCGGGCCCGGCCGCGAGCTGTCCTGCTGGGCCGGCGCGGCGGGGAAGGACGGACAGAGATTTGTGGAAAGGGGGGGGGGGGGGGGAGCGAGGTGGCGGCGGCAGTGCAACCTGTCTAACAGGTGGGGGCGGGGCGGGGAGGGGCGGAGACCAACAGGAGCAGCACGGACGCTACCTGCCTGCAGGGGCAGGCTGCAGCTGCTGCGGCCACATCAGCACCGCGCTGCCCCTGCTGCAAGGTGCTCTGCACCACAGGGAGCCCGGGCCCGCCCGGGTGCACGTGCACCCCGGTGTTACCAGATGCAACCCGCTCTACTCCGCGTTAGTGAGACTACTTATTGCCTACATTTGCGCCAACTTTGCCTGCTCCTTATTCCTATTCCTCTCCGTCACCTCTCTCACAACATAGTTTCATTAATCACTCAAAACTGGAGGAACAATCGCATTTTCTTACCAGGGTTGCCACAAATTTTTATTTTTCCCTCAGTTTTCCCTTCTAATATCCAGACCCCCGCTTTATTTATTTCTTTAAGCTTCTGACTTTCAAGTATTAAATTTCGATTGATTCAATGAAGCGCGAGCGAAGCGAGCGGAAATTCCTTCAGTGTAGTACCAGGTGGCTGACGGACGCCGTGCACTTTTTGTACTATGCAACCCGCCCGCACCGCTCCATCCGGGACTGCATACACATCAGGCGCCGGGGACCGGCTCCAAGCCTATGGACGCTCCGCTCCGGCACTGATGTTGCAGCCATCGTCCCGAAAGGGCCCAGTCGCGGTTCGCGCGGTCTACGGCGGGGCGTTACCGGGGGGGAGGTTCACGGTTTCTCGGGAGTAACCCGCGAGTCCGCCGGGAGAGCTCGCGGTCTGCGAGTCGCTCCGTGATGGTATCTCGCGAACCGCGGATCCTCCGCGGGGAAAGGTCGAGGTCCGCGGATCCTTCTCGTGGGCTGCTCGCAGTCCGCGAAGGACCCACAGAGGATCCGCGGTACGCGAGATTCCTGCGCGGCAGGACGCGCGGACCGCGAGCTTTCCCGGCGGACTCGCGGGTTACGCTCGCAAAACCGCGAACCTCCCCACTGTAACGCCCTACCGTAGACCGCACGAACCGCGAGAGGGCCCTTTCGGGGCGTTCGCTGCAGCAACAGTGGCGGAGCGGAGCGTCCGCGCTTGGAGCCTGTCCCCAGCGCCTGATGGGTATGCAGTTCCGGATGGAGCGGTGCGGGCGGGTTGCATAGTACAAAAAGTGCACGGCGTCCGTCAGCCACCTGGTATATTCTATAAACACACGGAAAAAATGACTTCATTGTGAGGATCAATTTCTGTCGATAGGCGAAATTCGATGGCTCAAATCGAGAATCCGATACCCACAGCCAGCAGGAGCTGGTTGTCGCGACCGGACACTTGTACGATGATAACTATGCTGGAGTTTGTTCCATTCGTACAAGTGCTCGGTCGTGACAACCAGCTCCTGGCTGTGGGTATCGGATTCTCGATTTGAGCCATCGAATTTTGCCTATCGACAGAAATTGATCCACACAATGAAGTCATTTTTTTCCGTGGATCTGTCTTTCGTCACGCAAAGTGCTATTTTTGTTCACATCAGGCAAAATCATAGGCTAAGTCAAATATATGTAAAGTTTTCCGAGTTTTCCCTGACTTTTTTCCAACTTTCCCAAAATTTTATCTGCTTTTCCTGATCATTTTCAAATTCCCCCTGAGTTTTCCACGTTTAAGGTTTTCCAGAGTTGTGGCAACCCTGCTTACGGCCCGCGGCGCGCCGAGTGAGTAAAGGTAGGCAATCCCCCCACACGCGTGCCATGCGGTACGGTATATATAGCACGCGACACAGCATGCCCACGGTCAGTGTTAGCCAGAAAGTGAGGCCAAAATCCCGCCCAACACACCTGTGCATGACGGGACTGTATATCCGCATGCCTACTACTAGGCAACTCCCCTGCACAAGTTCACAGATGTTGCCAAGTAGGCAGGCGGAGATACAGTCCCGTTACGCACAGGTGTACTGGGCGGGATTTTTGCCTAACTTTCTGGCAACACTGCCCACGGTTTTTCACCGCAGCGCCGGCGGGCTGGCGCTCGCGTTGTCACATACAGTGTAGGGAATGACCCTTCGGTGCCGTGCCCCGTGGCGCGGGGCGATCTGCAGTGTTGGAGCAGGAAGTCCCGCGGTCCAAAGGAGCCGGTGGCGCCACCAGCGGCATGGCACCGCACCGCCGGCCCAGCGTCAGCCGCCGACAATAAGGAACCACGCCGTGGGCCACCGGGCCATACTGGGCTCGCGCGCGCTCCGTCGCGTCGATAACGTAAGCATCCAGCATCGCAACGGATTGCAGCCCTTGCCTCCGCTCCAGTCCGCGAGCCCCGGGCCCCGGGCGGTGCAGCGCCTGACAGGGCGTGCACGCTCGCTGCATGGTGCGCTATGGGGTGTCAGCGAGGGGGCCTCAACTCACCCAAAATTTGTACACATGATTTCAAGATGTCACATGATTTCACATGATTACACCTATTAAAATTGAAAGAAATAATTCGTAAAGTAAATAAAGCGTATTTAGAGCTTTATGAGCCCAAACTACGCACTCAAATCAATTTTTTTCGGCAATAGATCCACATTTTTTGACAATGATTTCGAAGATATCAGCGATTGTGTACACATGATTTCAGGAGTTGAGGCCCCCTCGGGTGTCAGCTGGTTAGCCAACACACGAACACTGCGGCGGATTCGTCGGCGGCAAAACGTGAACACTTCTGCCACGCGCCATCATAGGCTCAGAGGGTCGCGTCACTGCCGCGCGCCCGCGCATGCGCATGCAGCCCCGCGCATGCACGAGTGACGGGCGCAGGCCGGACTAAAAGAGGCGTTGACCGCGGAGTGGCAAGTCAAGTGCGTTGCGTGCGATACGCGAGGGGCTGAAGAGTGGGAGGAGGGCTGATGAAGAGGGGACGCGGAGGGGTGAAGAGCACGGGGGACTACAGGGCGCCTGCCTGCCGGGCCGCGCTGGGCTGATGAAGAGTGGAGGCGGAGGGGTGAAGAGCACGGGGGACTACAGGGCGCCTGCCTGCCGGGCCGCGCTGTCAGCGACACCTACGAAACAACGGGGCGCAAACAGCACGAGAAAGAGGGTTCAACAGGGAGTGAGTAAAAAGGGGGTGGGGGTAGGGGGGGTAAAGAACAAACGGAACGCAGATGAAAACGCTGCGCACAATGGAGCCAGAGGGAAGGGGGGGGGGGGAGAAGAGCGGGGGAAAAGAGGGATTTCAAATCAGACGGGGGGTTCATCATACTTTAAGCCGCGCTCACATGCCATGCCAGTCGCCACTCGCCTTCACCTAGGAAAAAATGAAAAGAGGAAAAAAATTGAAGCAGCCATCGTATGGTTACCCCAGGGACGAAACATAGCCAGAGCCCCGCGCCTGCGGGGACCACACGCCGCCACCATACCAGGCATGTTCGCGCTCAGCTTTTGCAGCGCTGGGTGTAAGCATGAGAGGAGGGCGCGGCGAGGGGGCCACCACTCCCGTGATACTGTGTACAGTTGTCAGTGTAATCCCTGTGTAATCCGTGTAATCCTCAACCAAATTTGGAGAAATTGTCACAAAATTTCACCTAATTCTTGTTATTTAATGATTTCAGCCTGAGAAATTCATGTGTAATCCCACAAAATTCGTGTGTATAACTCTGTGTACATCCGCGCCCTTCGGGGCGCAGTGTGTGAGGCCAGCGGGCCAGCGCTCCGGCCGAGGTCGATCATACCGCCATATCGCGCTTAGCCTTCTCATCTCACACACACTGAGGGGACGGTAGAGGGGCGGCGGCGGCGGTGCTCATCTCTAATGGAACACGGCTATGCAAGGCGTGCTCTCCTAGCGCCCCGGGCCACAACAGGCGTGGAGGCGCCGCCTCCCGCCGACTGATTCAGAAGATCGCTCTCATCCCTCCGTCCTTGTTGCACCTACAGCGGTGCTCTATGCTGATCATGGTAGTGCTCCATGAGTGCGACGAGGACAGAGGTCTGAAAGCGATCTTCGGAATCGGTCGGCTGCGGGGGCTGCATGAGGGCGCGCCGGACGGGGGTGTAGGGGTGCCTGCGGGGAGCAGGATTGAGTGGGGCGGACCGAGGAGACGATGCACGCCTATTGTCAGGGACCCAAGCTCCGCCCCGCCCCGCCACGCCCCGCCACGCCCCGCCCCGCCTCGCCCCGCCCCGCGGCAGGGCAGGCGCTGAACTGCGAGGCGCAGGCGGGGCGGGGGTGCCACGTGCGTCGTCCTCAGCGGCGGCCGCGAAATGGCCCCGCCCCGCCCCGCTATCCCATGCCGTCAGCAACGATGACAGCCCTTCAGATAGCCTCGCCCGCTTCTTCGCCTCAGCCACGTGGAGCAGGTCCCCGAGCCCCGAGCGGTGCACGGTGAACTCAGTGTGCGCTGCACGCACGCCCGACGCCTCCACGCCTTCTCGTTAGCACCGCGCCGCCCGCGCGCCCGCGCCAGCGAGCCGGCCGAGTGACCTGAAAGTGACGCAATGCGGCCAGGACAGGCCATGCATACACGTGGCGTGGCGGGGCGGGGCGGGGCGGGGCGGGGCGGGGCGGGGCGGGGCGGGGCGGGGCGGGGCGGGGCGAGGCGCGGCGCGCTGGTAAACAATAATACTGTAACGGTGCGGCGGCGGGCCCGCGCTGCGCGTGACGCCCGTGACGCCCCGCCGCGCCGCGCCGCACGCGCTTGTCCACGCCACGTGTTGTCGTGATGGGAAGCAGGAAGCCGGATGAAGCATGGGAACGCCGTGGTGCCCCGTGCCTCACTCGGTCTTGGTCGGGACGGTCAGCTCCATAAGGGTGATATGATTTCGCACAGTGGTTATTGTGTCTCTCTGTCCTTGTCTCACTCATGGGGCACGGCCATGAGGAGCGAGAGGGAGGACACTTCTAAAAACGCTGTTCGGAACAGGGCGTATTAAGGTCCGACCGACAGGGGGGGCGGTGCCCTTCAGGTTGCCTACATACAGGGGTTTTGTAGCACAATTTGCCTACCTTTCAGGCGGCTGTCTAGAGGCCACAGGGGGGGCGCCCGGCAATCCGACAGCAATCCGACGGCAATCTTTAAGAAACTATTATCAAAGTCATGCTTTTTGCCTACATACAAGAGCAAGGTAGAGCATTTTGCCTATTTACAGGCGTTCGATGCTGAGTAATCCCAAACTTTACGCTGGCAATCCGGCAATCTCGGCAATCCGGTGTTCCTCCAAATGAGGAGTGGAGGCCCCCTCGGACAGGTGAAGGGGGCGGAAACGAATGAAAATATGAAAATACGGAACGAATTTTTGATGATAAACTTAAGCATGTTGTGATGCTGTTTTTTTTAGGCCTCGGTTTACGCGCAGGGTGCCGCGGGCCGAGGGGTGACCGCACGCACGCGCCGCACCGGGGGACGGGCGCGCCCGGGCGGGCCGGCGGTGACGTCATCTCGAGGCCCGATAGGCCCGTGCCCCGTGCCCGCCCCGAGCTGGACGACAGAAATAAAACGCGGGGCCACGCCTACTGTAGGTAGGAGGAGAATCATACCCAGGAGGCGCCGGTAAAATCCGCATAAGGTGGGTACATCATCACCCTCCCCTCACCCCGAAAAATTGGTTTCTTGGTGTATGAGTAATATGTTCAATCGAATAGAGACTGTTTTACACTTGAGTCGAATACATTATCACTCATAGTGAGCGAGATGTACTTTATCCAAGTACCAAATACACTCGGATCTGAGTGCATTTGGTACTTGGATCAAGTGTACCTATAGCATTATTTGGATCTCAGTGCATTTGGTATTTAGATCAGTTGTACCAATTGTACTTGTCTCACTATACACACTGCTGGGCTATGTACTTTTTTTTGTACGTAACTTGTGGACATTTGGGATTGTGCATAATTACGCATAAAATTGTACACACCTACGTAAGAAAAAATGTACATAAGCCTTACGTAAAAAAAAGTACATAGTTATGTAAAAAAGAGAAAGTAGCCCTCCGTGAGCGGTATCTGTCTTGTGTACAATTAAGAAATGGAAGTGCTCTGAAAGGACACAAATGTACATAAGCTACGTAAAAATGCCAAAGAGTTCAAAAGCTGTAAACGCTATTGCCACGTACAATATGTAAGAAATTCAAAAAAATTGTACATAAGCTACGTATTTCAAATTGTTCATAAGTTACATACTTTTTTATACATAGTTACGTATGCTGAAATACATGCATAAGCTACGCACGAAATCTTACGTAGTTATGTACAAAAAACTACACAGCCCCTCAGTGTGTAGGAGTGACATTGTACTCCCGGTGCAACCCAATATATAAAAGTACCCTAGGGAAACACGGTACCGATGCCCCCGAGGATTCATACCGGAGAGGTTTGCGATACTCCGCTGCGACACTATAGCAGGCGGGCGCCGGAAACCACAAGATTCCACGCCCGGCAGTTCGATTAGATTTGTAGTCGCGGCGCAGACCCAAAATAGACTGTGGGTAAAGGCCTGTTTTATTTCTTCCTCCCCCCTTCCCCTCCCCTAATTTTTGCTTACTGGATGAAGGGCGTTACTCACAGCCACCCCGCGAGTGGCATCGCCCCCGCCCCGCCGCAACGGGGCGCTCGCTACCAAACACCGTCGACCGCAGATTTCTGACGCTCCGAAATTCAATTTCAAAGTGATTTCGACACTCGGGGGTGGGGAGTGGGGGGCGTGCGCTCATATACGGGGGAGGGCGGAGGGTGCGGCCTGGGTGCGGCGGACGGAAGGGTTGTTAATGGCGATGAGGGTGGCGGTGGCGCGGTGGTGAGGCGCCGGCGGGGGGCGAGGGCGAGAGGGTGCAGCACGCCCAACACGTCACAGGGTGTTTCGCGAAGGCTAGGCTCGACAACGCGCCGAGCCGAGCGCCTGCCTGCCTGCCTGCCTGCCTGCCTGCCTTCGACATCGCACACCTTTCACATGGGGAGAACACCCACGGTGCAGAGTGTGACGCGGCGGGGCGGGGCGGGGCGGGGCGGGGCGGGGCGGGGCGGGGCCCCTTGCACGTTAACGGGAAGAGGGAGGGGTGCACGACCGCACATGAGCTGGAAAATCGCAGCAGCTGGAGCCGAGAGCCACAAGCAGACGCATACACGCCTCGCAGGACCAGGAGGCGCGGATTAAGGTCCAGCTCCCCCGGGGTACTCCAGGTTGACTAGACACAGTTTTTTTTTTCGCCCTATTTGCCTAATTTCCAGGCGGCTATCTAGTGACGGAAAAAGGGGGGGGTAGCCCTCATGCAAATCCGCGCTTGCGGAGAGCAGAGGCGATGACACAAGAATGACACAAGTCTGTCCCTCCGTCTGTGTGTGTCCGAACCGGACCGGAGATTAGAACCCCTCTGCGCCGCTCTGCGCCGGGCTGCACCCTCCGCCTCGCCGCGCGCGGTACACATGTGCCAGCGCAGTGTTGCGAGCGCGATGCAAATGGGGTGGCCAATGAGGGTGGTGGGGCCGAGCGTGGCGGCGCGGGGCGCCCTGCTTCATTCATTACTGAGGAGGCCAATTCATTCATTCATTAATTACTTCATTCATTTGGGCGGTCGGACCGGCGCGTGCGGTCGGATGGGGATGGACAGTACATCCACTGTAACCGCTCTCTCTCTCTCTCTCTCTCTCTCTCTCTCTCTCTCTCTCTCTCTCTCTCTCTCTCTCTCTCTCTCTCTCTCTCTCTCTCTCTCTCTCTCTCTCTCTCTCTCTCTCTCTCTCTCTCTCTCTCTCTCTCTCTCACACACACACACACACACACACACACACACACACACACACGGCCCAGCCACCGTGCGTGGTGGGTTGCCTAACGGCTAGGGGACTGTGGAACAGTGTTCGCACTGCTCGCCGCGGTGCCGGGCCGGGCCGGGCCGCGCCTGTCACCGGAGTGAGACTGCGAAAAGTATGCTAGTAAATGAACATCACCTTGCATTTTTTAGTAAGGCAAAACCGACTATTGGGGCATGTAGGGTCGGTGTCGAGCAGCGCGACACTCTAAGAACGACTAATGTCATCCAAAAAATGGGATTATTACATGGGAACAGAGCTTTCTTTCTTCCTTTTTACGTTGTTTTTGTTTTTGTTTCACGAAAAAAGCAAAAAATATGCAGCGGCTCCGAAAAGCAGCGGAACCAGTTTGGCTGGGACGGGACCGCATTAGCCTCGTCTAGCCGCTGCCCTCGCGACTCGCGATCCGCGTCGCGCACTGCACTGCGGGGATGGAGAGGGGAGATAAAGGAAACGAGAACCAGCAATGGAAATAAGAGGGTGGACCTAGGAAGGAGGGGGGGGGGGGGGGGGCGGCAGTGCTGGCCTTCTCTGCCGGGTGTATGCCGCTCAACCGGGGCGTTGTGATGTCACGTTTACTCGGGAGCTGCGGGGATCGTGCCTAAATAGGACATACGGCCTGGGCACCCGGCGAAACTCAAGTGTACTCCTTATCTTACTCGAGTGACGGCATCTAAGCCTAAGCACCGTATGCTTTCCCACTTCATCTTTGTTAAGTGGCTCGACACTTATCTCTGAGAGATTATATGCAGAGAAATTAAAAGCTTGGAAAAAAACAGGCCGCTTATCTACTGATAAAATTCGTGTTCTTTTCTAAAAGTAAGTTGCACCCTCTGAGACCGTATATCTTTGCTTCATTTGGACAATTTTGGGGGCAAAGTAGAAACTATCTCTGAGCGGCGAGAAAAATTACGAGACATACTATGAAGTGAACAACATATACTCACCATGTTTTCAGACTCTTCGTCATCTGGTAGTCCATCATCTGATTTCTCCAAATATTGGGCCTGCACGAGGCCTACTCTCCGATTAGAGTCAAGTGAGCGGACTGCCCACCAAGACTCCCACTCTTTGCTGAGAACCTGCGCAGTAAATAAAAAGGCTTAGTGGATGAAAAGCAAATGATTGAGAGAATATTACAATCTATTCCCAAATTTTCAAAACTTTACCTAACATTTTAAAATTAAACAATAAAACAAAAAGTTCTATTTAATAATATTTCGTCTATAAGAATAATTAACTGCTGGAGGACAACATTATATTTGGTGAGGTCATTTGATATCTAGTATAAATTTGGGGCACAAAACTCCACTTCCGAATTGAACTCTATAAATAAAATAAAAAAATCAACTATAACTCGAGAAAAAGAAATCCAAGTTCAAAACATCTGAATCACACTAAGAAAACGCATTATAAATAGAAAAATCTACTTTAACTCTACATAAAACATAAGATGGGTTCACTTTAACCTTAAAGGCCGGGACTCAAACCGAAACTAACAACCAAACTTCAAGACTTCTCATCTACATAGAGGTTAGTTTCTAAGCTTTGGTAGTGAGAAAGACTTTCAGAAATCCAATCGACGAAATCAGCTTAAATTTACTGAAACATACACTGGAATATCCGACACTGTACAGCGACACCTGCTCTTTGTTTACAAAATACGGAGTGATAGCACGACGCGCAGGACATAACATCGAAGGCGAAAAATGAAACAAATGCAAATGATTTAGAAGTATTGCCTTCTTCGCGAGCGTAAACAGCACTGTCCTCGACGCTCTTTGACCATCATTTGGCGGTGTGCTTACACTGGTTTTCACTGGGAAATGTAAAATAAGGTGGAACGTTATTGTGTCGGTATGTTGGCACTCCGCGTCGGCAGTCGGCAGGACCAGCGGGGTATCCTCAGAGCCGTCACCAGCGCTACCCCGCGCTCGCACTCACACAGAGTGGCAGCCGGGCCGGGCTGGCCGCGCCACCCCGCAACCAGTGTCCTTCACTTTGCTACGCCGCCAGCCGCCACGCGCAGCGCGTGTATGCCCTCCTTCTGAATTCCCTCGGGTAGATTTGCGGATTTGCTCTGCGGACTGATTCCGAAGATCGCTCTCGCGCCTCCGTCCTTGTCGCACTGCGGGGCCTTGCCACCCCCAACATTGGGCACGGCCATGAGTGCGAAGAGGAAGGAGTCACAAGAGCGATCTTCGGAATCAGGCGGCTGCTCACAGCACGCAGCACGGGGCAGCCCCAAACTCAGGGCCTCGCCGGGGCAGAACCAGTGGGCAACTTGACACGACTAGGCTTGGTTGGGGCGTTACTCGTACCCACCTCCAACCTCCTACGCGGACGAGGTTGCGGCGTGGCGAGGGATGGAGAGCCAAGTATTGTACTGCAGAGTCCTCCCCTCAGCCTGGGCTCAGTCCCCGGCCCCGACTCTCCCCGCTCCGGCACACACTCGTGCAACTCTCCCCCAGGCCGCACACAGAGTGCTGGCCCGGCCCGGCCCGGCCCGACCCGGCCGGGGTGACAAGTACCAGGCCGCAGCTTTGAGTTTGAGGTCACCGCGGTTTTCCACTACCGAGGGGAGAGCCGAGGGCCGGGCGGCCGCTGCTGCTGCCAACGAGGCGCGGTGAGCTCGGGGGTGGAGAGCTCTCGAGGTAAAGGGAAGTGCAGACTGTAACGAGGACGGGCGCGCCACTTTCCTAGAGCACCCCTTTCCTCCCTTCACTCTCCAACCTCAGCCACTTCCTCTCCCCCCCCCCTTTTCATCTGCCTCTCGCTTCCACTCACTCGTGAGGGAGTAATCCTGCCTCCCCCCCCCCCCCGAAAAAAGGGGGGCAGAACACTCGTATTTACGCGGCGCGAACAGGCGGTCCGGCCGACATACCGAGGCCATAAAAGGCAGGAGCAGGGGCAGAGTCGCAGACCGCGGTGAGGGCTCAGCAGGACGAGTCGACCCGGCCCGACCACAACACCTCTGGTGGACCGGGAAATGGCAAAGGTACCTGTTACCTGTTTTGAAACGGGTCCGCGAGGGCCGATTTCAGTCGACACGGCGGGGGGCGGGGCAGGGTACGGTGGCCGCGACGGGCTCGGTTTTACGACCTTGCCTAGCACATGAAGGGGTGACATGGCATCCCCACGCCAGCAAGCCAGGCTGCGACGCCCCCCCCCCTCCCCCCTGAGACCCATACGGATTTCTCCCCTCGTCGTGTTCCTACCCCTCTGAAAAAACGCCACCATGTTCGCGTGCACCTCTCATACAGACGTGAGAGAGGCGGTCAATACGACACGCAAAGGATTTAAGCTGCTGGTCACGCCTTCCTGCGGAATAGAAAAGATTGGTGACTAGTACCCACCCTGAACAAGTCGCCCTCCTTGAAACCGAGGAAGATTTCCCTGAGGTCCTTGACGTCCTTCATGTACTGGACGTCCTTCTCGTTGACGTCGTCTTCCACCCTGGTGAGGTCCTCGCTGGACTTGGACGTGCGCTGGTCCTGGCTCGGCAGGTCCAGCAGCACCTTGATCCTCTCCGGCTTGTCCTTGGGCTTCACCTCCTCCTTTTCATTCTCCGTGTCCTTCTCTTCGCCGCTGTCTTCCTTCTTCTCTTGCTGATCGTTCTCCTTGTCGGCCAGCAGGCGGACGGGGGACTTGTCCTTCCTGCGGATCACCTTGGCGGGGGACCCGATGGTACCCGTCTGGTTGGTACCGTCCTCGATGGTCTTGGCGCTCAGCTTGGTGAAGAACTGGATGTTCTGGTTGACTTTGTTGTTGAGGTTGAGCGCGTTGATGTTGGCGGACCGCAGGAAATTGGGTGAGGTGGGCACGGACTTGGTCTCGGTCAGCGCCGCTGTCTTGGCGCCGTCCTGCTCGGTCAGATTGAAGGCGCACTTGGCGCGGTAAAGCTCAGCCCTGGCCATGACGATCGCCTCGGGGCCGGGCCAGGAGCGACGGTCAACCCTTAGGCCGGCGCCCGGCCGCCTAACCTCACCAGCGCGCCGACTAGGGTCTCTGACAACACCACACCCTCGGGGGTGGGCGCGCGCGGGGGCTGGAGAGCGGGAGTCCTCCTCCAAGAGGGCACTCAGGACCGGGAGCAGGAGGAGCTCGTCCGTCGACCCTCGCGGGGGCTCCTCAGATGCCCCGGATGGGGGGAGGGGGTGAGGGCACTGGGGTTGCGGGCCGGGCGGGAGCACGGGGGGCACCGGCTCGGCGCGGCGGAGCGCGGCGCGGGCGCGGGGCTGCTGGCGGGGCGGTGGGCGCGGACACACGCCTCTCGAAGGCCGTGAGTGGGAGCAGACTGCGAGCCCAGCGCGCAGAGACGCCCGACCAAAACAAACCGCGTGTGCAACCCCCATCCCCTCCGGGCGAGGAGCGGCGCCACGCCGCGCACCCTCCACCTCCTCGGCCTCCGCTGGTCGATAGCGATGCCACCCCCCCCCCTCCACCCCCACGCCACCCGCGCCCGCCCCCTACACTCCAGCGGGCTCCAGCGGGCTCCAGCGGGCTCTGATGACGTCACAGCCGCCTACCCTCCGCGCCCCATCCCCCGTGCACGTGCTCCCGGCCCCGGCGGCGCTCGTTGCGCGGCGTAGCGCGGTGTGGTGGCGCCCAGCAAGGCGATTCCGCGAACACCGTTTTAGTAGTTCCCTCTCTCTTGCTCCCTATGGCCGTGCCCGATGAGTGCAACTAGGAGAGAGCGACGAAACCCGTGTGCGGAACAAGGGTCTACCACTTCCACAATCCTCGTACACCCCTCTAGATGATTACTGATAATCACATGATCATAATCATGTAAAATTTCCAAATATTGACAAATTTTGACACATATGGAGAAATATTATCAAATTTGACAAAAAGTTGCGTGATTACTGGCCAATAATCAGTAAATATGTTAAAAATAAACTCAAATAATCATTGATAATCACCATGATCGTGACTGATTATAATCCTCGTACGCGATTTATCAAAGCAGTGGTGGACCCTTGGTGCGGAATCACCCTACTGCTATTGACAGAACTCGAACCTCCGCCGGAGCCCATGCTGACCATTCTCTTCAGTCTGAAGTACTGAAGGTGACCGAGAGCACTCAACACGGCGCCTGCAAGTCTGGGGATAGGCAACCCAGCCGCACCTGCGTCCCAGTGTTGCCTACTCTCCTGATACCGGAGCTACAACTACATCGTTGAATTTATCCGTAATTTCACGAACTTTTTGCAACGAATATTTCGTTTCAATAGATAAACGAATTATTCGTATAAATTTTAAAAAATTGTTAGTATATTTTCGAAACGAATGATCCGTGATTGCAGCGAGAAAAATAAACCTTAGGTTTACTAATGATTCGGGAGTATACGAATAGTTTTAAATTTTGAAAATGTTTTGTAGTACACTGGTAAAACTAAGGCGTAGCCTTACGCCCCGTTTTCAAGCGTACTGAGATTACGCTTGAAATCAAGCGTAACAGGTCTATCCGCTCGTATTCGTCCTTTCTAAATGTATGGGAGAATTTCTTTCATACGCTTCATTTCAAGCGTAACGCCCTCAAGCGTAACTGTATGTTACATTCAAGCGTACAGTTACGCCTTAGTTTTACCAGTGTACATGCGATATTAGTTGACAATCGTATGCAAATGATGTATTTTTTTGTTCTTCTCCGTATTATAAATTCATATTAACGAGGTAAGAAGGTTTTTTTTTTTTGTGTAATAATTTCATTGTGATACATTGCTCCGAATCATTTGTAAAATTACGAATCATTCGTTGATTGAATCTAACGAGTCATATCGTAATATAACGTATCATTTGTTGCGGAAGTCTGACGAATAATCCTTGAAAGAAATTTGCCCGGATCATTCGTTAAAGAAAGGAAATATTTTTACAGTGTAGGTACTAGCGGGCCGCCGCACCCGCATTTTCAACTTCAACTTACCGAAACTACTAAATATAAAGAATTGTTGTAATTAGAATAACTTTTGACGAATGTCGTGGTTTTTCGTCATTTCATTATTTTCAGAGATTTCAGCGTCATGAGACGCGCAGACGTTCGTTGATCTCTCGCTCCGCTTGGCTCGCATCCGCTTTTCCATCAAACTCATTATTGGGTCGGAAATCAGTTTAGCCCGATTTAGGCGAAACGCTCGGGAGGTGGTAGGGACTTCCCCACGTAGGGAGGGGAGGGGGAGAGGCCTGCCGCGCGGGACCGATAAGGGGAAAAGCCAAGGTAATAGGTTCCATTAAAAATATCCCGTCGTCTACTTCAAAAATATTCGATAAATTCGACCTGACTCTCTGAAAAGGACTCTGCGTCACGGAGACACTCGGTGATTGTCTAGTTTCACACTGTAGCATATTTAAACGAAAGCGAGAAAGCTTCCGAAAAATATTTAAACGGGTGGGAGTCGAACAGCTGCCAAGCGGGCGTGCCGATCGCGCCCGTCCGACATCCACTCTGTTGCCCGGAGCTTTTGTCTTCAACCTATATGCGCTGATTTATTGTGCGTGATAGCAGTGAAAGGTACGTAAGTACGTAGTACGTAAAGGGTTAAAAATAGTCGATTAGTTATCTTCCAATTTTTTGTCCCCTGGGCTTCAAAACTCCCCGAAAAGTATATCTTGCATAAAAAAATCCTAACGCTAACGCGTTGAACGGCCCACTAGGTTTAAACAAAGCTCTCAAATTCAAGGAGAATTTAAAAGTATAAATTATCATAACTCTTTATGAGAACCAAATCATGAATTCTATTCGCCTCACATTTGCCACATTTGCCATGAGGTCTTTTCAATTCAACCACCAACGAAAATTAAAAAACTGCTAGTTTTGCATTTGATAACGACATGAAAGGACAATATCGGATTTTCGTTAAAAAAAATATCACAGCCTTACACTGACATTTACATGGCAGAGTGTGAAAACTAAATTACACCATTCAGTGAAAACATGGGCTTTAATAATATAATAGTTTGAGATGCATGGATCGTCAGAATTTTTCTAAATTTTAGATGTATTTTTTATTGGAATTTGGAGTGAATTAACTCGCCAGGTTCGGCACCGCTTATTAGGGGCTGAATTGGTCGGGGTGAATCATGGAGAGAGAGAGTGAGAGAGGGAAAGCAGTTAGCGCGCACAGGGGGTATTGGCAGACTGACGAGCAATTCACAAATTTGGTCACCGGCTATAAGCTCGTGTGAAGAAGCCTGCCTATAGGTGGTGCGGTCGCGGTAAGGTAGTGAATTGACAAATGCTGGGTATGACACCAGTATAGGTGGTCCGTAAAGAATCTGTGATAAGCTCACAGGCGTGAGCAATAGGCACCCCTCCTCACAACAGGGGCCTAAAAATCTCGAGTCCAAGCTCCCAAAAATTCCGTTCACTGCAAGTCACTTCCAAAGCTCTGCCGAGAGTGCGCTCCAAAGCGCGCCTCTCCCAGTCCACCCTACCTGCCCGCTGTTCGCTCGTAACCTTTACTCCCCAATCAGGATCCAATCTCCGGTGGACCAGAGTTCATCAGCGCCATGACGAGTCTGTCCAGCCCAGCAGGCCAACAGGCTGATTCCAAACACCATGTCGTAACGCCCTCTCTCTTGCTCCTCATGGCCGTGCCCCGTGAGCGCGACAAGGACGGTGAGACGAAAACCCTGTGAGGAATCACCCATGAATCACCCTGCAGGCCCAGCAGGTGAGCAGAGCGGGCCGGAGCGGAGCGGAGCTCTAGGATTGGGGACTGGGGAGGGACCGCGCACGACCGGGGGTGAACAGAACAGGGCAGTACTGCTGGGTGATTCCGCACCCTGGTGTCGTCGCTCTCTCCTTGTCGCACTCATGGGGCACGGCCATAAGGTGCAGGAGAGAGGGCACAACAAAACGGTGTTCGGAATCGCCTTGCAGGACCTGCAGCAGGAGCGGGCGAGTCAAGCGGCTCCAGCTCTATACTCTCACACACTTATTGTTTAAGGAATAAGATGTCTCGCGCTCCGGAAAGAAAATATTCATGCGAACTTACGAGTAGGTATACACTTAAAGGTCGCCTTTGAGGTGTCTGACAGCATGCACATCACTTTTTACTGAAGCGCTATGAGGCATTATAGTGGTGGAACGAAGAACTGAAAGAAGAAGCCAGATCACCACAAGCCCCCCAATTGCTTTTTTTGGAAATTCACTGCTTTTCAATTTTTCTTTAAGATGATTTCCGAAAAATAATTGAAGGCATCGTTCTGGCATGTTTTCGTGTTCTCCCAGTTCTTCAAACACCCAAAATGCCTCATTGAGGTAATGTTTCTTAGGAGGACTCGAGGTTTTCTGATGGCCTCCCGACTGCGGGCCAGGTCAGGACACCATCGCACGTGGATGCCCCTGGCTTTTGCGCGCCCCTTTCCCTTTGCCCCTCGTCGCAGTGGACCATTTACCCCCAACCCTTCTACTCCAGCTCCCCCAGCGGAGGAGGTGGAGAGGTCCAAGGCCACAGCTGCCGCTATCTGCTCCCAGAGCAGAGCGTGGCGGGGCGGCTGGCTACCCCCCTACCCCCTAGCCCCCGCCGACACCCCCACCTCCCCTCCCCCTGTGGCAGCCCCGAGCGGCGCTGCGCACACTGTCAAGGTCACTGTGGACACGACCTGGCTGGCCTGGGCCTGGATAGGGGGTGGGTGCGTTGTGGTTGGTGCCAACTTTTTGCTCAGCCTGCTCCTCAGCCATGATGATCAGATACCGTAAGGGAAAATATGTTAAGTTAAGGTTTTTGAAGAATTGGAGGATTTTCACACCTTGTAGGGGCTGTGATTCTGATTACTGATAACCAGAAATAATGCATTTGTTTGAAATGATTTTCTTTCTTGCTTGTCCTTAAAGGTCAATGACCCTCAGGTGTTTATTTATGAACCAGGTAAAAGACATTGTTTCATTCCTGAAGAAGAAGTGACCCTTCTCTCTATTCATCTAGAAATACAATGGACCAAACCACATCCCAATGGGCCCACTCCACACAAACCCACCGGGCCATCGCCCTCATCAGTCTTCAAAACTCAATCACATACAGTAGTAAACAAGATTCACATCATACTCCTTTCTTTCCTTTTTTTGTGATAATACACTTAAAGCAAGAGACTTCATCTACTTGATATTTCACTGACTGAAACTGGATACAGTTACTGTTGAGTTGAAGAAGGAAGTCAAAATTTCACTTTTCACGGACACCTCAAACAAGTAATTTGTGGCACACTTGATTTGAGTGTGTTGTTGATGCTTGCAGCCCAAAGCGCTAAAGAAACCAGTTCATATGTCAATGCATGATACAAATTAAAACACTATCTCCAAGTCATTAAACAAAAATAACACATAATTTAAAAAGTTTAAAAAAAAGGGGGAAAAAAAATGATAACATTACAAAAAATTTGAGTCACTAATCTGCAACAGCTCTGACTGACTAGCTTTTAAATCTAAAATTAATAATACAAGAGAGAGAGAGAGACAGACAGAAAGAGAGTTGAAGGGCTCTTACTCTACTTACATAGTCATAAGTAATCAAATAATGTTTGGAAATTGCTTCATCAATCAGTTAAGTTAAGGAATTGATATTGCTAGCAAATATAGTATTTGATTATTGGTAATTGGAAAGTAGACTGTGGTGAGAGGCTATAAGTTATTAGTCCTCACAAAGAAACATAAATAAATTGATAAATCCTAGGCAGAAGAATATCATCGACTAGGAGGTACAAGTATTGTCTTTGACGTTGTAAAAGCCAATCCTACAATCTAAGAATTATGTGTACACATCCTATGATTACAAGTTGAATGATGGAATAACCAATAAATGCATAATGATATGATTACAAAAAGCAAATTAGCTGGGTCAGAATTATCTTGCATCCATGCCAATCTCTTACAGCTGTCAAAAATTTTAACAAAAGCTTGCACTTATCTTCAGTTATTAGTTATTAATTCAGTTAAATACAAATTTAACTCTTAAAGTAAAAATTTCATAGGCGGTTCAGTATTGAAGGAATGTTAATGCAAACTGTGTAAAAGAAATCTATCTCCAATTTTACTTACCCTAAAAACACACAATGCCTTTGTGCCCCAATGTGATTTTGTTAATACTGACCCATGATCATATTTAGTGAATTGCAAGAGTAAATGGATACAAAATCTAAGACATACAAACACACAACCATCACTAATATGAATAAAATGTCATCATCACAAAGTATACAAAATAAGTTCATTTTCTGAAAGTAGTCAATTGAAGGATGTGGAAGAATGATTTGGCAGTTAATATAGGCAATTTTTACGCTGTTTATAGCATTCTAAGTTAATTTAGGCATTTAAAACCTTAAAAGGTCAGCATTAGCAAACAAGAGGTAGATACTGTTTACTTTCTGTGGAAATAACTAGAGAAGGCAAACAACAATGGGATGTTGTGATGTGCCCAGTAAAGAACATTAATCAATAATTGTGGGGAAATCAAAATACTGTATATTGTATCCTACACAAACTAAATACTGAATCTTAAACAATTTGACCTGGTAAGTAAACCTTTGGTAAGTGTTTAAGGAATGGCTGAACATTATCAATCCTTAACAGTTCCCAATATTAATTGGGTGACTATTGTACATTACATCACATCCAAGAAAATTTTTTTGTTTCATTAACTTAAGATAAGCATCATAACTATTTATCATCAAGTTCATTCACTCACAACCGAGCACATCTACCCCATAGAAACAAGATATAAAATATATATACACAGTACCTTAATCACAATTTCATATTTGCTTTGGTAGAAGATTTTTTAAAATATACAAGTATCCGAGCCTTAAAGGCAGGGACTGTACAAATAATAAAGGTAAAAAGTATACAGAAAATTGATATGTAAAAAAAAAATTAAAAAAAAAAAAATTAAAATCACACAATGAGTAAAAGAAAAAGAAACGACCATAGACAATGTTCTTCAGACTACCATAAGAGGCAGCATTTTAGACACAACAGCAATTGAAAGAACAGACAGATAACTGACTGTCAGGAAAATAATTAGCAAGGTATGACTTTGGGTATGGCACATGACGATACTGCTTCACAAGAGAAAAGAGTTCACATATTTATCTTATGATGACAAATTGTTGGTAGTGCCTGATCCATCAACAGTTATACTGACTGGTGTTGTTTGCAAACGAGGGACAGAATAATTCTCTACTCCAGAACCAGATCCTGCTGAGCCAGTAGACCCTCGACATGAACCTGATTAAAGAAACAAAATTAAAACTTGCATCGTTATAATATGGTTAAAAATACTAGTGATGGACATAGTACTTTTATTTTTATTTTTTTCATACCTGAATCAGAACGGTCTGATGTATCTTGGGAGGCAATACACTCCACACTTGCCGTAATGTTACTGACTGCCTTAGGAGGTATAGGAGGAGGAGCAGTAATAATTTGACTGCGTGGGGAGAGAACAGGGGGAACAATGTTCATGGGGTCTTGACTTGAATCAGATCTGTTAAACAATAGAAAGTTAGTCAATTAATTAATGACCAGTTCTAGTTTTTTTATTTTTGTTTTTGAAATCCTAACCAACTGAAAGCTATCGGTCTGGTAATTACCTTGAGCCCAAATTATTAGGTGGAGTGCGAGCAGTCAATTCAAAGTCTTCATAGGAAAGATTGTTGAAGTGTTGTGCAGACAAGGGTGTGGCTGAAGTAGGAGTTGGTGCAGAAGAGGGAGTAGGAGTTACATCACCCAAACCAGAATCATCACCACTCGGTGCACCAGGAGTAACAGGTGTGGTCAAAGGAGTGCTAGTACCCTCTCCAAATCCATCAGAAATTTCAAGATTTAAATCCATAGAAGAACCAGAGTTGAGCATAGTTGGTGCTGATCCCTACACAAAGATTGTAATATTTACAAGAAGTCTAAAATAGATGTCTGATATGTTGGATTCAAAAGAAAGAAAAGTAATGACTACCTTTTTGCTCAGAGGCCTACGTGGCGGGGCTGGTGGCTGCGGACCTGTGTCTATGTACAAACCTCGTTTATCAGGTGCTGAAAATAACATGTAAATAAGATTTTTACATCACAACAAGGGACCTCAACTTGATAGGAATCTTTATTTTACAAAAAATACTAACTGCAACCCCTTGGAGGAAGTGGAGGAGCTTCTTCGCCAGTATTTGGTGTTGTAGCCCCTTCCCATGTTGACAAAACGCCATCAGTAGGTGTTGGCAATGAATGGCGTAAAACTAAGGGTTTAGGGCTATCTGGTCTACTGATGCTCAATGATCTTTGATGACTAGGTTTAGGTGGACGTTGAATTTCCCCATCAACATGAGAATCCATCCTATAAAATAGTTTAGGATACAGAGAACATACAAAATTAGTCCACACAAAGATCTGATTTAAAAAAAAAATTGTTAAAAAAGAGATGAAAATGTTCAATACAAAATAACATGCCTTGATTTCATAGGTGGTAATGATGAGTAATCTAAAGTTCCCCTAGTGGGTGTTCTTGCTGTGGTTCCCATGTTATTTGCATTTGATGTGAAGTTTGATGAACGTGGTCTTAGATCACGCTGTGGTATTGCAGGTGGTGAGGTTATTCCGTTGTCCTAGAAGCACATCAAGTTTATTAGTGATTCTCAAGCATTACTTAGGTAACAGACATAGAAGTAAACATTTTGAAAACAAACCATCGGTTTGCTGTAAATAGTGTCATCATCAACTTCAGATCCCCCAAAATGATCACTTGAAATAAAATGGCCATATGCTCCGCTACTACATGAGGAACGATTGCTGACACCGTCCATAGCCATCCTTTTCTCACTGGGTAAGGGTGGAAGTGGGGTACTAAAAATGTAAAGCAGTTATTTTGTTCAAATTTGAGTTAACATCTTACAAGGAAGAAAGTGTGGAAATAAAAAAAAAAATTAAAACAAATGTAACTCACTGAACAATGCTGTGCTGGTTGGTACCCCAATGTCTGGGCAAAGAAAGTCCAGAGCTAAGCTCTCTCAAGCCCTGTTCCATCTGACTCAAACGCTCTTGCAATCGGCGGTGCAGGGGCTGTACACCTGGAGGAGCCAGTTGACCATGTAGAGCTAAAGCATTTGAGAGGATGTGCACCTGAAACCACAAGAAAATACAGTTGAAGTGACAGAATTATGAGGAAACTATGTTAAATATTAAAATTTCGGCTGTTATTCAAACCTGTTCTAGTATTAAAGTTTTCAGAGAGAACACATGCTCAGAACAATCTGGATTTGATTTGGTAAATTCAGTAGAGAAAAAGGCTTGCTGGTACTTTGCAATACCTCCCATAACATTGGCATCAATTATTCCCTGAACAATAGAAGACAATCGTATTTAAGTGCTATGTAAAAAGGCTAACTTCATTTCAAATACTATGCAATCGTTGTGATTTTATACCTGTAATCGCATTGTAAAAGGATTAATATTACGCTTCGAGTCCTGCTCATACTGAGATATGAGTTGTCTAAGTTCTTTGTTTACAGCCTCCATTGTTTCACAAGCAAACTGAACTGGTGTGATCTCTTCCACAGTTCGCTCAACTACCTCAAACCATCTTAAAATACCAGGCAATGAGGACGCAATCACCAATGTGGTCCGCTCTAGCCATAAGCTCTGCAAAAAAAAAATTTTTTTCTTTATCAGTGATTCAAAACAAATAAAAATTGGTTTAATAACACTGTTTCCAAATAAAATTACCTTGAACTCGTTTTCTTTGTCGACTGTTCCTTTATGGATTGGTCGGTCAAACTGAAATCTTTTCACATCATTCACCTCATAGAAACTTGTTATTTTCTCAGGCACATCAGATGGCAATGCACCTTCAAAAACTGGATTAAGCTCTGGAATTGGTTTAACATTACATATTTGAATATCTAAGAGTCTGTTGAGGAAAACATTGCCATTTTTGTCCAGATAAAAATTTAAACAAAAGAAGTGCAAAGGAAAACAAAAATTTTGAGCAGCTTAGAAGCTATAAAGGATACACTGCCCTTCTGAATTGATAATACTGTCATCAGGTGGAGTGTTCTTCATCAGAATCTGAGCTGTAGGAAACTCTGTTTGAAGTCTCTGGGTAAAAGCTCCAATTCTTTCATACTCCAAACCTCGATACACAAAAACTTTATTCTAAAATAAGAATTAAGGTTCATAATAAATGTGAAGCACCAGAAAGGAGATGGAAATGTGAGGCAAATAATAATAGTTACCCGAACAAAAAGAGGAAAGCTCAGTCCATAAAATCCAACACGAAAGTACTCAGGTTCTGGTCTTAACTGAGTCAGTATATTGTCAAAAAATTTGGCCTGTGTTTTTAAAATGCTGCTCAGTTTCCCGTAGTCAAAGAGCTTCTTTTCATACAGTTCTGCAAGTTCTTTGCAGAGAGGTATACCCTTTTCCCAACACTGCATGAAGATAGTGCAATTATAGTACAATAAACACAAGCACTTTTTGTTAGAGGAGGAATTTCAATTAAGTTCAGGAGACTTACTTTTCCCTTGTCAAAATAATTTATTATTTGCTGATATAGTTGCTGCTTTCTCTGACACTCTGAAATACTATTATAATTTGGGTCTCCAGTAAGAGGTGTAGAACTCCAAGATAGCTGATCAGCATACAATTTCATTGTAAAACCAGCTTCAGTGAAGTTCTCCGCAGGAAAATGAAGGTCATGTAACTTGTAAATATATCGCAGGTACATCTCTTTGCGATTTATTTCATTCTTATAAAAATTCTGAAATTTTAAAGAATTGTAAATGTCAATATTCATTGTTGAGTGGTAATGATAATATTGAATTCATTCATACCAATAAATTGACTGTGCAGGACATCCTTTTATCTCGATTTTCATCTCCCTGCATTACACTTCGATAGTCAAGGAGCCTTTCAAGCAGCCTGGTTACTGAGCTAATAAATGCAGTGCCACTCTCTTTCCATGAAGGATCTTTATTTTGCACTTGTTGAAGCAATCTAAAAACAAAAAAAATCATTTAAAGAAAACAGTTGAGAAAAAAGAAAAAGAAGAAATCCTAATGAAATCAATTTTTTTCTGCTTTCAACAAATTTCAGCGAAAGTGAAGATGCTCCCTATTTCACCATTTCAATAGCACAACATTCTACATGAAGTAGGACTATTTAACTTTTTACAGGGTGGCTCACTTACCCCGTTCTTTGCGTGAGTATGCAACCCATTCTACTTCAGCTAGGTGAGGACAAGAGGTGAGGTGGAGATTGGCCCCTCACGCTCTCCTCCTCACCTCTTGCCCTTACTCAGCTGAAGTAGAATGGGTTGCATACTCGCACAAAGAACGGGGTAAGTGAGCCGCCCTATATAAACTGAAGGGAGGCAAAAGGTGAATTTTACGTTTGCATCAATAAAACTATTTAATTAATTTAATTTTAAATATTGCTGCCCAGTCTTTGAAGCAATGATAAGAATGATGTTGACTTACACAGCACTTAGGTGTTCCCTATAAATCCCAGTAAGCAACAAAGGAAAAAAATGCACATTGTTTTAATTTCTGTCTATTAACAATAAAGAACACAAAAACAAATACGACAAAGTTAAAAATAACAGATATATTACAAGGAAGAAGTATTAATGCTTATGGTAAAATATAGAAGATACAGCATTCAAAGTACCAATAAATAAAAAATATTATCACTCACATGGTATTGAAAAGTTGTCGATACTCGTCATCTCCTTTGTTCTCACTTATAAGAATGTCAAGTTTATCAATAAGCTCTGACTCCACCTAAAAAAAATATTACCAAAATCATTCCTTGTTTAAATTCAAATATGCAATGCACACAGCAAAAAATTGAAGGCAAATGTTGGTACCTGTTTAAAATTTCCACGAGCTCTCTGCTCACATTCCATCATATCAAAAAATATGTGTAAGGTAGCTTTCCGCAACTCAGCCTCAGGCACAAGAGTCACTTCCAGGAATGGTCCTACCATGTGAGGAATAAATTTGATTTTGTGTTCTCCTAGTCTAGACCACATCCCCAAAATTTGGAAGCCCATAGCAACTCTCATATCCGCATATCTTTCCATCATTTTCTCACGCTTTACTTCACTGAATTGTTCCAGTTGCAGTGAAGGCTGAGTTAAAAATGCAACAGCAAGGTTGAAATACTGATTCCACAGCTGATTATCAAAGTGGTGGCATCTTCCATCATCAAGAAACTTTGAAACTAGTGGTTCAGATAATTCCTTCAGGCTATGAAGAATTACTTGATTGGCAACCATTTTAATAACAAGCCAGTCTGAGGGGAAAACCTCTTGCTTTACAAGATCCCGGAACACCAGAAAGACTCTCAGCAAAAAATCTTTGGTAGGTTTGTGGTCACCAAGATCTTCCCAAAGGCGAGAATAATGGTATTCATCTAACAGCTGTAGAAGTCCAATGAGACAAGCAACCAAGCTACCAAGAACTGGGGTTGGGCGATCAATTATAATAAGGACTGTTTGAACAAGGATGTCAAGGATATGAAGGCAAAGAATTTCAACATCGTGATGAAGACAGTTGTTCACTTTGCCTTGATCTTGAATTTGAGACTGTCTTTGTTTGAACAAGTAGCCCAAAATTTCACCCAATATCTCAGTGCAAAGACGTAATTCATCACGGTGAGCGAGATGCATCCGCAGCTGCTTACAACACATCCCCAACAACTGACTCCGGGACTCATCATGCTGGAAAAGTTTGCTTGTCACCAAATTTCTGACAGCCACAAGTTTAGCTTGTGTCAACTGTGGGGGAAGATCTCTGGTGGGAAGGCTTTCCAGCATATTTGAGGCAAGGTGACTCACTTCAGGAACTTGTAAAACCTACCAAAAAAAAAAAAAAAAAAAAAAAAAAAAAGCATGTGATAAGTTTTACTACACAGAATGAAACATAGTGATAAATAATTAATAAACTCTAATTTCATCTTTTGATTATTGATAAAGAACTAAACTTACTTGCGTGAGCTGTTCCAGAACAGCACTGATGGAATGAAGAAGAGCCACTTGAGTGGGAAGTATGACCTCATATGAAGTTCCTAACATTTTGGTCAATGCATTGAAAACCAAATACAAATCTCTTCTAAAACTATCTTCATATTGCCCTCCGGTTGCCCTTGAGAAAAGAAGCCTTGATTCAATGATGAATTTGAATATGTACTCTAAAGAACCAAAGCATTTTTGCATAGGCTCTTGCTTATCAGTGGAACTGACACGTTCTGCACAGTGTTGAACACTTGTCATGAGTCCCCTGTAAACAGAGCAGTAGTTAATACCCTTACAAGTAGTATTGCATAACTCTTTGCTACATACTAAAAACTTACTTGTAAACTAAAGCAGCAGCAAAATGACCTTTAATGTATGCATCCATAACAGGTCTGAAATGTTCAAACCGGCTGTCTTCTAGGTGACTGAATATGCTAACCTTAAAAATTTAAGGAACATATTTGAAAACATTTAACATGAATGCTAAAACATCTTTTGGATAAAAACATGAAAAATTAAAAATTCAACTTACAAGAACATGAAACACAAGACCTGAGTGTGTTGTGGAGTTGCCATCCTCTGTTGAAAACATTGAAAAAAGGGCATCCAGCACATCTTGAAGAAATTTCACAATTTCTTCACCATTCAAACGCAATACTCTGGTAAGAGCTTCCTGTACAATCTCAGGGTGAGCATGTTCTTTCCATTGAAGCAGAGACAGAAGGTCAACTAAAAAGGTAAATCACAATTATATTGTGGTTATCAACATTTTGAATTCATGAAGCTTACTTTTCTTGAAGCACATTTTTACCATTTTGAGTCAGCTTGGTAGAACATAATAAGGTGTTAATAAACACAGTTTCTTTGTGACTTCTTCCAAATGCTGAAGAGGTCGACTGTCCTATGCCCTCTGCTGTTTCACGAGCCCCAGAGGACAATGAGAGATAAACTTGTGGATCATTTAGCCTTGAGCGATCTTCACATTTGTAAATATAAAGCTCATGAGGTCCATCACACAAAGTTGCCCCACCAGGCTCCATTAGACGGGCAAATGAAAACCCAAAGAGCTTCTTATTATCTGCTTTTTCTCGAGCTGCAACATTTCATGATAAAACAAAAATTACTAAAGGGAAATACTGTACAGACAGCCTACATAGACCAACTGCACAGGAAAATAATTTACTTGAGCAGTGACGATACTCCAGCCGAACATGAGATCCATAAAACTTGTCAATAGGCACAGCTAGACGAACAGTTTCCATCCATGATGGTGAATTGTGATGATAAACAATCATAGATTGATATTCAGTAGTGCCATCCATTCCTGATGCACCCCACAGACATTTCTTCCATTGAAAAAAAGAAAGAGATAATGAAGAGAAATAAATTTAACAAATAACAGAAAATAAATCCTAATTTTTACCTCTAGGGGTTTGCCATCCGAGTCAAGGACTAGAATTGTAACTTCAATATTTTTGGCTGTGGACTTCCCTCCTCTTTCGAATTCTCCTCTCTCTAAGGTCAAATATAAATCATTTCTGGAAGAAAATAGAAGTAAAACAAATGTCAGCTATCTTAAAGTACTTCTGTTGAACGAAATAAATTTACAGAACTTCAGGCAAATGTGTTAGTACCTGATGTCCCCTGGCATGATGACATCAGAAAACCCAAGTTTTTTGGTCAGTGACACATTTTTGAAGAGGAGTGGGTTTTCTTCTTGTACTTGAGACAGCTCACCATGGAGAAATTTGAGAGCAACACTAATACCTTAGCATAGCATAAAAGTTGTGTCACAACTAAGAACATTTGGAACAGGAATTAAGACTATTGAAATTTCAGGATCAGAAAAGTCCATCTTACCATAGTTCTGTCCAGATAAGACATTGTATTTGTTTGATTGCTTCTTAATTATCAGTTCATGTAGTTGGTAGAAGTCCTTTTCATCTCCTTGCAAGACCTAAGTAGAAAGACAATAATAAAGATAAAGAATATGCTTGCTTTAAAATTCTAACTAACAAATTTTGTAGTATATTGAGAACAAACCTTGATGGTAAATTCTCTTTCATCTCCAAGGGTTGCAGATGTGGAAGTCCACATATTTGCATTCAATGTATTAGTTGAATAAACCCCTCCTGCATTTGGTGATCCACTATAGACATAACTCTGCCCTGATGAGAGGAATTCACTTATATTGTGGACAGCCACACCCACTGGCCGCCGGAACAAATTTGAATTGGCCAATGCACTACCACCAGACATTCCCATTGACTTCTTTGAGGACTCCGAATAAAGCATGCGTCCAACTCTCATGACATGGGCCACTAAGTAAATTTCTTGGCATAAATCTGCATTTCCAAGGTCCTGGAAAAAAGTTTGTGTAAATTAAAAATCAAAACTTTAACTATTGCACAGACTTTCCTTAACAAAGAACAAAACTACTTACAGTAAAAATAGAACAATTGCTATGAAGTTTTTCTACATAGTTAGAAAATCCGTCCTTAGATATCCTGACTAGAAACCTTTCACTGTAAAAACCAAATAAATATAAGGTATTATTTCCAATTCTTATTTTTTAAATTCTTATTTTTAGAATATAAAAAAAGGAGTGTTGAGCATGTACCTAATGTATTTTGCTTTTTTTGCATCATAAAGAGAAAAGTAGATTTCTGTATCTTCTCCTATATGATGACTGAAGTCTCTCATACAGAAGTACAAGTGATGAGTCAGCACTTTCTTAGTCTCCTTTCGTCTCATAGTCCCTCTTGACTAAACAACAAAAGAGAGGTGATTTGTACTCAATTTTCTATGAATTATACCTAAAGAAAAGACAAATTCAAAACTTACAGATGCTTCTCGGGAGTTCTCGGAGCTCTGAACATGCTGAAATGAGCAGAACAAGTAATTAAGGCTGTTCAATAAGTAAGACTGATTTAACTCCTGCCGACAGGGCCTTGGATAACTCACGCAATACAAATACTCACAACATGATACAGTTCCACAACACTCATGGTAGCAGGATCCACCATTTCTGCGCCACATCTTGGTACCAAATCTAAGCCGAGCTTTCTGTAAACAAAAGGAGAGCACAGGAAAAAAACTTAGTTGGCTGACTCACAAGTGAAAAAGAACAAGGTGCTGACACGCCGGACATGTAGGCAGCCCAGCTGACACCGAAGCGCGACGAGCGGCAGACCACGGGTCGCTTGAGCTAGACACACAGGTCCCTCTCCTCCCCTCTTACGTAAACCTCAAGAAAACGTACACCATTCACTCATTATGGAATAAAATCGAGATTATGACTAGCATTCGTTAAGTACATGCCCGGTTGAGCACCCGCGCCCGCGTGCATCATTTCACCGATCGTCACCATGCACTACGTATACATTCAATTTATTTCTGCGCTGGGAGCACCGAGGCTTTTCTTGACCGCAGGCAACGCACTCGGCAATGGCATGCACCTGTAGAACGCAGAATGCAGCAGGCGGGCGCGCTCCACGCTCCCCAGGCGACATCACTGGTAAAACTAAGGCGTTGCCTTACGCCCCGTTTTCAAGCGTACTGAGATTACGCTTGAAATCAAGCGTAAGGGTGGAACTCCAATGGAGCAATCTACGCTACCCATCACCCATCATCCGTCACCCATCACTTGCTATTTCGTGTATTTACGCGTGCAACTCGGGTTGTGGTTAAGAATTAGGATGTGTGTGAACAATGAATATGACTACACACCTAATGATTGTATTTTGGAATGTAAAAACACTAAATCGCATGTGATGGGTGGCGAATGATGGGTGATGGGTACCGTAGATTGTTTCATTGGAGTTCCACCTTAACAGGTCTCTCCGCTCGTATTCGTGCTTTCTAAATGTATGGGACAATTTCTTTCGTACGCTTCATTTCAAGCGTAACGCCCTCAAGTGTAACTGTATGTTTCATTCAAGCGTACAGTTACGCCTTAGTTTTACCAGTGATTCCCCCTACAACGTTTCCGACTGTGACGGAGGCGAGGGGCATGATCAGCCCAATGGAGCGTGACGGGACGGTTGGGCCGGACAACGTCACGTCACGCCCCGTCACGCGTCTGCGCACCTGTTGCCCAGGCACACGTCACGTCGCGTGCCGCACGCCCGTGCCCACGGGGCCCACCGGCAGCGGGTGCGGTCCCCGGCAGCACGCGCTGGAGCTGGAGGCTCCAGCTCGCTGGACCCCCCCCCCCCCTCAAACCCCTTCCAGGAACCTAAAGGGCATGGGATTTACGCCAGAAGGCAGCTGCAATAATACGCAATAAGCAGGACGACTTGGGCCCCGAGCCGCGCCGCGCCCCGCCGCCGCGCCGCTGGGCTGGCTGGAGGAGCGGAGAAAGAAGGGGTCAACGCCCCGCGCCTGCGCGCCCCGCCGCCCGAGCCGAGCCAAACCGAGCCGCAGCCGCTGGGAGAGGACAACGCGGCCTGAGCGGGGATGCGTTGGCACGGCACCGGCGCGGCACCGGCGCGGCACCGGCGCGGGGCACACGGGACGGAGCCGGACGGCTTTCAGCCAGCACGAGCTTTCAGCGCTTTCAGTCAGCGCACGGCCCGGCCTGCTGTCTGATTCCGAAGATATCGCTCTTGTACATCCATCCTCGTCGCTCTCATGGCACTGCCCAATGTTGGGGATGGCAAGGCCTCATGAGTGCGACAGGGACGGAATCAGCCTGCAGGCCAGGCGCGGCCGGGCCTGGCACCACCACCGCCGGCACGGGACACGGGCACGGAGCGACAGTCGTTCGTGATCGGGCCACGCCCCCTCGCCTCGCCTCTCCGCCCCCGCTCTGCCCGCTCGCTGTGTCGGGCCGGACGGGACGCCGACGCGCGATCACGGCATCGCGATCACGGGGAAAGAATGTCCGCCGCGCCGGCGCTGCGGACGTCGCTCTGGGTCTGGGTTCCCCTGTTCCCCTCCCCCCCCCACCCCCACCCACACACACACACACACACCACCCCGCCGCACCGATCATTTTCTCATTTTCATTCACCTCAGCTCACCGGCCACGACAGCAAGCAGCTGGGGTTGGGCCGGTTGGGCCGGGCGGCTCCAGCGGGGTCGCCTGGCCACACTGTTACAGTGCGGGGGTTGCCTACCTCCTCCTTTTGCGGGTCGCGGCCTGCCGGGTCGGGACTAAGGACCCAGTGCTGCCAAAAAAAGTAGGCAAATTTCCCTCGACGGGTATCTCCACCTGCCTATTAGGCAAACTCTCCACACATGAGTCTTCCAGTTGCCTAGTAGGCAGGCGGAAATACCCGTCTGCCACACACTGGAGTATTCGAGGGGAATTTGCCTACTTTTTTTTGGGCAACACTGCAAGGGCCGTATCTGACATCTGACTTGCAAGGGCGGAGGAACGTTTTATGGTCAGGAAGGTGTTGTTATGGTGGGTATTTCCCGAGGGGGCAACCACTCGTGAAATCCTGTGTACAAGCCCTCGGAAATCTCGATGAAATCCTCTGAAATCTCGATATGAAATCCTACGAAATCCAACTGAGAAATTGCAAGAAATATCATAAAAATCTCACAGAAATCAGTGAAATCTCATGAAACCTTGAGGAATCCCATCAAACCTCTTGAAATCTTTTAGAATTTTGTAGAATTTGGTATATATTTGTGAAATGTACCCGAATGTACCATATGAAATCTTTAGAAAATCCGGAGAAATCTTTACGCAATCCATAGAAATCCCATATCATTAGAAATCCTGTGTACACTAGGATAAGGAGTGGTTGCCCCCTCGGTATTTCCGCAGTTCCCGAAGTCAGAATACTGTATTGAATTTTCTGGGTTCCTGATACAACGGACCTCCTCCTCACTAACCCTAGCGTTCGCGACTGCCGCGGTCAAGGGAGGGGCGTATTACATGGTCAGCAACAAACCCCTCTCTTGCCGAGCCGCCAAAAGGGTTCGCGGCGGAAACGCGACCGCGGGGCGCAGCGCAACACGGCGCAAACGGCTGCGCGCGGCTGTTTGGCATCGCAGCCGACTGACTCAGAAGATCGCTCTCGTCCCTCCGTCCTTGTTGCACCTACAGCGATGCCCTATGCTGACCATGGTAGTCTTCCATGAGTGCGACGAGGACAGAGGTATGAAAGCGATCTTCGGAATCGCTCGGCAGAGCGGCCTTTGGTCGACCCTCCCCTACGGACCGCTCTTCGGCGCCCCTTCGGAGCGTTCAGGGGTGAGGGGCAACATAACCCCCCTACGACACGACACCCCCTCCTTCCTCCGCCTTTTCTGCCCGTTCCGATCCAGATCGGGGTGCGGGCGGGGCTGGGTTACCCCTTTCATGACGACCCGCGCGCCCGACCGGGTCGCTCAGCTCGCAAGGCTGGGAGTGCCCCGGGGCGCTGCGCTGAGCGAGCGGGTTGGGCCGGGCCGGGTACCTATGGGATCAGCCTTCGGTCGGGAGGGGGTGGGGGGCAAGACATACCACAGCAGTGAGGGGAGGGGGACGTTAAGCAGCACAGAGTTCCGGATCACATCAGCACGGTGACCAAGGAGGCCAAACAATGAGAATAATACACAGCCAAAGAGCGCCAGCGCCGCCAGCGCTGCTCCGCCGTCACCCTAGGGCAGCAACAGAGCCGAGTCAAGGAAAAATAAATTAAGAGACAGTCTAAAAACACGCAATAGCGCAACGAATCAAGAGATGTGCAAAAAAGGCGCCTCTCGTGGCGCTGCGCCACAGCACGCAGCAGCAGCGGCGAATCGGAAAACAATTTAGTCCCGGGCGTAATTTTTTGAGCGGATCGAACGCGCAGTTGAGGTCGCGATCAGAAAGCCGCGTCACAGCGCGCTGACAAGGCGCTATTGGGGGTCTTGGCTTGGGCATAACGTGCCGGCATGGAGTCAGCCTAGCCTAGCGCCGGGGCGTAGTGGGAGGGGCGCTGGCGCTGGAATCCAAGCCGCGATTGAGTGGGTGCGAGAGAGAAAGGAAAGTCTTTCATTGACGATGGACGAATTGCTGTGCGATCCCATTGGTTGCGATAGCGACGAGCATCTCGCGGGGGCGGGGGGCGGGGCGCGGAGCACAGGGCGCCGGGTGCGGAGCACTTCTGTTGATGCCGACGGGGACATGTGTCAGCGACGTCGCGCCACTGCGCGAGGCGGGGCGCGGGGCGCAGTGCCGGGCTTAGACACACCGACCAGACATGACGTCCACGCCGAGCCGAGTCGACAGACATGATAATTGATGATGAGCCCGTGGTCCGCTTTGCGTTTGCCCCAGCCCCAGTCCCAGCAGTGCGTTCGAAAGGCTGTTCCCACGCGCCGCCGCGCGGGCGGGGCTGAGCCGAGCCCTGCCTGGTCGCTGGACGTGCCTTTGGCCTGTTGCCTGTGCCCCTCGCCGCGGCCCGCAGCAGGTACGGCCGTGGTGGCGGCAGGGCAGGGCGGGGCAGGGGGACCCTCTGGGCCCAGCCGGAGGAAAGGGGTGCAGAGCAGAGGGGCCCCGCCCCGCCCCGCCCCGCCCCGCCCCGGCGTTCCGGATCGTCTCCCCGCTCTGCTCTCACGCGCGCCGCCTCTACTCGGTCGCCTCCACCACCGCCTCCACTCACCTGACTGTGGAATGGTCCGGGCGCACGGGCGGGGCGGGGCGGGGCGGGGCGGGGCGGGGCGGGGCGGGGCGGGGCGGGGCGGGGCGGGGCGGGGCGGGGCGGGGCGGGGCGGGGCGGGGCGGCACACCGGACTGGACAGACCCTCAGAGGCTGGGGTCGGGGTGTATAGGTAGGTACAGAGGAGGAGAAGATGGGTCTGATTCAGGAAAGGATGGTGCACGAGACAAACCGCAAGGTACGCGTAAGAATTTCAAAGACGGCAATTCCGCTGCCGGCACTCGTCGGCGCTCTCCTCGAGTGAGAGAGAGAGACAGCATTCTCGCACCCCTCGGTCGGTAGTCTCCTAGAGAGCGAGGGAGACAAAGCGACGAGTTCCGGCAGCGATATATCGGTCTGCTGGGCTGGGCAAGGGCAGTGAAGAAGCAGTGTTGAAGCGCACTCTGGAGGCAACACAGCGCCGGCTCGGGGCTCAGGGCAGGGCTCGGGTCCCCGGCCTTGAGGCCCGGGCCCCGCTGCGCCGCGCGACGCACGACACAGCAGTCGCCGCTGATTTTTACAGCGTTTTGTTCAGGGCTGCTGCCTCATTGTTTTGTCCAGGAGGTACGCAGCGCGCGCACACGCACACATACCGCACCGCACACCCGGCTCGGTACGGCGGCACGGCTGGGGCGGGGAGGGGAACACACTGCCGTCGCGGAAAACCTCAGTAGAAGCGCGGGGACAGAGACGGTCAACTCAGCGCAGCAGGACGCGCCCTGTTGTCCTGCAGGCTGCAGGCCACTGCAGATGGCGGCAGCAGGACGCGCCCTGTTGTCCTGGAGGCTGCAGGCCACTGCAGATGGCGGCAGCAGGACGCGCCCTGTAGTCCTGCAGGCTTCAGGCCACTGCAGATGGCGGCAGCAGGACGCGCCCTGTTGTCCTGCAGGCTGCAGGCCACTGCAGATGGCGGCAGCAGGACGCGCCCTGTAGTCCTGCAGGCTTCAGGCCACCGCAGATGGCGGCAGCAGGACGCTCCCTGTTGTCCTGCAGGCTGCAGTGCCCCGCAGTTGGCTGCAGCAGGACGCGCCCTGTTGTCCTGGAGGCTGCAGGCCACCGCAGATGGCGGCAGCAGGACGTGCCCTGTTGTCCTGCAGGCTTCAGATGGCGGCAGGCCGCACTACACGACGAGGAAGGAGTCGAGCGGAGCGGCGGAGCGGCAGGACAATGCAGCGCAGCGCAGTGATCGATGCGCCGCGATTACCGATCAATGAAGGCTGATCGAGCAGCTTCCTCCCGGAGGAGAGGGGGGGGGGGGTCTCTCCGAGTCCTGTGTAGGGTACGGCCGGGTCCGCCCGGGAGCGAGAAGGGGCAGGCCTCCCCGAGAGTACCCGGCCCGGCCCAGCCCAGGCCGGTAGCTATCAGGTGAGTCACCGCCACCGTCTGACGTCCTGCAGTATGGGGGCCCACGCCACGCCACGCCACGCCACGCCACGCCACGCCACACCGCTCCACGCCGCACCCAGGCCCTACTATACTCCTGCAAGATTGTCTGCCTTGCCACGTCCAGAGGAGGGCGTACGCGCAAAGTAGCGCGAACACTGACTTGTAGCTCACGTCGGAAAATTACAACCCGAGTGGTCGTGTAACATGCGACTTTTTTACAGAAAATCCAAAGATTGGGGAGTCGGGGGGTACTTTTAGCTCGACAGTGTTTCCAAAACGAGGCTGTAGCCTTTATTACCCACGTTGGGTTGGTCTGGTCTTCTCGGCCAACATGACACCCTCTGTCTCTTCCCGGCCCGGCCCGAAGTGCCTCATTCTGCCCCGACCCCGCTCGGCTACCGGCCACAGTTATCATCATCTTCTTCCACGTGTTTGGAGCTCCCCGGCCCGGTCCGGCCCCGCCCCGCCCCGCCCCGCCCCGCCCCGCCCCGCCCCGCCCCGCCCCGCCCCGCCCCGCCCCGCCCCGCCCCGCCCCGCCCCTGCCTCCTGGCTACCGATTCCATTAATGCCATGATATGAGTCCCAACAAACGCTTCTGGTACACAGTTCAACGAAATTCGAAGAGTCCGTTAAGCAGCCGGACCGATAATCACAATGATGGGCGGTGCGAACTGTTGAAAGTTTCACCTCTCACGCGAAAGGCGAAAAAAAGTATAATGCCTTGTGCGGGCGCACGCTAAAATGCTTGAGACCCTGGGTATGAATAACTGAATAATGAAAGCGGCAACAAAATTTAATAACGGCTTGAGAGTTTCCTTGACAGTGGCTGCCGGTAGCCGCTGCTACCGGCTACCTCATGTCCAGGCCCCTGTGATTGGACCGCGCCTGCCTACGCAGCGCCCCGCCGCCGCCCCAGAAGATATTAGCTTCGATATTTCAGAGCCCACCGCCCCGCCCCGCCCCGCCTCGTCCACCAGTAGCTCTGGATGTTGTTGGTATTACCGTGTCAGGCCGCTACCGTGCAGTAGGCCGTGGGCCTCCCGGCCGCCGGTCCAGCACATATACGAGTATACGAGGTCCGTCCGAGTATAAAAAAGCATCAAGCTTAAAATGGGAGAAAATGTTTACAGCAAATCGAGTCGCCGCGAATAAATTACTTCAACGTGTTTTGCAATCAGCTCACAATAGCTCTGCAATTTTGTGACTGCGAACGGCCAACATTCGCACCGCTTGCATAGCCATTGGTGCGAGAGGAATACCGCTCGCGAAATCCTGTTTCCACTTCCACGCCTGAAATCCCTTGAAATCCGAGATCTTTCTTCCAAAAGGCAAAACGCAAGCAAAGTAGTGTGGTCGTAAAATTCAGAGAAATCTTTACAAAACCCGCCTGAATCTTTTCCCTAAAGAAATCTTGTGAACCTCAAGATCCAAAGTGATTGAGCCTCCCTTAACATCCGCGCGGTACCCGGAGTGATGGAGACCCAAACGCGCGAGGCGTGGCGCCTGGCCGGCGCCGGCAGGGACGTCATCCAGCCCATGTCCAGCTCCAGCCCCAGCCACGGCGCTCTCCAACGAGATGGCACCACCGCCTGGAGGGCCTGGAGGGGACAGGAGAGCCGGGCCGGCACAACCAGCGCGGAGAGGAGAGGAGAGGCAACATGGGATGCGGCTTTCGCACCGATGTCGCTGGTTGAGATATATCAACTTTCAGAGAGAGGGAGAGGGAGGGAGGGGGAGAGAGGGGGGAGAGAGAGAGGGAGAGGGAGAGAGAGAGGGAGAGGGAGAGAGACAGAGAGAGAGAGAGAGAGAGAGAGAGATTGATTGATTGATTGATTTATTATCTTTAGGTGGGGTGACAAAAGGACTGAAAAGTCCTACGAGAGTACCTCACCGCTCTCGAATAAGAAAACAATAATTGACACAAATAAAAAGCGATAAAGCTGATAACATTAAGAGAAGTAACAATAGTAGTACATATCTTAGAAATAGCATAAGTTCATACATAATTATCAAGCAGTCTTTTCTTGAGCTTTCTTTTGAGCACACAGTCATTTTCATAATTTAAGTAACAGTGGACAGCATAATCATTATAATATTTACAAACAGTAACACAGAAAGAGTTAGAATATTTAGAAGTACGGTGTACAGGAACAACTAATTTATCACAGTGTCGGGTCGAGAAATTGAAGAAGTCACGTAAATATGAAGGCTGACTAGTTTTAATGACTTTCCATGCAAGGGAAGTTATGGCAATTATTCTCCTTTCCTTAAGTTTAAGTAGACCAAGGCTGATATATGAAGGGGTGATATGGTCGAAACGGCTTCCGCCCGTAATGAATCTAATACAAGCATTTTCAGCCTTCTGAAGTTTGTCCAGCACCGTATTAGTCATGTCTGTAAAGATTACTGACCCGTAATCTAGCAGTGGCATGATTAAAGATTGGACAATGCGAAGTCGTATTGGGGGCGGCAGACAATCGAAATGCCTCCTTATTTGTGCCAGAGAACTAAACACCTTGCGTATTATGCTGTTGCTATGCTGTCTCCAGTTCAGAGAGGAGTCAAAAATGACCCCCAGATTATTGACCTCATCACAATAAGGAACAGGAGTACCATTTAAAATTATTTTAGGAATATCAGGAATAGATTTTAGCATACCAACGTACTGACCCGAACCTATAACAATAGGTTGGGTTTTAGATACATTAAGATATAGATTATGAGCATTTACATAGTTAACAAGACTAGAAAGATCATTGTTTACAAGTGACACAGTCTCATGCAGATCTTTTAAGTGAAAATGGGTATAAATTTGGGTATCATCAGCATATAGATGGTAATTAGTATTACAGAGAACACTAGAAATATCATACAAGTACAATACAAATAAAAGAGGGCCAAGAACACTCCCTTGAGGAACCCCAGTTACTACTGAGGCCCAGTCAGAGACAAATTCATCCCCAGACTTCACCCTCTGTTTACGGTCAGATAAATAGGCAGCAAACCAGTTTACAACAGAAATTGAGCATCCAAGTTTTTTTAGCTTAATAAGTAATAATTTATGATTCACCCTGTCAAATGCTTTGCTGAAATCAAGAAGTACAAGAATAGTCAGTTTTCTGTTATCAATTGCCTTCCTAATATCATCTGCAACCTTCACTAGGGCTGTCACAGTGCTATGCCCCTTCCTAAAGCCTGATTGCATGGGATTAAAAAGATTTTTAACAGAAGCATATTCATAAAGTTGGTCATGAACTATCTTTTCTAAACCCTTAGCAAGAACACATAAGATACTTACAGGCCTAAAGTCAGCACACTGAGAGGGATTAGACACTTTAGGTAAAGGTAATACATTAGCACATTTCCAAATATTAGGGAATACTCCATATTGCAAGCAGTGATTAAAGATATGTTCCAACACAAATATAATTTCAATCAGGATTAATTTTAAAAATTTAATGGACACACCATCAACACCAACAGCATTGGATTTAATATTCATTAATACTTCAAGTATTTCTTGGGCTGTAACAAATTTAAAATTAAATACATTCTCAGGGTCATACTCATTTGTGTCATAAAGTTCTATAGTCTCTTCTGCTAATTCTTCATCCTCTATACTTGACACCTTGAGGTAATGTTTATTTAGCACATTTGCAGAGATTGGAAAACATTTAACTTCATTTTTAACAGAAGGATTCCCTATACCAAGTGAGCGGATATTGGCCCACATTTTGTTAGGTGAAGGATTATTATTAAATATGCTGTGATAGTATTTTATCTTGGCATTTCTGATGAGTTGCTTTGTTTTGTTTCTAATTATTTTATAACAATCAAAGTCAGATGTAGCCTTGCTTTTTATTGACTTCTGCCTTGCTTTATCCCTGAGATCAATCATTTTTTTAATTTCAATAGACATCCAGGGTGTAGGATTATTTTTAGCAGAGAAAGTCTTCACTGGGGCATGTTTATCCATCAACTGTGCAAGGAAGTCGTTAAACTTTTGTATCTTAGAATCAATATCATCACAATCAAAAACTTCCTGCCAATGAGTACTTCGTGCATCTTCCAACAGAGCAGCAGTATCAATATTTTTGAAGTCTCTGTAAGTAATTAATTTTCTCTTGCTAATTGGAACATCTAAATTCATCACTACAAACAACAGGTCATGATTTGAGAAACCAGGAGCAGCACATTGCCCATACTCCACAATTTTGTCATTAAAGTTAGTAGCTATTACATCAAGCGTTGAATGACAATATTCAGTGTGGTATGTAGGTTGAAATTGTATACAGGTGTGATCACACAGCTCAAACGTTTCATTAACCAATTTAGTTTCATAAGAACCACTACCAAATCTGGCGTTCCAGTCTCCACAAATAATAGAGTATTTATAATTAGGCAGAAAATGATACATTTCATCTAGGAATTGATCTAGGTGACCCACCTTAGGAGGTCTATACAAACAAGTTATCAATAGTTTTTCATTATTAAAGCTAACCTCTACAATAACAAATTCAGGCTTGAGACTCTCTCCGTTAGATTTACTTATGAGAGTTGCATTAAGCTTGTTGTTTACATAAATAGCAACTCCGCCACCACTTCTATCACAACGATTAACATTAAATATTTTGTAGTTTGGGAGATCCGTCTTACTGTTACTTTGGAAAAATGTTTCACTAACTGCGATGATGTCAATATTGCTATTGTAAAATACATCATTAAATTCACCATAATGATTAGAGTTGTTTAATGACTGTGCATTAATATGAACTAGTTTGAGTTTACTACTATAATTATTACTTAGATGAGAGAGAGAGAGAGAGAGAGAGAGAGAGAGAGAGAGAGAGAGAGAGAGAGAGAGAGAGAGAGAGAGAGAGAGAGAGAGTGGAGGGCAAGGTGGGAGAGGGGTCCGTGTGAGACGGCGTTCTGGTCCACGATCAGGCTCCAGTCCGGCCCGACGAGGCGGCCGGCTGCTTGGCTGGAGAACTTAGGAATGGGAAGGTGAGGGGGGGGGGGTGCTGGACGGGTATCTGGAAGGGGGGCCGGGTTAGACTTGCGTGGTGGTGGACAGAGCAGTGTTGCCAGTGTCACCCGACGTACAGGCCTCGGCCTCAACCGAGACCGAGGGGCTTCCTGGGTTAGCTTAGTGTCTCGGCGTTCAGGATTGGATTTATTGTACCCCGGCTCCGCTACTCCGCTCGTATCGACTGCGTTTTTCTACGTGTGCATGCTGTGACAGCTTTGGGGTCTAAACAGTTCGGTGCCCCCCGGCCCCGGCGGTGCTCGGTCGTCCAACAGTTCCACCGGTTCCACCCGCGCGCGAGGTTCCACGAACACACATGCAAACATGTCCTCCAGTCCAAGCGACTCTGCAACCAGCCACGCGTCCGCAAAAAAAGAAATAAAACAAGAAAGAAAAAGCGCGCAGCTGCACAAGAGACTGCAAGCAGGAGAACTGCCAGGCTCGAGAAGAGACATAGGCGTGGCCTGTTATTTCAAACGCGGCCGCCGTGCCACACATGTGAGGCATAGCGGCATGACTCGTCGATCCCCGGGTCGATACGATAGTCACATTCTCTAGACCTGCTGTGGCGCGCTAAGAAAGAACGTAGTTGCGTGAGTATAGAGCGGAGCTGGCTCCCCTCCCCACTCCCCTCCCCGCTCCCCGCCCCGCTCCCCTCCCCGCTCCCCGCCCCGCTCCCCGCCCCGCTCCCCTCTCCGCTCCCCTCTCCGCTCCCCGCCCCGCTCCTCTCCCCGCTCCCCGCCCCGCTCCCCGCCCCGCTCCCCTCCCCGCTCCCCTCCCCGCTCCCCGCCCCGCTCCCCGCCCCGCTCCCCGCCCCACTCCCCGCCCCGCTCCCCTCCCCCCTCCCCGCTCCCCGCCTCCTCCGCGCATAGGCATTCGATTTTCAAGAGTGATGCTGCGTTTTGCCTTTGCAGGAGAATGCTGTTGCTGGGCTCACAGACGTACCCACCTACCTCCCCTCACACACGACGCCCGCCGTGCGATGCAAATGGGCCCAAAGGGAGCACAGTGAGGCACGATACAACCACGGTGAGGACCCCCCCCCCCCCCCAATGCATCGCTCTCACCTTACACCACGGCAAAGGGTCGAAAGGTATATAGGGTGTTTGTACCTCCCACCGCACATGGCGCCCTTCTGTTCTGCTGCTTGGAAATAACGAAAACGATGGATTTGAGAACCATTTAAGTGTTCGCCACCATCGTTGCACTCGGCCAACTCGAACGAGACCTCCTTGCAAAAGATTCTCCCATGCTCGCTCGCTCTGAGCGGAGCGCAAGTGCGCAGCGCCCCAGGCGGCTACGCTCGGCACGGCACATTCACAGCAGGATTTACTGCCGAATTCCCCCCTCTCTCTCTCTCTCTCTCTCTCTCTCTCTCTCTCTCTCTCTCTCTCTCTCTCTCTCTTACTCTGAAGGGAACGTGCACAAAACAAGCACAAAACGGTAACAGCACACTGAAGGGTGGTCCCCGCGCCGGGTACAGCCGAGAGACTCCAGACCCTCCAGACCAGCGAAACGAGCGAGCAGCGTCCGAAAACGAGACGTGACAGTGTGAGGGAGGTATATTGTAGTTCGGACGTCTCACGCTCACCAGTAGTTTTCGGACGCTTACGAACCTCTGCGCTCGCTCGTTTTGCTGCTCTGTCCCACATAGAATTGGGGGAAGGGAAAAAAGGTGAGTGCTGGAGGGTCGTCCAGAGGCGGAGTGGAGGGGAAGGCCCAGGTACCTTTCTCGCCGCTGCGCCTCGCCGTGTGGGTGTGGGCTGCAGGCCGGCCGGAACATCTCCATTCAACTACAACAAGGGCGTTTTAGAGAGGCTGTTAGACCACCAGGCTGTGGGCCATACTGCGCCCCGGGCCGGGCCGGGCGGGCAGGGCCCCAAGGCGCCTCGGCCCTGAGCCGAGCGCTCACGGTGTTCGAGCCATTCGGCATTCCGAGCATAACATACAATAAAGTTACATCTTTACACCAGTCCCGCCCCGCCTATGAGCCGAGGGAGAGACGGTGGGACGGTGGGGGTGATACGGGCGCATGGTGGTGGGTAATATGTACGCGCGTGTTTCACGCACGGAATAAAAGTTAGTCCTCATAACTAACAAATTAGCTAATTTGGGGATAGTTCATCTCGAATTCGCTGTTGGCAGCTAAGAGTTGACTGCCACAGTCAAGAGTTAGTTGCGACAGTCAAGAGTTAGTTGCCACAGGGAAGCTGTCGCTGCAAAAGGCAACCGGTCTGTTCTGACAGCGAAACACCCAATTAGTTGTCAGAACAAACCGGTTGGCTCCTGCAGCGACAGCTTCCCTGAGGCAACTAACTCAAGACTGGCAGCCTATTCTTAGCTGCCACAGCAAATTTCTTGTCTATCCCAAAATTACCATTAGTCCTGACGACTATTTTTTTCCGTGCATGTCGAACTATGAGGAGGAGTGGACCCGTATTCCTCAGGTTTCCCGCAGTTTCCCGACACAGGGAATTCTATAATGGAGGAAGTCGCCTGTCCTAAAGCTGATCCTAATCCTCACAACACATGGTACCCACCCAAGGCAAATATTGAGAAAACGCACACTTCCAATGCGGCGACATTGCGACCGAAATCCCTCTCATTAAATTTATTCGAGACGTCACGTCTTTTTGCATGTGGATAACATTTACAATCATTCGTAAAGATGAAATTGTCACATTCTTTTGTTTTGAATAGGACTGCTGAATTTGCCACGCTTTACGTTGCCGATTCGCGCTGCAACGAACGTAACACCAATGCAGTAGTTTTACAAGAAAAAGAATGTGATTGAAGAAAAAGAATATTTTACAAGGAAAAGAACGATACAAGAAAAAGGATTTGACTTCAAATGAAGAAAATTACCGGAGTAGCCCGATGATCGAAACCTGGCACATTCAATTATTACTACTCAGCGCGACAGGGCTGGGGCAGGAGGGCGAGGGTAGGCCGGGGGCAGGGCGGGGGCGGGGCGGGGCAGGGCGGGGGCAGGGCGGGGCAAGGGCGGGGGCGGGGCGGGGCGGGGCGGGGCGGGGCAGGGCGGGAGAAGAGTACCTCCCACACCGTTCATTACGGTAGCCGAGTGAGGCTGTGGCGTGGAGCGGCGTGAGCCCGGGGGATTCATCACCCAGTCTGGCGTAAATGACAGCACACCACGCCTCGGCCGGCCGCACGTGGGTAAGCGTGTGTGTACGTGTGTGTGCGTGTGTGAGTGGCCCGCATTGACATCTCTCTCGAACCATTGGGCAGAGTGAGGCAGGCGGCAGGGCAGGGACCCCAACAGTAGCGCCTCGTCGTGCCGCGGCGCGCAGCTCGGGCGTCGGCTGGACCACGGATCGGGCAAGCGCACTGCCCGGCCCGGCCCGGCCCGGCCCGGCCCGGCCCGGCCCGGCCCGGGCGTCGACCTGGAAAAAGTGTACGGCCGCGACGAGGCGGAGGCGCGGTCCGCAGGGCTGACGGACGCCTCGAAGGGAAGGGGGAGGAGAGGGAGAGAGGGAGGAGGGGCGAGGGGCGAGGGAGAGAGGGGAGGAGAGGAGAGGGAAGTAAAAGGAGGGAGGGAAGGGGGAGGGAGAGAGGGAGGAGGGGCGAGGGGCGAGGGAGAGAGGGGAGGAGAGGAGAGGGAAGTAAAAGGAGGGAGGGGAGGGGAGGGGCTAGGAGGAGGGGGTGGGGGCTCAGCCCGGCCCGGAGACTGCCGGACCGGACGCACGGTGAGAACGGCTCCTTAGTGTCCAAGGACCATCGGACTGATTCAAGGACGCGGATAGGAATATTTCAAGCGGCCGTCCTTGAATCGGTCCGATGGTCCTTGGGCAACAAGGAGCCGTTCTCACCGCGCGCGACGCCGGGGCGCCGCGCCGCTGCGCTGCAAGGGACACGGCCTAAAAGAAAATGAGGCAGGTGCAAAAAAGCAACAGAGCTGCGAGGATGTGAACACTGTCTCTGTTTTGAGAATTCACGCGCGGTGCACGACTCCTGCCGAGAGACACTGTAAGTAAGTCTCTCTACTGGGGCCCGCAGAGGACTCTCACTATGGGAGGAACAAACTGACGAGGAAGATGACAGAGCATGGAAACGAAACGAGCGAGCGCAGAGGCTCGTATGCCTATCCGAAAACGAGAGGTGAGGGTGAGAGGGGGCTATGTTCTAGTTCGAACGTCTCACTCTTACCTGTCATTTTCGGACGCATACCAGCCTTCTGCGCTCGCTCGTTTCCCTGCTCTGGAAGATGACCGAAACAGCGGAGAAGAGAAGAGCATCGCCGCTGGTCGAAGCGCCTGACCCAGCTCCGGGTAGGCCAGCCCACGCGACACGGGAGCGTGCCTCTGCCTACCCGCACGGCGCTCCGGGCCGCGACCCCTAGGCCAGGGGGCGGCGCGGGCCGCACGGGTGGGACCTCTCGCTCGCACTCACGCACATCTCGTCGCTCATCTCTTTCGCACCGGGCCGCATGCGACCTTGCGGGCGGCGTCTCTGAGACCCCCTGCCCTTGGCGATTCAGCACTTCACAGCAAATCTAGCAGTACGCGATCTCGGCGGCGGCCAGAGGCTTTAGGAACTGTGGAGGTCTATTTTGGATCTATTTTGACCGGACCAACGCAGACAACTTCACCAACCTAATCTAAACTGACGTTCGTCCCGAACGGGCTGGACGCGGATAAGAGGCCGCTAATAGCTGAATTTGCCACAAAGTAGTGCTGGTGCTGAATCGCTAAGGGACTGTACTGTAACCAAGCGGCCTGCCCCCGGCCGCACTCCGTGCTGACTAAACCAGAGCAATGCTTGCGGGACGATTAGCAGTCCCGTAGACTGCTGTTCTGTCAGAGAGTCGGAGAAAAACTCGCAAACGGATTTTCGAAAAAAACAAATAAAAAGGATGGATGTTGCAATGGTTTTCTAGCAATCCAATCGCACTTGACTTGACTTGAGAGAACCAGGCCACAAATGACCCAGGCACCGCGCGGCGAATGTCGTCGAGGATCGGCTGCATCACAACACGACTCCGAGTGCCATTCCCGTCCCGGCGGCACAAAATAATGCAGCGGAAGTGCAGAGCATGCAGGCTGCTCGGTGCAGCGGGGCCCAGAGCAGGGCTGCGAGCTCCGGCCCGGCGGCGGTGCAGAGGCGAGCAGAGGGGAGGGGGCTCAGCCGACCCGACCTGCCATTACGGACCGTCTTCTTTTTGTCTTAAACGTCATACAATCTCGTGGCCGGATCGTATTCTCATTTATGGCTGAGCAAAACGAAAGGCAAGCGGTGTTGTCGGTGCAGGGCTGGGCGGGGCGGGGAGAGGCGGGCAGTGCAGCGCGCCGCGCACCTTCCCTCCCGCCGTGATGGAGGATGTGGTGCTGCTGTGAGGGGAGGGGTGACTCATCGCATGCACCACCGCGTCGTCTCGTCACGGTAGGTCTAGTGCGAGGGGTCCATCACTCGGTTCAGAAACTGAGACTCACCATCATTTTTCGGTAGAAATTTTTGTCATTTTTTGGCGTGTTTTCTGGAGGGAAACCCCGCAACAGCGTAAAAGAAGCGACGAAAGAGAGGAGTTTAGGGGATGTGATTACCAGTTATAATCGCAAATAGTGAACACATGATTATCACAGCAGAGAGACCCCACAAAATTTGAAATTTTTTTAAAAAATATATCATGTAAAAGCGTTATTTGACGAAAGAGGGAGACGGAGTCAGGTCGGATCGCGCAGCCGCGCTCCGCACAATCCAGAAACAAATGGGAAATTTTAAAAAATAAAAATAAAAATAAACTTGATAATCGCTTTGCGCAGCAATATCCATTATTCTTTGGAGCGAGCCAGCTTTATTTCTCATAGCCGGCAGCAGCGCTGTCGGGTCGGGTACGGGTAGCGGACGGCCTCCGGTGAGCGCGGGCGGGGGGCGGGGCCGGCGGAGGTGCGGTAGCGGCTGCAGGCTACGCCGGGCTCCAGCTCCAGCTCCAGCTCCAGCCACGAGCTCATGGCTCCAGCAGCAAGCTCCAACTGACCAACAACGTTTTACCGAACGCTGATTTAGCACATAGCGAATACACTACAATTTGCGAAAAACCTAGACATTATTAAAACTTAGCCTTGATAGGAGCACTACTGCACTCCTTCGTAAAATTAAAACGGAGAAAAAAATGGGAAGCAGTTCGGGATACGGCAAATTTAAACCCACCCACGCCTCCACGGTTGTGCTCCACCTCCGAGTCGCCCGACCGATGGAAGAAATTCTTGGGCTGGAGCCTGCGGCCTGCGAGCAGCAGCAGGCGTCCTGCAGGCCTGCAGGCGAGCCGCAGGAATGCAGCAGGAGAACGGCAGGACGGCTTCTCGCCGTGCCGCACACACTAAATCCTCATGCATTTTGTTGTGCCTAACCATGCAGTATCATAAACAACCATAAGAGTATGCGCCGAGGTGGAATTTACTCGTAAAATCTGTGACCCGACTATTACGTCCATTACGCTGTATTAGGCCCCGAAATTGTATAGATTAAGCCAAAAAAAGGGAAAAAATCAGCCCAAAACGACACCAAAAATAAGTAAAGTATGGAGAATTTCGGCTATCACGCTCCTAATCCTAATACGCTTCTTTTACGCATACTACAAGGGAAGTGTTGCACGCGGCAATTGAACACTTGCAAGTGCACGACTGTCGAGTTAAACACTTACAAGTGTGCAACTGGCGAGTTTGACACTTGCAATTGCACAACTGCCGAGTTTTACACTTGTACGTGTTAGAATGGAAGTTGCACACTTGGTTTTCTCAGTGTACGCACAAATAAAATGCGTAAGGGCTTGGTGTGTGCCGGGGCGAGTCGAGCCGGCCGTGCGGGCGGACCGGGAGCAGAGAGCAGGGCCCCACACTGTCAAAAATTACAACGGGAATTTTAGCGGGATGGCCCGGAAATTTGCTAGCCGGTTTTTAACTGTTTTTAAATTTACGGGACGACCGAACCAGAAAAATACGGACCTTCCCGTACTTTGAAATTACGGATCGTCCCGTACACAAAAATCCCTTATTTTGTGTTTAAGGACCCCCGGACGAGCCCCCGGAGCACGTTTGACCCTTTGCATCGAAGTATAGGTACGGAAATGCCCGCAACTTTCCACCACGGATTTCTCCTGTATTTTACAAATACAGGCGGCCGTAAAGATAATCACGGTGAGTACCGTAGCACTTCCGTAATATGTTACGGGATTTTTAACAGTGCAAGTGCAACCCGCAGCTACCGCCATGCCCCGCGGGGCCACGCCAAACGCCGCGCCGGGCCACGCCACGCAGCTTCGCACCTTTATGGGCGAGAGGGGCGGATCGGGTCGGGCCGGAGCCCATTACGGCCGACATCGGGACGACCAGGGCCAGTGCGGGGCGGGGCGGGGCGGGGCGGGGCGGGGCGGGGCGGGGCGGGGCGCGCGGGACAAAGGGATAAACTTTTCGGCAAAAGGAAAAGGGAGAAAAAGGAAGAGTATTAAGAATGAAAATGCGCGCAGTCTCGTCCCGATGATTCAAGCAGCCCAGCCGGTCCTGGTGGGCCCGGGGCCGCCGGCGCGGCGGGCTGTGCTCGGCTCGGCGAGCTGAATTATGCAGTGCTTCGCCTCGCCTCGCCTCGCCGGGCCGTACGACACACCGGCAGGGCCTGCAGGAACCGGACCAAAGACTCGCAAGCAGGGGGAATAAATACGCAGAACCTCCCAGAAAAAGAACAAGTTAAAGAGGAGGACCACAAGATAAACCCAATATACTTGGGCTAGAGTACAAAATGTAAAACAAAACAAATAATAATCACCTATTGTTTTGAGAGCATACTCGCGTGCTGCTCTACTCTGTCTGTTCTGTACTGCGTTTTTCGTCGTGTACTCTACAACTGATTTCGGGAGACTTGAACGCCAGGTGCAAAGTCATTTCAAAGGGATCGGTGACTCACACTAAAAGTACATTTTGGGTAACCAACGCTATCTTTTTCACTTTTCATGCCCGAGTTGTAAAGGTGTGTCATTACGTTGTGGACGTGGAAAGGCCATAGCTCCCTTTCTGACAGGCAGCAGCGTAAAGGCAGGAAGCAGGCAGCTCTGGGCGAACGTGGAGCCGAGGAGGAGAGCGGAGCGAGCGGGTCCTCGGAAAAGTTAAAAGCAGCCATTCATCCAGCGTTGTCAGGCCAAGGCGGGGCGGGGCGGGGCGGGGCGGGACCGGGAGGGACCACTCACCTGGACCTCAGGCTCCTCCACCCGCCAGGCCTCCCTCCAGCCCCCTCCCCTCACCACCTCCCTGTTCTCTATGTAAACAGAGCAGCAGTGGCCCGCATAATCGCGTCGATAAGTCAAAATCGAGAGATCGGTCGAATCTATCGGGCTAGCGCGGTATCGAGCGACCCAAGCCGAACTTTCGTTTTTGAGGTCGGGCCGATGCGCTGCTGTTCAGGGGGCGTGGCGTGGCGGGTTCCTCCGAAAGGCGCAAAGTTGTCAGCGGTTCGGGCCGCCGGCAAACCGCAAACCAGACGGGGGCCAAAGCCACAACGAGGAGAGGAGGCGAAGTGAAAAGAGTCGAACGGCTGCATGGCAAGTTTAGCATCAGATTCTCTCGCTGGTCCGCGGCTTAAACAGCGCACTCTCTCGGGGGACGTAGGCTGGGGCGGAGGGTCATGTGCGAGACGCACTGTTAGAAACACTGTAAACTGGTTGGCGTTGAAAGACGCCAAATTTCTGGCGTTCACGAAAAACGCTATGCAATTATTGGCGACGAAAGACGCCAAATTTTGGCGTTTTAAGCCGAAAAACGCCACTATTTTGCGTCGAATGACGCCAATATTTGGCAGCCCTCAGCCTTCAGGGACGCCAGAAATTTGGCGTCTATCACCACCAACCACTTTACAGAGAAACCTACACGGCACGGGGCGCCTCGCGGCGTATGGAGGGAAGAGCGAGCGAGGGCGGCCCACGCCGGAAGGGAGCACCAGAAAAGAGAGAACGGCCCTGAACCGCTCTCCTCTGGGTCATCATCGAACAATATGGATCAGGAGTTGATTGAAGTGTGCGCGCCGGGTCGGCCCGGGTGGGGAGACCACGAGCTCACACCGCCCCTGGGGGAGACGAGCTGCATCCTCACTACGCCCGGTGAGTCACGACTGGACAAGACCGGCTCCAGGAGGGGCTTCATGAGGGCCTCCCGGATGGGGCTTTAGGAGGGCCACCAGGTGGGGCTTCAGGAGGTCCTCCAGGAGGGGTTTCAGAAACGCCCCCAGGAGGTGCTTCAGAAGGGGCCTATCCAGGTAAGGCTTCAGGAGATCCTCCAAGAGGGTCTTCAGGAGGGCCTCCAAGAGGGTCTTCAGGAGGGCCTCCACGAGGGGCTTCAGGAGGGCCTCCACGAGGGGCTTCAGGAGGTCCTCCACGAGGGGCTTCAGGAGGGCCTCCACGAGGGGCTTCAGGAGGGCCTCCACGAGGGGCTTCAGGAACGCCTCCAGGAGGTGCATCCAGGAGGTGCTTCAGGAGGTGCTTCAGGAGGAGCCTATCCAGTTAAGGCTTCAGGAACGCCTCCAGGAGACGCGTCCAGGAGGGGCTTCAAGAGTGGCTCGAGAAGGCACTCCAGTAGGAGAGGATTCCCGATAAGGAGCTATAGGAAAGACTCCACGAGAGTCATCAAAGCGGGCTCACGGGAGAAACTTGAGCTCGCCCTCGCGTGCAGCTCACGCAGTGCAGCCTGCAGCCCGCAGTGCAGTCTGGTCCGGCCCGGTCCATGCAGGTCGACCCTCTGTAATTACGGCAAAGACCCGCGGGGCGATTTGCGCTGCCGCCCCGCGCCGCCCCGCCGCCCCGCCGCAGTTCAGCGCAGCCCAGTGGCGTTATCTCCATTGACTTTAATGAACGGGGCCTCTAGGGGGCCTCTGCCGGGACCCAAAGAGGAGGGGGGGGGGGGGGGCAACCACATTCGCATCTCTATACGCACCACGTCCTGGTGCTCCTCCGCGTTGCTTACAGGCGGGGCGGCGGGCGGCAAACCGCCTGCTGCTTAGACAGTGCCGGAGGGACGAGTGCAAGAGGGTTGCCTACTCGAACGGCGTCCCGGTGAATGCAGCATTCTCGCCAAAACAAATCGCCGGCAAGTGGCAAGTATTCCACCTCTTCCCGCCCATCTTCATTAAAAAGTCTATTTTTCCATTTTCATTGGGCCATCGGTAACCGTGTCAGGGCTACGACTGTTGGATAGGGGGACGGGGCATAGGCGAGGCACGTCCGCGAGGTGAGGCCTGCAGCTGTGCCCACAATCCAGCTTGGCATCGCATGTTCGGAAACAGAATCGGATTGCTGTTATTTACTGACACGCTGACCTGCTTCTGACACATATTCCTGCTAAGCGTGGATTCTGCCAGTGTTGGCAAAAATAACAAGCAGGCCCGCCCTTCCGCCAAACGTCGTTGCCAGCTCCGCTTTGCTACGCAGGCAACTCCGTTCGGCAGGGGGCGTGCCTGCTTGGCCTGCCGGCGGCGTTCGGTCGGGCCTTCGGCCCGACCCCTAAGTCACACAGAACGTCCTCTTAGCATGTAAATGATCGGGCCTGCGGCCCGTAAAGGCATTATCTTCGGAAAGAGGCAGTTTGTAACGGTGAACCACCGAAACTACAGCCCTCCCTTCTGCTTTGAAAACGTGCCGATAGTGACTAAACGGTCAGTTACTCGGCAAAAAAGGGGAGTCGGAAATCTCGAAAAAATGTCGAAATACGTGAGTTCGGCCTCAGATGGAACGGCCGAACTCGGACTTTATTTGGCAGCAGTTGGCAACACTGAATTACGCTCGTCGAACCAATTTTAATGGTATAGGCGTCGAGGGGTGTCGAAAATTTCAAAAATTGTCGAGATATGTCGAAAATTGTCGAAATATGTAGGAATTCGTAAAAAATGTCGCAAAATCTCGAAATATCTCAAAAATGTTGAGATCTATCGAAAAATATGGATAATGTCGAAAAACATCGAAAAATGAGGGATAATGTCGAAAAATGTCGAAGAATATCAAAAATTGTCAAAAATGTTTACAAATATCGAAATATGTCGGAATATGTCAAAAATGTCGCAAAATATCAAAAAACATCGAAAATTATCAAAAATGTCAAAAAATATCAAAAATTATCGAAAATTATCGAAAAATATCGAAAATTATCAAAAATGTCGAAAAATATCGAAAATGTCGAATTATATCAAAAAATATCGAAAAACAACGAAAAATGTCGAAAATATCGGAAAATATCGAGAAATGTCGAAAATAATCGAAATGTTTGAGTTTTGACGATTGGCAACACTGGAAATTGAAAAACGGTTGGCACCACTGAATTGCGCTCGAAAAGACGAAAAGACGCTTCCGGGAAGGTGCAGCTCGATGGAGTTGAGAAAAGTTGAAAACTGGACCAATTACGGGTGCTTTTTACAGTGTAGTCGCGAGCTGGGTCCATTTTTTCGTAAAACGGCGTGCACCATTGAACTAGACGCGAAAAGACGCTTCCGGAGAGGTACGGGTCGACGGGGTTGGAAAAAGTTGAATTTTTTTTTAATTCCGTGAAAACTTTCATAATTTTTTTCAGTGCCTTAATGAGGGTTGGCAGGATTTGCCGTAGGCGTTTCGTTGTCTAGGAGTAAAACTGTAGACACCCTGAAAATTTCAAGTCTCTAGCTCATCTCCTTCTAGTGGAACAGACAGACACACAGACAGACAGACAGACACGAGGTCGTTTGCATAAGCCCGCTTTTATGCTTTTTCAAAGCAGAAGGGCGGGCTAAAAACAATAAAACAAACAAACGCGCAATACACCTGTAGGCATCTGGCGGTATCTCCGCCAGCCTACTCGGCAACTCCCTTGTACTCGTACACAGACTTTGCCTAGTGGGCAAGCGGAGATACATCCCGTTGCGCACAGGTGTATTGCGCGTATTTTTTGCCTAACTTTCTGGCAACATTGGAACTAAGCCCCGTTTTGCCGAACGAATCGACAGGAAAAATCGTCAATCATGGCGATCCAGTCAAGCTTTCGTTCATTCTGACTGACCGCAGCACAGTCCTTTGTCGGAGGTCATCTATGTGCTCAAGCTGGCCCACCGGAGCTCAGGGCGGGGCGGGTCGTGGTGAGGCGAGGCGCGACGAGTGTCTGCGGGCCGCATGGCGGTTAGGACCCGCACCCCGCCCAACCCTCACCACTTCTGACACTGTTAAAAAAAATCCATCTTAATCTTAATAAAAATGTTTGGAAGCATTAATACAAACATATTGTTTGTAAATTTGATAACAATAATGTTGTGAAAAGTAATAACAGTTGTGCTGTATGAAAAGTAGTAACAGTTGTTTTGAAAATTCATAAAATTGGTTGCGAAATGAGTTAACTAAATTGCTTTGACATTTATGTTTTCTACTACTATTTTAACATTTAAGAAAACTAATAATCGTTTCTGAAAAGTCATAACATGTTATGGAACATTATAAAATTTTGAGAAAACATACAACCGCTCTTAAATCTTTCAACCAGTTCTCATAACCGCTCATAACACTAGTTGTGAATTTTCACAACAGGCTTACTAAACCATATTGGTATTAAAATGAACAACAACATAGTAATGAATTTTAATAACATTTTTAACGGTGGAACTACGATTGCCGCGTCGTGTCCAAAGACCTTACAGATATAGACCGCCAGCGCTTTTGTTATGCCTGTCCCTTTTACAACCCCTGGCCAGGCTCGCGCGGAGCAGGCTGCGTACCACCCGAAGCCGCTTCGGCAGCGTTCGCTGCCACTTCGTGCTCCGGATCCGGCCGCAGCTCTGGCGGAGCTGGCGACAGCCGCCACGCCCCGCCCGCCACGCTAGGCGGGCGGGGGAGGGGACGACTGGTGGGGCCCGATCACGCCCGGAGTCGAGGATGGCCGAGGCCGCCGAAGCTTGCCGAAGTCCGGGTCGGCCGGTACGCAGCCCCGGCCTCGAGCCTCTGCAAGGGGGGCCATAAAGAGGACACGAAACACAATGAAAGAGGGTTTCGCTGGCGGTCTATATCACATATAAGGTCCTTGGTCGTGTCTCGCCCCGCCTTGGCCTGCGGGTCTCTGCGTGGCGTAGCGGCGAGCGTGCTTCTGCTTTGCCTTCCCTCTCCTCCTCCTCCTCCTCCTCCCCGCAATGTCGCTCAGCGCCGCCCAGCGCCCCGCCCCGCCCCGCCCCGCCCCGCCCCGCCCCGCCCCGCCCCGCCCCGCCCCGCCCCGCCCCGCCCGCGGAGTTCAGTTTCAGTCGGTCTTTTGTTCGCGCCTGTACCGCTCGCGCCGCTCTATGTGTGCGACCTGTACCGCCCGCCACTGCCCCGTGCCGGCCCGGCCGGTGTCAGAGAGTCCGTCCGTCCCAGCGCGACGCACCGCCACAGCCGTGCAGCGCCGCTATCAGCTTGGATTACACCGCGTTGGATTACGGCTGGAGGTGAGGTCTACACGGGTCTACTGCTGCGTAGCCCCGGCTAGGCCCGGCTAGGCCCGGCTATGCCCGGCTAGGCCCGGCTAGGCCCGGCTAGGCCCGGCTAGGCCCGGCTAGGCCCGGCTAGGCCCGGCTAGGCCCCAGCGCGCCGCGCACGGGCACCATCACAAGGTCTGTTGTAAAGGCGCTGCGGGTCCCGGCCAGGACCGTGGAGGAAGCCTTCGGTGTCGTGGAGGTCTCCAAGAATGTGTGTGAAGGATGTCGCGGCCGTCGAAAGCGGTCGAAAGCGGCGTGGTGGAGGCCGTTCCGACCCGGGCCCCGCCCCGCCCCGCCCCGCCCCGCCGGTTGTGCTTATCATTATCACTGCTGGTACGCACACCCTGTCACGGTGGTGCGGGGAGGCGGGGCGGGGCGGGGCGGTTCGGCCCGTACGTCGAACACCACACCCTCGGCAAACAGGACGTCTCGTCTCGCACTCTAGCAGCGGGAGTTTCTGAGAACAAGTGACAGTACGCGGGTCTGCCTACCTGCTGCAGCCCTGAGGCGCCGGGGCCACTAGCGTATAGGCAATCCCGCAATACTGCAACGTGTTCTTTAAAACGTCCGAAACACGCTGGGCTAGCCCATCGTAGGCAGGACGAGCGCAGAGTAGAATGCCATCTTCCTGAAAGTGCTTACACTGAAACAACAGTATCAGCAGCAGACGACAGCCGGGGCTACGCCATCCGGAGACGTCCAGCCGGTGCTGGTGCTGCTGGTGGTGGTGGTGGTGTCTGGTGGTGACGGTGCGGTGGCGTCGTCACGCAGAGTGTTCCCACGAGCGGACGGGCGTTCCGAGAAAGTGACCACCGCCAAGGCGCGGCAGGACGGGGCAGGGCGGGGCAGGGTGGGGCGGGGCGGGGCGGGGCGGGGCAGGGTGGGGCGGTGCCGGGCGAGACAGAGCGACTGGAATAGAACCCTCTCTGCTCCCTCGCATTCAGTGGTCCAGCAGCGCAAGCGCCCTGCAGTCTGATTCCGAAGATCGCTCTTCTGCCTCCGTCCTTGTCGCACTCATGGGGCACTGCCCACCACAACACGGGGCACCACCATAGGTGCGACAAGGACGGAGGTACGAGAGCGATCTCCGGAATCAGACGGCAGGCGCGGCGGGCGGGTCGAGCCTAGCCTCGCCCTCGTGGTGCAGCTGGCTGCTACTGGCTGCACCACAGCCTCGAGTAGAGCAGCCGCGCGGCCGGCGGCACCGGGTACCGGGTCAAGGTCTTTAGCCTGGCAGGCAGGCTGGCCGCGTTGGGTCCGCGCAGCGAGGTAACATAAGGCACCGAGCGTCGTCGTGCAGTCTGGTCTGGACTGCTTCGCTATACAGAATTCATGCGTATGGCCAAACGTAACCGAGCACTCGACGGGAATTTTTATCAAGCATGTGTGTCACTGCTCTACGTGCCGCCCGAGGCTGGAGTGAACTCCTCGGCCCAGCCACCGGCCGCGCTGTGCGGTTGCGAAGGCCGACGCCGGCAGAGAACAGGAGAGGCAAGACGACCTGACTCATCGGGACGGACCAGAGTCCACGCTGACGCACGTGCGCACTGCGCACGCGTGCCATCGCATGCCCGGAGCTGAGCGAAGTGCTTCTCTGCCAGTGAGTCCTCCGCGCGCGAGGGTGTCCTAAACACTTTGCTCAGCGCGAGAAAACTTTTTCTCTGGCGCATCCGGTACGGTGAGGGGGAACTCACATCCGAATTACACAGTACACCTGATCTATGTATTACGCTGTGATACCCGTTATGTGATACTGAAAAACACAAGAAGGATAGCCTTTCAGTGAATGAACGCCGTAAACTGGTAGGCGTGGAAGGACGCCACATTTCTGGCGCCCAAATATTGGCATCGTTCGACGCCATGTATTGGCGTTTTTTCAAAACGCCAAAATGTGGCGTCGAATGACGCCAATATTTGGCGTTCTTCAGGGAAACCATTATAATTTGGTGTCCTTCGACGCCAACCAATTTACAGTGAATCTTGTGTCTAACAACGGTGTAATACCGAGTACTGTGTACACGATGAGAATTCCCCCTCGGTGGTGTATACGGCTCAGCGGCTCAGCTCGCGACAGGCGCTGCTGCTCGCGGGTTACCTCACGGCACGGCCATGTCCCCTGGCAGCGTGCTGGCGGGCCAGACCAGGACGGCCGCGGCTGGACTGCCAATAAGGCCTGTGAGACCAGGAGCGGGGGGGGGGGGGGGGGTCACAGCTAGTGCGACAGGTTACACCGCAAAGCTTGGAGTGTTTCTTCTTTTAGAGTTGCAAATCTAGGAAAGTTTTCCTCGACAAACCCTTCCTACTAGGCAACATTCGGAGACCACTGTGTGGCAGATTGCCTAGTAGGCAGGGTTTAGCTAGGAAAATTTTCCTAGATTTGCAAAACTCTAAGTTGCAGGGACCTGGGGGGTGGGGTGGGTGTGGGGGGTGGAGGTTTCGTCCTCTCCCAGGCGCTGGGCAGCACAGCACGGCGCCACTGCCGACTGCCGGCCGGAAGCTTATGCAGCCGGCGAAGACCACCTAATGGACAGGCCGGAATATCGGCGAGCGGCGGATATAGTAGCCTGGCGCCTGACCGCTGGCCGGGCCGAACAGGCGCAGCAGGCGCGCCCTCAGCCATGTAATAGTCGTGCAAAGTGGCTCCCGATTGGCTCCGCCTGGCTCCGCCTGGCTCCGCTTGGCTCCGCTTGGCTCCGCTTGGCTCCGCTTGGCTCCGCTCAGGCAGACAGGCGCTTCATTACCACTCGCGTGCCAGGCCGGCCGGCCGGCCGGCCTGGTCGTGAGAACTAACACTTGCGCGGCCGGGCTGGGCCGGGCCGAGCGGCAAACTGCTACAGCAGCCATCAGGTGTGAGTCCTAGCCGCCGGGGGCAGTGGAGCCTGTAGGCTGATTCCGCACATCGGTCAATATGGGAGGTAGACGCGGTCCTCTCTCTCCCACTCAATGGCAAGTGCCTCGTGCCTCATGAGTGCGACAAGGACGGAGGTACGAAGGTCCCATGCGGAATCCAGTCTACTGGAGCGGCGGGCGGCGCGGCGGGCGCCCGAAGGACTTACAGTCTCTCTACATGTACTACTACAACTACAACTACTGCACTACTAGTAGTACTACTACTACTACTAATGCCCTGCACAAATGCTTTCGGCACCGTCAACCTGATCGGAATGATGATGACTGAGTGTAATTATGATGAGGACGATAATCTCATGTGTGTGCGTGCAATGGTGTGGAGTTTACCGGTAATTTACCGCCACTTTTGAGGCCCCTCCGAAAGGCCCCGCCCGCCCGCATCCGGCATCACTGCTGCGCGCGGCGGTGCGGAGCTGCCCTCCTGCCCCGCTACGCCGCCTCGAGGCTCATGGCGGCAGCGGCAGGGCGAGGGCGGTGGGCGGCCAGCGGCAGGGCAGGGCCGTACCGTACACTCCACGGCTACTTCCCGTCCGGCCGACCGCGCCCCGCCCCGCCCCGCCCCGCCCTCCCGCACGCGCTACTGCGCGCTGTGGGGCCCCGCCGCGCCGCAGCACGCCCCGAATCATGGTGCTGTGTAGGGCAGCCCCTCCTCACTTCTCAGCAAGGGCCGGTCCGTAAAGCACAGCCTGGACCCTACCCGCCGAGGGCCTCCTCCTCCACTCGGTCGCTGCCAACGCAGCTGGTCGCCATTCGCGCCATCAAAACAAAACGACCAGCCGTCTGATTCGCAAGATCCCTCTCGCGCCTCCCTCCTTGTCGCACTTGTGGGTCTCTGCCTTTCCCAACATACGGGACCGCCACGGGTGCGTAAAGGACGGACGTACGAAAGCGATCTGCTTCGGAATCGCTCGGCAGGGGGGCCGCCTCCGCCGTGACGTCGGGTAGCGCTGGGCTCGGCACTCCCGTCCTCCACGACGCGCGCCCCGCGGTGCCTCCGAGGCCCCCGGCCCCCCGGGCCCCAGGCCTGCTGGGCCACCGCTGGCCTCGGCACTCCCGTCCTCCACGACGCGCGCCTCTCGGTGCCTCCGAGGCCCCCGGGCCCCATGCCTGCTGGGCCACCGCTGGCCTCGGCACTCCCGTCCTCCACGACGCGCGCCTCTCGGTGCCTCCGAGGCCCCCGGGCAGAGTTCTCAAACGGGCGGGTCCGAGGACCCGGAACGCGTCCGAATGCGCAAGTGAGAGCGAGAGGGAGATACTATTCGGTTACAGCATCTCACTCGCACCAACGGCTTCGGACGCATTCCGGGTCCCCGGACCCGCCCGGTTGAGAACTATGCCCCCGGGCCCCCCGGGCCCCAGGCCTGCTGGGCCACCGCTGGCCTCGGCACTCCCGTCCTCCACGACGCGCGCCCCTCGGTGCCTCCGAGGCCCCCGGGCCCCAGGCCTGCTGGGCCACCGCTGGCCTCGGCACTCCCGTCCTTCACGATGCGCGCCCCTCGGTGCCTCCGAGGCCCCTAGGCCCCAGGCCCCCAGGCCTGCTGGGCCACCGCTGGCCTCGGCACTCCCGTCCTCCACGACGCGCGTCCCTCGGTGCCTCCGAGGCCCCCGGGCCCCAGGCCTGCTGGGCCACCGCTGGCCTCGGCACTCCCGTCCTCCACGACGCGCGCCCCTCGGTGCCTCCGAGGCCCCCGGGCCCCAGGCCTGCTGGGCCACCGCTGGCCTCGGCACTCCCGTCCTTCACGATGCGCGCCCCTCGGTGCCTCCGAGGCCCCTAGGCCCCAGGCCCCCAGGCCTGCTGGGCCACCGCTGGCCTCGGCACTCCCGTCCTCCACGACGCGCGTCCCTCGGTGCCTCCGAGGCCCCCGGGCCCCAGGCCTGCTGGGCCACCGCTGGCCTCGGCACTCCCGTCCTCCACGACGCGCGCCCCTCGGTGCCTCCGAGGCCCCCGGGCCCCAGACCTGCTGGGCCACCGCTGGCCTCGGCACTCCCGTCCTCCAAGACGCGCGCCCCTCGGTGCCTCCGAGGCCCCTAGGCCCCAGGCTAGGGATGAAAATGCCCGGAAAGTTTCCGGAAAAATTGGAAAAAAACACTGTTTTTTTCGGTTTTTTTTTCTCTAGCCTCGGAAAAATTGGAAAGATTCATCCTGCAAAATAGGCTAAAAGCACGACTTTTCGCCTGGAAATAGGCAAAAAGCATATCTTCATCACTATGTGAAGACGCTTCTCAGTGCACTCATCCTATTTATACCCTTTTACATTTCCTTCTCGTGCGTTTTTTGTGATTCCTGTTGGTCATCTAGAGCTGCCAGTGGAATTAAAGACCTAATGAAATACGAAAGTAGTCGGTTTTATGTCCATATCCCACTACAGGACTTACAAACCAATTTTTCCAATTTTTCCGGTATTTTTCCGTTTTTTTCCTATTTTTCCGGTTTTTTTCGGACACTTTGAAAGTTTCCGGAAAATTTCCATCTCTACCCCAGGCCCCCAGGCCTGCTGGGCCCCCGCGGCCCGACCCGACCCGACCCGCGTCCTCCGCCGTCATGTGTGCCGCCGTCCCCACAACTCCCCTCACCCCCTCGCCCGCTTCCGACTCGGAGGCCCAATTGAGATACTTGTAGCATCTTTGAGACAGCAGCTGGCACAAGGACAAAGCCACTTGGCGCGCGCAGAAGCCTCTCCGCCGAGCTGCTCCTCGGCCCGAGGGGGTCACTACTCGTGTGATCGTGTGCACACCTGTAACCTCTATGTGTCGTCATTGACAAATTTTCGAAAAAATATTTCTAAAGCTCTCACATTTATTAAAATCTTGGGGTTTTAGCCCCGAAATTTCCTCCTAATTCATGTGCAGTCGCACAAAACTTGTTCGTAAATCTTGGGGTTTTAGCCCCGAAATTTCCTCCTAATTCATGTGCAGTCGCACAAAACTTGTTCGTAATCATGGAATCCTGTGTACACCTTGCCTCGGCCCGTGCAGCCACCTGCTGGACCAGCCACCAGCCCCGTACCGGACCGCGCGCGACGCACACCCAGTACCTGACCAGTAGAGTTGCAAATCCAGGAAATTGTTTTTAGACAAACCCTGCCTACCAGGCAACATTCAACAAATTTTTCCTAGACAAACCCTGCCAACCAGGCAACATTCGGACACCACTATGTGGCAGGTTGCCTAGAAGGCAGGGTTTGTCTATGAAAAATTTCCTACATTTGCGACTCTACTGACCAGCGCCCCTATCGGAGCTACATAAAGCCCATCCCGTTCACGGCACCCAGCTGGATGAGATTGGGACGGCTCCCGATGACGCGGCCCGGCGGGGCGGGGCGGGGAGGCCCACTAATTTGTGAGAGTTATGCGTCACGCTGATGGCTCGTACCTCACAACTCACAAAAGCCCGGCGTTCGGCTCAGATTGAGGGAGAAAAAATGGATAAAGGCCGTCCACACGCACGCTCACACGGCACAGGGCAGACCAGAGGGGAGCCATAGGAGGAGATGCCTTCCGCGGTGGTAAAAGCCGAATTTAGATCAGTCGTCTGAAAGCGCCCGAGGGCAGGGAGGCGGAGAGGGCTGTGAGGGTCGGGCGCGCTGGCGCGCATGCGCGTGAGTGAGAGTACGTGTTTGTTACCGCAGGACGGCCAACATCGGCTCCCGTGGCACACCGGTGCGGACTGCGCCGGCAGAGGAGATGATGTCATAAACCACTTGACACCAAGAGCATTGTGGGAATTGGAGTCTACGCCCCACATAGAGCATTCAGCCTCACAACAACAGCGGAGCGAGGGGTCCACCCTCGGGTCCACCACTCTGGTAATCTTGTGTACACTTTGACCGATAACTATACTGGTTAAAACATGCCCCAAATTCTCTTTTTTGGATGTTTCCCATGCTGTTTTATGTTTCCCCTCATTTCAACATACGAAAGAATTACAACAGTTTTAAAGTTACTTCGAAAATTCTACCGAAAACAGTTGGTAATTACTAATAATCGCGGCAAACGTGTGTACGCGTCTGAAACGAGTGATGAAACCCTCGGGCAGAGGGCAACATCAATGTAGGATACGGCGCTAATCAGAGGCAACGAGCACACTAATTCTGGCGCTAAACCACGCCTGAAGTCTACAGACAAAGCAAGTGGCGTTGTTACTATTCGAGCGCGATCTTATGGCTACGGCACGACTGGAGGCTGAGTAAGGCCAGAGCTTGGGGGGAGGGGGGGGGGTTGTAGAGGGGGAAAGGGGGCAGTACGCCGTGGTGCCGATGCAGGTTTACGAATGTGTACGAGCCGCGCCCCACCAACCTTAGAGCGTGGACAATGGTGCCACGGTCACATTTTCTCCATTCAAACGCCCTATGCGCGCTCCATACACGGCAATGAGGCCGAACACAGTACTCGTACTCCTACCCGGCTCGCCTTTTGCCCTCAACTATGTTTAGTACATCAAAGATAAGCAAAAGTACGAGCGCATCTCCTAGGAGCGCGCGCGGCGGGCCTGCCAGACCTGACCAAAGATGAGCGGTATAAGTAATGGGACGTCGAAACGGCCGCCAGAGCGAATCGCGACCTTGCAGATGACTTTGCAGCGAGACTGTGCCGCGGCAGGGGTATCCTAGGGGCCCCCAGGGTATCCTCCAGGCTGGTGCAGCGCGCATGCCGACGCGACTGACTGGTGATAATGAAACGACTCGCCAGTCGGCAGCAGCAGCAGCCTCGCTCGCTGGCAGCTTGCGTTTTGTTCCAGAACAACGTTTGGACTCAAGCTCAGCGCGAGGGGGAAATGACTAAGGTAATCCTGCTGACAGCCGATAGGTAATCCGGCAGGGTGTAATCCGGGTGAATTCGAAGTAATCCGGTGTAATCCGGGTAAATTTTAGGGTAATCCGGGGTAATCCGAGGAAAAAGCACTGTTATCCGGGGGACACTCTAGAGGTAATCCGAGGTAATCCGGGGTAATCCGTAATCCGGCTGACACGAAAATTGACAGTCGTTTCCCCCTCGGCTCAGCGTCAGCTCAGCGTGTCCGAGCGGAGCGCAGAGGGGCTGAACGCCTGCCCTGCCCTACCTCCCCGCGCTCCCCTCCGCTCCGCCCGGCCCCCCGCCGCCGAGGCGTGAGGCATCGAACGCTCATTACCAAGTCAAAACGCAGCAGCAGCGGAGGACGGCTACTCTGCCCCGCCCCGCCCCGCCCCGAGGGGCCCTCCAGCAGCACCGCGGGGCTCGGGCGCGGGCGCGCGGGGCGGGCCGGCCACCGGGAGGTGTCACCGCGCGGGCACGCGCTCTGCTGAGGGCCGCCGGCCCGCCCTGGGCCCGCCCCATGGCGGACAGGTCAGGTCAGGGTCAGAAGGACGACGGGTGCACGGCAATTCAAAGTGCAGGGCGCGGCCGCGGCGGGGCGGGGCGGGGCGGGGCGGGCGACGGCAGGAAGTGCTGCATTACAGCTGCGTCCCGTCGGGGGAGAGCACGCCTGGGCGGCCTACGGGCGCTCCCCCACCACCTGTCAACTGAACTTGAACTTGACAATTTCGTTCCGCGTGTGTGCCACTCACGGTACTGGTGGCGCAGCACAAAGTCAGCGGGGCAGATTTGGCAGATTGCACTCTACAGAAGGTCACTTGACTGCACTTGAGAGAACCGAGTTAAACATGAACATGACCCACACTTGTTCACCGACCGGAATCGGCTACTCGCGAGGCCTTTCCACCAGGTACGTGCCCCAGACAGCAGCGTGCGTATCTGGCTTCCAGGAACTGCAAAATTGAACGCAACGCAGGTGCGTTAAAAATTTAATATATATATATATATATTTTTTTTTTTTTGTAGGGGATACCAGACGACAGGAGGGTGTTTGCCAAGTGCACTTGCGATTGCACAGCTGGAGTCGAGTAGGGTGGTACAGAGGACGGGCTCAGGTTTGACCACGACTGCAATGCGGCCGGCCACGCAATGCGGTGGCTCGTCAAGGCGATGAAAATGGTCAGGGTGGGGGTGGGGGGCTCGCGAATCCTGAGCAGTGTCGCTCTTTGGCGAGTACATACGAGGGACGAAGATGGCAACACGTCCTGCCAGGCCGCCAGGAACTGACGCGATACGGTCGGTCGTCGACTTGAACGCCGCATCGCAACCTGATACGGATGTAAAATGTAACTGATGCCGACGCGAATCCCGATACACGAGCATTCGGGTTATTTTCGTATTTTAAACATTCGCACGATTTGCTTTCCCGCGACACCACGCACGACTGCGGCCGGTTTCTGCTTCGCGCGCGCATGACACACAGGCCGAGTCGACGACCTCCCCTCCAGCCCACCGCCGCCACCGTGCCGAACACGCTCATGCGGGTAAAGCGTGCGGCAGCAACACGTGCTACTCGTGGTACTGGGGCGGGGCGGGCAACCAAAAAACCGCTCTCTCTCTCTCTCTCTCTCTCTCTCTCTCTCTCTCTCTCTCTCTCTCTCTATCTCTCTCTCTCCATAGGCCTAGCAGGGAGAGGTAAGAGGCGTCCTCGTGGTCCAGGAAGGCGTCCGGTCCCTGGGCGTACCGCGAGGGTTGGATAGCCGCGAGGTGAGCAATAGGGTCACGGGGCGGGGCGGGGCGGGGCGGGGTGGGGCGTGGCGGGGCGGTGCCATACCCACCCCTCCCACCTGTTGCTCCCAGCGGCGCGGAGCGAAAATGCAGTGCAAGGCCCGAGAGAGGAAAGAGCCGGCGCGTCAGCAGCGCGTGCAACTCTCCGGTAACCGGACCGCGAAGCAAACGACTGCAAATTGGGGGCGACGACGGGGTAAATGACGGCCGGGGCTGGGCGGGCTGGGCTGGGCTGGGGCCGGAGCAGCGGGCGCCACGCGTCACCGGTCCTCTTTACCAGCCAGACAAGTACCGTTATGGCACAAAAGAGTTCGATCAGTCGGCTGACGCAACGGTTCGAATCCTTTGCGCTAGCGGCCTTCCCATCGGCGCGGAAGCAGGGACGAACAATGGACGTCGTCACCACGCCATTTCACAGGGGCAGGCGAGAGGGCGGGGGAGGGGGGGGGGAGGAGCGAGGAGGGCGGGCACGTGGAGAAGGGTCGGCGACTTCATCCTCTCCACCCCTGGATACGGGACGGGTGACAGGACAGGTTGCCGCGCCGCGCCGCGCCGCGGTGGGGAAGGCTGACGAAAACGGGAGCAGGTATTGCGGGGTAGCAGGCTGGACGGGGTGAGCGCGGCGCGGTCCGAGAAACGGGCAGGGGCAAGAGGAGACGGGAAGTATAGTAGTGAGAGGATTCGTGCATGCCCAGTCAGTGGTCAATGCTGTGCCCACCCAGGAGGCGCGGTTTAAGGAGGGAGGGGGGGCGATCGCCCCCCCCCCCCTTTCGGTTACTAGTTAGCCGCCTGGAAAGTAGGCAAATAACGCGACAAAACCCCTGTATGTAGGCAAACTGGGGTGCGCCGCCCCCCCTCCAGTCGGACCTTAAACCGCGCCTGTGCCAGCCTGTGCCCACCCCGCAATGCCTCACCTCACAGTCCCTTCTTTCTCACTCATAAGGGGGAAGCGGGGTCACAAGTACAGAATGGGCTGATTCCGCACCGTGGTACCGCGGTTTCTTCTCTCTGCCCTTGTTGCATGACTCATGTAGCACGGTCATGAGGAGCGAGCGAGAGGGCACAACTAAACGCGGTTTAGGAGTCAGCCCGCAGGTGCATCACTGCGCGCCGAGACAAGTCACACCGGGGAAAAACCTAATCTCTTTCCCTAAAGCGGTCAGGTCGACCGGACCGAGTCGCAACAGAATAGCTCCTTTTAGACCTACGTCGCACAAAATCGCAACGTCCACACCCGAATCGCGCGCAAAATCGCAAGTAGTCGTACACGCCTATTTTTTCGTCGCACAACTCGACCGAAAGTCGGACACTTCGCGACAAATAGCTCGGTCTGCCCAAAGCAGGTCTAATATATGGACTCTCTATTTCCGGTTCCAGGCGGAGCTCGCCGCGCCGGGAGCGCCGGGAGGCTTGCGTCCTTCTGCCCTCGCCAGGGCATGAGTGGCACGGGCTCTACATGTACGGTGCAGACGCAAAGGTGTGACTGCAGAGAGCAAACAGACTGACGAACAAATATACAAGGAATGCCGCCTGGGCCGGCTGACTGAGCTCGCCTGTGCATTTATCTCCACGTTTAGTTGAGCGCCCAGGGATTGAGCGCAGCCGGGCCCGGCCGGGCCGGGGTGACAGACTCTGGGGCTTATCTCGCGGACCAGGCCGGGGCAGAGCGTTACCAGGACCCGGCCCGGCCCGGCCCGCCCACGCCAGACCCTCGGCTGCTAGCACCGACTTCGCGTGAATTCATTTCTTCAAAACCTGACCCGTTAGTATTGTCCTCTCAAAGTCAAGTCGGTGGAGGTCAGGATGATTCACGGCGATACTGGGAAAGCGGATCGAAAGGCGAGTCAAAATTGAGTGGCCGGGCCGCGGCGAGGCGAGCTCGGTGATAATGGTGCAGCACCACCGGCTACCTGCTCGATATCATTGCCCATTGCCCCCCGCTGACTCTGTCTGGGGATGCAGCACGCAGCGCCCCGCCCCGCCCCGCCCCGCCCCGCGCTCTGAAGTCTCGAGTGCTTTTCTGGGTGCATCCTGCGCCGGTGCCTGTACGTCTCTGTTACTGTCTTACTATAGTGAGAGACATACTGTGTACGCTAAAAGAAAGGCGCGCAAGAGTTGTCGAAAAAAAACAAACGGAGTTAGGCGCCTTCTTGGAATTCTCGGCCAATCCGACATGCACCTGAAGAGTGTCAGGGAAAGGGCGAGGCGGGGCAGGGGCGAGGACCGTACTCCTCACGGAATATTAGCGCCGAAAAGAGGGCCTCCTTGCCCAGGTTCTAGCTGCTCTCTCTCTCTCTCTCTCTCTCTCTCTCTCTCTCTTGGCTTGACTTGATAAACCGAGTCACAAATGCCTCATGGTTGTTCACCGACCGGAGTCGGCTACTCGCGAGGCCTTTCCACAAGGCACGTGCCTTTAGACATCGCGCTTATCTGGCTTCCAGTTGAACCCCACATCGGGCACGGAAAATCCTCGATCAACATGCATGCCGCTCTCAGCTTCCAGAGTGACACGGCGGGGGAGAGGATGAGTCTGGCCCGAAAAACACAGGCACAGCGATAAGAAGTTTCCCCTCCCGTCGCACGGGGGCGTCGTGGACGGGATGGCGTCAAGGAGATCGTGATGCAGTGAGGTCGAGCCCCGGGGGCACATGCGCACCCGCAGGCCGATTCCGAAGATCGCTCTCGTATCTCCGTCCTTTTCGCACCTATGGCGGTGCCCCACGTTGGGGATGGCGGGGCCCCATGAGTGCGACAAGGACGGAGGCACGAGAGCGATCTTCGGAATCAGCCTGCTGGTTGCAGTCGCCGCTGGGAGGCGTACCCGCTGCTGGCCCCCGAGCCGCGCCGCCGCTCGCAGAACGTCCGCTACGGACTGCCGGCCACTAAAACGGCCTTGATTGAATAAAACCAATCAATCGTCTCGCGAGGCGAGGCGAGGGCTCAACGAGGCCTGGCCGAGGCGAGGCCGAGGGGACAGCGCGCTGCGCTAGCCGCGCCGCGCCCCGCCGAGCTCTGCCGTCTCATTCCGAAGATCGCTCTCGCGCCTCGTCCGCACTCGTGGGGCCCTGCCACCCGCAACATGGGGCACCGCCACAGGTGCAACAAGGACGGAGATACGAGAGCGATGTTCTGAATCAGTCGGCTGCCGCGGCGGGAGAGGGACGGGGACGGGTCGTGATGGGCTGGCTGGAGGGACCCAGATGCAAGTCGAGGGTCGACCGCCGCGGAGCCGTCTCGCCTCGCAAGCGTCGAGCCCAGTGGCTCTGGCCGTCAAACTAGGGCATGCCGGGCCGGGCCGGACGGACAGAGCCGGGGGGATAGGCATAGACCGCCGCGGCCCGCGGCTGAGAATCGTGTGTGACCCGCATGGTAAGCGCAGCGCGTTGCAGCCCGTCCCGCCCCTCTCTGTCGCAGCTTAGAGAGACTTCGCAGCTTGGCCAGCAAGGCGATTCCGAACATCGTTGTAGAGCGCCCTCTCTCTTGCTCCCTATGGCCATGACTCGTGAGAGCGACGAGGAGAGAGCGATGAAAACAGTGAGCGGAATCACCCTACAGGGCGTGCACGTCGCGGTCGCGACCAGACGAGCAGCGACGGGCAGCAGGGTGATTCCGCACCCTATGGTTTCGTCGCTCTCTCCTTGTCGCACTCATGGGGCACGGCCATAAGGTGCAAGAGAAAGGGCACTACAGAACGGTGTTCGGACGGAATCGCCTTGCTGCTCAGCCCCAAGTACTGGAAGTGAAATAAGCACAAACGGCAAACTGTGGGTGGTTTGTTGAGGCAGGTGCTCCCCCTCCAGGACGGGGGCCGGGGCTGGCTGGGGCGCAGGCTGGAGCTTGCCTGCCTGCCTGGAGTCTGCCTGGAGCCCACGGCTGGAGCAGGGCCGCGGCTTCGGCTTGGGGCCCAGCCAGGCCAGCCAGGCCCAGGCTCGGGTCCGTCTGTCTCACCGCGCCTGCCCGCCTATCTATCCGTCCGACTTGCCTTCTCGGCTGGCTGCCAGCCCTGCCTGTCGGGCCTACCTGCTCCTGCCGTGCTACTGGAGCGCGCCCCGCGGCAGGCTCTGGAAGCAGCCGGTATCCTGAGCCGCGCCGCAAGCCCCGGCTGGCGCGGCTGGACTCGAACGGGCCCGCCGCTCGGCTCGGATGGGGGCAGGCTGCACGCCCGGGCAGGGCCGGGCGCAGGCGGCCAGTCAGGCAGGCAGTCAGGCAGGAGGAGGAGTGGAGCGTGGAGTGCCAGGGCAGCCCCGAGCCCCAAGCCCCAGCCCGACCCGAGTGCCGTGGTATTTACCCAGGTGAGGAGACGGCACAAAGAAGTCTCTCCGCTGACGCGTCACCCGTCACCCCGCGGCCCCCAGCGTTAGTGGAGACACCCGAGTCTCTTGCTCACTCGAGCGCCGCGAGTCGGGCCGATTCGTGGGCCTGAAAAGCGCGCCGGGAGGTGGAAACGATGCGAAACCTGTGATATCCTGGATACCAACGTACGGCGAAAGCGCTCGGTAGGTGACCCCCATAAGGATACGGATACCTTCGTCCATCGGCTGGAGAGCGTGCATTGGATTTATCGCCGGATACGTGTGGAAAAGTGCTGTGAAAAGTGAATTGGTGTGACGATTCTGCTCGAGGTGCGAGTGGTTATCTCCAAGCGATGAGTTCAGAGGTGGTGCAGACTGGAATGCAGTGTGGGGTGAAGTGGGGTGGAATGGAGTGCAGTGATTTGTGATGTGAGATGTGATGAGTGCATGAAAAGCCCAGTGCTGTCAAGTGAAAAATGCAGTGACAGTGAAGTGCAGTGAAATGACCAGTGTAGAAGTTGAAATAAGGTTGAAGTGACGTGCAGCCAAAGTGTTTGAAGTAGCAGTGCGGCGGAGTGGAGCCGATGCCCGAGCGCTTTCGGAGCCGAGCTCAACGCTTGTGCCCCCTAGTGACCATTTCGTTTGACAGAAAAATACCCATTTGCGCATAGAATAATTTAACAACTTCTCCTCATTCACTTTAAGAAAATTGTGACATTAGAAGAAGTCATGAAACAATGAGATGATAATTTGTCTAAATGTACTTTGGGATGGTTGTTTGTTACAGATATCAACAAGTTAGCAGGCCCTCATCAATATGGCACTTATTGGGTTGGTCTCGTCCTTGGCAGGATTTGTCAAGGTCCGATACTTGATAGACAAGGCAATAATTGACAATATTGTCTTCCGTTGTCACTACAGAGTGACCTCAGCTATTTTGTTCCTCTGCTGTATAATTGTTACAGCAAACAATCTAATTGGTAAGATTCAAATGCTGCACAAGTATTTATGTCATGTATTAATTATTGTAAAAAGATATTAATTTTCAAAAATCTTTTCAATTTTAAGGTGACCCAATTAGTTGCATCAATGATAATGCTGTGCCTACCCATGTACTGAATACCTACTGCTGGATCACATACACTTTTACGCTGCCCCACCAACAAGGGCAGCCTAAAGGATCGTATGTTGCTCACCCGGGGCTAGGCAACTATGTAGAACATGAAGATGCCCCTCGATACCACTCATATTACCAGTGGGTCCCCTTCATGCTATTCTTCCAGGTCAGTGGCAATACTACATATCTAATATTTTATGAAAAGTGTAAAGTGATGTACAAATTATATGAAACATTTATATGCTCTCTCAGGGGATCCTTTTCTATGTTCCTCACTGGATCTGGAAGAACTGGGAAGAGGGCAAAGTTCGCATGATTTCTGATGGTATGAGAGGTGCCTTGATTGGACCAAAAGAAAACCGACGTGACAAAGTCAATCGGCTTGTACAGTACATTATGGATACTCTACATATGCACAATTTCTATGCTGCTGGCTACTTCCTCTGTGAGGCTCTAAACTTTGCTAATGTGGTATGTAGTAAAAGAACAGTGCATGGTACTCCTACATAAAATATAGAAAATGAAATACTGACTTGAGACTCATGTTTTACAGGTTGGCAACATATTTTTCATGGATCTCTTCTTGGGTGGTGCTTTTCTATCATATGGTACTGATGTTATCAGATTCTCTGGAATGAACCAGGTAAATATTGATTCCTCACAGACAATGTTAAAGCACTGCATACTCTAAGATAATATTTAAATTATGTTTTCTTTTACAGGAAAATCGCACAGACCCTATGATTGCTGTCTTCCCAAGAATGACCAAATGTACATTCCACAAATTTGGAGCCTCAGGCAGTTTGCAGAAACATGATGCTCTGTGCGTCCTGGCCCTGAACATCCTCAATGAGAAGATCTATATTTTCTTATGGTTCTGGCTCATAGTTCTTGCAGTGATGTCTGGAATAGTTTTGCTCTACAGTTCAGCTCTGGTAGTCTTACCATCAGTGCGAGAACTTGTGTTGAAGTGGCACTTCCGTGTCGGTTCACAAAATGAAGTTGCAATATTAACCCGCAAAACCCAGGTAGAGTTTCATCCCTATTATTGCTTAAAATATTAATTTCTGCCTCTGAATTGCAAACCTTCTCATTTTGCTTATTTTTCCAGATTGGGGACTTTTTGCTTCTTCATTTGCTGAGCCAAAACATGAACATGATGGTATATGGAGAAGTCCTGAATGAGCTGTGTAACAAGATGTACAATGGAAACAACCTTCCAACTGCTCCATCAACATTAGAACTATCTCCTATCTATCCCTCAGAAAAGCTTAGCAAGATGGGCCGGGAGACTGAGGCATAAAGCTGCAGCTCCTGCTAAAGTCAAATGATGATGTTTGATACTGATGAAATCTAATGAGCTATACAACGATGTGAACAATGGAATCTTTATCTAATACTGCTGAAGTTAAGAGGAGCAGTGAATTTGACAATAATAGAAAAGATTATATTTTTGATGAGATTGTGAGGGGGTAGATTAATATCTGTTCCTCAGACAGAAAAATGATTTCTAGTGTATTTTATGTTACAATGTTGATTGTTTGTGTGTAAATGTGTGAATGTGAATGTATGTCTGAGTTGAGAAGTGTGATTGAACTTTAAAGAAATCGGTGCTGCCATTATATATTTTGAGTATTATTATGTCTACTTACAAGTTTCTTGACCAATGGCAAAATTTGATTTATTTGTTTAAAACCAGAGATAAGATGCTAGTGCAACTTTCTCATTGTTATTAGAGAGTAAATTGCATTCCCTAAATGTTCTACTGCCAAGTTGTTCATTTCTGATATTAGAAAGTATTTTTTAGCCCTTGATTTATTACTTGTAGATTCTTGTAATTGCTCATAAAAATAAACATTGTGATGTGTAAGACATATAACGATCTCTACCTGATAGATAAGTCTAGAGATGAACAAATTCTATTGTAATTTAAACTCATCTCAATAAATTAAATCATTTCTTTTTCTCTGATCATGAATTGACCTGTGGAGTCCACTTAGTACTGAATTGAAAACTGACATGTTCATTATAAAATAATTTTTTGTTGGTTTTGTAAATAAATTAATTTAAAATATGAATTTTAAAACCCATATTTCAAAGTCTATTTTTTCATCGGGAGAGTTTCAACTCTTTTGTAATGTAAGCCTTTCTGTGACAAACAAAAGTGATAAATCTGTATGTGCTTTACAATTTCTGGAATTGCAAGTGCCACTTTTGTATTTCTTTAATAAAGTTATTTAAAACTGTCTTCATATAGAGGTGTACTGCTTGATTGGTTCCCTCCTAATAGAAGGTGTGGTGTTGGTGATTGAGTAAAAATTGTGAGCAAGGAGGACAGTTCAGAAACGAACGTAGAGAAAATTGCGCAGAACTCATAAGCACCATTCTCTAGCTCTAGAATGGCATAGTTGAGAAAAAAGGACTAACTCATAGAAATGGCAGCAGTAGATGAAAAAAGCCACACCATGAGTTATTCACATCCAATTCCACAAATGGTGCAGATTATATGTAGCATAGGTTAAATCTTGACTAGCCTCAAATTTATACAATTCACATCAGTGTCCCCTATTTAAAAACAAGAAGGTTTCACTCACCTGTTTCCCCAATCAATTTTTGCTGTAATCTTGAGTTTTAGTTCCCGAGTTTGGTCTTGAGTAAGAGTTCCAGTTAAAAGCTGTCTTCGCCAGTCAAGAAGATCTCTCATGACCTTCCTCAAATTGGAAAATTTAAAGTTTTCTCTCTCCTAAAAAAATGAAAGTAACCAGATATATTAAAAAATATTTTTAGGGTAGTGAAAAATTTGGAAACTTAGCAAAACTATAGCATACCACATATAGCCTCTTCCAGATGTTTCCCCATTCTCGTAATACAAGAGTAACCTCACGGACAACTGGATCTTCAATTGGCAGAACAGACTCTCCATGATCAACCTTACTGGGTTTAATAAAAATGTATGATACTGGAAATATGCCCTAAAAATAAAAAATAAAACAAATTAAATTAACAAAGATTGAACACCATTTATAATACATACTGGCAAATTCATGTGATTTTTACAAAAGTGGCCATACCTTAACATTCCTATTTTTGGTAGCAAATCCTCGATACCAGCCTGCAAGAATAAAGAAAGCGGATAAGAAAATCGAAGAATTCCAGCGAGGGCAATTGCAGCTATGCTAGCCATCAGACACTCGAGTCGAATGGGTTGCCTAACTGAAACACCACAGGGGCTCCGGACGCGAAGATCGGAAAGATCGGACGCGAAGAGTGGGTAGTGAATACAAAGGAGAAAGTGGGGAGTTATCGAGAACGATGAAAGAGGATCAGGATACTCCGGGCTTAAGAATTCGAGCTGATACTCACCGAGACACTCCTCGTGAATTTGGACTGTGTCACCGATCTCGAGCGGGAGTCCGAAGCGGGTGTCTCCTTTCCAATTGTACACCGCTGCAACACAAAACAAACAGCACTACTTCAGGTTCATGTTTCTTTCTTTTTTTTTTTTTTTTAAAGCGCAAATCACAAGATTGCTGGTGGAGCACGAGTGCTGAGACATAATTCAAATACATGAATGATCCTCTAAACAACAGAGAATCATTTTCAAATGAGGACATACATGTGTCGATGTCTCAAGGGTAGGTCTCTGCCCATCCGAGGACTCGAAAAAGAGAAACCATCCCTTGTGGGGATCGAACCCACGACCTTTGGATTAGAAGTCCAACGCGCTATCCTCTGCGCCAAAGGGACTTGCTTGCTACCATGGACGGTATCGCCGCTTATGAGTCGGGCGCGCGCACGGTGCGGGGTGGGAGAAGGAGCTCCTCGGTCCCCTCCCCGCCGCACCCCGCAGGCCCCCGGGGCCGACCGGGCCGCTGCGAGCCGCGCCCGGCGCGCAGCCGCGCAGCGCAGTCGGAACCACACCGAGAGCGAGAGCGGGGCGAGGGGGTCAGGGGTGAGGCGGAGCGGGGAGGAAGCGAAGGGAGGGGGAGAGGGGAGAAGGGCCGCGCCAGCCGCGCCCGCGACATCCTGACGATGACGATCATGTCCGCCCGCAACGCCGAGCCCCTGCGTGCCCGCCCCGGGCCGGGGCGTAATGTGTCAATCCTCGACATCAACTGCGAACAGACCGCGGCGCGGCCGCCGCGCACGGTAAAGGGTGAGAAGGGAGGGGGAGGGGGGGACAGAGCCGCGGAGAAAGTGGTGGCAGAGCGAGGGCTGGGAGCGGCGGGGCGCAGCGGGGAAGGGCGAGACGGGAGGAGAACCGCGGCGGACAAACCAGAATTGTGCCCGCTGCCTTTGCTCCTGCTGGCTCCGTGCTACCGCCTCGCGGGGGTCAAGCCAGTCAAGCCGGCACCATCTGGCTTCCTGGCTTGACCCGCCAGCATCCCAGCACTTCCCCCTCCCCCGGGTGAACTGAGTCAGAGCAGAAGCCAACAGGCGCAGACTGACTCACACAACGCGCAAAAATATGCACAGAACCCCCGTGTGCCGCCACAACCTAGGACTATACCAACTATACCAGGTGGCTGACGGACGCCGTGCACTTTTTGTACTATGCAACCCGCCCGCACCGCTCCATCCGGGACTGCATACCCATCAGGCGCCGGGGACCGGCTCTAAGCCTGGACGCTCCGCTCCGGCACTGATGTTGCAGCCATCGTCCCGAAAGGGCCCTCTCGCGGTTCGCGCGGTCTACGGCGGGGCGTCACCGGGGAGGTTCACGATTTCTCGGGAGTAACCCGCGAGTCCGCCGGGAGAGCTCGCGGTCTGCGAGTCGCTCCGTGGGGGTATCTCGCGAACCACGGATCCTCCGCAGGGGAAGGTCGAGGTCCGCGGATCCTTCTCGTGTGTTGCTCGCAGTCCGCGAAGGACCCACAGAGGATCCGCGGTACGCGATATTTCTGCGCGGCAGGACGCGCGGACCGAGAGCTTTCCCGGCGGACTCGCGGGTTACGCTCGCGAAACCGCGAACCTCCCCCCTGTAACGCCCTACCGTAGACCGCGCGAACCGCGAGAGGGCCCTTTCGGGGCGTTGGCTGCAACAACAGTGGCGGAGCGGAGCGTCCGCGCTTGGAGCCGGTCCCCAGCGCCTGATGGGTATCCAGTCCCGGATGGAGCGGTGCGGGCGGGTTGCATAGTACAAAAAGTGCACGGCGTCCGTCAGCCACCTGGTATAGTCCTTGGCCACACAGCAGCCTCCCTTTTCTTGAGCGTGATCGGGAACTTCGGTCAACTCGCGAGGAGTTGAAAGACATTCTTCAGCCAGACCGTCGTATACACACGGCACCCGGCGGCACCGGCACTTGCCCGGTCTGGCTGGCCGGCTGGCCCGTCCAACTGCCGCACAGAGAGGACGTGCCTTCCTGCCGCCGAGGGCCGAGGGGCAGGCGCGGGGTGGGTGCCAAGGGGCTCAACTCATTAACGTACAGCCCACGGCCCAGCAGAGTGCATGCAAAAGGCGCCAACACAAACTCGGGGCGTGGGGCGATGACCTGAGAAACCTGAAGCCACTGGCCCGGCTCATTGGGTCGCGGCAGTCGCGGGTAGGACAGGAAAGAGTCGCGGACTCAAGAGCCGGTGAAGGCTTTGCCGCTCCAGCTGCACCACGGCACGGCCGGGCTCAGGTCCGGGGACTGGGCTCCGGGACGCAAGAAGTTCAAGTTGGATCACAGCACGGCCAACGCAGCGCCTGGGGCCTCAGACTGGGAAATGTCATGCACGGCACGTGATGTTGGTACCGGCAGGGGCAGGATATGGCAGGGCAGGGGAGAGCAGTGAGGCGTGAGGCGAGCCCCGCGCTGAGCCGAGCCGCGGGTAAACATAACATAGTGAGGCAGAGCTTGTTTTTACAGCCAGAATGGCCAGGGCCGAGGCCGCACGGGGCCGACTCACTAAGTGCGTTTTACTGCCTCATTGCCTGAGGCGCAGCGCAGTCCATAAGGCCGGGACGGAGCGGGACAGGACAGGGACAGGGCCTCTGAGAAAGGAGAAGGCGGGCTCCTACCCTCCGTTTCCTTGACTTGAGAGAACCAGGCCACAAATGACCCGAGGTTTTTCACCGACCGGAGTCGGCTACTTGCGAGACCTTATTTCCACCAGGCCACGAGCCCGAGGCATTGCGCTTGTCTAGCTTCCAGTTATTGAACCCCACAATAAAAAGCGTTGGGAGCTAAGCGGGAGGGTACCGTACACTACTTGGCCGTGCACGGCGGCAGACCAGTCTGGCTTTCGTGAAAGCCAGTGACAGGAAACAATAGACAACCTGTCCCGTACAAATGAGAAGACTCTCAGACTCCGGAAGTGGCATTAGAATCTTCGCTTACCACGGCGAATATTCAAGCAAACTTATGATTTCTGGCTATATTTCATACTAAGGCATGATCGGGCAACCGGGAGGGGGGGGGGGGGGTCCAAAAAAAGAAAAGGCTGAAGATAGGGTACTCCGGGGCTCGGCCAGCCCGGACCCGGAAATAGAAGAACAACAGGGGGGGGGGGGGCTGAGAGGGGTGTGTCCCCACCCGTCCCCTCTCCTCCCCGTGCCCGAAGATTTTTGTTCCTCTACTTCCGGGCTAGCCGAGCCCCGGAGTACCCAATAGGGCACGTAGTATTTGAACGACCCCCAACTGGCGCACGTATTCGCGGCGCCGGCCCCGGGTCGCAGGCGCCCTGCGCGAGGCTTGCTCTTCTAAAGTCTGGTACAGTCGGAAGCGGGCCGGGCCGGGCCTGCGGGAGGGGAGGGGAGGGCAGCAGGGCCTGCCTGGGGCAGAGCTCGCTTGTCGACGCGCTTTCGCGCTTCAATCGATTTGTGAAATGGCGAGGAGGCAGCAGGTTTACAACGAGCCTAACGTCCCTGCTCTGCGGGTCGCTATCACAGAGGCCAGGAGAGTCCGCCCCCGCCCCCGCCCCGCACCGCCCCGCCCCGCCCCGCCCCGCCCCGCCCCGCCCCGCCCCGCCCCGCTGCAGCCGCGCCACCCACCCCCAGCAGCGTGCGTCCCGTCCCACCCCCTGCAACAGGGAGGGCGCGCCTGCCGGCCGGGCCGGCACTGCCGGCACGCGCCGCAGCGCCGCGACGCCACCCCCGAGCCGAGCAGAGCGTCGCGACGCTACGGAAGCCGCCGTCGGATTCCGAAGGGTCGGTTTCGTCCACGTTTTGTCTAATTGTTTTTGTCGCACTCGTGGGGCGAAGCCGCAAGGAGCAAGAAAGAGGACACTACTAACCGCTTTCCCGAATCAGACGGCTGGGCTTTGAGCGCGTATCGATATCTCGAAGAACAAAAATACCAGAAATCACTCTACCAGCGCTAGTAAACTACTTGAAGAATTATCAATCCAATCCTCAACATCAAATAAGCCGAATAGCATGTCTCCGAACGTCCAAAACGGTTTACATTCCGCCAAAATGCAAGTAAAAAAACAGTGCTGGTTGCGCGACTTCCGGTATTTTTGTTCTTCGAGATATCGATACGCCCTCGGGTGAAATGGTCTATCGGCAAGTTGTGTGGTGCACGCCAGGTGCATCGTGCCGAGGGAGAGGGACCCGGAGGGACCGGGGTTGGTTGAAGTAGGTAGTAGGGTGCCGTGCCCCACTCTCTCTGATTACGATTTGGTAAAGGCATGGTAAAGCCGTGAGAAAGGGACGTACGTGGCCGCGACAGGGCGCGATGTCCTCCAGTAGGGGGTCGTCCCTCAAGCACGAACCTTTCGCATCCGCACGGGCGGCAATTCGAACTTCTTCCGGTAGAGCCCAATTACCACTACCACGGGCTTAACGGGCGGCGCGCAGGACAATAAGGCGACCGCCGAGGGGGAAAGTATCAGCCCTGCGGCGGCCGAGCGGATGTGAGAACCGGGAAATGAATCGGCAAGCCCAGCCCAGCCGAGCCCGGCCCTGCCCGGCTCCATTACCAATGACGTCGTTATCAATTTAGACCGGGCTGGAGCCCGCGGACCCGGTGCCGAGCGCATGTGTGGGGACGAGTGCAAAGGGAGGCCCCGGCCGGGTGCCCCACTGAGGGAGGGGAGGAGGGGGAAGAGGGCGCAGGAAGGATGCAATCCGCCACTCAATTAGCAGTCCATACTGACCTGCACGCAGCACGGCGTCACCGTCCTGCTGCTACGTACACCAGCCGACTGATTCAGAAGATCGCTCTCCTCCCCCAGTCCTTGTCGCACTCATGGCGGTGTCCCATGTTGGGGGTGGAATGGCCTCATGAGTGCGAGAAGGACGGAGGTACGAGAGCGATCTTCTGAATCAGTCGGCAGCGCTCAGCACAAGGAGCCCGGAGGCCTCGGAGCTCGGAGAGCCCCCTGGACATCAAGGACCTCAGCTGGCACCCCCTCGCCACAGCGGCGTTACGCAGATGATAAGCCGGGCCGAGGTCGTTTGCACTCGCCAAACAGGCGTTTAGCGGCGGGGCGCCGCGCGCCGGTCGCGCCGAGAGCCTCGCCTCGCGGTGTGGGACCACGCCTGCTGCTGGCAGCGACGCGGCCTCCGCGGCCCAGAGCTGCACCGGCCCCGCACTCAGCCTGGTGCGGCTCAACCGATGCGGGAGTGTAGTGTACACAACAGGGGCGTAGGAACGAAATTCAGTCCGGGGGGGGGGGGGGGACCTCACAAGGCCTTTGGCGCCCCCCCCCCCCACCTTTCCTTAAAAAAAAAACACTTATTCAGAAAAATTGTTCTAATGGTAATAATTTAAGGAAACTGGATAGGAACAAACAAACGCAAGCGCAAAAAGATGGCTTTGTAGCGAGTTTCGCATCAATTTGTGTCGAAAAATATTGTATTGCGAGCGAAGCGAGCAAAGAAAATTTTTGGGTCTGCAGGGCGCAAAAATACCTGTTAGGGTGCCAAAACGTGCCTCCAATAACGCCAAAATGCGGCCAGGGCGCACCTTACGTCCTCATTTGGACAGGTTTCGGCGCCCTTGCGGGGCGACTTTGGCGCCCCTTCGGGGCGTTTAGGGGGGGGGGGGCATTGTCCCCGTGCCCCCATCAGTTCCTACGCCCTTGGTACACACGTCGGATAGGTTCATCTCATGAATAACCTTGGGTCATTTTGGCGTGGTCCTCTCAAGTCAAGTCGTAGAGTCAACCCAGAACTACTTTGGTCCTCGGATGCCATAAGAGAGCGTGCTTCGGGCCGGGACCCGAGGACCAAAGTAGTTCTGGGTCGACCATACCGATTCCACGGAACGTCATCGCATCACCCAGCCTCTGTTCTGGCCTTTCCCAGCGCCGAAACCACGTCCAAGTCGAGCGGTACGTTTTCCGGCTTCAAAATTCCCTCTGCCACACAAAGCGCGGGGATGAAGGATTTACTGCAAGACAAGACAGCCGCCGCAGACGGCTCGGCTCGGCCGGAGGCCGGAGAGAGCAGAGCTGGACAGAGGGACATGACCTGACTCGACTGCAGCCCCTGCAGGCCCTGCAGCCGCCGCGCCAGCTCAGCTCAGCAGACAGCTCTCATGCAGACAGGAGCAGGGCAGGGCACGACGACCACTGCTGACGTCACAAGAGGAGCCTGCGACATCCCCGCCCCGCCACCTCTCACTTCCTTGCAGTGAGATAAGAGGAGGATGACATGTGGCGAAAACAATGTGCGGGGCAGGTGGCCGAGCGGGGACCGCCTCACCCGCGTGCCACCAGACCAGAGGCCCCGGTTCGAGCTGGTCAGTGCGCGCAGTACAGTACAGTGCCCTACTACGTACTCCGCCAGCGAGATGCAAAGAAGAGGAGCAGGTCTGCGGAGGTTTTTTTTCCTCTGTTCATTTTTTTTCGGGAAGCCTTCGACCTTGGCCTGTAAAAGGCGAGAGCTCCTCCGACTGTCGCTTCTTTGAGCCTCCCTCCCTCCCCCCCTCCCGGCCGCCGCCAGCCGCCTTCTCTTCTTTCTAGCCCGTTTTTAACTATGTGAACAAGTGCTCGGTGCTCGTGGGAAGGCCATTCCCAGCCGCTGCCAAGGGAGCTGCGCGGACCACCCGCTGACGGGCCTGACGGGCCGGCAAGAGTGCGCAGTGCACCGCACCGCTCCGCCAAGGCTTGATGCGTCTTGGTCGAATTTGGACATTTCCCGATTGCATGGCGGGGCGGGGCGGGGCGGGGCGGGGCGGGGCAGGGCAGGGCAGGGCAGCACAGAGCCGCGTACCGAGAGGAAGGCGCGGAGGAATGCCAGAGCTGAGTGCGGCGACGGCTCAGAGCGGCAAAAAGCAAAGCATTCCGCGGGCAGGGGGATAGCAGCAGCCCTTCATTACTCCAGTTTCTCCCAGTATTGTTCCCCTATTGCGCACCCCCCTCCCCTAGGCCCCTCACGGATATGGCCACGCTGCTCGCGCGTGAACTGCGTGAACGCCACACTCGGTTCCACGCAGGGGTTTTGTAGCTCAAGTCGCTTACCTTTCGAGCGGTTCACGGTAGCCCGACGGGGGTGGGGGTGGGCGGGGCGGGGGCGATCGCCCTCCCCTTCCATACAACGCGCCTCTTCCACAGTGACCCCATATAGGGGTAGGGGTATCCCGTTACACGATCACTCGCTCTTCGCGATCGCAAATCAATCGACACAGTGAGCATGGCCGCACCGAGGGCGCCGCAGCGAGGGCGCCGCGCCGCCGCCGGGGTGGGGTGAATCAGGTCTCCAACAGCAGACTGATTCCGCAAATGCGTTTTGTCGCTCTGTCTCTCTCGCACTCCAGGAACTTCCTGTATAGGTGTGAGCGAGACAGAGCGACGAGACGCGTTAGCGGAATCAGCCTACAGGGTGATGCAAAAGAGCGCTTTCCTCGCTCTGTCTCTCGTGCACTGATGAGGTGCGCCGTATATATAGGTGCAGGAGAGAGATAGAGCGAGGAGAGCGCTCCTCGCCTACAGGCCGCCCCGCCCGTCCACCCTGCAGCCAGGCCTGGAGAGGAGGGCGGCGTACTCCGGATTGCCTACATACACGGATTTTGTCGCGCTATTTGCCTACCTTCCAGCCCCTATTCAGCGCCTGGACCAGGCTGGGGGCCTCCTTGGCCTGGCTGGCAGAGCGGGCCGCGTCGCGCGGGACCGAGAGCTATGGGGATCTGGCGGCATCCGAGGCGGCATCGCCTCGGCTCGGCTCGGGTCGCCTTCCTCAACCACTGAGATAACGCGACGGGGCCGGGCCGGGCCGGGCCGGGCCGGGCCGGGCCGGGCCGGGCCGGGCCGGGGCGGCGGGGGCTGCGTCCCCGTATCGCGAGGAGTGCACTCTCTCTGCTGCCTTCACCACCTCCGCAGGTGCAGATGTGTCCGATAAGGACAGTCATAGAGAAAGGATGAGCCTAAAGGCATTGCTGTCCGGCTGGCATCACATACTGCCTAATACCCAAATACGCCTACGCCATAGTCAGAGTAATTGAGCTAATTTTGAGAGAAAAGTGGTCTTGGGGAAGGGAAAAGTTTCAACCAGTTTCTTTCTTTCTTTTTCTATTTCAGCGTATTTGACTAAATATCTTACAGGTGTTCAGTTCAATAGCTCACAGCTGTGTGCTAAACTGACACGAAACAAAATATGAAATAAAATAATCACACGAAACATCCTCTGCACATTTTAGGTCTAAACAGAGAAGTTCATCACTTCACTGAATCGAAAGCTTCTCACCAGTTCAAGACACAGGACAATATGTCAACACTTTTCCTGTATGTTTGCAATTAATTCACAATTCAACATCGTTAATAGAAATGTGGGGGAAAATGAGAATGCAACGTTTTGAAAATTAAACAGCTGTTCCGTTCAATAATTCAATACAGCTTGATTTAGAGTGTGAAAAGAAAACAAATATAATTTTGAGGAGGAAGCTAAATGTTTTGAAATGGGGCAAGCACACACAAACTGTGCAAAAACAAACCATCATAGACATCAAAATTTGAAAATTTTCACACAAAACTAAGGTTATGGTCATTGTTTATTACTGGGAATGGGAAAAATATTGCGTAATACTTAAGAATGTCAGGCTGACTAAGCCTACAGGAGCAAATATACATACTTTAGAATTGTTGCTAATAACAGAAAATGATAGTTTCAAGAAACAGCAATAAAACAACTGCTTGAACCCTCAACATGTCTACATATATGAATTATTGATCCAAAGTAGCCGGTAGCAATACGTGTAAATACTGTTAGTACGGGATAAAATTTTATTCGTACACGGAACATTGATTGTATGTCTAAAGAACCAAATAAAACATTCAGCCATAACGAGTACAGACGACATTTGCACAGGCTAAATGTTTTGACAATTGTAAGCCAAATAGCAGCTACTTACCAACGCCATATTTCTTGGATTTCGTTGCAGTCCACATGATGAGAGACACCTTTTCACATTCACTTTTTTAGTTAACCATTCATTCTTAAAACAGACGCTACATTCATCATTTTGGCAGATTCACTACAGACAATCACAACAGTACAAGTCAGGATTCTACCCTCTTCTACACCAACAACGCAAGCTTCCCTTTCATTGATTGAAATGGGCTGGCACGAGGCTATACAGATAACTTGTCAGTATGAAAAATATAGTCGGCAGAAGCTGACGTGTACTTCAGATGGCCGCTAGAGGGAAGCACACTACACACCACGGCGTCTGGCGTCTCTACGATGACGATACCCCGTGCCGTGGGGTATAGAAGCTTTCTCCAGGTCAGAAAGCGGTGTCTGCTTTTCTCCACGATTGGCTGAAGGAGCGGGAAACGTGAGTCGGTTACAAGTTCGGTTCCTGGTCGACCAGCTCGGGACCCAATTTCAAAAACCTTCGCTGGTAACAGTACGAGACAGACACGAAAGCAAATCAAAATCTGACCCGAGAGAGCATTGGGTGAGCCAGTCATGCTCATGCCTTGGGGCAGAAGGCTCCAGGCATCAGGCACAAGCCGACCTGGCGGACAAGAAGACGCTTGGGGGTTACGGGGAGCCACTGGTGGGGAGCTGAGAGAGGCGACAACGACCTTTCCGAACACGACTCACGGAGCTCAGCTCAGGCTGCTCAGGTTAGCTCAGGTGCACCGGGTCGGGTCACGGGGCGGCGGGGGTAGAGGGGTACAGCCCAGCCGCTATGCAGGCCATGCCGCTGCACCGGTGTCGGTGGGATGGAAGGGGGTACGGAAGGGGCTCCGTCCCGCGGCGCGGGGGGCGCTCGGCGCTCGCTCGCGCTCGCTACTCCACAACACGGCCAGGCCCCGCCCCGCCAGGCCACTGGCCTACCCGGCGCGGCGCAGCGAGGCACCACCGGCCCGGAGCTAGTGGGCCTCCTGTGCCCGGAGCCCCACCCGGAGTCCGGTCTGGAGTCACGCCGGCAGCACCGGAGGCACCGGAGCTCCGTGCCGCACCGCCCAACGAGAGTCCTGCGCGCCGGCCCGGCCCGCCACCCGCACGCACGCACGCCCCCGTGGCTTCCACGGCGCTGCCCGCGCCCGCGCGCAGGGCTCGACGGAGGACCATGCTCCTGCAGGTGAGCGGCCCGAGCTCCACGACCACCTCCGCGCTTCCGGAGGACGGCGTCCTCGGACACCTGCTCGTCGAGGTGGAGGCCGCGCCGAGTCCGAGTCCTGCGCTGCCGCCCCCTCGGTGCACGCCGCCTGCACCACCGGCGGGTAAGAGGGCTATTATTCTTCATGTGAGGTGTGTGTGTGTGTGTGTGTAAACGCCAGCGGGAGTCATATGGGGCGTGGGGCGCATACCGACCGAGTGACACAAATAACCTGCCACTTCAGGGCGTCCAGGACGAGCGCTGGGATTGGAGCACATTTGACTTTCCCGCGCAGCGCGTCTCGCGGACTGGAAACCGGTTTCCGACCGACGCCACACGCTTGCATCCCCGGCCACATCCTGCTCCCCGAGAAGGACGAGGACGAAACACGCACATGAGAGCAAACCAGAGCTGACTTTCTCGAACTAAGATGACCGGGCGTTTGACCATCACACTCAGCGCGCCGACAGCAGCAGGCAGCAGGCCTCTAGCCAGCCTGGCTGGCCTGGTTGGCCGGTAAGACAGGGCCGGGTGCGAGCCGTAGAGAAATTGACAAAATTAACGTCCAGGCACTGCAGAGGCAGAGAGTCAAAAGTTTGACATATTTCGAAAAGGGACAGCTGAGTGTGGGACCACCTTTACTTACAGACCCCGGACTCCGCTTCCGTTCCAGGTCAGGTGAGCGGGTTCTCCTCCAGGGCGCCCATCTCCCATATAGTTTGACGGTGACATGCGCGTCCGCAAGCCCGTTTTGCATCTGTGCGGACCGCGCGTCAACGATAACACGGTGGACCGCGAGGTCGCAGCCGCAGCAGCGGCGAAAGTGACGTCACTGTCTTTTCCAATCCGATCGCGAATGCACTGCCTGATAATGTCCGGTAATCAGACCTGCCCTACTGTTCCCTTAACCCAGATATTTATCCCCGCCGCGCCGCCGCTGGCCGTCGGTCCAAGTTCAAACTCACGGAGTCGACGGGGAGGGGAGGGGCGGGGTGGGGCGGGGCGGGGCGAGGCCTGCGGCTCTTATCAACTCTTTGGCAGCCATGCAGCGCGGACACAGCTCAGCGTGCGCGGCGGGCTTGCATTCCCTCCTCAGCCGAGAGAGGAGGGGGGGGGAGGGGCACTGCAGTCTATTGGCACTGATAATTAGCGAGCGCCAGACTTGTCAGTTTCATACGCAGCTGCCTCTGCTGCGGCGTGGACCGTGCCGCTCACGTCGAGGGTCATCCTGATGTACTTTGTGTCTCAGGTGGGTCAGAGAGGAGAAGGAGGAGGAGGAAGGGGAGGATGAGGTCGTGTGAGGACGTCTTTGTCGTCATGGAGAAGAAAATATAATGCGCAGCGCACACACATGTGGACGTCCAAGGACGCATGAAGGAGATGACCTCCGGGCCGCCTGATTCGAGGATCAGGTTGAACGCGCCACGGCCCACGGGCGGGGCAGAGGTGAGGGGGAGGGGACAAGGCAGACGGACAGAGCCCGGCCGCGATGTGTATAATCACAAAGAGCGTAGGAAAATTTTGTGTATTGGTATCAGCTGAAAGTCGACCAAATTAACGAGTCTGCTTCGCGAAATTTTTAATATATTTACCGGCCACACTTCTTTCGTTTTGCAGGGTGAAAGACAAATCTTGTCATAGGTGCCGCAGTCTGCATACAAGTTGCGGGAATTAGTCTTGTGCGGTCAGTGGATGTGTGACACGAAGTTAGCAGGCGCGCGAGGCGAATGTGACTGCAGTGTCGGAGTCGGGTCGGGAGTCGGGTGATGTGGCACCGTGCAAAGCGATGCCGGTACCACAAAAACAAACGGCCAATCGCTCGAACTCGCGAATTTTTTTTCACTAACTTTTCTTTTCTTCTTTCAAGAAGCTGATATTTTTTTATCAATTAGAATGAGATTGAGATGGGCGTCGTATTCATTACAGAATTACAGATGCTCACCGCGCTAGCATCGAGACTGACCATTATCAACGCCGGTTCTTTGCCATCATCTGCTAAAAATGTACCTATAGTAATAAAATAAGGAAACTGGATAGGATTAAACAAATGCAAGCGCAAAAATATGGCCTTGTAACGAGTGCGAGTTTTGCACCGTTTTGTGTATGAAATGATTGCGAGCGAAACGAGCAAAGAAAATTTTTGGGCCCTTAGGGCGCAAAAATACCTGTTAGGGCGCCAAAAAGGTGCCTCCAAAAATGCCAAAATGCGGTCAGGGCGCGCTTTACGGCCTCAATTGGACAGATTTCGGCGCCCTTGCGGTGTGATTTTGGCAACCCCTCGGGGCGCCCAAAGGGGGGTAGGGGGGTTGGAGGGCCTTGCCCACCTCCACCCCCTTCCTATACGCCCCTGGTCGAGCTGCCACACCCATAGGGTATTTCACTTCATTTAAACCGGATCCAAAGAAGAAAAGTATTGCTTCCTGATTTATTTCCTCCTTGACGCTGATTAGCTGATGCCGTGGATCGACCGCCGGGTCTGCGACTGCCCTAGCAGTGGCGGATCCAGCACGGCCCGGAGGAGGGGGCAAATATAGCGGGTTGCCTACTTTCAGGGGCATTCGATCGAAAATTTGTTTTTGTTTATAATTTCGACCGATGCGTATTAGAAAATGCGTATACATGTCATAATTTTCTTTTTCCCTTTTCCCTCTCTCCTTTTCCCTTTTCTCCCTTTTTCCCCCAGTTTTTGGCAGGGCGGCTGAGCCCAAGAGGGGGGGGGATTTACCCTTGCCCCTGGATCTGCGCCTGCGCCCTAGTGGCAAGAGAACTTCGTTGGCGTAAGCCAATCGGCGTGAAGGAGGACACAAATCTATAGAAGCAATACCTTTCTTCTTTGGATCCGATTTGAATGGAGTGAAATACCCTATTCCCCCACTCCCGCACGGTTCTTCCGGGAGCCGCCGCACCGCGCCGAGGCCGAGGAGAGGTGACGTTGTCAGCGGGGCCCGGCCCGGCCCGGCCCGGCGCGGCCGCCCCCACCGCTCAGCTCAGGCGCGCTCGTGCCGCTCGCGTCCCGCGCCCCGCACCGCCCTGGCCAGTGTCTGTCTGCAGCGCGCCCCGAGCACACCCGCACTCTGTCACACACTGCGTGACACTCCGCGCCGCGAGTCGAGCTTTGGGCAGGACGACACAAGGGCCTTGGCCTCGTGGTCTCGTCTGTGTGCTCCAGCCCGGCTGCTGGCCTCACGCCCGGCGGTCAGTCACTCTCTCTCTCTCTCTCGCCGCCATGTGGCGAGCAGAGTCGCTCTCGTGGTTCGCGGCGCTGCTGAGCGGCGCTGCCGGCGCGGCCGCGGGCAAGGCGCACCAGGACGGCCCCGCCCGCCACCCTCCAGGTAGGCTCCAGGGCGCCGCACGTCACGCAAACCGTTCGGAACAAGTACATAGAAACGGAACCTAAACTTTAGGTCTTTTGAACCGTGTGCACACTCCCGGCTGAAGTGTTGTTTTTTTTTGTACGAAGCTGTGTAAATCTATGAGCATGCGTAGCTTACGTAAAATTTCTTACACAACCATGCAAAAATTCTTACGTAATTACGTAAAAAGTGAGCCTTTTTATGCGTAACTATGTGAGAAATTTTTACGTAAGTTACGCATGCACATAGATTTACATATTAGCTACGTACAAAAAAGTACATAAGCCGGGAGTGTGTGGGTGGGTTTCGCGCTGCGGGTGCGGTCCAGCAGTGGGCAGAAACGAGGCACTGCTCGCGCACCAACGACATAGGTAACTGGGGCTTCACGGCTTCACCGATTCGAAGAAACGGAAAAGATTTGGAACGATGGATAAATGTTGCAAGTCGCAGGGTTTGGGAACAAACGTGGTCTGTGAGCATTTAGCTTGTATAATTTGAATTGTGATTTTGGCGGGAAAGCGCTGGCTGGATGCAGTTTTTTTGGTCAATTTGACATGCTGCATGCTCTAAGGCGGCAGTGCTATTGTCGTCTACACCTGGCCTACGGATATTAAAATTTTCTTCACCTTTTCAAATCTTTTGCGTTTTTTCCAAATCGGTGAACCTGTTCAAGATCTGGACCTCGCCCCAGTTACCTGTCTCGGTCGGTTCGAGCACTGCCCCCGATCTCGTCCTCGTCCAGGGCGTTTTTACCCACTGGGCCCAGCTAACTGATTCCTCACACAGCAAAAGTGGTAGTCGAAGGGGTGGAGATATCCCTCCTGACTCCTGACCTGCACAACGGGGCAGTGATGCCAGAAAGTTAGGCAAAATAAAATATGAAAAAAAAACGCTTAATACACCTGTGTGCAGGTGGTGGTATCTCCGCCGCTGCCTACCAGACAACTCCCGTGCTCTCGTCGTGCACAGATGTTGCCTAGTAGGCAAGCGGAGATACGGTACCATTACTCACAGGTGTATTTGGCGGTTTTTTACATAATTTTCTGGCAACACTGCACCGGTGACCTCCACCGCCTGTGTGCTTATACTGTACCGCACGCATAGGTGTGGGCGGGTTGCCTACGCCAGACCAGTCAAGGCGAACTGTCAGCAGAAGACACTCTCCGCAGTCAGCACACTCTGGATGTAAATAGACCAATATCGAGAAGTGTGGTCGCGAGCGCGAGAGCTGGTCGCGATCATGAGACAGCTGGACGCACCGGTAAAACCCGGGAGGCAAAAAATAGTACTCCACCGTGTCTCACACAAGTCTCACATTACCCCGGCCGGGCGACCTTGCCCGAGTGTCTCCCCTCTACGCCGACTTACCCCCCTCCCCCCAACCCCGCTCCACCCCCGCCCTTGTCATTCATTTGCTGTGACGCCTTGCCAGAGTAGCACGTTAGCCGCATCCCCCTAATCGGTGTCGCCGGGAAGGCGGTCAGCCCACCCCACCCCACCCCACCCCACCCCACCCCGTTCCGTACCGCCCCGCCACGTACCGCCCCGGTCAAACACAAACAGACCGTTGTATCGCATGCCCGGTGCAGCGCGTCAAATCGAGGCGTTCCACGCCGCGCGGTAGGTATCAGCGTCACACCTTCCAAAAAGAAACTCCCGCGGTGTTGTGGCGGCTGGCGGAGTCTCGAGCTTCATCACGAATAACCGCATAAATCCCATCAAAAGAAATAATGGCCACTTTTTACAGTAATCGCACGGAGTCGTTTACTTGAAGAAAAAAGAAAGAAAAAAAGAAAAAGAGGATCTTTGTAGGCACTGCAGCACAACCTTGATATGCACGCCCATTTCCGGACAAGCTTCGCATGTACCCGCTAACAACATAAAGTGGCAACATATTCCCCGAAACATTGTTTGCCCCACCGCCATTATTTGATCTTCCAGTCAAGTAGCGGCAACATACGCCCGTTTCATGGCAGACTTGTGCTGAATCTCTATCTCTGAGGATAGTGCAGGAGAGTAGGGCCGTCGAGAGCCTCTCAGCATGTCTGTCTGACCGCAACGATCGACGTCACCAAATTCGCAGTCTGCTGATTGCTCCCTCTACTTTTTTTGCGGGCAAGAGACGATCACCACACTGCGGAGGAGCTCGTCGGAAGCGCCACGGACCCTGCGTGTCGGCAGTGCCTTGGGCAGTGCGTGTACAGAACACGAGTAATTATTAGAAACCCAAGAAAATAGGACGTTAAAAAAAAAAAAAAGTTTCAAGACTTTTCAGCCAGCACTCTGTTTTGCGGCAGCTCTGCAATGGTCTACCACTTCCATAACCCTCGTACACCCCTTTAGCTAATTATTAATCATCACATAATCATGTAAAATTTCCAAAAATTGACAAAGTTTGTCAAATATGGAGAAATATTATCAAATTTGAGCAAAAGTTGCTTCATTACTGGCCAATAATCAGTAAATATGCTAAAAGATAAACTGAAATAATCATTGATAATCACCATAATCGTGACTGATTATAATCCTCGTAGGTGATTTTTTAAAGTGGTAGACCCTTGCAGCTCTGCTGTAACGTAAAACTCGTATTACGCGGGCCTCGCCACCAACGCTCGGTGGATTGCGCATATTTTTAGCCACCCTGCTCCGCCAATTGTCTGAGCGCGCTGTGCGACCTCAGGCCTCCAGGGGCTAGGCCGGCTAGGCTGAGGCTTGGCGCGACGGGAAAGGCGACGGGGCAGCCGACCGACACAATCATCCTTGATGACCGCCAACAGGCGACTGCCGTGGCGTCGCCGGACCCGCCCACCTCACCACCGCCGCGCATTATCGACAATTTGCCGAAAAATTTGCGGATTAAAATTGCAATAAAAAATATGCGCTTTTTTAGGCCCCCGTTTGGGGAGCCTATTGCTCACGCCCGTGAGTTTATTTTTATTCTTGACGATTGCCCCTTATGGCCGTAGCCAATCGTGCCCAAGCGATTCGTCCAAAATTTCAATGAAAAATACAACAAAAAATTAGAAAAATTTTGAGACAGGTCTGATGTTAAACTTTTTTTTCGCGTTGATTGCATTCTGTGTATAGTGCATGGGGCGCGATGTTGCGGCAAGGGGACCGCCTGTCGGGCGCGGGACAGGCGACTCGTCTCCATAGAGAAACTATACGCGTCTCACTCTCGTGCCGACCCTGCTGCTTGTCTGTCTGTCTAGTCTTCAGGTGCGGCCCAATTCTCGGTAGGTATGGCCGGAACAGCCAGAGCGGCCGGGGCGACAGAGACAGATACGTACAATTCAAATGGACGCATGGACACTGTCCAGTGCTGCCAGAAAGTTAGGCAAAAAACCGCGCAATACACCTGTGCGTCACGGGACTGTTTCTCCACCTGCCTATACTAGGCAACATCTGTGCACGAGTGTAGGTGAGTTGCCTAGTAGGCAGGCGGAGATACCGCACTGAAAAAATAATCTAGGAGCAGTTACTCGGATCTTAGTTTCAGGTACTAGACAGTCTAGTAAAATAGGAAGCAGCTAGGAGTGTAGTAAAAGATACCAGACAGGCTAGTAAACAAAAATCTAGTACCATTTACCAGACTTCTGGTAAATGCAACTGAACGACGTAGCCCGCAGGTGGCGCGCCACCACCTGCACACAGGTGTATTGCGCGTTTTTTTTTTTGCCTAACTTTTCTGGCTACACTGACGCTCACTCACTCACTCACTCACTCACTCACTCACTCACTCACTCACTCACTCACTCACTCACTCACTCACTCACTCACTCACTCACCACTCTCTCTCTCTCTCTCTCTCTCTCTCTCTCTCTCTCTCTCTCTCTCTCTCTCTCTCTCTCTCTCTCTCTCTCTCCAGCCGTTCCGGCCATTCCGACCGAGAACTGGGACGCACCCTTGCTCTCACCCCGCGAGGTGCACCCGCCAGGACGCGACGCAGGCAGCAGGGCTCCGCAGGGCTCTGCCAGGAGAACGCGTGATAACGATAACCGCGGGCGAATCGGGGCGATGCGGCGACAGTGGCCAGTGGCGGCCAGTGGCCCCCTGTCATCGATACACCGCTGTGCTGTGCTCTGAAAAGAGACCCGTGCTGTGCTTGATACAAAACAGTTGTCAAATAAACGCGATGTGAACAGTAGTAGTCGCGTGGGAGGCCAGGCACCCCAGCAATGGTAATAGTGGCGCGCGGCCGAGCAGGGTGCTCCACTCCACGCTCCAAGAGGATGTACAAAGAGTTTCGTGAGTATTCGCGAGTATTGATGAGTATCCGCGAGTATTTTACGAGTATTGGCGAGTATCAAGCAATAAGTTTTTCTTGATTTTTACTCGTTCTTTACCTCATCTATCTCCACTATATACATAGAGGTAGAGAACGAGTATTGTGCTTGGTATGGTGTAATTTAGACCACACATAACTCTGAGAAATGGCAATACATACAGTTATATATTTGTAACCAAACTGTAGCATTTCGACCGGTCACGAATCAATGATAGAGGTTTTTTTCAAGTTTCTTAGCAAAATTCAAAGAAAAATAGAATTCAAATTACGACCCTTCATGAACCCTTCATCGCCGATGCAGTGTTTTCACATACAAAATTTAGCACATCTGCCTAATAATATACTACCAAATTACACTATATGTAATATCACCTTACTATTTAAACTTCCCAGTCGATTTCAGAACTATTCTTTGTGTAATTAAGAAGTAAACAATACAATATTTATTGACAAACATTAGAAGTGTCAACACGGGGTTATACGCATGCGCGAAACAATAACGCCATCTATTGAAGTTCTGCTCAATCTCGACGAACAACGCCATCTGTTGACATCGGACTCAAATTTCACCATACCAACTCATCTTGATATATACCGGGTGTCCCAGAGAACACACGGCAGTGTTGCGGGTCTGCCTACCCACTCCGGCCGTAAGGCGCCATAGCCCCTGTAGCTCTGGCGAGTATGCAATCCCGCAACACTGTCGTGTGTTCTCTGGGACACACGGTACTAACTAGTAAAGAACGAGTCTGCTTTCTCATGTATCAAATTTATTTGGTACACTGATTATCTACTTGTTTTTTCTCGCGAGGATTGACGAGAATTTGCGAGTGACTCGCGAGTAATTTATTTTTCGTGTGCGATGAGTATTGAAGTGGGGGAGCCCTGCTCGCTCGCAACTAGGGTTCGACAGCCCGGAAATTTTCCCAGAAAAATTGGAAAAAAAATCCGCTTTTTTTCGGCAATAAATCTTAGAGGTCGGAAAAATTGAAAAAATTGGAAAAATTAAATAATTTGAATTGTGTTAAATCGCCCGTTTTGGCACGTGTTTACTGCCTCAAAGAAAGGCAAATGCCGACTGTCATCGAAGAGGAAAATGTGTAGATCATTGAAATTCACTATAAAATTCGATAATTTTCTTCATCAAATTTCGATGTTTTTAACAGCAGTTCACTGAAAATGGAGGAGTCGCCTTTTTCGATCTTTGGAGAGCGACTTTTCTGTTCCAAATTTGGATTCTCCTGGGAGAGTGACATGGATGAACATCACTCTATTAGAGTCACTTTGATGACTCTTTTTGAGTCAAATCATCAAATGTCACTCTTTTGGAGCGATTTAAAAAATTCCAGAAAAGACTCGATTTGAGTCGTTTTAGCGAAAGTCACTTTTACTGAGCGATGAAAAAATACTCCGCTCATTACGGGCGAGAAATGTGACTAGTACATTTCCAGTGTTATCAAAGATTGAAATTTCAATGTTCCTGCCCTCTGGTTTTCAACTTCTTTTACATGCCGAAGGCTACTGGAGGCTTCTAGAGCGTAATTAGGCATTTTCGAATCATTTTTGTCATCGCTAACCCAGATTTCACAGAATAAGCAATTTTTCCAATTTTTCCGAATTTTCCGAAAAAAAAATCAGAAAAAAATCCGCTTTTTTTTCCACCGATTTTATTTTTCCGGAAAAAATACGAACCCTACTCGCAGCACAGACGTCTGAAACAGGCGTTAACCCGGGCGGACCCGCTCCTGCAATGACGGACGCATCAAACACTCACAATGTACGGGGGGGGATGACGGGACGGGCTATACTTGTTATACTTTCTAATTGACTCCCCATCCGCGTGCCGCAGGTTCCACCGCCACCTTCACCCCGCGATGGCTGCGCGCGCTCGTCTTCGGCCTCATCTGGCTGCTGGGGGCGCTGGTGGTGCGGCCCTGCACCTACATCGCGTACCTCAGCAAGCCGCGCTCCCGCCGCGTCCCCGCCATCGACAACCCCCTCCTCACGATGCGCGCGGCTGAGGTCGCCGACGCCGTCCGCACGCGCAGGGTGAGTCCTCGTGCCGCCAGGGCGCGCCAGGGGAGGACGAGACCGAGACAAGAGTGCCGCCGAACAGTAGTGCACAGGAAGAGTGGCATTCTTTTAAGTGTACTGTAGAAAAAAAAACTGCAGCAAATCTAGTTAATTTCTATGCCAGCCCTTATTAATTTTACTGGATTTACTGTACTTCCTGACAAGATTTGCTGTACTTTCCGAGGCAGTGTACAGCGTTTACCGTACACTGTATCTAGAAGTACAGCGAATCCTGTTAGAAGTACAGTAAATCCAGTTAAATAAAGTACGGTAAAGACTGTCATCAGAATTAATTGGATTTGCTGCAGTTTTTATTTCTTACAATGTGCGTAGTGTGATTGAGGGTTACCCGAACTGTGGAAAGCGGTGTGAATTTTACCTCTCAAAGCAGAGAAAACCAATAAGATAACTTGAGGAGTAAACTTCGCATCGCTTGACACAGTTCAGTCGGGTAACTCTCATTCACTCTCTGTATTTTAACAAACGTTTTTCTTCTCATACACTACTGTCCACTGTCCGGCGCCTCAGCGAACCAAGCGACCCTCTTGTCTGGGCGCAGCTCGGCGCAGCTCCAGGTCGAGCGCGCGGCAGTGCACACTGCTGGGCTATGTACTTTTTTTTTGTACGTAACTTGTGGACATTTGGGATTGTGCATAATTACGCATAAAATTGTACACACCTACGTAAGAAAAAATGTACATAAGCCTTACGTAAAAAAAAAGTACATACAGGTAAATCCGCTTAAACCGTTTTGCCCGGTTCCGCCGCATTTGAACGGTTTAAGCGGAGAACGTTTTAAGCGGAAGTCGGCATTTTTTCAGGGAAAAGCGCATTTTTCGCCGTAACTCGGTGGGGGGGAGTGTAAGGACCCTTCAAATGCAGAAATATAAAATCTTGAGTGATATACAGTATATTTAATGGATATATACTTTTATACATAATACCTAAGTACTTTAGTCAAGACTAGGATACAAAATTAAAGCTCTTCAAACTGCATTACTGTAACATGAAAATTTAAATTTGTCATAACATACCTCAAGTATTTATTTCAAGACTAGGAATCAAAATCCGATCAAACTAGAAAAAATTATTTAAGCATGCATGGGATAGTCCTTATACAGGCTTGAAGAAATTTGAAATCTTTGAGCACCGAGGGAGTGGAGAGGGGAGAGCTGAGAGGGATAGCGGCGCGGCGGCGCAGAGAGGGGTAGCGGCAGCGTGGAGCTACGCGCGCGTAGCATTGGAACGAAAACCTACTCGAGTTTGGCGAAAAATGCGCTTTTTTAACGGTTCAAAACGGTTTAAACGGATAAAAAACGAGCCAAAACGGACGTTTAAAGCGGAGAAACGTCTTAAGCGGAAACGTTTTAAGCGGATTTTTAATGCACTGTTTAGGCCTACGTTTTAACTGTACAACGGCTCTCGAACGTCTTAAGCGGAGAAACGGTTTAAGCGGATACGGTTTAAGCGGATTTACCTGTAGTTATGTACAAAAGAGAAAGTAGCCCTCCGTGAGCGGTATCTGTCTTGTGTACAATTAAGAAATGGAAGTGCTCTAAAAGGACTCAAATGTACATTAGCTACGTAAAAATGCCAAAGAGTTCAAAAGCTGTAAACGCTATTGCCACGTACAATATGTAAGAAATTCAAAAATATTGTACATAAGCTACGTATTTCAAATTGTTCATAAGTTACAGACTTTTTTATACATAGTTACGTATGCTGAAATACATACATAAGCTACGCACGAAATCTTACGTAGTTATGTACAAAAAACTACACAGCCCCTCAGTGTGTGGTCGGGGGGTCGGAGCCGGGCCGGCAGATCCGTACGGCGCCCTCTGCTCTGCCAACTTCATTCAACCTTACCAAGTTCCGCCCGTTTTAGTGGGGTCCGCATAGAAATGCCCACTGCAAATCGGAGTAGAAGCATGAGCTTTGGAACACTTGTTTATTGGTACCTGTGGGTCGATTTAAGAACGGGAGGCCATCGATTTGTCCCTTAGGATTCAAGATGGCGGCCGGTTTCCAAGATGGCGCCGATTTTACGACTTAGGCCCCTGTTAGCGGCCCTGCACGTGCCTTTGATCCGATTTTGGTGAATCTGGGGTCGTTTCCTACTGTAAGAGACCCGTGGAACACGATTCCGCTCCTCAAACAGTGAAAATTTTCATTTTTTTAACGTTTAAAATATTTTTTTCCCAAAACTTTTTTTTTACAAAAATTCAAACTTTTCGGTTTATTGTGATTTCTCGGAGAACGGTCGACATTTCGGCAAAAACGACTTCTATAAAACTTACAGAGCACTATGTGACGCAAAAGTTGAAAAAAAATTGAGCTCAATAGCACCGAAACTGAGGTCAGGGGAAGCCCACAAAGGTGACCTAGTCGCTCGCGCTGCGCTCCACGGTTTCCAAAGGTTTCCCGTACGTGGCACGCAGCGGTGGCCTTATCGGCCCAAAACGTCACCTGGGGTCACTGGTTGGTCTGTTACGGTCAGGGGTCTCGTTGGGAGGAACCATAAGAAGGAAAAGGGCGTGTCCGGCGGGCATGCATACCCTCCAGGGGTGGATTTTTATTAAAATAGGGTCATTCCAAACAAGATTTCGATTAATTGCAGTGACCCCTTGGAATTTTGTTTTGTTTTGACCTCAGTCCATAGTACCCTTTGAGAGACCTTTCCCCAATTTTTTTCAGATTTTTACCTCAAAGGGTTCCGGAGATATAAGGATTTTAAGGATTTTGAGCCTTTTTTACTGAAATTTCGAAAAAACGACCAGGGCGGAGCCGAAACGCTCCCGTAAGCGAGCCGATCATGTGTAAGGTTTTCAAATTACCGGTAATTTTGGTTGGGTGTGGTAAATTACCAAAATTACCGGTAAATTGGTAATTTACCGGCATATTACCGGTAATTTTACTAAAATGCTTTAAACGGTTGAAAATATTGTTAGAATTTAAAATATATGGTTAATATCAATAAAACAACTGTATTGGATCGTCTCGAGTCGTTCTATAACGTTTAACTTGCGTTTGATTTAAATATACGTCGGTAAAGAGGGAAATACGCAGTAGTTTGTTAGAGAAAGTGGCAATCGAGATGAAGAAGATGGTGGTTAATTTGACAGAATATGTGGTATAACTTAGCCACATACTGTACCTGTACCACAAACGTATTTTTATCATTTTGCTTTCATGTCAAATTTTCGTAATGGTTGATACTTGTTAATAATACTTCTACATATACATTTACTAAAATGATCATACGGCATAATTTTTTTGAGGCACGAAGTAGCGTTTTAGTTTTGTTGTCGGATGAGATTTTTCTTATTAGCATGGGCGCTTTTGTTTGTAAAACCGAAATTTTATAGGATTTTGATAAGTTGGCAGAGAGGTAGAACTAAATCTACCTAGTTCTCTGCAGCAATGCCATTAAAAAGTTTGTGGAAAATTTTGAGAAATTTTGATTTAGGATCTCCACTTTTATGGTTATACTCGACTTGTCGCTGGACAGCATGGAGACAGGCTAGGCTAGGGAGACGCTAGGTAGGACCCAGCGGGACGACGTTCTTCCGAATCGTGCGAGAGAGAGGTCCGGTTTTCTAGGTCTAAAAATATTAAATAGGTAAAAATATTAAAATTTAACTCCACAATTTTCTTTGGTTAAATCATTAGTTGCCATATAAAGATTCAGCCATGATGATAATTACGTAGTTTCGACAGAAAGTGTTTAAATAAGTTCTCAAATCTGTCTTTCACGATTCTCCATGACGTTGTCCCATCGGCTTTATTGTATATATAACCCATACACTTCAAGGTATGGGAAAAATGAGCTCCACAGTTGTCATCTATGCAACGTTCGGAATACGACAACACTAAAAATATGGCAATATTTTGTGATTTAAGCACCGTAAAGTGTTTAAATTGGTGTCGGTGCGCCATTACCTTACGTCTCCCTAGCCTAGCCTGACTCCATGCTGGACAGCTGCGTGGAAAGAGGAGCCAAGCAGAGTCAGTATTGTTGCAAAGGCTCGACCACTACTCAGAAACTAATTTCTAATTCGTTGATCTAGAAAGCTCAAATTTGACATGTCGACATGTGACCTATACTAATATCAAACACTGAGGTAAAAAAGAATATAGGAAGTATACGGGATATCTAGGTGGTTTCTAGCGTTTTTAGATGATCGCCAAATACACTTTTTGGGGGTCCAACACTTGTAAAATTTCGGATATGGGAGTGATTAACCCCCCCAAAGTGTTTTTGGCGACCATCCAGAAATGCTTTTTTTGAGGTCCTGATCATTTCTAGGTGGTTGCCAAACACACTTTTTTGGGGTCCAACACTCCCAAATCCGAAATTTTACAAGTGCTGGACCCGAAAAAAGTGTTTTTGGCGACCATCTAGGCTAGAAATGCTTTTTTTGAGGTCCTCGATCAATTCTAGATGGTCGTTAGAAAACAAAATTTTGGGTCCATAAGTGTTATTTCTGTCTTTACGGGGCTAAAACATCGGTTCGGGGGTCCGGGATTGAAAATTTGAAGGTTCTGGGAGTAGAACATTTTATAAAATTAAAAAAATGGAATATGACGATTTTGAGTTTTTTGAGGAGCTAAAACTGGGAGAAGGACCAAAATACCCAACTTTTTTATTGATGCAACTGAAAGAAGAGGCTGAAAACCTCTAGAAACCACCTAGATATCCCGTATACGAGGTGCGGAACATCTCGATAAGATACCGCCAAAACCCGTTTTTTAAGCCAAAATCGCCCTTTTTTCATTTTCGCCGGCCTGTAGCGCCTAAACGAGGTTCGGTCCCACATGTCTCACCCGTTTTATTGGAAAGAGCGAGTAACTATCTTTCATTTTAACCCACAAAAGGTCAAAAAGTTATGGGGAGGTCAGCCGTCCAGGGCCGTGAAAACGCATGAAAAATTAACGAAATTTCGACTTTTGGGGTATTAGGAGTTAAAACTCGTCCATTCTGGAGTCGGATTCGGATTCCTGGGATCATTTTACGTACTTGTAAATAATCGACTCGCTTTCGGGAGCGTTTCGGCTCCGCCCTGGTCGTTTTTTCGAAATTTCAGTAAAAAAGGCTCAAAATCCTTAAAATCCTTATATCTCCGGAACCCTTTGAGGTAAAAATCTGAAAAAAATTGGGGAAAGGTCTCTCAAAGGGTACTATGGACTGAGGTCAAAACAAAACAAAATTCCAAGGGGTCACTGCAATTAATCGAAATCTTGTTTGGAATGACCCTATTTTAATAAAAATCCACCCCTGGAGGGTATGCATGCCCGCCGGACACGCCCTTTTCCTTCTTATGGTTCCTCCCAACGAGACCCCTGACCGTAACAGACCAACCAGTGACCCCAGGTGACGTTTTGGGCCGATAAGGCCACCGCTGCGTGCCACGTACGGGAAACCTTTGGAAACCGTGGAGCGCAGCGCGAGCGACTAGGTCACCTTTGTGGGCTTCCCCTGACCTCAGTTTCGGTGCTATTGAGCTCAATTTTTTTTCAACTTTTGCGTCACATAGTGCTCTGTAAGTTTTATAGAAGTCGTTTTTGCCGAAATGTCGACCGTTCTCCGAGAAATCACAATAAACCGAAAAGTTTGAATTTTTGTAAAAAAAAAGTTTTGGGAAAAAAATATTTTAAACGTTAAAAAAATGAAAATTTTCACTGTTTGAGGAGCGGAATCGTGTTCCACGGGTCTCTTACAGTAGGAAACGACCCCAGATTCACCAAAATCGGATCAAAGGCACGTGCAGGGCCGCTAACAGGGGCCTAAGTCGTAAAATCGGCGCCATCTTGGAAACCGGCCGCCATCTTGAATCCTAAGGGACAAATCGATGGCCTCCCGTTCTTAAATCGACCCACAGGTACCAATAAACAAGTGTTCCAAAGCTCATGCTTCTACTCCGATTTGCAGTTCTTTTTGGAAAATTGTTCTATACGGACCCCACTATTTGCAGATCCGGGCTGAGGACGTGGTGACCGCGTACGTGGAACGCATCAAGGCCGTGAACCCCGTGGTGAACGCTGTGGTGGACCAGCGCTTCGCCGACGCGCTGCAAGACGCCCGGGACATCGACGCCAAGCTGGACGCCGGGGACGAGTCGCTCGCCGCGCTGCCGCTCATCGGGGTGCCCTTCACCGTCAAGGAGTCCATCGCCGTGAAAGGTGCGTATGGGGACCATGTTGGCTCGTTCCGGGCGAAGTGTGGCAGGAAAAGTGGAACAGAACGTCCGGAGGGAATAGACAATCCCCAGGAAAGTTTTACTGTCACGTCTCTAGAGGGGTCTGTCTGTGCCTGGTGTTTCTTTGAATGCGTAACAGTAACAACAGTGTTGCGGGCTTGCCTACCCCATTAGCCCGTAAGGCGCCATGGCCCTAGGCCCCTGAAGCCCTGGCGAGTATGCAATCCCGCAACACTGTTACGCATTCAAAGAAACACCCGGTACAAGGCGGGTCTGTAATACCTCCCTTGGGGTTAACACACACAGGGTGGCTCATTTACCCCGCTCTTTACTTAAGTATGTAACCCATTCTACTTCAGCTGAGCGAAGGCACCTCTTGCCCCGTCGCTCAGCTAAGTAGAATGGGGAATGGGATGCATACCTATTACGCAAAAATAAAAGGGGGTAAGTGAGCCACCCTGTATCTGTTGCGGAGCCCGCGTCCCGGGTCAGCTCAGTTTGCCCGGCTAGTTGAGCGGACGCTTGGCATGACAGGCCAGGCGTCCTTGATACGATCTGACAAAACGCTGAGATCGATGGTGCTTCCCCGCCCGCTCCGCCACTCGCTTCCTCGTGCTACTGTTTTGATACCGGGACTGATAACACACCCGCGGCGCGCGCCTCGCCAATATGCCGGCAGGCGAGGAAGAAGAAGATTCATGCTGCTGCTCCACTTGAATTATTTCTTGTCCTTCTGCGCGACAGGGCTGTCGTTCCGCGGCGGGCAGCCGGTGGGTCCCGGGGAGGAGCGGTGCGCGCGCGAGGACGCGCCCAGCGTGGCGCGGCTGAGGGCGGCCGGCGGCGTGCCGCTGTGCGTCACCAACACCCCCGAGTCCTGCCTGTGGTGGGAGTCGTACAACGCCTACACCGGCAGCACGCACAACCCGTACGACACGAGGCTCACCGCGGGCGGCTCCTCCGGCGGCGAGGTTAGTACCCGGGACCCTACCCGCGGAGTGCAGACAAAATTTGGATTGTCCTCACTGTTAAAGAATTGTCTGACATTTCAGACAAAAAAGTACAAAGTTGTTTTTCAGACTTGTGGTCTGAACGTTTAGATTGAGGCCTGATCCAAAAACTCAGACCTTCAGACTTTCAGACCAGTCTGAAAAAAAAACCTGTCTGAATTTTCAGATTTCTTTTAACAGTGCTCAACATTCCTTGGGCCAATTTCTTTCTTGGCAGGGAGCGCTGCTGGGCTCGGCTGCCTCAGTCATAGGTGTCGGATCGGACATCGCTGGGTCCTGCCGTCTGCCTGCCTTCTTCTGCGGCGTAGCCGGTCACAAGCCGACGCCAAGTACGTAGAGAACGACTTCTAGGCTTGACGTCAGGAAGAACACAGAAATGCCTCATGCGGGAAGTGTGCACTTCACACCTAACTAGAGAACCTCGTTCTTTTGGATTCACACCATCACTCTAACATGCTCTGTCAAGAGGGGTACCACATGAATTTTAGATGCACATGGAATATATTCCAATATATTAGATCTATGAGCAGACAGCTTACGACTACATGGACTGTTTCCCTTCTTGGAATTTTCCGAGAACCGAAGCGGTACAGTTTTCCTGCATTTTCTCGATTCAATGTGTCACCAATGTCCGTTCCGTTTCCCTTGCAGCCGTGGTGCCGTGGCAGAGCCACGCCCCCGATTGTGACGACCCCCGCTGGCCGAACTTCTTCACGCAGGCGCCCCTGGCGCGCTACGTGTCCGACCTGCCCCTGGCCCTAAAGGTGCTCGCCGGCGACAAGGCGGCCCTGCTGCGGCTGGACGAGAAGGTGAGAGGAGAGCCAGAGCCGCACCTGCACGCCGCCCCGCCCCGCCCCGCCCCGCCCCGCCCCGCCCCGCCCCGCCCCGCCCCGCCCCGCCCCGCCCCGCCTCGCCTCGCCTCGCCCCGCCTCGCCCCGCCTCGCCCCGCCTCGCCCCGCCTCGCCCCGCCTCGCCCCGCCTCGCCCCGCCTCGCCCCGCCTCGCCCCGCCTCGCCCCGCCTCGCCCCGCCTCGCCCCGCCTCGCCCCGCCTCGCCCCGCCTCGCCCCGCCTCGCCCCCGCCCCCCGCCCCCCGCCCCGCTCCTCATGACAGGGGCAAACAGATGCACTTGGTGGCGTCCTCGGTCGCGGTCAAGGGTCTACCACTTCCATAATCCTCGTACATCCCTCTAGATGATTATTGATTATCACATAATCATGTAAAATCTCCAAATATTGACAAATTTGGAGAAATAGAGTTAAATTTTAGCAAAAGTTGCCTGATTAATGGCCAATAATAAGTAAATATGTTAAAGATAATCGCAAATAATCACTGATAATCGCCATAATCGTGACTGATTATAATCCTCGTACGCGATTTTTCAAAGTGGTAGACCCTCGGTCGCGCGGTAAGGCGCCACGACTAGACATGGGCGCCGCGCCGACGCCGCGCCGCCGCCGACAAATTTTGACGCTCCGCCGCCGCCGACAAAAGTTTGTCGGCGCGCCGGGGTTTGAAACCCAATATTTTTCACTAAAATCAAACAGTGCGCCTTGTAGGTAGGCAAATTAATTCGCCTCGCCATACTATGAACAAGTTTGCCCACTTTCAAAACTTTTCCTGTGTTTAACACGATTTGATTACTAAATATCGAAGCTTCTCAAATTTTATTATCACATTTGCGGTTTTCTTGCATTTTTTTCGGTCCACTTTAAATGGCGGACGCCGGTCGCACCGCCGCCGCCGCTGCAGATCATGATATCGGCGTCCACGCCGCCGCCGCCACCGGCAAATTTTGGGCCGAACGCCGCCGCCGGTGAAAATCCGGTCGGCGCCCACGTCTACCACGAACCCAATCCTAAAGAGTTCCTCCCTTCCCCCTTGCCGCCAGGTGAACGTGCGCTCCGTGCGGGTGTACTACATCGAGTCGGAGCCGCGCGGCGCGTGCAGCTCGCGCGTGGGCCCGGAGGTGCGCGCGTGCATGGCGCGCTGCGTGCAGGCGCTGCGGGCGCGCGGGCTGGACGTGCAGCCGCTGCAGCTGCCCGGGCTGGAGGACGCGTTCGCCAGCGCGGCCGTCTGCATGCTGCAGCTGCGCCGCGTGCACTCGGTGCACTACGACCCGCAGCGCCCCGACTCCATGCACCTCGCCTGGCCCAACCTGTGGCGCTTCCTCACCTGCCGGTCGCGCTCCACGCTGCACGCCATCGTCGCGGGCGTGCTCTTCGCCATCGCGCGCCGCACGCCGGCCGGGCTGGTGCGCCGGGCCGAGGCCCACCGCGCCGCCCTGGGCGCGCGCCTCGAGGCGGCCCTGGGCTCCGACGGCGTGCTGCTGTACCCGAGCCTGCCCGAGCCCGCGCACCGCACCGGCCTGTTCTGGTGCCGCGTCCTCAACGCCTCGTACCTCATGGTGTTCAACGCGCTCGGCCTGCCCGTCACCCAGGTGCCGCTCGGCCTCGGGGAGTCCGGCCGACCCGTCGGCCTCCAGGTGAGACTGCGCTCCGCCGCCCTGCCGCTGTTTATCACACTGGAAATACCATATATTTTAACTTTGATTAACATTTTTGTCTACACTATGAAATCCTTTCAAAGAAAGTGCTGTGCAACCATAACACAAAGCCAAATTTTCTTTGTAATTCAAAGAAAAATCTTTTGTTATAGAAGGAAAATTTTTTGTCATACAAGCAAATTTCCTGTGTATTACAGTTGCACAGAATTTGTTGTATCACATGAAAACATTCTGTGAAGAATATTTAAGAGTGCAAAGTAGCAAAAAAAATTATACATTGTTGAAATGTAGGATGTTACATTTCTATTGTTTTTGTTCTCTGTTCTAGGTTGCTTCAAATAAATACCAAGATCGTCTGTCCCTAGCAATTGGTCAGGAACTAGAGGCAGCCTTTGGCGGATGGGTTCCACCTGCGAGTAAGGAATGAAAATACCATATCACAAGGTCTCTTGGGCAACTAATAGTATTGGACAAAAACCCAAAATAGTTTTTGAAAATGGAAAGAAAGTGATTGTGATATAGTCCAATTAGCCTTATCTCTTAAATTGATTTCTAGCAAAGGAGGAGGGCGAGAAGCCTCCTAGGGTATTGAATTGCACATGTGATACAGTATATATTTTATTTGGTAAGAAGGAAAGATATTTTAATTTAATAAAAATTGTGATATTCTTATTTTATTAAACAAAAACGATCTTTGACAACTATGACCACAAACAGTAACATTAAAACTATTTATAAGAAAGAGGAACAAAGTGTTGTGAAATAAAAGTATGTTTGTTTGTATACAGTGTTATAAATGGTTTTAATTTGAAGTGTCTGTAATTAACATTTAAGTATTTTACGTATTTGTACAAAATGTGCATTTGAATACATTTTCACGGCTTTGAAAGAATATGTATTATGACTCTAGGATCATGATTCTTGACTCTCTAATTTGCCTGATGGGTTAATGATGTCAATCCTAGCAATAGAGGGTTGCCAGCGTCTCGGAATAACTTCATGAACTTTAAATTTCTTAATTATGTCTGGTGAAGATGGTTGATCAGGAAGAAGTTCTTTAGGTCTTATTGTATAACAAAAAAGCACTTCCTGGAAAGAAAACAAATATGAAAAAAACAAAACAAAAGGAAATAAGCCCTGTTTTCACCTTTTTACAAAACGTCTATCTCCTCTCAATGAAACATACCTTTCCAGAAGTTTCAGCAAGTCTATTGAGACCCATTAGAGAGACCCAATTCATCTGCTTTCCAGTTGAGCCACTTTCAATTGAATTCTCTCCAAAAAGTACTTTTGTTATGACAACATAGGAAGCATGGTAGAAGCCTGGCCCATCCTTATAAATTACTGAAACAAAGAAAAGAAAAAAATTAAAAATAAAGAAATAATGAGAGGTCCATTGAGTCAAGAAAAAAAATTACTCACAAAAGTCACCAGCAAATTTCAAACCTGATTTGACTACCCATCCTTTTGATCGAAAATGATGATAGGTTACATATCTTTCTATGAAGCGAGTATCAACTTCTAAACAAAGAGCCCAAAACTCATCGTGGTTTAAGACTTTCTGACCAGATACGTCAAAAATGTACAAGCACCCAAGGCCGTACGACAAAAATAATGCTTCTTCAAGAAGTAAGTTTAAAATTTCTGGGTGAGTGCCACAATCATTTTCAAGCCTGAAAAGTCAGATCAAAAAGATTAAATTTAGAAATAGCAAATCTCAAAAGAAAGGAGTGGTCAAAATTTGCCAAGTATGTCATTGAAAAAAGTCCCACCTGGGTTGTAATTGTGAAATAAAATTTTCTTCCTCAGTTTCTGTGTCAGCGATAACAATAACTTGTGGGCTGTCCTGAGACGTTAAACCATCCTGATTGTCTTTGTTTTCATCAGCTTGACTTTTCTTAGACCACTCACAGCGTCTTTTCCACTGTCTTTCCCGAATTATTTCTGGATGATTTGCTTTCCGTGCAGATCTTGGGCAGCCCCGTGATAAGGAACCTTTACCAAAAAATCCCTGATACAAAGAAGGATTAGCAGTTAAGTGATGTCTTTTTTCTTTTTCTTTTTGGAGTTGATTTTTATACAGTTGGTATAGTTTAAAAGAAAATAGTAATTACCATATTATAAAGGCTTGATATGTCTTCAGCATTGCTAACTTCCACACAGTCACCATTGAAACGTCCAGAGAATGATTTCCAAACAGCTAAGTGAGCCGGTATTCCAGTTTCACTTTCTACGAGAACTGGTAACGGTTTTCCTAGCCTTTGGTTGAAATGACCCTTTTTTCGGGGTTCTTTAAAAGAAGCTGACATAGCTGCCTATGTAATGCCTTGCCCTACGTTTCAAGAAGACTTGGGAAGCAGATTTCCTTAACTTTAGGTTATGATTTGTAGCGGTTTGAAAATTAAGGCGTGCTGTAACAAAAAAAAAGAAACAGTCTTCAAAGATTCACGAAACATGTTGACAAATGTGTTTCCAAGGTCTACTTACAAAGGTTTTCTTTCGTTTTCCACGAAAGGTGCACCGAAGTTCACACTCAACTGCACCCTACACCACAGTCAGTCAACTAGTCAACATTGTTTACATGCGTCGTCTGCTTGCTGTCATCGCTTCCAGAAAACGGCACCCGCAGCGCTCGTGTCGCGTGTCGCCTCACTCGTCGCGAATCAGAAGCATTGAATGAAGCGCGCATATTCAAAAAGTTACATTTACACACCGGAAAAGTACGGTAAATTCGCCACAGTTAAAAGGTGCCATTTAGTTTCTTGGTTTGCCTTCCTATTCTTTGATAAGTGTCAGACCACACTGCCCCTGTATTCCCGCTTTCAAATAAATGACTGCATGATTAAATAAATAAATGGACGATTAATTAATAATAATTGAAGATTAATTGTAGCATCTATACTGAGAGCGGTGGTGTCCGGGGGCGTCGCAGATTGGCTCCACTGCTCTACTGCTCCAGTCAGCCTCAGCCTATAGCGGGCCGTTTAAAGAGAATTGATAACGTTGCATCCAATCCAATCAAGATCTAGCGGGTCGCAACTTCCTTCCTGAGTGACATTTTACATGTAACTGGGTCGTTGCGCAAGGAGTCATGCCCAGCCACATGTTACACATCCCATTATGGACCGAGAGGCAGAGAGGGGAGAGGAGAGATGTGTCACTTCAAGGAGAAAGGCGGACGAGGAAGGGTTTTGCATTTCACGAAGATAAAACAGAAAATCGCGGAGTAGAAAAATTAGCTCAACATAGATATCGCGTATGCGGAATAATCTATCGGTCGCGGCCATCTCAAATGTGTTCTGGGAGCGGAGCGGGCGAGGTTAAACCAACGACGCACAATGCCGTAACCACCACTGCTGCTTTGTGAGCAGTAATGCGGTCGATGCTCCTCCCGCCGCGCGGCGAGCTCCCACTGGACGAACGTGAAAGCAGGCGACAGTTTTATCACATTACGTGCACACGCGTCGGCCTCGGACGGTGTGGTTAATAACCCATTCTTTCTCACCATTACGCCCCACCCAAGCCTCTAGAGGCTGAGCCGCCCAGTACGTAATTTCTAGTTCGGCGCCTTGGCGCACGAGAGGTGTGACTCTTTTGATAATCGCCCGTATGATTAAAACACGTTCAAGTTTTCTGAGCTGCGGGAGAGAGGAGTGGAGGAGGAGGAGGTGGCTCGAGCAGTCACACGAGTCACACGTAGAAAGTTGTCAGACGAGATGCTGCTGCGTGCGCGTGAGTGCGGCTCGCCACGCCACGCCCATAGGACTCAAGGCGTACGGTCGCTGCATCTCTTCACCCATGAGAGAAGGACGCCCTGGAGAAGAAGCAAAACCCCCTCATGGGCGATGGGCGTTCCCCGTTGACTGGGGGACCAGCTGGCGGGTGCAAATGAGGAGCTACGGCGGGGTGCTGCACCCTTAATATTGCACCGACAGAGACGGGAGTCACACCGTTCCAATCGGCAGACCTTCCCGATTCCGACGCACTTTTAAAATCGGCCGTAGCTCCTCATTTGCACCCGCCAGCTGGTCCCCCAGTCAACGGGGAACGCTCATGAGGGGGTTTTGCTTCTTCTCCAGGACGCCCTTCTCTCATGCTTCACCACTCCTTTGCTTCGATCAGATGGGAAGCTGGATATATCTCGGGGAATGTCTTCAGGCCCGCGGGGTCGCCCCCAGCAGCGGCAATCTAGGCGAGATGTGCGGGAAGAGAATCACCGTAGTTCAACGCCAGAATCACCAATCGCACTGAAGACGGATGACGGTGAAGCAGGTGACGACGGCGGCGATGAGGCCCTACCGGTAGGGCTGCTGGGCTGCTACTGCTTGAACCGAGCCGGCCCCGAGCGCCCGCGGGACGCCGCCGCGCCGGGTAGATGACACTGCGCTCATTAACGCGAGAATAGTGGCCTACGCCGCGGGCGCGCGCAGGAGGCGAACAACACTGAGGCGCGGGGGGGACTCTCGAGGCTCGGCCTCGCCTCGGCCTCGGCCGGGCAGGGACTGGGTGCCGAGTGCCAATGGCCCGGTCGGGACAGCGGCAAAGTGAGGCAAAATGCCTACATACAGGGGGAAAATCCAATATAGGGGCCCGGATTGATTCCTTTTCAGGGGGGCCCGACGCACCGACAAGGCCAATCCGTGCCTGGCCTCGGCAGCCGAGGGCCTGTCATTGCCCCCTGTGACCACCGTGGGGAGCATGGCACACCTTACGATCATGCATCACCTGCATCGCCAAATCAAAGATCAATATCGAACACTATCGTTAAGTCGTAGTTTTGTCGAGAACTTAATTAACATGCCTTGAGGAAACAAACGCCAAACGTTTTCCCCGGACGGGTTTTTGTTGTGGATGCGGGGTGGAATGCCAAGGTGGAGATCGGATCGGCCAGTCAGCCCCGCGGGTTGGGCCACCATAACTCCAGGACTGGGCCACCACAACTCGCTGTGTCTTTGGTGATCGGCGTCCTCCAGCGGCGATCGCCCTGCGGTTTGATTTTAGCGCCAGCATTTAAAGATGACTATGGACGTCAGAGCGGTTTGCACTGGAATGTGGGAAAGCAAGAACGGCACAACACACGACCTGAGTTTGCCTAAAAGTGAGAAATAAAAACGTCTTCCCACGTGAGTCATGTGCCTCCCGCGGCCCGGCCCATAGCCCACCAGGCCCTCTCGGACCAGGGCGCTCGCACAATACAAAATCTGGATTCTCCTGGCTGCAGATGGCAGCCGACGCGACGCGAGCGACGAGGGCGGCGCCTTCAAATTTAAAGCAGAGTGACATAATGCGTAGAAAGCTGGGCTGGGCCACTAGGCATCACGGCCAGCATGCAGAGCAGGCCGGGACAGGGTAGGGCTGGGCGGGGCGGGGCGGGACTATTCATGTCAGGTCGACCAGACTGCCAAGACCAGCCGGCCTGGAGGGGCACGGGGGTCGGCGCTTGGCGCTTTGGGACCCCAGAACCGCCCAGAACAGGGTCCCCTGAATGATTCAACACCTGAGAAATTATTGATAACACCTTTCTAACGACGAGGTCGAATCTGTGATCCGTTCAAAGAAACGAGGCTATCATATTCGAATTGCGCAGCAATAAAACGCACTCTCTGCCAAAAGTTTTCCCCCGAAAATTAGTTTTCTTGGCGCGTCTGATATTTGTTGATGTGAGGAATGGCACGCGTCCCTATGGGGAGCGGCGGGGCGCCCCGTGCCTGGCCGGCGGCAGAGCAAAGGAGAGGGAGAGAGAGGGAGAGAAAGGGCGAGAGAGGGGGAGAGAGAGAGGGAGAGCTGCTGGAACTCTGCTGCTTTCGGTGATGAAATCCGGAGGCTGTACTCAGCCCAGCCCAGGCATGTTGTCTGCAGCGGTAGTCGTGTGGCCGTGGGCGTGGCGTGGCGAGGAGTGCTGCCCCTCCTAGGCTTCCTGACATCAACTGCCACTGACAACTCCATCAAAATAAAAACAAAATATGGATCTATAACTATCGACAGAATCCAGGAGTCGGGCCACTTTGAAGACATCCTGTATTCTAATAAAAATATTGCTGTTTTAAATATCATAAATTTCGCCTCATCCATATATTATGTGTCCATGCGTATCCCGCGAACGCCCCACGTCCACTAGGTGGGGGGGGGGGGTAAATATGAGCCGGCTCTGATAGGCACATTTTTTGGCCCTCGGTAGGGTTCCCGTTCCCTGGTGCTTTCGCCAGTTAATTTATTATTCTACACGATGGCCCCTCATGGCCGCAGCCGATCGTGCCCAAGCGATTCGTGCAAAATTACAATAAAAAATACTACAAAAATTTATAAATTTTTGAGGTATGTGTGATGTCAAACTGTCTGTACGATTTTGCATAGAGTGAGTTTGCGTCCTCAGTTTCTATAGAAATTTTCCAACATGTTTGTATCGTAAGATTCATATCGGAGTCGAAAATTATTACGGTCCACGACCAGGAAACAAATTTAAGGCGCATACCGTAGCGATTTTACCGTGATATTTTTCAACAGTGGCCGACCCGCGAGGCTGATGACCCGAGCTGAGCCACCCCGCTCTTGTCAGGGCACGCTGACGCGCGCTGACGTCATAATCAGCCTCGTTCTCAATCAGCTGACTGTGGACGTTCTGACGAGACGCGCCTCCTCGCGGACGTCATGATGTGTGCTGGGTGCGGCCAGGTGCAGCCTCAGTCCGCCGGCCCGTCGTAGAGCATGCAGGCGCAGCAACGAACGACTTCCCAGCGAGGCTATCATTTGTTTGGAAACGTTTTGTTTATCCCGTTGCACATTATAGTCGCCCGCTGCAAAATGAGCATGTAGACTGCGGCAGCGACGTGGTGCCGTATGGGTGGGTGGGGGGGGGGAAGGGGGGGGGGGAAGGGGGGGGGGCATACACACGATCCACCCGCCCCGCCCCGCCCCACCCCAACCCGCTTGGCCGCGCCACCGCGCCCGTACTACCGTTCCGCCAGTGGCAGGGCAGTGTGTTGCTTGTTCTACCTGTTCTTGCAACAGTCGACATAGGCCTACTTACACGTCTTATTGCGAGATGTGTTTTTATCCTGCCTTTCGGTATTTCTCCCAAATTCAAGGTTGCCCTCCTGGCGCGTGTTTCATTTCCAGCAGCTGAGCCCCGGCACCGTCCCGTCCCGGCCGGTCCCGGGTCCCGGTCCCGGCCGGTCCCAGGGAAGGGTTTTGGGAGTTTGTTGACATCGCGTGGAAACCGCCCGCAGGATTGGTCGGGCCTGGGGCCGGGCCGGGCCGGTCGGCAGGAGGGGTGTCGACTAGAGACCAGCCAAACGATTCCGTAGGTGATCGCTTTCATAACTCTGTCCTCGTTGCACTCATTGAGCACTAGCCTGGCCAGCATAGTGCACCGCTGTAGGTGCAACAAGGACAGAGAGATGAGAGCTATATCTTCTGAATCAGGCGGCTGGCCACCGGTCTGGGCACCACGCCGGCACCAGCGTGATCGAGTGCTCTCCTCGGGACTTTACAATCTCGACGGGGAGAGGCGAGGCGAGGCGCGGGCAGCGGCGGGCAGGAACAGCCCTATATATAACCCCTGCCCCTGCCTGGTCTGCGCTGCGCCGCGGTCATACGACTCCACTCTTCATGCGCCAGCGCAACGGCGCGGGAATCACTCCGGACGGTTGTAGGTTGAGCAATATTATAGCGAAGGATCAGCTCGGTGACTGCAATCTGCATCCTAGCACATTAACGTGCGAGCGCGCGCCAGGGCGGCGTGGCGCCGGCGCGCTTCACGGTAAAACTGGCGCCTCGGTTTTCAATAAAGGCAACTTTCTTGATTTTCGAGACGTTTTTGGAAAAAAAAAAAAACCTTTTCCGATGACGTCCTGAAAACCAAGACGATTTCCAAGACATGCCCTTGAAATTTAAGACGTCGTCTGCTTGAAATTATTGCGTATTTTAAAGAGGGTGGCTTGAAATTTACACGTTGATCGCAGGGGTTTGCGCGTTTGCACCTTGGTAACGGTTGAATGTGCACTCCTTCGCGCACCTGAGCGGATGTTGTTCCCCTCCTGGCTGAGGAGAAAAAGGGGTGCAAACTTAGGGGTTAAAATTTACACGATTTTGCATTTTGCTGTTGGAAGGTAACGAATGGATCGAATCACTTAAAAATTAATGTGGAGGTGCCTGAGGGGCTCACACATCGTACCGTGACCGCGGCGACCCGCCGGCGGCCCTCCATCCCCTGCGCTGGGGGTTTGGAAAGATAGGGGTTGTAGCCCCCACGAATACGGCTTTACGGTCCGGTCTGCAGCTTGACACTCTGGGTGTCGATCCAGACGGCTGAAATCAACTGTGCAACTTGACTTTTGACCATTTTTTGGTCATTTTTGGTGATTTTAGTGGAAAAACAAGATTTGGGGTGTCAGTGTTTCGGGGCTGGACACCCCCTGGAGGGTGCGACGGACTTGGGGACACCTTTGTCGTGTCCACGGGACCTCCTGCTACCTCGCCCAACTCTGGAAAAAAATCCGAAAAAATCACCCCTACTTTGGGGTGGTTTTTTGGTGGCTCCGGAACGGTTTGTCCGACGGGGGTGGTTCCGGTATCAATCGAAAGAGGAGACCAAACTGAGTCGGCCACGTGACTTTCAAACCTCTGCGACACCTTGAAGGACACTTTTGCCCCGGCGAAAGTGTCAAAAATTGACATTGTCTTACGCGAGGGGTGAAAAAAAATGAAGGGGGTGGATTTGATTGTTGCGACTTTAGCGACGTCTCAACAACACTTTGGACCATCTCTCCTCCAAATTTCAAGTTTCTAGCTCAATTTTTTTACAAAAATTATGAGCGGAGGAAAAAGTGAACCGCTAATTTTGCTCACCAGTGCACTACCAACTGCATGCATTACCATGGCAGGCATGCACTTCCTAGTGCATACCTTGGCAGGCATGCATTTCCCAATGCGTGCTTTGAGGTTCACATTGGGAACAGAGTCCTAAGTTGACTGTCGGGTTTGTAGCGCAGCGGGCGCAGCAGGGCCCAGCAGGGCACTGTCGATGCGCCGGCATGGGCGCTGACCGGCGACAGGCACAATCCCACCTGAGTAGAATTGTGCCACACTCTTAGCCCACAGTAGCTAGCTAGCTGATAGCTGATACACTACCTCTTACGTTTAGAAGTTGTCATTTATGTTTAGGCTGTCTAGAAACGAATTTAATGTATCATCTGCTAAAAGGGAAGTGGAAGAGAGAGAAAAATGTTTAAGGTAAGAGAAAGGCTAATGCCTGCGCTGCGCTGCGCTAGGAGGTTCCGTAAGGCGCGCTTTGCATACAGCCGGCCCGGATGGCCGGCCCGGTACAGCCCTCCTCTCTCCTTCCCTTCCTTCCTTCTCCAAGCCGAGCAGACGATGCACCTTTTAATGTGATCATTCATGTGAGGAAAAAAATAATGCTCACGGTCGGTCAAATGCGTTATTTAGCGGGCTGGTGGACCACTTAAATCTTAGGTTACATGGATTTAACAAATGTGAGAGCAAAAATGACTTTTACAAATGGCTTGGAACTCACAACTCTGTACGTACAGTACGTACAACTTAATAGGCAACTGCTTTTTCTTCTTTAACTTTCCAACGCTTAGCGCAGGACAACTTTCACTTTGACAACTTTAACTTTCGACCTAATTCAACTGACGACGTTTCAAATAAGTTTACTTTTAACTTTACGACAGTACAAGCTGCTGATACTTACGTATCATCTGCTAAAAATTTGTATCTCTTCTGTTCACCACGATGTTCTCGAAGAGTCCAGGGGCGAGGTGACCACATATTTGCCCAAGATGCCGTCGGCGGTTTCCAAGTACCGGCGGCACTCTTCTCGATGCCTCGGTCCGTGCCGTGCATCACCACGCCCGGCCCGGCCCCGGCCCCCGAGGCGGCGTACCTCTGCCCACCACCTCCCACCCAACACACACACACACACACACACACCCGCGCGCGCTCGCGCATCGTATCAGATAATCTTCTCCGTTCCGCACGCAGCATGTGTGTTCGTTGACTGGCGGTGCGGATGCAGGAATCTCGAGTTTCCTTATGGGCCACACCTCATAGGTGTTGATTATTGGCTGAGCTAAATTTAAATTGAAATTTAACTTTAACTTTAAATGCTCAGCCCTGTCAGAAAGCGCAAACCGCCTGGAAGATGGGTTGGCGTGAAGTGAAGCGGCAGGCGTGAGGCGTGGGATTTGAGGTGGACAGGCATGCCAACCAAAATCGCGAAAATATTTTAATTTTAGCGCGCCGCAGGCCAAGGTAGACGCACATTTAGCTCAGCTTCACACGGTTTTAACGTGCGTCTACTTTGTTTTATGAAAAATTCAAAGGAATGGGCGTCTAGTTTATAGGCGAACATTGAATCACCGTCCTAGATTCGGCTAAAAATGTCACCACCTGGATACACCCTGCTGCTTGTGACCGCTGCGATCCACCCTTCCTTTACGATGACTTTGCAAAATGAAAACACGTTATCCTCTGCCGTGACTCAGCCAACAGCTGGGCCGGGCCGGGGGGGCCCCTTATGGTCTTATACTCGTCTCTCTCGGGCTGATGGCCGATGGACTCGCAACGCTAAAGCGCTAAAGACCACCTCCCTGCTCTGCGGTCAGACAGTATGAGTCCCCAACGAAGCGGACGAGCCGGGCCGGCCCGGGCCACGCCCCCGCCGGGCCCCGTGGCCCCGTGCCCCGTGCAACAAGCCCATTGAGACAGAGAGGAGCATTTCACGAGATTGCAGAGCGGATGGTAGCGAGCGTGGCGTGGCTCGGCGCGGGGTCCTGGCGGGGCGGGGCGGGGCGGGGCGGGGCGGGGCGGGGCGGGGCGGGGCGGGGCCGGGCCGGGCCCCCGGTCCCCCGGCCCGGTGCGGCGGGGAGTGGCCGCGAGTGGCGCGCACGCTGCCGGCCCGCTTCTTGACCCAGCCCAAGGCGAGCGGCGCATGGGCGGGGCGGGGCGGGGCGGGGTGGGGCGGTTGTGGTCCGCCCGCAACTCCGATCAAAGCTCCGGTTTATTATTTATAACTTTGTTTTGACTCGTCAGCTGTTTCAGAGTGCCCACCTCGCCCCACCTCGCCTCGCTCCGCCCCGCGCCCCGCCCTGCCCCGGCGGCTGGGCCTCTATTGGGACACTCATTGGCGCGCTGCTGGAGCGGAGGGGAGCTGCAGTATACACGTATGCCTATGCTGCGGTGACTTGCACGCTGCACGACGCTCCCTTATCCTCCGCGCCACGCCGCGCCAGTCGCCCCATAAAGCCCCGCGCTGCCGGTGCCTTATTTGCTTTGCAACACATGCTCGCGTGTCTGGGTGCCATCGCGCCGCTACCCGCTACTTACACCCCACTCCCAGTGAGCACATCCATCCCAAAACGCTCCTGGGAAAAGAGTGACACGAAAGGCACGCTGGTCGGGCCGGGTCGGGCCGGCGCACAGTAGTGCATGCGTCGTGTTGCGTATTTTGAACGCCGCGCTGGTGCTTGCGTTAGAGGAGGGAGGCACGAGGCATGCAGCCCCGCGCGTCGTAGCGCCTTCCCCTTCAGGCGTGCATCATTTTCCAAATGGTGTGTCTCTCGTTACAAAACGATAACAGCGGCTGGCTGGCCTCGGCGCTGCACTGCGCGACGTTTGCGTGAAAGATGCATTACTGTGTATACAACAAATTTTTTTTAGGCAGTCGATTATTTTCTTCTCGAGAAAGTAAGAGTGGTATAGTTCGCGATATTGACAAAGTATTGTAACTACAATACCTCAAACATTTTTCAGATAAGTTCCCGGTAGAGCAGGGAAACGAGCGAGCGCAGAAGCTCGTATGCGTCCGAAAACGGCGACAGGCGAGAATGAGACGCTCGAACTACAACTTCGCTTCCTCTCACTCTCACCCCTCGTTTTCGGACGCAGACGAGCCCTCTGCGCTCGCTCGTTTCCCTGCTCAAGTTCCCGGTCGAATGGGGAAGCTATGTATTTCCCGCCCTGTCTAATTATGTTTGCAAATTGATGAAAACGCACTGCCCCAATTAACATTGGACTTCCCGGAATTTTTTTTCTCTTGTGAGCCTATTCAACCGAGTTATTTTACCATAAAGTTATCAAGAGTTCTTGGCATTCAAGCTGACCCACAGGTTATTCGGGAGGGGTTCAAAACTCCAGAAGTTCTTGGGTCAGGCTAAAAAGAGCATTTAATAATTTTCAGTCCACATTAACTAGCTCATACACTGGTGAAACAAAAGTGCAGTTTTTGCGCACTTACGTGTTTTATATATGACTGTGCATATATTAACAAATGTTTTGTTGACAGACACTTGACAAATATAGAATTTTTGCACACTTGGACACGCCTTGGAATCAATGGATAAGACGTCGAGTATAAACACACACCAGCTTCGCAGTTTACCAAAGGGTGATTCCATACAGATGGGGTAGGTGAGTTGACATCGTAGTCATCGATTTGAACTAAAAATTGAGGGCATGTTTTCTATCACTAAAAACGTTTAGAGCCAAAATTTTAGCCTCCTAGGTCGCACGGTTCCAGAGATATGAGCAAAAGGGGTTTTTAGACATTTTGAAGAATTTTGACTTTGGGCAACATTTTAATAGGGGAAGGGTTGGTCCCAGAGGCTTCCAAATTTGCACAGGTCATCTTTAGAGGGTAGAGTTCAAGAAGAAAAAAAATTTAGATTTTAAATATTTTGTTTACTATTTTTTTATTTGGAAACCTTTTTTTTTTTTTTAAATTAAAAATCTCAAATATGGTATCGAGATTTTTTCCCCCAAAATTTTTCTTAGATTGCCCTTTTCTACTTAGGAATGCATTCTAAAGAACTTTTGGGGCACTCTAATGGTTTGGGAGTTAAAGGCTATGTCGTGTTATTTTATTTTCATTATAGCCGCTTTTAGGGACCCAAAAAAAGTTATTTTGGCGACCATCCAGAAATGATCAGGACCTCGAAAAAAGCATTTCTACATGGTCGCCATCGCCATAATGACTTTTTTTGGGTTCAGCACTTGTGACCCTTAGCAGAAATTTCATTATTTGAACATTTGGAACTGAACACCAATTGGTGTATAACTTTCGACATTTGTTTTGCGAGTTTAATTCACGAATATTCAAGTGTGTCTTCATTAAAATTCCCCAGAAATTCAGTCCAAATGTGACTTTGTAATCTCGATTATTCAGTTGTATTCACCAATATTCAAGAATATCCATTAGAAGAATATATTCACGGATCACGAAATTCACGAGTTGTTGACCCCTCGGATATTCCCCTCCAGAACCAAAATACAGAAAGAAAAGATAAACTGCAGAGCTGCGACTCGGGGGGGGGGGGGGAGGGGGGTACCCCACTTATAGAACAAGAAAAAAAAATTAATCACGAGTAAGTCGCGAATATTTACCCATACTCGCGAGTTAGTCGCGAATATTCACCCACTCGCGAAAAACAAAATCAAGAAAAAGTCACATGGTACTCGCCAATACTCGCGAATACTTCGCGAGTTCTCGCCAATACTCGTGCATACCTGCAAATACTCGTGAATACTCGCGGATACTCGTCGCGAAACTCTTTTGCATACCCTCCCTGGAGAGTAGGGGACCCCTTCGCTTCGACTAAATGACAATGCAGTGTCTCATCTCATGCCGCAGAGCTCGCGTCACTCCCCACGCCCCGCATCATATGCACGGTGCAGTAAACCCGGTCGGCCGACTGGGCCGCGGTCAGCGCGGCGGGTATAGCGGGTACAGAGTACATGCACTGGCGGCCACAGGCGGCCACAGGTCCCCTGACCTCTCGACTCGCAGCGCGCGCGCCCGCGGGACGGACTGCGGCTGGGGAGGGAACGAGGTGACGCTCGAAGGCCGTTCGGGTTCCTCACCTCTCACCCGTGACGAGTGTCCAGACATGTGTACTTTATGAACATCGGTGGGAAGGGCGAGATCCGAATAATGTGTGTGATCCGAATCCAGTTTCAAATAATAAGGTGTCAGCGTGGGCCGCTGCTGCTGCTGCTGCTGCTGCTGCTGCTGCTGCTGCTGCAACCACTTTCACGCTGGAGTGAAAGAGAAAAAAAAGTAAAAGGACTGAGACCACTGCTGCTGCACTCAGTGCGTGCGTAAGTCTGTCTGTCTGTCTCTCTCTTACTCAGGTCTATTCCGCTGTCGCTTCTTCTCTCTCTGTCTCTCTTGCTTACGCGTCAAGAATGGCAAACAAGTGTAACGGCAAATGAATAATTCTGCAGTAAGCAGAGCCATGTGCATCCCCAGCGTGCTGCATCGCCGTCCCTCCAAAGCGGTGGCCTCCACTTGCTCCGCGGGGCACACCTCACCGTGTCCACATAGGCGCGGTCTAAGGCACGACTGAGAGGGGGGGTGGGGGTGGGGGTACTCCAGGTTGCCTACATACAGGGGGTTTGTCGCGCTTTTTGCCTACTTTCCAGGCGGATATCTCGCGCACACTAAACCCTTATGCACTTTTTTGTGCATAAGCCTTGCAGGATTTTACACAACCATAGTTGTGCACAATTTTTCCTGCATAACTATGCTTAACTCTGCTCCTTATGCACAAAATTGTGCAGAATTATGCACAATGTGTAACATAGTTATGCATAAAATTTTGTGCATAACTATGGTTGTATAAAATTGTGCATAAGGGTTTAGTGTGTGACGACAGTGGGGCGATCGCACCCCGCCAAGAAAGAAAGCGTCTGATCCAGAGAACAAGAATGTGTGTTAAACCCCAAAAGCTTGCGTTGCGTCACGAATCGAAACGTGTATCAATACGGTATTACTGGATCAAAGAAGTCAGTTGATCCGCATTGAAAATAACCGCCCACAACCTCGGCAGTGGAAATTTAAGATAGAGAGAGAGAGGAGCTAGCGCGGAGACTTGAACGCAGGCACCCCGCAACTCGCTGGCGGCAGCGCCCAGAGTGTTTGCACTACTCGCTCTTTCTCTACCTGTCCGCACGACCCTCTCGATTCCTTCAGGTCCGAGTCGACGGCCCACCGCACGCAGCAGACGGGCTCTACGGGGGACCTGCACGGCGCCTGCTATCAAGAAAAGGAAAGGTCGAACAATCAAAATTAGCTCTCATAAACTTGTCCAGATAGAGCGCCCCTGATGGGCTAGGCCGGGTGGAAGGTTCACCGATTGTGTACGAGACGGTGTGGTATCTCAATGGAGCACTCGAGGTCCTTATTGCGTCTGGATTCTGGACGTTTCTGTCCTGTCCGTGTGTATCGGACTCCCCTCCATCCGGCGAGCGATCACGGCTTCACTCTCACTAGAAGAGTTTGTCCTGCAGCATACAAAACAGCATTTCTGACTTCTCAACAAATTTTTCTGTGCTGTCGTGGATAGAAAATCTATCCATCATCTATCATAACGTCGATCATACCCCATAAAACATTGCTCAGTCATTAGCGGTATAACGCTCTTTGCAAAGTCATGCGAAGGTTCTAATTGGAGGTGCGAGTATGTCCCCATCACATTGTAGTCACACTTGTCGCGTTTATGGTCCCCGACTCCCGCCGTCCTCTCCAAATGCAGCACGTTTCGTCACGCACTCCCAGGTGCGGTACTGTTACGCGCTTGGGCGCCCCGCCTCGCCTGGCCGCGTCCTTGGCAGTAACTTTCTCTGGCTGGGACGCGCCGCCAGGGTCGAAGCTCTGTTGTTGTTGTTATTATTTTTCCTCGTTTTGTCGCCTCGATGAGCGGCGTGGCGGGACGTGGCGGGGCGTGGCGGGGCGTGGCGGAGCGTAGCGGTGCAGACGAACGGGACGAGCCGTGGCGGCGAGGACGAGCGGCGGGGTGGCCGGTGACGCCACTATGCAAATGGGCGATGACAAATTAAAAATTCAGAACGCGCTGCTCGGTGAACTTGGCTTTCCAGCTAGCTGGCGGGGCGAGGGGCCGACTCTCTTTGGGAATCATGTGCCGTACACAAGCCTGGGAATCATTATCATAATAAAAATTAAGGGAAATCAATCAAAACCACTACAACAAAGTAGGAGACATCTGGAATCAGTTATAATAAGCCGAAATTAGCGTTTTATGTCGCTAGAAACAGTTAGAAATGGAAAGATATGAATGGGAATCATTGGGAATCAATAATTCCGGTAATCATGTGTCCACGTTAAAGGGGAGTGGTCGCCCCCTCGTGGCGGGGCAAGTATGCATGAGTCTGCGGTAATGCGCGAATCACGCCCACATAAGACTTGGCTATTAAACAGTCAAAACTCCCCACAAATCTGCCCCACAACAGAGAATGTTATTTTTTTTTTTGACTAGTGTCAGGTGGTGGTGGGTCACTTTGGCATCGCGACATGGCAGCTCGCCCACTCGCTGACTGCTGCTGCACCTCCTCAACACACACAGTAAAAACAATGTTTTTGTGAGAAAAGCGAGAAAACATTGTGGGATTTTGAGGGAAATCCCCTCAGATGCACTGTTAAAATATTATTGTGATTTCCCAGCACTTCCTCGATACGGAACGATTGTGAAATCCCAACACTTCTCCGTAATCAGAAAATGACCCTTTAGCTGCCTCAAAGTGAAATATTTTTGAAGCCAGTCTATTTTAAATACAGAGGTCAGTTGGAATTTCCTGAAAAGTTGTGATTAAAATACAGAGACCAGTCGTAATTTCCCGAAGAGTTCTGTTGAAAATACAGAGGACTCTTGTAATTTCCCGAAGTGTTTTGGTTTAAATACAGAAGACAGTTGTAATTTCCCGAAGAGTTCTGGTTGAAATACAGAGGACTGTTGTAATTTAACGAAGAGTTCTGGCAACTTTTTTCACAACGGAGGTGATGTGAATTTCCGACTTTTTTTTAACAGTGTGTTAAGGAAGTCCCCTGGAAAAATATATAGGGATATCTCCCTCATTTTTAGAGGAAACTTCCTCAAGATCTGAGAAGCTCTCCTCAAAGTCAGGGAGGGCCTCTTTTCCTCAAACTATCAGACATAAAGCCTTTATGGCCGTGCTCTCGCGCGCTCCTCACACTAAACCTCAGACAGTCTTTGTCATGGGGTGGGCGGGGTGGCGCTCGTGGCGTGGACTTGGCGTATTAACAGCGACGGTCTGTCGAACGCGTGTTTATCCTGCCAAAACACACCGAGCGCGCGTCACTTTGCGTACGCTCCGCGCCGCCAAGGACTCGTCCCTAGGGATGTGCAAATAATGCGTTTATCAACAGCTCTAGCCATTTCTGTCTCTCTCGCACTCATTGCCGGCAATGAGTGCGAGAGAGACAGAAATGGCTAGAGCTGTTGATGAACGCATCATTTGCACATCCCTACTCGTCCCCATCGCAGAGCATGCAGTCCTGCAACGCAGGGGTGCAGCGTGGCTGCCTACCCGTCAGGCTGTTGGCACCACTCGTCTCGCAGAGCATGCAGTCCTGCAACGCAGGGGTGCGGCGTGGCTGCCTACCCGCCAGGCTGTTGGAACCACTAGTCTCGCAGAGCATGCAGGGGTGCGGCGTGGCTGCCTACCCGCCGGGCTGTTGGCACCACTCGTCTCGCAGAGCATGCAGTCCTGCAACGCAGGGGTGCGGCGTGGCTGCCTACCCGCCAGGCTGTTGGAACCACTAGTCTCGCAGAGCATGCAGGGGTGCGGCGTGGCTGCCTACCCGCCGGGCTATTGGCACCACTAGTCTCGCAGAGCATGCAGTCCTGCAACGCAGGGGTGCGGCGTGGCTGCCTACCCGCCAGGCTGTTGGAACCACTAGTCTCGCAGAGCATGCAGGGGTGCGGCGTGGCTGCCTACCCGCCGGGCTATTGGCACCACTAGTCTCGCAGAGCATGCAGTCCTGCAACGCAGGGGTGCGGCGTGGCTGCCTACCCGCCAGGCTGTTGGAACCACTAGTCTCGCAGAGCATGCAGGGGTGCGGCGTGGCTGCCTACCCGCCGGGCTATTGGCACCACTAGTCTCGCAGAGCATGCAGTCCTGCAACGCAGGGGTGCGGCGTGGCTGCCTACCCGCCGGGCTATTGGCACCACTAGTCTCGCAGAGCATGCAGGGGTGCGGCGTGGCTGCCTACCCGCCGGGCTATTGGCACCACTAGTCTCGCAGAGCATGCAGTCCTGCAACGCAGGGGTGCGGCGTGGCTGCCTACCCGCCGGGCTATTGGCACCACTAGTCTCGCAGAGCATGCAGGGGTGCGGCGTGGCTGCCTACCCGCCGGGCTGTTGGCACCACTAGTCTCGCAGAGCATGCAGTCCTGCAACGCAGGGGTGCGGCGTGGCTGCCTACCCGCCGGGCTATTGGCACCACTAGTCTCGCAGAGCATGCAGGGGTGCGGCGTGGCTGCCTACCCGCCGGGCTGTTGGCACCACTAGTCTCGCAGAGAGCCGTCCCACGCCTGCTGCAGCCGCAGCCGCCCGCCAGAAGCGCGAGGCGGGTGTCTGCGTCTATCGCGCCTGGGAAAGGTGTTGGGCCCGAACCGCGACACCGCCTAGCGCCAGTGCGCGCGAACCCTGAACCCCACCTAATGAAAAGAATGCAACATGGCAAACAAAACAAAAACAAAAAACGAAAACAAAACATACTACTAAGCGCAAGTAGTTCCGCGCGCCATCCCTGGCCCTGCCCTGCCCTAATCCTGTGGAGTACGCCCCCCCCCCTTTCAAGTCTGCCATAAGCTTATGGAAACTAGCTTCCAGTATGCGCCATGTGCCATTCATCCCGCTGCCGTTGAGCCTCAACACAGCGGGTGGAGCGTCACCTCTGCTCCACAGCTGCCTCCTTCACCTCGTCATGGGCTGGACCCTCCACGCCCGGGCCCGACCCAAGTGCGCTTCCTTCAAGTGACTTCTGTCTATTTCTCGGCGCGGCCCGCTTGGCTATCCGGCCGGCCGCTCTGGCCGGCGCGGAGAGAGTGGGGCCGGGGAGGGCGGGGTAGGGCGGGGTAGGGCGGGGTAGGGCGGGGTGGGGCGGGGCGGGGCGGTACACCATACCCTTTGTCCAGAGGGCCCATCAGCTCTCCAGCTAGTGAGTTACACTCATTACACAGCGGCCAGTAGCCCGCCAGCCAGCCAGCCGAGCGGAACGTTTTAACCCGCCCTGACGTAAGCTCCACCCAACTGACCTATAATTGCCGTCCACAAAGATGAAAAGAAATCGCTAAATGTATCTCTCTCTTTACGGGAGGCCTGTAAGCCGAAGCCGGGCGGAGACGGGGCCGGCCCCAGCTCAAGTGAAGCGCTAGCCTAAATGCTTGCGCAATGCCGGCGCGGCCCGGGCGAGCGCAGCGGTGCGACGCGCAGGGGCAACGAACCCACCGGCTAGCCGCGGCTGACTGAGCCCCACGGCTATTCATCACCCATTGGATTTACTATTCTGTTTTTAGGCTCCCGCTAGGGGTGCCCATTGCCCTCACCCGTAAGTTTATTTATTTATTTATTTATTTATTTATTTATTTATTTATTTATTTATTTATTTATTTATTTATTTATTTATTTATTTATTTTTCATGACGATGGCCTCTTATGGGCGCAGCCGATCCTGTCGTGCCAATGCACACCATATAACAATGACAAATACTACGAAAAATTAGAATTTTTTTGAGATAGATCTGATGTCAAGCTGTCGATACGTTTTTGCATAAAATGAGTTCGCATCCTCAGTTTCCATGGTAATTACGAGCGGAGCAGACAGACCGAGCCGAGCCGGCCACTAAAATTATCTCGAGGTTTTTGCCAATGAATTAAAAGTTGCTTTGTACCTCGATGACTAAAAGTTTAATCGCCATGAGTGCTCACGTGAGAATCGCTGTAGTTTCCGCGCCGTGTAAAAGGATGCACCACCAGGACAGTTTCGAACGTGATCACTAGCTGCACAGTAAACGTAAACCTCGGAATCCGAGAGCGTACCTCGGTTTTGGATGCGTTATCCTCATAGAGATAGAAAACGACAGCGCACCCAAAAGCGAGGTGCGTTCTCGGATTCCGAGGTTTTTGTTTCCCGTGTAGCCAACGCAGCTCCTGATTGTTGGCTGGGACTGTAATTCCGCCATCCAATATGTTTCTTAGAAATCGGGTGGGGCTTGTGATAATACCGCCAACCTCAGAGTCAGTCCAGCAGTTCACTGTAATTCTTAATGCAATAAAAACTACGATTGGAGTGCAATGAATATTTTTCGCTCCTGTGGGAGCGATAAAAAAATTATTGTACTTATTATTAGTATTTTATATTACTCTCAAGTGTGATAATTCTCATACTAGATGTAGCGTTAAATGAATTATCGCTCGTTTGCCGCATTAAACGCAAATTATCGCTTATTTTGAGCAATCATGATTGCGTAAAAATGCATTAACTAATGCACTTTTCTAGCAACAACTCTCTTATTACTCTCCCTGAAGCGATATTTTGTGTTTATCGCTTTCAGGAATTATCACCGCATTTATCGCTCTTCAGATAACAGTGTTCATGTTTTCAGTGAAAGATACAATTAAGTCTACCCATGCGTTCCGTATTAATGCGTGTAGGCTTCAATAGTTGTTTGCGAAAGGCCTGCAACCACTGTAAATACCAGAGCGAGGATTCTCGCCCTCAGGAGAGCGAGAAATTTTCTCTCACTCTTTCAGAGGGAGAATTAGAGAAAGAGTCTAAAAAAAAAAAAAAAAAAAAAAAAAAAGAAAAAAACTCACCCTTTTTGCGCGAGGATTGGGAAACCTCGCCCTTTCTGAGTGAGGATTTTTATCCTTTATCTCACTTAATTTGAGTGATGTTGTAAATTCTTTCTCAAAAAGAGTGAGGATCCTAAACTCTCACTTAAATGGGGCACGAGAAAAAATCTCACTCCTCTTTCATGAGATATCTCACTCTTGCATTTGCAGGGACATAATTTTACGTCGTTACTTAATCTTAAACTAGCAAAATAAATTTTGGATTGATTTGAGTGGACACCAAGGCGGTGTTGTTTATAGCTGGCCTGCTCGCCTGCTCGGCAACATTTTGTGTTGGGAATGTGAGGTAGATAAAATTCACGATTGGGGTTTTCACAAAGAGTTCTGACCTAATATTTTAAATTTCTATTTCATTTATAAGTGTGTGGCAATTATGAAACTAGGACCCTTTAATGCTTGGCTGGTGGTTCAATTTAGTGGCTGTCAAGGCGCGTTGTTGACAGCTGGCCCGCTGGACGACATTTTCTGTGCCCGATGTCTCGGGATAAAATTCATGATTTGGCTCTCGCACCAATAGTTCTGGCTTTTTATTTTTAAATTATTTTTGAATTTGAGTTAAGTGTTCAAACCAAGAGGGCCGTTTAGAACTTTGTTTCCTATTTTTTCATGCACACTGAAATTTTATGCATATAATTTTGGGCATAAGTGGATTATGTAGGCCTATGCACATGCTTATCTTATGTATGATGTTCTTACCCAATTATAAACGATTGTTTACATATTGTGTGAAAAATTATGCAAAGGTACGCATGTGCATAGACCTATACATAAGCTCTGTGCAAAATAATGAATAAAATGTCAGTGTGTATAGCAGATGGCGTTACATTTTGAACTGGACTGAACCAACTACTCAGAAGACGAGCGTTAAACCCGCGTGAATCTGAGCTGAAAGTGCGCCTTTACCTCCACTTCCGGTGTGCCAAAGCTGGAAGTTGATATCAAAAACCCTTTTTTGTGCGTTGGGGGTTGGGTAGCCTGGTCACATCTCTCACCCCACGTCTCACGCCTTCCTGGCGCCTCACGCCTCCGTTCCCGTTGGTCTCCCCTGGCGCTTTCTGACAGGGATGAGCATTTAAATTTTAATTTGAAGTTTAATATCAAATTTAGCTCAGCCAAAGATATTTTTCCTCTGTGGTGTACCTACATGTTCTTTCTTTGCAAAGTGCCAACAGACGAAAATATTGCAAATTAATCGCTGATGTTTCGGAAATTTAAGACTGGGGAACTGAATGGGGCATGTTCAAGTGAGTGAATCGACACTCTGTGATATTAACCCAATCGGGTCGCCAACTCACCTTAGCAGTGCACGGGGTATTATGGTATTATGCGGTATTATGTCACATATTACGGGATATTACGACATATTATTGGATATTATGACATATTATTGGATAGTAAGAAGTATTATGGAGTATTATACGGTATTATGGGGGTATTTCGTCGAATATTTTTAGATATGATGAGGTATTATGAAGGTATCGTGGATCTCCTGTACGGAGTATCATGCGAGTTGACGACCCCTCGAACCCAATTTATCTTGTGCGGGATCGCTGGTCATGCATGGGGGATGGTCCTTTCACGGACTGGCGGCTATGCCTAAGTTTTAGGTGCCCAAAGTTCACAACGAACTGCCGCCGTTATAACCCAAGTTGAAGCTGAAGCTGGTGTTGCAGGCAGGAGGTGCATACCGTCGCTGCGAGCCGCGCGCCACCGCACCGCAGTCGCCTCTATACCCGGTGTGGCGCTGCGCTACTCCCCGCCACGCCCCGCGGTGTGGTCACAAGCGCAGGTGGGTGGGGTGGTGGTGGTGGTGGAGTGTAGCGCCGCGGCCGCCGGTCCGAGCCGGGCCGCGGGCCCCGAGCCCCGCGCGGGGGGGAAGGGGCGCTGGCCGGACCGCGCGGCGTGCTGCTGTCAGTGCGCCAGCGATCGCCAGCGAGCGCGGAGTGTGAGGGACCTGCCGGCCCTGCCCTGCCCGGACCGGAGCGCGCGCGCAACACCCCCCGAGCCGAGCGGCGCGCGGACAGGACAGCACAGTGCGTTATTGTGGAGTGTTGATGAGCGGATCCCGGAGCAGCGGATATAACGGATGCGGACAACGCGCATGACGGATAGTCGACGTTCCGCCGCCGGGAGAGTTGCCAACGTCTGTCGTAAGTTTTTGGACAGGCGGAGCAGATCCACGGGAAAAACAATGTCTGATTTTAATTTTTTTTTTAAAGGAAAAAAGAAAACTTTTAGAATTCCTCTTAATTTGAGGAAAACTCATTGAGGGAGTCTTCTCAAACTATGAGGAGTTTTCCTCAAATTAAGTGGGATCCTCAAAGTTTTCCCTTTTTCCTCAAAAAATCAGACATCGCTTTCACCGTGGAGAAGATAAGCCGCTCGGCACTGAGCGCCTGCGCGTGCATGGCGTATGCTTTTTGATAAAAAAAAAAATAGAATAACTTATTTTGATTTTTTTCCCTAACAGTTTTCTTATATAGAAATGAATTTTTGTAAGGCTTTTATGGATCGCTATCAACAAATGCATGACACCAAGGAAGCTGCGCAAAAATGGATTGAATTATGTTAAGAGCACAATTTTATCAAATGGGAAAATATATCGATTTAAAATGTTGATGACCTACTTACATATTTGACACATTGCTCGGTCTTTTGCCATCCTTGTGGAGTGGCGGTGGCGGTGCGGTGCTGACGTGACCAACACCTTCGTATATAAACTGTATACACGGTAAAAACAATGTTAAAGTTTTTCAGGAAAAGATTTTGAGAAAAAAGGGAAAGTCTTGAGGAAATCCCTGATTTCAAGGAAAACTTCTCAAGTTTTGAGTAGCCCTGCTCAAGAAAATGAGGGAATCTCGCTTATTTTTTTTTTTACACGAAGCATCCCATGGGATGTGAAACACGGTGTGTACTCTCACATTGCAGTGCATGCAGCTATGGTGGTGGACCCGGGATGGGGCGTTCAAAGGATGGCGGTTGACGTTCTTCCCATTGGGTTGGACTGGTCCGGTCGCCCTCAATACGTAGCTGGCCGCATTGCCGTCCCCGCGCTCTCGTTATGACATATCTCACCATGTGAGGATTCGTAAAGTTGTTCTTGCTGCCTCCCCCGGAGACTAGTATTTCCTTAAGGTGCGATGCGGTGTACAGGACCATAGGACAGAGTGGGGGTGGTGGGAGGGAAGCCCCAGTCCCTCTCTGCTGTAACGGTCTGTAACGCTTATGAAGTGAACTCTGTTGTAACGCTTGTAACGATGTGGGTCGAGTACACGTCACGCGTCGCCCCGCAGCTCAGAAAGCATTGGTGGTCGCGCTACCTCCAGAGTCACAGTTCCAGCAAGGTGGGCGGTGGAAATAGGGGCCTAAGCAATTTCACACGCTGGGCCTAGCGTTAAACACCGGCACAGCGACTGTTGGAAACAACCTATTTATGAAAAGAAAAATGATAATAAATTAAGTGCTGCAGATGATGTAATTATGGTTCGATTAGCATCCTATGAGTTCTCGATTTTCAATGTTGTCGTCTTAAAAAACAAAACAAAACATTTCGCTTGTTTCGAGAACATTTTACTCGTAACAAAAAGAAATGTTCTCGAAACAAGCACAATGGTCTCGAAAAAGACGAGAACATTGATAAATTGAGAACAATATTCTTATATCCACACTAAATGTCTATGGACTTTTCTATGGACAATTTTGAGCATGACCAGAGCTGGTAACAAATTTGCGTACATATATGGACAATTTGTCCACAGTTATGGACAAATTTTGTGCACGATTGGACACAATTTTAATTTGTCCATAGTTGGTAACGTTTAAAAACGCCTATAGACTGTCTGCAAAATTAACTACTATGTCCATAAAGAAATTTTGTGAACGAAGACGAACAAATTTGTTCTTAGTTGTCAACAAAATTGTAGACAACACCTTTAGTAACAATTAAATTGTCACTGAGTCTGAGAACAAAAAAGTCTATAGGAAATGTCCATAGACTTTTAGAGTGTCGAGAAATCGATTATCTGGGTGTGGAGGTGGGGTTGTGAGGGAATTCACATCTGTAATACTCTCTACACCGGATGTATGTATTGGGCGGTAATGCCCGTTATGTAGTACTGAAAAACACAAAAATGTACTGGTCACTGATGGAATGTTGTGTGTCAAATCGGCGTAATACCGAGTAATACCGAGTAGTCTGCATACAAGATTTTCCAGTGAGAATTCCCTCTCGGGTCGGATGGCAACTTTATAAATCTCACGTGGTGCGTACGATGTGGAGGGATGTCCCGTCCCGCACCCATGTGGACTTTCAGAAGCATCCACGAGGTTGGAGCACTCTAAGAGTTCGACTTGCAACCGCTTCGTCTGGTGAAGCAACACCACCTTCATGGATATAGTGAATGCAGCATCGCCAGCGGCAGCGGGCTGCGCGGGACAGGCCCTGGCCGAGGCCGCAGGGCGAGCACCACCCGAATCACCTGCAAAGGGCTATGTACCCTGTCCGTCCATCCGTCCATAGATCGGACAATACACCCTGAGTAGGAAAGAACAATTTTGTCTCAAGAAATGTTGAGATTTTGTGCACATCACTACCCTGGGACAAATTTGTCAAATTTTCTGGGACAACTTGTCCCAGTTTAGATACGTAATTGAACCCTTAAATATGAGCAACTTTTGAAAGCAGGTGATGTGCACAAAATCTCAACATTTTTCGGGACAAAATTGTCCTTTCCCATTTTGTGTGTACGTTGTAGCGCGTACAGGTCACCTAAAAAATGTTTCGTTGTGCGAACTAAAGTTTGAGTTGGTTTTGCCCTCACTAACACTTTTTCGTTGTGATAACTAAAACTTTGTGAGACGCACTAAAAGAGGGACAATTTTTGTTCCTAATTGAACAGGAATCCGTGCATATGTAACGTGTGTACGATTTCGTACCTAATTACGGAGTAAAACTGCACAATAGTGCATAAAAGTGCACTCTTACTCCTCTATTTTTGAAAGAGTACACATGTTACGCATGCATGGATTCCTGCTCAATTAGGAACAAAATTGTCGCTAGTGTTTTAGTGTGAACTCATGTGTGGATTTTCACAGAGAAAATGTGGTTGGCTCAGCGAAACGGTACGTTGGCACAGTGAAACGGTTTCGTTGGTTCTGCAAAAATGGACCAAAGCGCCATCCTGTCAGACCAACGAACCGCCTATTCGCTGTGGCGACGCGCCGTTTCGGTGTACACACTCCCGGGTTATGTACTTTTTAGTACATCGCTATGTACGTCTATAAACTTACGATGCTTGTGCACAAATTTAGTTCATCGTTACGCATAATATTATGTGTAGCTATGTACAAATTTTACATACTTACACACAATATTATGCTTTACGATGTACTAAATTTGTGCATAAGCATCGCAAGTTTATAGACGTACATAGCAATGTACTAAAAAGTACATAACCCGGGAGTGTGTACATACTACATTTTCACTGTGACAAATCCAAACGTCCTTCTCAACGATGTTTCGCAAGGTTTTAACAGAGCGTCCGTCCGTCTGAGTGTTGGACACCACACTGTGAAACCAAGTGTGTAACTGCTAAACACTTGTAAGTTTTACATGAACAAATGATCAACCCAGAGTAGAGCAATTGCGAGTGTTTAACACGCTAATTTTACACTTGTAAGTGTTCAACTCGAGAGTAATACACTTGGCAGTGTTCAAGAAGGAAAGTGCACTGTTGAACGCTTGCAAGTGCGCAATTGCCGTGTCCATGCCGTGTCGAACACTAACAAGTGCACAGCCGTGCAAGTTGAGCAGTTGCAATCGCACGGCTGTTATTGAGTTGAACACTTTCACGTGATAAACATGGAGTTGCACACTTACAAGTGTTGAACAGTTGCGCATTTGGTTTAACTGCGTATTACGTTCTGGGGCGCACATTTCACCTGCTTCAAGGGCCACTCTGTCCACCCGCGTCCGTCAGTACGACCTAGCTGGCACTGCCCAGCGCAAGCACGTGCCAACCTTGAAAACTCTATTCTGCTGCTGTTGTTGTTGACCGGACCGGTGGGCGCTATCAAGGGATTCAAAACAAAATTAGTTTACGGGGACCACGCGCATAAAAAAACCAGGCGCCACGGCTAGTTTGAATTTGAATTCCAACTCCGCACCAGTGTTAGTACACTCTCCTAAAACCATGATATAAAATTCGGATAGTCCCCTGAAAAACTATTACGTTTAGAGTTTCGATATTACATTGTTCAAGTACCAAAAGATTCATTATCGAGAGATGCAAGACTTAATTGTTTGAGTACAGTTTGGTTGTTCGCTATACTTGTCTCACAGGGCGCGCGGCAACACGCACGCTCTCCCCCCCTCCCTCCCCCCCCCCTCTCTCTCTCTCTCACACACACACAAACACACACACCTGAGGCGATGACAACACGGCGGCGTGGCGTGCAGGTGAGGTGAGGAGAGGAGGGGATATGTTAATGTAAAGAAAGTGAAGGTGGTGTGGGGTCGGATCAAGTTGTGTGACGTGGCGTAGCAGGACTGCCAACCAACAGGAAATGCCATTTACGAAAATTCACCAGCCATTCAAGTGGACCAGGAACATGAACTGACGTGTCAAGATTGCATGTCTTGTAAGATCAAAAACTTTTTTTCCTTTCTTCTGGAGCAGGAGGGCGTGAGTACATTCTGCCTGAGAGAGAGAGAGAGAGAGAGAGAGAGAGAGAGAGAGAGAGAGAGAGAGAGAGAGAGAGAGAGAGAGAGAGAGAGAGAGAGAGAAAAGTAACTCATTTGAAGCGGCACATCGTGTTACCGCAAATTAATCACACCTCGCCCACATGATTTTTTCAAAAGTTTTTTGTTTTTGTTTTTTGCGTAGGAAACTTAAGAACAGGATTTTCGGCTTCGAAAAACTACCCCTTCCTCCCAGTGCACTGTGCATGAGCACTGGCTACCAATACAATCGTGGGGTCAGGCCCAAGCCCGGGGTGGGGCGGGGAGGAGTGGGGCTTGGTGGGTTGCGGCCGGGGTGGAGGGGCAACGCAGTGGTTGCGAAGGCCTTTGCCAAAACACTTACTGGCCACTGCGTGGAACCATCCATGCCGCCCCTCACCCTTCCCCTGCAGGCCCGGTGGCATTGGCTACAAACTATGAAGTGTAGTCATTACGGGCGTTACATTCACCCACTTTGCTGCGTTATACGCGTGAAGCTTCGCTCAAGGCCACGCGTAAAATATTAGTATGTCACGCTGTTCACGTCATAAACTTGACCTGGACATACTGACCTGCTGGACGACGCGAAGAGCACGGACGTGTGATGTGCACTGAGTCGAGGAGCTCGCTGAGCAAGATTATTTTTAGGCTCGAAGAAAACCTTGTGGTTTTGTCTCAGGATCCAACTATTAGGCAACGGAGCTGCTTTCTAAAACCGCTGGAAAACGTGCGTGTTTTGTTAAATATTGCGCCCCTTATCGCAGAAAATGAATTGACGAATGTAATTTGAAAATATTAAGCATACTTCTGGAATTTGATGTTTTACATTCGATTCTGAAGTCGAGTTAAAAATCTGTCTTGTATAAATTTTGTAAATTTTAATAGACATTTTGATTTCTATGGTAATTGGTAATGCTGGACTCGTCAGGCAAAATGACATTGGGAAGGGAAGAGAAACCTCTGAAGTCTGCGTTCAAATAATGCCAGGCTTGAGTTTATAGTGCGCAAGAATGAGATGCTCGGTAAAAACATTCCTTGGATCCCCAGGGTATTTGGAGACCAGGAGGTGCCCCGGAAATTATTTCCAGGGGACCCCATGGAAAATCCAGGGTTCACCCTGGAATTCCCGGGGGATGCCCAGCTGGAAATCATTTCCAGGGCTCCTCCTGGTTTCCAACTATAATATATATCCCAGGGCTTGTTTCTACCGCGTGACACCACCGAAATTCGCACATGACCACCGGACTGCCTTCTTGAAATAAACTTCAGTTTTACTGAAACTTGCTCCTGTTCTGCCAGCTTAATGTACGCCTCAAAGAATAAGTTCAAATTCACTGTAAGTTTCTTACGAAGACCTGCTCTTCATAACATACGAACAGTACACATTCTTCGTATTACGAAGATGTCTTGATTGTAAAACCAACTCGTGCTCTTCGTAATACAAACAGGGTCTTTGTAAGTTACGAAGTGATTCCTTCGTACTATGGCTGCTTCAAATCCTTCGTAAATTACGAACTGAATCCTTCGTAATATGAAGAGGTTTCTTCGTAAGGAACGAAGAGTGTTTGCCTGTATTACAAGGATGACCGTCTATGTTACCAACAAAACGGTGTTGGTATTATGTGAGTGCAAAATTTATGGTAACTTACCAAGGGCTTGTTGGTAAGAATTTGAGAGTGTGCAGTAGAAAAACACACACACACACACACACACAGACTTTTAAATTAGAAAAGTGATGAGGCTATAAAAGCTACTCATGTGCAGATGAAATGCGTGGGGCGGAGTAGAGCGCGCAGTGCGCTAGGCAAAAACAAAGGACTTCCGGAAACAACTCTCCTCTCACTCTAAACTTTTTACAAAGAATTTCTTTGAATAGACCCCTTGTAATACAAAGAATTTTGTGCTATCGTAGGATACAGGAAATTTCCTTGTATTACAAAAGAAAATTCTTTGTATTACAAAGGTCTGTCTTTGAATTAGAAAGATTTTTTTCTTTGTAAAATACGACAGCACAAAATCCTTTGTAATACAATGAGGTTTCTTAGTAAGAAGTTTAGAGTGCTGTTCAGCTGCGTCCCGCCCAGCTCCACCCGGGTGCTTGATTCAGCTGAGGCGTTGTCCATCGAAAGGTGTAATCACACGGTCATAACGAGGTCAGAATATGCTGACGATGGCTTGGCTGTGACGTCACCGCTCCCCTTCTCGTAACGCACACACTAAAGGGTACCGCGCGAATGTCCTGAACCTCACCGCTTTTGGTGTCATTCGACTAAATCGGTATGCAGTTCATTTGGCATGGAGTGCTCAGTAATTTTAATTTGGCAAGTCACCATGAATTTTGCATTAACATAACACGAACACTGTTTGTTTGAACAGGTATGTTTGTAATACAGGCAAACCTCTTTATGCTAAAAACAAAAGGGGTGTTTGTATCTACAAACAAAGAAAAGTTTTCCTTTGATAGGTACAAACATCCAATTTGTTTCTAATACAAAGAAGTTTGTCTCTATTACAAAATACCTGTTTATATACCAAATAAACAGTGCTGGAATTATGTTGGTAAAAAAGTCATGGTGACTAACCAAGGTCTTGGTGGATGAGACTTTTACAGTGCATTGTCTGAAGAAGATGTGGAGTCGCTTTACTACGCCAGGCGTTTAGTTTTGCGTGGATTACGCCTTGGCGTACAATTACAGAGCACCAAAAACTGACGAATGCAGCGCTGGGGTGAAAATTATGACTCGACCTCGCTCCCAATGCACTTTGAAAGAATGCATCTTTGATCGGATGACCTGGACGATAAGCTGCACACCTTGGGCCGGAAACTCTGCGCGGAATATTTCCATCCCATTCACTTTTTTTTTATTTTTTTATTGAAGTCTTGCCTTCGGCGTGTGCGGACGCGACGACATTCGTTCAGATTATTGCGTTTAGCTCGATTTACCTGACCTCCCTTTTTAATACCCCGGACGTCCTCCGGTCGACGGGCGACGGGTAGGCCAGCCGACCGCGGCGTGGCGGCGCGTGGCGGCGGCAGCGGCGCGTCGCGCTCCAGGGGACGAGACGGGACTAGGGGCGTCAGGTGCGTCAGGTATGCAAATGTGTAGGCATAAGTGCGTGTCCAAATCAATTTGAGCTTGTCGTCAAAGAAAATTAAAAGGTCGTTTCCGCGCGGGTCATTCAGATACACCGGAAGTCGACTTCCATCCCATCCTGACATCAGCTGATCGGACACTGCCGGCCGGCAGCAACACCGACGTAACTCCCGGTCAGAATCCGAGAAGGTAGGGGTGATCGCGCGGGGCTGCCCGGTGGGGTGCCTGGGGCGCCGATATGCCCGGAGGTAATGATGGGTTCCATTCAGAATTCCTCCAGACGGACGTTCAACGGCGTGGTTGGGCTCAGCCCGATCTGGCCCGGCCCGGGCCGGCGCGGCGCTCGCTCCCGCGGGTAGCTTGTACAGGCTCAGGCAGGGGTGCAGTGCCGCGCCTATTCCTTGCAAACCAGAAGCTGGAATTGTTACGTCAGGAGCTGGCCCAAGGCGGACCGAGCCGAGTCGGAGCCGGCTGAGCTGGGCCGGGCCGGGCCGGCCGGCGGCGACTGCTGCGCTGGGCTCCGCGCTCCGCGCTCCACGCCGGCGACGCGGACCCTGCGTCCCGCGCCACCCTGCCGCGCCCCTCCCCGCCCCGCCCCTCTCCCGCTCGCCTACTTTGTTCCTGAAATTTAAATACATAATCATCAAGAGACACATTGATTGGTCATTGCTCTGCAGCGAGAGGCAGCAGCGTGATCCTCGCGGAGTCCTGACTTGGAGGCGGAGCTATCAAACATTATCGGGCTCTTACCTATCGAATACCTGACCCGGCTGGAGGGGTGGATGACTTGGATTTCCTGTGTACACAGGAGTACGGAGTACACCCCGTGTACACGGAGTGCGCCCGAAGTACGCACCCGGAGAACAGCTGGGCCGGAGTCCTACCGCAGTAACCGGAGTACAAGGTGGAGTACGCGAAGCACACCTGGAGTACGCGGAGTACGATCACCCGGAGTACAGCCGAAATACCCGGAGTACAGGCGGAGTACACCCGGAGTACGCGCGGGTCTCTACACAGGAGTACTTACACTAGTCGTCCACTCCTCGACCCGGCCTTGGCCTGGCATACCATACCCAGACCCAATCGCGTTTTAAAGTCTTGTGGGTACAGGGGCGGTCCACTGAGGGTTGCCTACAGGGGTTGCCTACAGGGGTTTTGTAGCCCATGCAAAAATGGTAGGTATGGTGGCTAGGTACATTAAATTTCTGTTGCTTCTTTTTGAAAAGTGGGGAACGGAACACCGTGACAGGCTCCCTATCAAGCATAATTTTTACCGTGTTGGCATGATTCCTTTGTAGTGTATTCAGACCAACGCTTATCGTTCAAAATTCGAAAACGGACAATCTTCCAAGGTGTTGTAGGATTAAAATATTTTGTCCCCGCAAAATTAAAATTTTACTTCCAAGTCACGTAAATCACTGCAGACAGTCGTTAGACCTCTCGTTCAGAGACTACGGTCGTTTTCTTTGAACTGACAAACTTAATCCGAGCGGAGCGGTGCTGAGCCGAGCGGTGCGGCGGGGCCGATAATCGTCGCGAGACAAGAGCGAGAGGGTAAGTCGTTTCATAAGGCTGGCGGATCGAATCCCGCCGCCGCCCCAACGAAACAAAAAGAAGCGGGGCGCGTCATTTGGGCAGAAAGGTGACGCCGATCCGATCGCTTCGGCCGGCCGGGTCGGACCGAGTATAAACGCCTGATGCGACGGGCAGGGGCGGCCGGGCCGGGCCGGGCCGGGCCCAGGTCCACCACAGCGAGGCGTCGTGTGACGCATGCCAAGCGGAGCCGAGCGGAGCCAAGCGTTTGCCGTGGCCTTGGTGACCTCCTTTGGGCGCCTGGATGCGCCCCTCCTCGGCCCGGCCCGCCCCGCCCCGCGGGCTGCTGCACCGTGCTCAACACGTTTAGTGTCAAACGCCAAAAGAGCGCCCGGCGGCGCGCGTGCGCGCGACAACGCAAAGTAGTATGATGACTGGCAATTTTCTCTCCTGCCCCTCTGATCTCTTTTAATTAGCCGTTTCTGTTTCATTTCTTTAATTTTTTTTCGTAATTACTTTAACTACTTTGAACAATCTTTCTTGACATTTATGTATTGACTCATTTCATTTAATATTTATTTTAATGTTTCTTATCTATTTAATTATTATTGTTCATATTTTTTGTTTTGGGGGAGAGGGGGAGGGGGGGGGAGAGAGAGAGAGAGAGAGAGAGAGAGAGAGAGAGAGAGAGAGAGAGAGAGAGAGAGAGAGAGAGAGAGAGAGAGAGAGAGAGACGACGGCACTACAATACCGAACAAAGAAGATTAAGTCAGCTCATCGAAAACAGCCCTGGACCTGAAATCAGAAATTATGCTTCCAACTTTAAGTACCTTCAAAAGTGCCCTTAAAACCCGCGCGTTCTCCTTTGAGCCCTCTTTGTGGGTTTGTGGCGCGCTGGTCCCGTTCCGCAGCGCGGCGCGCGGAGGTGCCTGGACGGCCTTCAACGACCTTGTTTCCCACTAGAGATGGCCCCCTCCCCTCCCCTCCCTCTGCCCTCCTGAGCCGGCCGGCCCCACCACGCCCCGCCACGCCCCGCCACGCCCCGCCACGTTGGGCCGGCAGCCTGGCGCCTCGGCGCCGCGCCGAATACTGGACCAGCAGGCCTGCCTCCTGCTCGCAATTACAACTGGCGCTAAGCCGTGTTGCATCACGGAGGTTTCAAAGAGGTTCCTTGGTGCTGGGCCAGCCCCGCCCCGCCCCGCCCCGCCTCCAGCCCCGCCCCGCTCCGCCACGCCACGCCACTCCCCGGCCGGCCCACAAAGGGCCGCAGCCCGCGGCAAGGACGGCGCGCCGCTGCGGGGCGGAGCAGCGCTGCACCGGCCGTACGGGTGGTGTGCAACACGGTCCCGGCCCGGCCCCGCCCCGCCCGGACACTGAACACGACGTGGTACCAGTGCGGCCGCCCGCCCCGGCCCGCTGTCCTGCTTACCGGTATATTTCAAATCGGTCGCCGCGTCGGTCGGGTCGGCGCCGTGCTCGCGCCCGCGCCCGCGCCGGTTCCTCGTCTCATACCTCACACTGGCTGCCTCTGATGTTGCAGGATGGGGCTGGGGGCGGCCGTGGCTGTGGTGGCGCTGGTAGCAGCGGGCGGTGCTCAGCTCGGCGCGCAGGCGGGCCTCTTGGACTGGGGCCGCTCCGACAGGCCCGCCCTGGAGGTCAACATACCCTGGCTGCCGTGTGAGTATCATCTGGAGCGTTATTCGCGATCCCACTTCATCGTATACTGCGCCCCGTCTGACCATCCCGGGACCTGTGCGAATGCTGAAAATGGAGGAGTTGCCGGGAGCAACACGTCAGTTGGACACATTCTGCCGGCCAACAAATCGGTCTTCTCATAAAATACACACTGTAAGTTTCTTACGAAGAACTACTCTTCGTAACGTACAAAGAATTTTAGACCATTGTAATGCAAACAAATTCTTCGTAATACGAATAGCTTCATTATTATGAAGAGGGCTTGCTCGTAGTACAAACAAAGGCTGTTCGTAATATGGAGAAAGAGGGTTTGTAATATCCTTTGTAGCTTAAGAACCCAATTCTTCGTAATATGAAGAGTGCTCTTCGCAAGGATCTAAGAGTGAATGGGATTTTGACAGAGCATCTAAAAGTGTGTGTCAGTTAAAAACCCTCTGGCTTCAGCGAAGAAGTGAAGAAGAACATTTCCAGACCATCCTAACCTTTCTGTCTCAGGTATGTTCCGAAGACGGAGTCGTCCGGGGCAGGGAACAGGCCGGCCCGGTGGGTGATAATCCTTTATCGCGTATGCCGACACGAGAAGTGTGTTTTGTCTGAGGAGCCAGGGCCTGGCCTACGACCGAGCTGTGTCGTAATCGTGAGGGTCACTGTCCTCCGCGGGTGACAGTTTCAGCCATGCCGAGCACTTACTGACGAGCAGGACACCGAGGGGGTATTTACTCCGAGAAAACTTTTACAGAGTACTCCGTATTACACTGTATCTGTATTACACCTCTACTACATAGAAAATTTTGCAATTTTAGGGCATATTTTTATATATATTTTTTTTTGTATTACATTACGCGTAATACCGTGTAATAACCAGTCAGGTGTACAAGGTACTACAGAAAGTGAATACCCCCTCGCAGGAAACTCTCAAGATCCACGCTTATTATTTAAAAGATAAAACAAGCGATGCCTAGCTTGGCCTGCCGGCGGCGTAATGGACGGGTCTTCGGCCCGTCCTCGGAGTCACAGGTTATAAAAAAATTACTTTAAAAAGCGGGCCTTCGGCCCGCTTACTTATTGTCGCGGTCGTATCAAACAATTCGAGCCTATTCGGCCCGATTATCCTATTTCTTTTTTTATTAATATAAATTACTGCTTTGAATAATGGGCCTTCGGCCCGCTGACCTATTGTCGCCTCTCGCGGTCATAGGGTACATTTTAGCCTTCGGTCTGATCATCCTTTTATTTATTTTGACAGATTATGCCTGTTTATTTTATTCATACCAGTGCTGTGAGTTTGCCTATCCTAGGTGTTATGGCAGAATGACAGAATGCCGTGTTACTTAATATTAAAAACGATTTTGTTAATATGTACACACTAAACCCTTATGCACTTTTTTGTGCATAAGCCTTGCAGGATTTTACATAACCATAGTTATGCACAATTTTTCCTGCATAACTATGCTTGCTTACTTAACTCTGTTCCTTATGCACAAATTTGTGCAGAATTATGCACAATGTGTAACATAGCTATGCATAAAAATTTTGTGCATAACTATGGTTGTATAAAATTGTGCATAAAGGTTTAGTGTGTACGTTTATCATGAGTAAAAACATGAACAAAAGAGTACATTTCCAGTAAGTGTGCACTATTTGAACGACATTAATAGCTGTGATAAACGGAGAAAAAGTACTATAAATTAGTTTGAAACGCACAGTATTTGAGGCATGACAATATTTGAGGTAGCTGTGTATCACCATGACTGCAGCCCGCCCTTCTGCTTTGAAACGCAGTAGTTACATATGTCTTTTGGTTGCGCATATATCATAATTTCTGTGATTTAAAAAAAATTCAAGATACCCAACATGACGATTTCAGATATTTGAGTCTTCGATGTGGCTGCAGCGCTGAAACGGTAAGAGATACAGCGAAACGGACGAAATTTTGGCCCAATTCTCTGCCAGAAATTTCTACGGTATTTAGTACGGTTTTTCCCCGTTAATTTTTTTACCCAGGTCCGGTCCGTTTTTATTGGGTAGGGGAGAGTGGGGCACATTGGTCCATAGGGCACATTGGTCCATTTCGAATTTCGCGAGGTTAGAGCGACCGCAGCGCCACCACTCGGACAGTGGAAGAAGCTATCACCTACCCGACTATTTTTCCGAAGAGTCCGCCGTTCGTCAACGGTCGCAATCCAAATGGCCAGGGGTGAAGTATTGAATACCCCATAAAACAGGTAAAAGTAAAATGTTTCTACTCTAAAACCATCTCGTTTAGGGGTATACAACACTATATTTTAATCACCGCACCTTTTTAAAACGAAAGCCTGATCACTTACCTTTAAATTGAATATAGTTTTGAATGGGCTAGAAACAACTACTTGCATTCTAGAAGCATTTGAATTTATTTGCTACACTTGGGGCAGGTTGGGCCCCTTTTTTACGGGGCACATTGTGCCAATCTAACAGTATCCATTAAAATTGCAAATTTTGATATTTCAGGAAGTGTTGTGACAAATGCTAGGTTAGGTTTTCTCGGGTTTTCTTATGGTTTCATTTTCTGACTTTTATAAAAAATATTCTTAACTGTTTTTACTGTTTTAATTAGTTAGCAGAATTTTATTTTTGATTAGCCTACTTTTGTTAAAGTACAAATACAAGAGTACGAAGTACCTAACTGAAATTACTTTTTTTGACAAATTCGACTTCCTTTACCACAGAGTATCACTCAACACATCATTAAGTGGCGTAGATAACGGTTCTGGCCATTTTTTCCAGCTTGGCCCAATGTGCCCCATAGGTCGGACCAATGTGCCCCGGCCCGGGGCAGATTGGTCCACTTGCAGGCCTCTTGGGTTTTCGGTTTATCTCAGCTTGCATGGTCGGCAAAATGTTGGGGATGGTTTTCTAAGGTAAAGTAATGTACAAACTAAGACTTGGCACAAAAAACTTTTTTTGGGGTCATCACATGCGGCGTAGGGAACTAAAAGAAAAAAAAACGGACCAATGTGCCCCACTCTCCCCTACGGTCCATCCGTCCGTACTACCTATGACCGTATGTTTCACATGGGCCTATATTTCAACTTTTTTCAAAGTTTCAAGAAAGCGAAACTACGGAATTGGTCACGGAAAACACCGTATTTTTCAGGAACGGTCGTCCCGTCACCAAACAAAACGGTTTTACCGTGGTATCTGGGACATGGGGGTACGGAATTTTTCACAGTGTTCACCGGTGTTGACCTCAAAATTACGCAATACCCATGGAACGATACCCAATATGATGTTTTATAATATTTGGGTCTTTGATGTGGATGTAGAGCCGAAACGGTTAGAGATAGAGCGAAACGGACGAAATTTTGGTTCAAAGGAAGCTAATTCGTCGAGATACCCCTTACGAAACCATTAAATTTTTGTGATGAATTTAATTTTTTTTTATTCCGTGAAAACTTTAATAATCTTTTTCCATGCCTTAACGAGGGTTGGCAGGATTTGCACCAGGCGTTTCGGTGTCCAGGTGTGACCCTTAAGATACCCTAAAAATTTCAAATCTCTAGCTCAACTCCTTCGAGTGGAATAGACAGACAGACAGACACACACAAGATCGTTTACATAAGCCCGCTCTGAAGCTTTTTCAAAGCAGAAGGGCGGGCTAAAAACAAGGATAGGAAAGGATTGTGATAAAATTTGCAGAGCACTGTTAGCGGTTGTGCGGAATTTTGTCATCAGCTGACGTCAGGAAATGAAGTCCCACTCATAGTGGGCGGTATGTAGCACACATGGACAACTGCCAATGGCGGTCGGGCCGCACTATACGCGGCCCCGGTGGGGCCCCCGGCCCTCCCCCAACACGCAGAGCTTCGCCCTTCCTCCAGCGCGGTGCACTCAGTTTTACCGGTACAACTTTTTTTTTCTTCCTCTTCCCCGCAAGCCGAAACGGCGATGAATTATTTGTAAGCGGCCGGGGCGGGGCGGGGCTGGGCGGTAGGCGCCGATGTGGGACGCTTGCGCTGGAGGCGCGGTGCCCCCGGTCCGCTCTGCTCGTAACGAGTACCCTGCCCTGGCCCCGGCCCAGCCCGTGAGTATCTGACTGCCTCATCTGTGCTCTGCACCCCGGACGGGTATATACGAACTTGATAAACGGAATAGGTAAGGAACGTGCAAAAGGGGAACCATAGGTTCGGACAGCAGGGACCTCCTAACACACGCTAGACCGCAGCACCGCAGCCATCTGTAAAACTACTATTCTTAGGAGATGGCATTATCTCGAGGGGCGACCACTCCCCTATAATGTGTGCACATGATTCACGGAATGAATGATTCCCAATAATTCCTATCCATATCTTTTCATTTCTGTTTCCAACGACATAAAACCACTGTATGTCTTATGGAATCATATGTGTCACCATACGTGGCGACAAATGTGATTCCATCTTCGGAAACTTCTCTTTTTTGATTCCAAAAATATGGTGACACATATGATGCTACCAAAGTAAGGAATCAAATTTGTCGCCAAACCTGTTCAAACAATTTATAGAAACTTAATTTTTCTAGCTGACAGTCCAATGTTGCCTTTTTTGGCGACAAAGTTAGTTGTCGCCTTGAAAGGTGACATTTGTGATTCCGTTAAAGGTGACATTTACGTTGCCTTAGAAGGTGACATATGTGTTACCTTAAAAGGTGACATGTGTGCTACCTCAAAGGAAACACATATGATCTTATTAAGGCGACACTCAAACTTGAGGGGGAGTGGCTCGCAAGCGCTACAGATCACAAGCGCTACGGGTCACAAGCGCTACAGCTCGCTAGCGCTACGGCTCACAAGCGCTACAGATCACAAGCGCTACAGCTTATTACCGAAAAGCAGATTACCGAAAATTACCATCGATTACCAGTTAGTAAAAAGGATAAAACAAGAAAATTCCGAGAAATTTTGGTCCCCGACAGTTAAAGATTACCAGGGATTACCTACTATGATTACCAGATATTACTAGAGATTACCAAGGATTCCCAAGGGATTACTGAGTATTACTTGTGATTACCAATGATTACCAAGAGATTATCAGGGATTACCAAAGATTCCCGGGATAAAATTTTACCTGAACAGTATCTGAACTCTCCTGAGAAAATAACGTCAAGGCTGCAATCGGACTGAGTATTCCTGGATCAGCTTAATTCAGCGAAATCCTTACTGACATTCAGATGACTCCGAAGAACCTTTACCTTGTGTTTTCCTGGCATTTTGAAGGAGTGACATCAGATGTTTTCAGGTGCACGTGAATTTTACTGACATTTACTGAATATAAAACTTCGTACATTCCTCAGGCTTTTTCAGTTTGGAAAATACATGAGAAATTAGCTGAGTTTAGACGAACTGCGAGTGACTTCTACACTCAGCATCTCATCAGTAACATACAGGTACTGGGCGGCAAACTGACACCACCTGAACTTTATCCGACGTCACTAATTCAGTTTTTGTCAGTATTTTATGTCACTGCATAAAGCTGGGAAATAGTAGAGATACATCCAACACCCCAAAGTGCCTCTACTCGGTGGAAAGTCGTTAAATTGCAGGTACAAAACGGGGACTGACAATATCTGGAGTTCAGCCGACCTCAGAAATTCAGTAACTCTCAGTTATTTTCTCTCGCTGAATGTAGTTGAAGAATATCGGGATACAGCCAACATCTTTCGAGGTCTCAAATCAGCTTTTAGAGGCCAAATACCAGCAGAATGTGCAGTTGCGCTCAGCTAAAGTCATCTCTGTCAACTCGTAGTCAGGCACTCTCAGCTCACCTGCACGTCTAAGAGTCAGCAAACCTCACTTCAACTCTCAGCAGTCTTAATCCATCAGTAGTTTCATGTCAAAAAGCCAACAGAAACACCTCTGAAACACAGCTATTTACGCCTTGCCAGCGAACATTTTCAGTAGTCCTCAGTCGTTCCTCAGTCCTAGTTCAGCTCTGAATCAGCTTAACCCCAGTTAAGTTCAGATACTGGTCGGGTAAAATTTTCTTCCGGGTTACCAGGGATTACCATTGATTACCAACTCCGCGCACACCGGATTACCTCAGTTGGGCCCCCTACGAAATGGGCTGTGAAGCGGAAGAAGGGGATAAGTTGACTTACCCCCAAACTGTGATTTTTATGGCATATTATAGTACGTTAAAGTCTGCTTGTGTCCGCCAAATATTATGGGGATATCTCCCATAGGATGAGATAGGGGCTTGTATATAGAGATAAGTCGACATAACTTGTTTTGCAGGGTAATTATCATGAACCAAAAGGGGGTAAGTTGACTTATCCCCAAAGTTGACTAATGTCTATAAATTTACGTTGGCAAAAGGAGTCAAGTCTTAAATCTCAGTAACGGAGCATGATATTGAAAAACTTCAAAGGAGCCGTAATATCCCACATGAAAGCACATCCCATTTACATCATAACATTTTTTTAAAAATAATTGTGAATAGTTTTTTTGATTTCCTGGAAAGTATGGATTTTGGACTTAGCCCCTTCTTCCGCTTCACTGCCCATATAACCACTGTGTTTCAAAGCAGAAGGGTGGGCTTCAGTCACGCTGATACACCGCTACCTCAAATATTTTCCCGCCTCAAATACTGTGCGTTTCAAACTAATTTATAGTAATTTTTCTCCGTTTACCAAAGCTTTGTATGTCGTTCAAGTGGTGCACACTTACTGGAAATGCACTCTTTTGTTCATGTATAAACTCATGATAAACAAACACATTAAGAAAATCGTTTGTAATATTGAGTAACACGGTGTTCTGTCAAGTCAAATTCACACCAGTGTTGCGGGTTTGCCTACCCGATCTGCACGTAAGGCGCCAGAACTCCTACGATAGGCAAACCCACAACACTGGTATGTATAAAATAAACAAGCATAATAATCTGTCAAAATAAATAAAAGGATGATCAGACCGAAGGCCAAAATGTACCCTATGACCGCGGAAGGCGACAATAGGTCAGCGGGCCGAAGGCCCGTTATTCAAAGCAGTAATTTACATTTAAAAAAAAGTATATCCAGGCCGAAGGCTCGAATTGTTTGGTACGCTTTTTAAAGTAATATTTTTATAGACTGTGATTCCGAGGCCGGGCCGAAAGCCCGTCCATAACGCCGCCGGCAGGCCAAGCTAGGCCGCCCCCGGCCGAACGGAGTTGCCAGCGCAGCGAAGCGGAGCTGGCAACGACGTTTGGCGGAACGGCGGGCCTAGCTTGTTAGCGAGTGCAATCAGTATAGAGCGTTTTGGTCGTAACCTAACAATAAAACTATCATTCATCTACGACATTGTTGTAAACTTTTCGAGCACTGAAGGCCTAAATAGTTCTTAAAATGTGACGATTTTAGTCGTTTACTTACGATTACACTGGTAAAACTAAGGCGTAGCCTTACGCGCTTGAAACCAAGCGTAATGGGTCTATCCGCTCCTATTTGTTCTATCTAAATGTATTGGAGAATTTCTTTCGTACGCTTGATTTCAAGCGTAACTGTATGCTTCATCCAAGCGTACAGTTACGCCTTAGTTTTACCAGTGTCGTGTCGTAGGTGAACGATCTAAATCGAACACAAACGATGAAAGTCGCACATTTACGACCGAAGTTGTAAGTTGAATACGAACAAATTTGTATATCTGTGTGACATCCTGCGAAAGGAATTTACCATTGGTCGTAAGTTTGGGAAAAACATTGTTAATTTACGACCCTATTCGTTTTAAAACGGACTGCTTCGCTAAAAGTATTAGCGATCACTTCGTCATTCACAAACGAGAGTGTTGTTTAAAACTGACATTACTGTTCTCGAAAATGTCATAAATTTGCGAATACTTTTAACAGTGTAGAAATCGCACTATATATATGAACACGTCGTCTTTTGCAATGCTATCTGCTTTCAAATCCAATCGGATTGGACTTCTTACCAGATAATTCATTTAACACTTAAGCACTAACTCAAACAGTACTAAATTAGATTTTTGGCCTAAAAAAAAAATTCTTTTATTTTATGATTTTTTAACAGGCGATGCCTTAAAACGCATACGAAAAAAAAAAACTTCATCCCGGTTTTTAAGCAGCCGTTTCTTTTCCTTTTTTTAAATAGAGGAAATGCATTGTAGCGTCCTGGCTTTTCCAAAAGTGCTTGCTGAACGTTTGAGTTTTTTACCCTGCAATACACTGGAAAAACAAAGGTGCTATATAGCACACTTTTAGGGTGTTATTGAATTTTATGGGGTGTTACTGCACTAATGCCTTTGTAAAGGCATGAATAGGGCCAAATAGCACCTTTGGGAGTCGATAGCGCCTTTCTAAAGGCACTATTTCACTAACGCCTTTAAAAGGCATTAGATAGCACCTTTGTTTTTCCAGTGTACTTACACTCATCATTCAATTATACCTTGATCATTTTTTTAATAGACAAATTTTAAAACATGCGCGTTTCAGTCTCAGAAAGTTGTTGAGCGCCTGCGGATGTCAGGTATAGGCTGCCCCACGTAGCAGGGGTGCTCGGCGGGCCAGCCTACCCCACAGGCGATCTTCTCGGGTGGGGTAAAAGGGACGCGTCTTCAAACTCCCAAACAGCAGACGATGTGGCGCTACCGATTTGTTCTTGTGATGCAGCGGCAGGAGTGGGGACGACGCGGCACGAGGCCGGCTCCAAGCAGTCTGCCTGCGCCTCAATTTATTTCCTGTCTCCAGCGTGATGTAACGGAAGGAACTGGTGGCGCGGCCCGGCCACCGACCAGGCCCGGCCCTCAGCCTCCCGCGGCAATCTCTCTCTCTCCTTCCCCCTCCCCTCCCTCTCTCTCTCTCTCTCTCTCTCTCTCTCTCTCACCAAACCTTATCATGGGGCCCTCACATGGAAGCTACTTGTAAAAAAGCACTTGCCGTGCTCCATGGTCTACGTAAACACCAACAGCTTCTACCAATTTTAATTAGGAAAAGACTTGTTGAAGCACTAGTTTTTCCTGTCTTGGACTACGGTAATATTGTCTGGGCAGACGGCCTCGTTCAGTCTAAACTAAAAATGCAAAGGCTACAGAACTCCTGTGCTAGATTTATTTTTAACCTCAAATGGGATTGTCATATTAGTCAACATCTGACCGAACTAAACTGGCTTAATATTGAAAGCAGAGCCACTTACGCCGCACAGGTACTTCTTAAGAAAACTATGCTTGTTCAATCACCGAGCTACCTGTTCAATAAGTTGTTACCGGAGAGCAGTATCAGAAGCAGACCTACCAGACATTGTAACTTTCATCTAAGAGTGCCACCTCACTTTACTGATAAATTAAGAGGAGCCTTCTGGGTTCACACAGTTTCTAAGTGGAATACCTTACCCTGTAATCTGCATATTTGTACTAAACTTCCGCCCTTTAAAACAAAACTAAAAAATCACTTATTATTTGTACAGCACCACGCTTAAAATTGTTAATTTCACTATGAATCACCTATTTTTGTTAATCTTTTGTACAGTGTTACCAGCGCCAGTTTTTCAGTGAGTTGTACCTGGACTTAACCAGTGTAATGTACTGATGGTACTCTCGTAGGACTCAATAGTCCTTTTGTACCTATTTAAATCAAATAAATCAATCAATCAATCTCTCTCTCTCTCTCTCTCTCTCTCTCTCTCTCTCTCTCTCTCTCTCTCTCTCTCTCTCTCTCTCACACACACACAAACACCGTGTGTGAGAGGGCTTTTGGCAAGAGGGCCATGTGACCCTGGCAAGTGCTAACTAATTCATCTTTTCAAAAAGTTTCAGGTTCATGGGTGGTTTGCCTCTTTTAGGTGCTCCGCAATGTTTTCACCGAATTTAGCTCTGCGACGATTTCAAACGAATTTTTAAAAGATGAATAAAGTTATCAACGACGACATTTTGTTTTTATCATGTTTGGTTTTAAGTTATACCTTGCCGCTCGGTTTTTCCCTGCCCTGCTTTTCTGTTTTCCTTTTTTCTTTCCCTTCAGTGGCATTTCTTTTTCAACTAGCATTTCTTCCATACATCAGGGAGAGCTGACCACAGCGGTACACCCTCAGTTCTCTATGGATAAATTTATATCGGTCTGTTGACGAATTTCTACTCGGCTTACAAAGCGGTTTGTGCAACTATAATGCCAACCTTTTTATTATTTGATTACGGTCATTTTTCTCTGTAACCTATATACAAGCTAATTCTTCATGACAATAGCTAGAGAGAAAAGGGTATGTATTATGGATATTTGCAAATGTCTTAACGCCTGTTGTGAAAAAGGTCTAGTAAGAATCTGAGAGTGTACCAAGTTTTCACTGTCTTTTTTCCATCACCATCTGGTAGTATCTGACGGGCCCCGATCCAGATCCACCGGCCTTCTTTTGTTGAGTGGAGGTCCTAGCCTAGAACTATAGAAGGGACAGCGGACTGCGCACTCCCTCCTCAAATGCCCTCCGTTCTGTCGAAGGCAGCGGCGCCTCCCCCAGCCGGCTGTGAGTTGCCTATCCCCATGATAGAAGGCAAGCCGGCGAACCAAGCCGAATCAGCATTGTTGCAGGTACTCGCCCGCTCGGCCCCTCTGCGCGGCGCGCAGGGAGGAGGACCGTGACTGGGGGAGGGGGAGGGGACCTGCTGATTCAACTCATGCACAATAGTTCAAAAAATAAAATTTGAAAGAACGCGTTGGAACAAAAATTTGAAAGCAGTGTTCGAATATTCGTTGCACGACGCGCCCTTACTTCAAAACACAAGCTGATCAGACAATTTTGACTGGGGGACTAACTTCTAAATCGTTTAATCTAAACAGCTTAACTTTCGCATGTGATCCGCTATACTAGTGACGCTGATCAAACCATGAGATAAAACAAATTCAATAACATAAACCATAAGGCTGGAGCTTTTTAAGTCAATATTTCTACATAAACCATTCGCCTAAGTATTTTGTGAAACTAAAACATTAATGTACATCGTGCCTACCAGGATTTCGTGAAATCGTATTTTTTAAATTATTTTTAGCCCGCCCTTCTGCTTTGAAAAAGCCTTAGAGCGGTGCAGTTCATTTGACCTACCCAAAAGTTGACCTACCTGAATATTTTAATTGTATTGATGATAGATTTAATAGATTTGGGAAATTAAAAAAGTATTCATTTTGGTTGGCCTACCCAGAGGTTGACCTATACCCATTAATTTTTTTTTTTTTTTTTTTTTTTTTACTGGGTTACTGTGATGAGTTGATTGATGTTGAAGTCGTCAAGATTAAGTCAGCAGCAGCAACTGCTTCTAGCAAGGAGTTCAAATGCGCAGACGCATTGGAGGAGATAAGAGTGGGCTGAAAGGAAAACGAATGACGAGAAAATGCCTTCCAGTCCCTCGGTACGCGCGCGTACCGCACCGCTCCGTTTCGGAGGGCTCAGCCATCCTGACCCGCTTACCTGCTTTCAGCGTCCTTGCGCCTCGAGCCGCGGCTCGGCTACTTCATTGTTACTTGATTAGGCCGACTGATGGTTTCGTGAACTCCCTGCACTGCCAAACAAAAACCCTTGTTGTAACGTGCTTATTTGCGTGTGAAACCACGCGAGAACAAAAGAAAGTGCGACATGAAGGAATGTTTTTCTTTTCTTTTCGTGTTTGCAGTCGAGAATGAGACCAGGTGCTACGACGAGCTGGGCTGCCTGAACGTGACCCGTGACTGGTATCACCTCATCTACCGGCCCTTCAACGTTTTTCCCCTGCCGCGAGCTGTGATAGACACGAAGTTTATTCTGTACACTCGCCAGAATCCAAATGAGGTGAGCCATCAGGGAAACTTCTCTTCCCCCTCAGCAACAGGCTCGCGCGGCGCAGCCTCTTGCGGAAGCAGCATCCTCTTATAATTTATTTCGCATGCATGTTCAATTTCTCCGTTGATGGTTGCCAAACGGAGTGTCCCTTTAACATTTCCGGGTTCGTCCCGCCTCTGCCATCCGCAGGGCCAACTTCTCCGAGTGCAGAACGAGAAGACGATACTCAAGTCAAACTTCGATCCCAAAAAGGAAACCAAAATGATAATCCACGGCTTCATTGATACGCCACTCAGCTCCTGGGTGAAGGTGAGTGTCGCCGCCCCGCCCCACGCCCCACCCCGCGACTCGCGACTCGTGCCCCCCCCCCCCCCCCTCCCTCCCGCCGTGTGGCAATCCTGCTGCCCGGCACGGCTTGGCACGGCACGGCCCGCGGCGCCACTCGATTGCATTATAGCTTACCGAGATGTGCATCACACACTCAGCAAGTGACCGCTGCTTGTCGTAAGAATTGTATATAGTTTACGTCTGGTATTTTCACTTGTAAAAGTCTACGATGCGCTGCTTCGTATTACGAAGAAAATGCAGCCATTGTAATACAAAGCGAACTCTCTTAATAATTGGTAAGCAGCCGGAATAAAGTTGGCCAGTTTCTTTGTAGGTTACGAAGAAATGCTTCGTAGAGTTTTAACAGAGTTTGTAAGTTGCGGACTCGCGGCAAAAACGAGTGCTGGGTTTCCCAGGGGAATTGGCTGAGTCCCAGGGAGGGCATATCATATTTCTTAGGGGATGCACTGAAAACGGGAGAATGATGCATGTCGATCACGAGACGATATCACGCGTTATTGTGCGGTTTTTGTTAAATATCATTTAAGCAAATTTCTGAAAATTATTTTCAATGACTCCATCGGATTCCTCGTAAAATTTCCGTTCAATCGAGTTTTCATGACATGGGGTTTTGAGCCCGGAAAAAGACACTTACAAGAATGATGTGCCACGAAACTATAGGTTGGAGCCAAGGTTGGAGCCCCATAACATGTAGGCTCGAAAATTTTACGAGGAATCTAATGGTGTCATCGGATATAAATTTCAGAAGTTCACTTAAATAATATTAAAAAAAAAAATACGATTTCACGAAATCCTGGTAGACAACGGAGTTTCTATAACTAAAATAAAATATTGTGAGTGTTGAATAAGACTGTAAGAAAACCGACTGGTTTTGTTTAGTTTACGATAGTCAAGATAGTGGCTAAATAATTCTAAGTTTGAATTGATAAGGCGGGTTTCAAGTATAAATACTCTCCGAAAGTTCGGCCGACATTTAATCGACAGGAGCAGGAGATAAGAGCAGAGCTCTCCTTCTGACGGCAAAAATTGGGCGGCGAGGTCACGGCCGGAAAGGAACGTCAACAATAACCTCCCCTCCACCGGGCGCACGGGAGGGGCGAACCGGGGCCCTACCTAATACCGCTGGTACGCGAAGGACCAGCGGGCAAGCGCGCCGCGGCCGCGACGGGGGTGCGCTATCTATTGGGAAAACGCGGAGTTAAGGCGTTGTTTACACAAAATGGTACACGTAAATGTACATCATTTCAAGAATTCTGCTCACCAGATCGAAGTCAAACTTACCAAACCGTTTTCCGCAGGTATAAAACTACTGTTTACGCATTCAGTTCGCCTTGTCAACGTTTCGATAACTTTAAAAAATGATTTAAAGTCGCGAGGTGGGCACATCAGCCACCGGCAATGGCGGACATGCTTGGCCTGCTTTCGCGTTGTTGACACAACATGCCAACCAAATAAAATGAAAAAAAATCACTGCTCTCACAACGTTACGATTGGAACTCATTCTTTGAGGCACACATTTAGTTGGCAGAACCGGGGCAAGTTTCAGTAAAACTGAAGTAGTTTTAAAGAAGGCAGTACGGTGGTCACGTGCGAATTTCAGTAGTGTTATCTCATTCTTGCGCTCGAAACTAAAGGCTGGCTTTGTTTGAACGCAGACTTTAGAGGTTTCTCTTTCGCTCCGTGTTGGCTCGCCTCGGCCTACCCCCTCCACGAAAAAATATCCCCTTCCCCTGTTCATTTTGCCTGACGAGTCGAGCATTACCATAGAAACTCGAATTTCAATTCAAATTTACAAAATTTCTGCAATACAGATTTCAACTAGACTTCAGAATCGAATGTACTAGATTACATTCTAAATGTATGCATAATATCATAGAATTCCCTTCAGCAGATTTTTTTCTGTCGTAAGGGGCCATATGAAACAAAACACGCACGTTTTCCAGCGATTTTAGAAGGCAACTCCGTTGCCTAAAAAAAACACATAATAACGTGCGTTATCCTCTCATAATCGACATGTAGTGTTGAAAATGCCCGGAAAGTTTCTGGAGAAAAACGGAGAAATTCCGTTTTTTCCGGAATTTTTCGAAGCCTTCGGAAAAATTTTAAAAAAATATGAAATTTTGGATCTAAGTAAAACGGTTAGTTTGTACTATCAAACCCAACATAATCACCTCTCTGCACTAAAATTTTTGAGTATACATGGCATGCACACTGCACAGTAGTGATAATTCAGTTGACATTCTACTCCAACTGAATAATCGGTTTGCATGGCATGCTGTTTGGATCCTCTCCATTAACATTGTGGTATAGCTTGTTTAAAAGCACTTTGAACTAGGAATCTTGATTTGATGAAATTAAAGAAATTTCTGCTTCTAGAAGTTTAAAAAAAAAAAAAAAAAAAAAAAAAAAGCCTGTAGGGAAGCATGCAATTCTCATTAATTCAGTATGCATTGCGTGAACACTGAATTATCAGTGTGCATTAAATGCACGGTGAATCAGTGTGGGAAAGGACATTTTTGTATCCAGCTCAGTTGTGTCTTTGTGCACATCTCCAGCAAGTACATATTTGTTGCTGAGAAGACGTACAAACAGCCTCTTTTGTCTTCGGATTGAAGACAATTTTGCATCCTGGTGAAGATGTGCACAAAGACACAACTAAGCTGGATACAATAATGTCCTTTCCCATTTAGAGTGTGTCTATATATATATATATATATATATATATATATATATATATATATATATATATATATATATATATATATATATATATATATATATATATTATATATATATATATATATATATATATGCTGATATATAAGTGTACAAATGATCACTGTTGAGCTTTTAAAGTACTTTTTATATGTCTTGGCACCCTCAGAAAGTTCTTTTTTGAAGTATTTTAACGAAATCAGCGAAGATTTCAAAACATTATCAACAAAAAGGGCTTTCCCTGTTCAAAGTTTATCTTTTCCAACTTTTCCGTTTTTTCCCGTTCTTTTCCGTTTTTTTTTCCGATTGTTTCGGAAACTTTGAAAGTTGACGGAAAATTTACGTCACTATCGACGTGCATCATTCCACCATTTACAATGTATCCTGGATTTTCCAGGCGAAATTCCTGGTGCGTTCACTGGGCTTCCTACTCTCTTGAGAAACCCAGGACTCCTTTTTACCGTGACCACCCACCCCTCCTTAGCTGCGTTCTATGCAGCACATATCTGCGGTGACAGTACTTGAAAACACACATACGGGAAGCTCCCAACCCCCTCCTTTTTTTGCGATTATTGCTTTGGTATTGTATACATAGCTTTGTATTTATTGCTTTACGCTCACTCTATGTTTTCATTTAAAAAGCTTCTGTCGTGCAGGAGATGAAGCGGGAGCTGCTGAAGCACTCCGACTGGAACGTGGTCGTGGTGGACTGGGCGGGCGGGTCGCTGCCGCTCTACACGCAGGCCACGGCCAACACCCGCCTGGTCGGGCTCGAGGTGGCGTACTTCGTCAACTACCTGCAGGAGCACCTGGGCCTGGACCCGGCCAAGGTGCACATGATTGGGCACAGCCTGGGCGCGCACACGGCGGGCTACGCCGGCCAGCGAATCAACGGTCTGGGCCGCATCACGGGGCTGGACCCGGCCGAGCCCTACTTCCAGGGCATGCCGACCTCCGTGCGCCTCGACACGAGCGACGCGCGCTTCGTTGACGTCATCCACACCGACGGCACGTCCATCTTCCTCCTCGGTACGCTACCTCAGTCGCAGCATTCCGAGGGCGGCCTGCACCCCCCAGACAAGCGTGCTCATTAACACTGTAAAAAATAATGACGGTGAAAACTACGGAAATTACCGTTAATTCCTTTAACGGTGTCCATAGTAGAATGGTGCCTTCCTACTACGGCGCGAACCGTACTAGAAATTTTCGAATCCCCGTTACGGACTGCCAAGTACGGGATCACTGTACTCAAAAAACAGGGTACGGAAGACCCGTACTTATGACCGTCCCCGAACGAAAATGAGGTACGGTGGCGCAGTACTCTGCGCTCCGTACTCGGTTTCTAAAACAAAGATACGGGACACCGTAGTTGGTTCCGTACTACAATCCTGTTTTTAGCAGATGATATTTTTTTTTTTTACAGTGTTTATCATATGACCCCCAAGTCCATGGGCCTTGAAAATACCAAGCACCTAGAGATGTGCGAATCACTCTTTTTCAAACTCAAATCGAATCTTAAAATTTTCCCCCCGAATCGAATCGAATCCAGTTTTTTCCCCTCAAATCGAATCGAATCAAATGTAGACCTTAAAATGTACGAGGTTTTAAAAGTACTCTAAACAAACATAACTATACGATGGTGTGTATTGAAATTGGTTCTCATTAAAAATAAGGCTTCAGCTTGGTAGACACGCTTCGGTGTTCACCGAATGCTTGGACTTATGCACGTCGCGCGTTGACCGGGCGAGAGCGGCTGCTTCAGCTCGCGTCCTATGATTCGAATTCAAACTTAAAAACTTTACTTCACTCGAATTGTTCGATTTCGAAGTGGCTTGTTTCGAATTTGGAGAGAGCTCAATTATATTTTAAGTTTAGACAACGTCGTTCTAAGTTCACATTTCTGAAAACCATTGGAGCCGACGCCTGTGCTCCTGTTTGCAGGGTACGGCATGTCGCAGCCCTGCGGACACGTCGACTTCTACCCCAACAATGGCAAAGAGCAGCCGGGCTGCTCCGGCACAGACGCGCCGCTGCCACTCACCCTCATCCGCGAGGGCCTCGAGGAGGCCAGCCGCGTGCTCGTCGCGTGCTCGCACGTGCGCGCCATCAAGCTCTTCACTGACTCCATCAACACTCCGTGCCCCTACATTGCCCACAAGTGCGACTCGTACGAGCACTTCCTCGAGGTGAGTCTCAGTCGGGATTCGGTGGAGAAAGAGAAATAAGTAAGGATTTGATTGAAAAAGAAACCAAGAAGAAAGCAAATCAGATATTAACTATACAGGTTCATCACACTGGCGTCTCGCTGTGTATTCCAGCCGAGATTCTAGCTAGACATGTACGCCGACGGTACTTTTGGCGGCGGCGTCGCCGGCGTTTACCTCGATGCAATATTTGGCGGCGGCGCCATCGGCAGAAGTAGTAAATTTTCTTGTAAAACGCCACTTATGGAGACATTTACCAGTGTTGCTAGAAAGTTAGACAAAAATCCCGCCCAATACACATGTGCGTAACGGGACTGTATCTCCGCCTGCCCACTACGCTACGCAACTCCCCTGCACTCGTGCACAGATGTTGCCTAGTAGGCAGGCGGAGATACAGTCCCGTTACGCACAGGTGTATTCGGTTGGATTTTTCCCTAAATTTCTGGCAACTCTGACAATACCGAGTGCATCCAGGCGCCTTGCAGGAATTTTGACAAACAGTAAAACCTAAAGATGAATTTGACAAAGTTGTCATGGGAAAATTTGTGTCTACCGGGTTGCCTACTTTCCCAGCGCTCCCTAGAATCTCTAGGGATCAAATATTGTCGTTTTAGACACTCGACGCCGGCGCGCCGAGAAATTTTCGTCAGCGGCGGCGCGCTGAAATTTGTCGGCGGCGGCGTGACGGCGGCGTGGCGTGCATGTCTAATTCCAGCCCCCTCGCCTTGTTTCACCCTTTCCATCTCCACTTTATAAGAGCCGACGGGACGGGTTAACATCCCGACTTGATATCGCCGAACGTCAGAGAAGTGTTTCAGCTTGTCGGCAGTCAGCAACGCCCCTGGGGAGCGGCCTGCAGAGGAGGAAGAGGAGCGAGATCAGTGGCTCGTATGCGTCCGGAAACAACGGATATGAGAGTGAGACGTTGAAACTAGAATATAGCTCCCTCTCACATTTCGTTTTCGGACGCATACAAGCCTCTGCGCTCGCTCGTTGCCCTGCTCCAGCGGCCAGCCTAGTCCTGGCCAGGACTAGGACCAAAGTCTGACCTATCTCAAGGATCCGACCCGACCTATCTCAACACGTAACGCAGCCGGCTGGCCCGGCGCGTTCCCAGCCTTTCCCGGTAGCCGGCCGCAAATAAGGCGTCGTATTCGAACGAGACTCGTATCTGCAGACTCCTATTCCCGCACTTGTTATACCTGCTTTGGCCAGATGTAGTGGACGACAAATTACAATTATTTCAGACGGCTTGTGTTCTTTCTGACAGTTTTATTGTTTGTGCAAGCACACAGGAAATCAGAGGATTTTTTTGTCCAAAATCTGATGTGGTGACAGCTGTGTGCTCAGAAACAAAATATTGTATTGCATATATGTATTATACTTCATGCGACTTCATGCATGTTACATCCATGCACGGTGCTTTTAAACTGCCGGACATCTATACGACTGGATTCAGCGGTAGTAACGCAGGGACTGGAATCCGAGCAAACACGACATTTCCTTTAAGTCGTGCACTCATTTGCTTACGGGTGTGCTATCTCCTTAACACGGAGAATTTTGTGCAATCGTAATATGGATCACAAATCGTCTGTAATACGGATTAAATCATCCGTAATATGGAGACATCCATATTACAAACATGCCTTCATCCGTAGAGTATGGACCGAATTCACCATAACTTATTACAGATGATTTGTGATCCATATTACGATTGTACAAAATTCTCCGTATTATGGAGATAGCACATCCGTAAGCAAATGAGAGTGTGAAATCCCAATTCCCTAATATGCTACTAGTTGAGACTAACAGACGATCTGGACTTTGAGATCTCGAGGGACCTATTTGGGACTATTTTGGGACTATTTTGGGATTTTCAACTTCTGTTAGGGCCGAACTCTTCGTGATCACACTGTAAAAGTCTTAGCAACTAGTCTTTGGTAAGCTACCATGAATTTTTTTCCCACATAATACCAACACCGCTTTGTTGGCAATATAAACAGATATGTTTGTAATACAGACAATTTTCTGTGTATTCCAAATAAAAGGCATGTTTGTAGTTACAAGAAACAAGACAACTTTTCATTGTTTGTAATAATAGAAAGTAATTTGTTGGCGTCATTCATGTGGAATCAACAGTGAAGCAATGTGTCCTTTTGGAGTAATGTTCAACTCTCCGCACCCAACGAGCCGCCCTGAAACACGACATTTTCTGCCCGCAGGGTAAATGCTTCAACTGCGCGGGTAACTCCAGCAACTGCGCGCTCATGGGCATGCACGCCACCGAGACGCCCGTCGGGGCGCCGGGCAGCAAATATTACGTCGCCACCGGCAAGGATTCGCCATTCTGCCGTAAGTCGATATTTGTTGTTTGCTAGGTGTGGGAGTGCATATATCCCCCCCCCCACCCCTCAGTCCAGCAATGGAATCAGGCGCGGTATAAGGTCTTGCGGATTGGGGCCCTTCTCCGCACCCAGCCGAATCTCGGCGGACAAAAAGTGGATTTCCACCACACTCTAATATGGAGGCCCATAACATTCACGGTATCTGGGATTTCCAGGGTAGTTTGAAACCAGGAGATACTATTGAAATTATGTCAAGGGGATCCCGTAAGGCCCCAGGGGTGAACCCTGGGTTTTACAGAGGATCCCCTGGAACTCAATGCCGGGGTATTCCCGGTTTCCATGCAACTATCCTAGGAATCCCAGGGCTTATTTAGTTTTACCGTGTTTGTACCCCTCTTTCCTGATGGGCACGAAGTACATGAGCGATCCGAGATGGGAGGCGTTTGAGATTAAGTAAGTAGCCTGTCGCTTTGCCTATGTCACCTAACCGGGCGCGCCTGGTCTGCTCTAGGTCGACACTACCGGATCACCGTGCACCTGGCGCGGCCGCCGCGCGCCGAGTCCTGGGTCCAAGGCTTCATGAAGGCGACTATCCACAGTGACAACGGCGTCGCCCGAAACCTGGACCTCACGCCGAGGTAAGTCAACGTTTTGACACCAAACAGAACTCGAGTGCACAGGTACAGGGATCTACAGCTGCGTGCGTGAGCTGGCTACTCGGTCAAGGGGGAAAACGGGGAAATGTAATGGGCTGTTGCGTTTGCGTCAAGGGAAAAGAAAAGTAGGTGACAGTGTTTCGTCCTGTTCCCAGCTAGAGATGGAATAAAATTGGCGGGATCATTTGTGCAGTGATTTATCGAAGATAGCTCATCATATGTGCTCACTGGGCACTTGAGCGCCCGGGAGGCAGGCAACCCAACGTACGCCGCCTGGCCGCGCTGTCCAGCTCGCTGCGCGCCCGAGCAGCGCCAGAGGCTTTCTCCTTGTTCACGCACCGTTCAAAACCCTGTCTAAAACGAGGGGAGCCAATTCTTTTTTTCTAACGACCGTATTTAAAAAAAAAAAAATATGCGCATTCTTTAGGTTGGGATGAGAGGGGAAAAGGAGAGGGGGACAAGAACGAAGAAAACGAGCCACGTCGGGTATACTCGACTCGCAAACACAGAACAATTGAGCCGCAGGCCGCAGGTGTTGATGAACTCTTGCTCTCGCAGCGGTTACGTGCGCCTGGAGCACGGCGAGGCGCGCAGCTTCGTGGTGACGCACCCGCTGGACATGGGCCCCGTGCGGCGCGCCGAGCTCTACTGGGAGTACGACATGGACGTGCTGCAGCCGCGCTCCCTCTGCTTCTTCTGGTGCAACGACCACCTGTACGTGTCGCACGTACAGGTGCAGCGCCTCGACATGGAGCTGCCCGGGGACCAGGACGCTGGCGCCCGCGGAAAGCGCAACGTCGAGCCTGCGCCGCAGCTCTGCACCGTCGGCTCCAGGGAATACGCCGACATCGCCTCCCGGTCGTCGGCCACCTTTTACGACAACTGCGGCGCCTCCAAGGGCAGCAGGCACTACACGGAGACCAACGAAGACACGTGAGGGTGTGAGTGTGTGTTGATATGGATGAGCGTGGGAGTGGACATGGAAAATGTTATCCTGTGTGTGTGTGTGTGTGTGTGTGTGTGTGTGTGTGTCTGTATCTGTGCATGTATAAGTGTGTGAGAGAGAGAAAAAGAGTAAAAGTGAATGTGTGGGAGGAATGAGTGATTGACAACAGTATTGTTTTATAATGGGAGAAACAAGACTCAAGAATTTGGCAGACACATAAAATACTTTCTTTGTTTTTAATGAAGAGCATGAAGTCAAATCTAAGCAATGCAATTTTGGTTAGGGCTACGGAGTGCATGTAGGCAGTGCAGTTATATACTTGTTGAAATCAGATTAAGTATTTAAAAACAGCAGTTTGCAATGTATAATAATTTATAAACAATCTTTGAGAGTTTTCATCTTAGTGAGATTATCGTTCAGATATAATTTGCTTTAGGTTTTCGAGGAAAGCATTGCAAATTTCGTTCTTTTTCAATCTGTTGCTGTAAGTGAAGTACAAGGTTACACACTGAAATGCTAGGGACGCAGGAATCCGTGCATGCGAAACATGTGTACGATTTCTTTCCCAAATAATGGTGTAAAAGTGCACTTCTGTGCAGTTTTACTCCGTAATTAGGTGCGAAATCGTACACATGTTACAGATGCGCGGATTCCTGTTAAATTGGGAACAAAAATTGTCCCTAGTATTTTAGTGTGTATCATTTACCATTTGAGACACTTTATGTAAATTCTTGAGATCTTTGAATATTGTAATATGTGGGCTCCACAGATAGTCATGGGAGTCAAAAAATTATACAATAGAGAAAGTCACTTTAAAAAAGAATCTAGTGTTGATGCTCTGTGATGTTATATAGTTTTAAGTTTGCTTGCCCCAGCTGATTAGATAGTTGTTTCAAGTTTAATTTCGTGTAACTGGTAACTCACAAGTGCGAGTGTGTTCAATGTTCAGACCACATCCATAGACTCTTTGTTTTAAATTCCTTAAAACAAATTGCCCTCCCTTATGCCATAAAAAGTGTTCTGTCCTTCCACATTTTTGAAAGAGGCGGGCAAAGAAGTTCCTATAGTAGAATGGAAAAGTTTGCATTGAAACAAATAAACATTGATAAGTGTGAGATATGCGTTAATTTTGATTTTATACTTAATTATTTAGAATGCACTGATGAAATGGGGAAAATAACGTTTGCCCACTTGAGTGCCATACAAAAGTAATCGCTTGATTGGAAAAATCAAATCACACTATTTGTAATTTTTTCTGCGGCTTTACATACTCTTTAAACCCTTGACATTCTAGTGTTCATGCTCAATTGACAACGCTCTTTTGTCGAGGCTCAAAGACACAAACTTAGTTTCAGATTTGAGATATAAAATCATGCCCTTGTAAAATTTGTCACATTCAACGATTGCTTTGTAAAGTGTGATGTTATCATTAAATTTGTTTTGTAAATAAATTACATTACAAAAATGAATGTGTGATCTTCTGTCTGAAAATGAAGTCCTACGGATTAAGTCCATCCGGGGATGGGAGGAGGTAAAACAGAAGGGCGTTCGGCGTCGGTCGTTCTCCGTCCAGTACGATCTACAGTTCGAGCATGGGAGGTCTCTGCTCCGCGCAGATCTAGCATAAATGTTTAGAGTAAGTAAAGTTATGAGGGTTGTCTAGTTTAAGGGGTTATATTTATTGTCGTTCACATGACTCGTAAAAGAGGAATTTCCTGCTGTAATTTATACAGGGTGAGCGTCTTCGTATATGCCAGACTTCGGGAGCGGGTAGGGGACATTTAGAAGAGTATTTTGCTATAAGACACTTGGGGTCGGAAATCAAAATTACGCCCGCTAGAGGGAATTAAATTTCGAAACCGAGCGCCGGCAGGTAGGCAACCCACCCGGCTGGCAGCCTAGGAGCGGCGTGGCGTGGCGTAGCTCAGCGGGGTGGGTGGCATGGCGTGGCGTGCCGAACGCTGCGGGGCGAGCCAGGCTGGCCGGGCGGTGAGGCACGGCAGCCTCTCCGACGAGACTGTGGGTCTGGCCCGTGAGTTCTGCCCCGCCGCGGCCTCGCGGTGGAGGCCCGTGGCAACGCCAGGGAGGACCGCAGTCTCGTGGGGAAGCTGAGCTACGCCACGCCACGCCGCTCCTAGGCTGCCAGCCGGGTGGGTTGCCTACCTGCCGGCGCTCGGTTCCGAAATTTAATTTCCCTCTAGCGGGCGTAATTTTGATTTCCGACCCCAAGTGTCTTATATCAAAATACTCGTCTAAATGGCCCCTACCCGCTCCCGAAGTCTGGCAGATACGAAGACGCTCACCCTGTATTTGTTAGGAGGTCATCTTGCTCCAGTTTAGAGTGATCAAGATGACAATTTCTTCGTCTCAAACATTTAATGTAATTCATGAGTATACTGAATATACGTTAGGAGGAGGGGTTTATTGAAAGAAATCGATTTCTGGTTTATCTTTGTTGAAGAAAGCATAAAAACACGGGAGGGAGGTCCAAGTTATGCTTAAGGAGAATTCTAGTCAATTAAATTTATTTTAACGAGTAATGGCCAATAAACTGGTCCTGAAACTTAAAATATGTTTTTCTCTGACCTAGCGCAAAGAATTTCTTTGGCACCGTAAAAGATAGAATTTGGGGTTAAAGCTTAAAATGATCACTTAACACATAGCTTGAAGACAAAGCTGAGTTTTGGGAAAAAAAAATTCAATCTTCTGTTACAGTCAAAAGAACATCCAAAAGCGGCATGAAACCTATCACGAATCTAGTTTTTAAGGTTAAAAAAACATATAAAAGATTTTATTGAAATCCGGCTGCCTTGTTTTCTTCATATACTCTGCAAATCTTAGTGTGTGTAGTTGTTTGCCACTTTAAACTAAAGTTCTGCAGTTATAAGTGCAGAACTTTTTTGTTTTGCAGTTATAAGTGCAGAACTCTTTAGTTCTGCCCTTGCAACTGCAAAACTCACTATCCAGTTTTTAGTGCAGAACTAAAGAGTTCTACACTTGCAAGTGCAGAACTAAAGAGTTCTGCACTTATAACTGTAGAACTTTAGTTTTGCAGTTTAAAGTGGCAAACTACTACACACTTACATTTGCAGAGTAATATTAAGATGCGGTATTTTTCAGATATTTAGAACAATATTTGGCGAAGAAATCTTGCCTGCAAGGATTTTTACCGAAATGTCAACCAAATCTTCAGAATTTGTTTAAAATAGAAAAGTGCCACCTCAAAATACAACAAATGGTGGCTAAGGGGTAAAAAAGTATGGCAAATCTAATAGTGACATCCATTTTGAAGTGAAAGTGACTGTTCTGTCAGGATAGGAAGCTGAAAAAGAGTGACAAAATGACAGATTTCACTTTACTACCTCCCCCCCCCCACCTTATGTCTTTTATTTTATGATTTCGATTGCTGATCACAGCAAAATTCTATGTTTCTCCTGCCCAAGTTGACACAGAACGGAGCGCGTTTGAGGTGGGAGTGCCCAGTCCTATCCCTTTTGTGGTTCTAGGCTGGGCTCCACTCAACAAAAGAAGGCCGGTGGCTCGGCGGCTCGCTCACGCGTCCACCTCACGACTTAACTCGCGTCCACTACCGAGAGATGGCGCCACTGGCGCACGAAGCGAATTCAACTATTTATTTTAGCTGAACGAAATGTTATACAGCCGAAATGATCGTGAAAACAGGAGTTTCAGGCCCACGGAAATCGTTTCCCAAAGTTTCACGGAGGTTCAAATATGGATTCGTAAAATTATTTACGTTAATGTACACCCATTTCAACAATCCTGCTCACCAGATTGAAGTCAAACTTCCCAAACAGTTTTCTGCAGGTGCAGAACCACAATAAACGCATTCAGTTCGCCATGTCAACGTTCCGATAACTTAACACAATGATTTAAAGTCGCGAGGTAGGATCCTCAGCCCCCGGCCGTGGTGGCCATGGTTGTCATGGTTGAAAGATGGCCGGCGGGGCCGGCGACACGGCCCCTCACGCGTCCACCTCAACCCAACCTAGAATATATTTGGCAAGTTTTTAATTTAGTGATGACGTTAAGTTATGTTGCAGGCGTTTAGCACACAGTTATGAAAGCCACTACACATTCACAAGGAACACAGAGGCTGACTTGGTGAGAGCCAAATCATGCATTTTATTCGCCAGACATCGGGCACACATAATGTCGCCCAGCGGGCCAGCTGTCAACACCACGCCTTGACAACCACTGAATCGAACCACCAGGCAAGAATTAAAGCAGGGTTCTAGTTTCACATTTGGCATACACTCATCATTAAATGAAATAGAAATTAAAACCATCAGGACAGAACTCTCTGTGAGAACCCAAATCGTGAATTCTATCCACCTCGCATTTCGAACACAAACATGGCGCCGAGCGGGCGAGCTATAAACAACACCACCTTGGTGTCCACTCAAACCAACCCAAAATATATTTTGCTAGTTTTAGATTTAGTAATGACGTAAAATGATGTTGCAGGCCTTTACCAAACACTTATGGGAGCCTCTACGCATTGACAGGGAACACAGATGCAGACTAATTTTTATCTACGACTGAAAACATGAACTGAGGACTGACTCTGAGGTTGGCGGTCTGTTATTTTTTCGGTAAAAATGAAGTAGGTTTCGGAAGGGCGGTACGGTGGTCACGTGCGAATTTCAGTGGTGTCATCTCTTTCTGGCGCAGTTAACTGAAGCAAGGCTTTGTTGGAACGCAGACTTTGGAGGTTTCTCTTTCGCTCCGCTGACGAGTCAAGCATTACCATAGAAACCAGAACTTCAAATCAAATTTCCACATTGTTAGAGTGTTTTTAATTAAGCTTTCTTATCATTGCACTGGAAAAACAAAGGTGCTAACCAGCACCGCTGCAGGAGTGCTAAAGAAATTTTGAATTTAGTGCCTTTTAAAGGGCACTAAAGAGGCCTAAAGGTGCTAAAAATTAGTGCCTTTCGCAGTTTTCGTGCCTTTGCAGAGGCACTAATACTTTAGCACCTTTTAAAGGTGCGAGTTAGCACCTTTGTTCTTTCGGTGCGAGATTGGGAATTGGAAGTGTATGAGGCAAAATACCTATGAAATTCGAATTTTACCGTTAATTACCGATTATTCGGCTCTCCGGTAAATTACGGTTACTTAGCGTAATTTACTGTAAGTTTACCGGGTAACTTACCGCCTTCGCATCCGTGGACACTGATCGAGTGTACGGGGCATGTTGGGCTGCCTAAGCTACAGGCTGCAGGCTGCGTACGGCAGACACTGCTCCAGAGTGTACGAGGCTTGTTGGGCTCTCCACACAACGGAGAGCGCCACACAACCTCATTAAAACCAAACTAAATACGCAAGATTTGAAATCGGTTCGGAGCCATGCTCAAAATACGTCACGGTTTTTAGGGGGGGTGGGGGGTGGGGTGGAGTTAAAGCGTGATTTTTCCCTGACGTGGGTGAGGGTGAGAGTATGCAAGGTCATGATGTCACGTTTTCCCGTCATCACTGACATCAACCATCATAGGTGACTTATCCCTCGTAAGGAGGGCTTTAAACCTTTTTGTTTTACAGTTACATAAGTGCAGAACTCTTTAGTTCTGCACTTGCAAGTGAAGAACTCTTTAGTTCTGCACTTGCAAGTGAAGAACTCTTTAATTCTGCACTAAAAACTGAATAGAGAGTTCTGCAGTTGCAAGTGCAGAACTAAAGAGTACTACACTTGCAAGTGCAGAACTAAAGAGTAACTGTACACTGGAAAGGTACTAGTCACATTTCTCTCCCGTAATGAGCGGAGTATTTTTTCATCGCTCAGTGAAAGTGACTTTCGCTAAAACGACTCAAATCGAGTATTTTCTGGAACTTTAAAAATCGCTCCGGAAGAGTGACATTTGATGATTTGACTAAAAAAGAGTCATCAAAGTGACTCTATAATAGAGCGATGTTCATGCATGTCGCTCTCCCAGGAGCATGAAAATTTGGTACAGAAAAGTCGCTCTTCCAAGATCGAAAAAGGAGACTCCTCCATTTTCAGTGTAGAACATAAAAGTTTTCCAGTTATAACTGCAGAACTTTAGTTTTGCAGTTTAAAGTGGCAAACAACTACGCACTAAGATTTGAAGAGCGCATGCTAGTTGGCTGAGCCAATACAATACTAAAATATAATATACAAGACAATACTATATGCGAAGCCAAGATTCCTGCATCACGTTCTTCCTCCTAATACAGCCGCAGACACGGTACTTTCCAGTTCGTCAACCTAACAAAACTAAAATGTTAAGATGGTAATAAAATTGTAATGAAGAAACAAAAACACAATTGCGTTATCTGTGTTGTCTGGAGATGAACAGTAGGGATAAAGAAATAGTTTCCAAAGTAAAAATGTTCTGTATTTTTTTTTATCATAGTAAGAGTGTAAGTTTGTATGGGATTGCTATGTTGGTATTGTCCAGTGTTGTTTGCGTCGTCTGTTGGGGGGGGATCAGGAGCAATCAGGCGAAATAATGGCGGTGTCAGCTGGTGCCGGAGGCCGATAGTCGACATGAGTTCAGATAGGTTAAGTAAAATTAAGTAAAATCAGATAGGTTAAAAATGTGAAAGATAGGTTAGGTTAGGTTAGGTTAGGTTAGGTTAGGTTAGGTTAGGTTAGGTTAGGTTGCAGTGTGAAATGAACCAAGGACATTTGTTAAATGCAATTGGGTGGGGAATAAACCTAACCAAGCTAATGTACTCTAGCTTATGCACGAATAATAACCTGAATTCTCGACGTTATCCCTAACACATACATATATATATAAATATATATATAAATATATATATATATATATATATATATATATATATATATATATATATATATATATATATATATATATATATATATATATATATATATATATATACAGTCTGTTGAGCTCAGCCTGGGAGGCACTGCCTCTTACTAGTACTTAAGAAGAAAACACCTGAGAGGCCTCAAAAACTAGAGGATCGATAATAATAATAATTCAAGCGCATAACACAGCAAACGTATAACAAAGCGCGTCTAGTGATAATAGCGCAAGTGTATAACAATCAAAGGGTATATAACAAAGCGCATCTAGTAAATGGATGACTAGCACAACAGGAAAACAAAATATGAAGGAAACATTTCTACACACACTCAGCAGAAAACAAAAGCCATACAAAACAGAAATAGCCGAGGAAATAGCACTCTGCAAAAAGTGATCACTGGGCCCAGATTTTTAGAGTGCACTCACCTAAGTTGCCGGAGGTGTACAGGAGCCACTTCCGGTGGAGAAGAAGAACAAACCAAGTACAGAATTGCGGACGGGGGGCGCCTCCCCGCGACACACTCACTCACACACTAACACATATTTATTTCACGTCACACTGCACTGCACATTCTTTCACTTTCAACGGTTTGGAGTACGTTGCACACACACACAGCATGTCCGTCGTCGTCGCCTCGCCGTCAGGCCGCAGGGCGAAGGTGAACAGCCTAGCCGGCCATGATGCTCCCGGGCAAGGGGCCCTTGCGGGCTAGATATGCAGCGGAAATCTTCGAAGTCTTCATGATGGGTCTCGGCGGGTCACAGCACTGTTTGACTAACTTCACGGAGCACCTGCTCTGTCCGGAGATTTCACACTGACTGACCGGCGCGGCGGCGGTGACGGTGACAGAGCCTCGTCTGAGCGAACGGCGCGATTTGATTGGCCAGAGCCGGCGGCGGACGAGGGGAGTGGAGGGGGCCAGTGGCTGGGCGTCGCTGCGTCTTCTGCTCTGCAGAGCGCTCGGAGTAGGGCGAGCCGGGCGGATGTTAGAGTGGCTGCCTACCGGCACGGGGTTAGGGCCCCGTGACAATGGCTATCCCAAGAAACTCTACGGAATCACAATTTTCAAAAGCCACACTGTTAAAAATAATCGTCAATTTACGACATTTTTTAGAACAATAATGTTTTTAAACAACACTTTCAAGTTACGACTAGTTTCGCTCGTGAACGACGAAGTGATCGCTAACTTTTATAGCGAAACGGTTCGTCTCCAAACGAATGAAGTCGTAAATTTACGACTTTGGTCCTAAATGTTACGATTGATCGTAAATTCCTTGCGCAGGACGTCACACAGATACCACTTCATTCGTAAATTTACAACTTCGGTCGTGAATGTGCGACTTCGGTCGTAATTGAACGATTTTGATCGTACAGTTACGACACAAATCGTAAGAAAACGACTAAAATCGTCACATTTTAGAAACTTTTTAGGCCTTCAACACTGTGAAAAATACTCGTAAGGTTTACGGAAAAATTTTCCATGATAAAAGTCGTAAAATTAAAATTTGAAATTGTAAATTTACAAGCATTCCCTTTCGACTTGGAATTGACCGACGAGCAAAAATAGGCAGTCGTAAATTTACGACATATTTTGTAAATCAAAATTACAAAAAATGTACATTTACGAGGATCCCTAAGAGAAAATAGACGTCTATTTTATGTGCAAAAGACGTCCACTGCTAGACGGCTAGACGTCTAGAAAATCCCGTCTTGATGGTCGCTAAATTAGTGTCTAATAGACGTCTCTCTTTAGACGTCTACGTCTAGATTTGTCTAGACGTCGACCTATAGACGTCTATTATACTTTCCAATAGCGACCATCAAGACAGTACAGTAGATGTCTAAATTTCACATCATAATTGTTTAATAGACGTCTATTAAACTTTCAAATAGCGACCATCAAGACAGTATAATAGATGTCTAAGTTTCACATCATAATTGTTTAATAGACGTCTACTAAGTGGTGACATTTAGATGTCTATTCATAGATGTAATTTGTATTGAAGTGCAGCCCATCTGGTTAGTTTCTAAATCATGCAAAAAGTTAGATGTGTTCAAAACGTACATTACATTTGTTTGGTAAATAAAAATAAATATTCTTACATATTTTGTTCGCTTTCCTTTAATAATCAGAATATATAACATGAAAATATACTACAATGTCACAAATATGCAAGATAATTTGTAAATCTCAAATTTCATAGTTGTCAGAAGTTCATTAAAGCAAATTTGTACAAAGTTTTAAAATATTTCAAGTTTACAATAAAGTTAATATGAAAAAGTAAATGCTATATTATGACAGGAAGCAAAATACATTAATAACGGTATTTGGCAGTAAAAATCACAGTCAGTCAGAACACTAAAACTAGAATGTGAAATAGACTATAAAATTAAAATTAATATCCCTATTCAATTGGGATCGTCAAGGTCATTGCCATTCGGTCCTTCTTCAGTAACAATCGTGACTCTGCATCAAAACAAAACAGTAGGTTTAACCATATGAAAAAGAAATGATCCAGCAAGTACAGGCTGAACGAATTGGGCATACTTACTTTTTCTGGTATTTCTTGAATTTAGAACCACCACTGCGCTGCGCGGCTAAACGCAGCCAATTTTCTGTAGCTTCCTTAAGTTCCTTGTCTGTGTAATTTGGGTATAATTTCTTCATGACAACTGTAACATAAAAACGATTACTAATTCTACAATCAAAATAATAATTTCAGTAATTTGTTCAAATTTGATACTTACTAGGGAGGGTGGTTTTATAAGATGTGGTTTCCTTGAATGATCTTTTTCTTCCATGGGAACCACACATACTGAATTCTGACGCAATTTTGTTGGAGAGGACACTGCTTAAAATGTCCCTGACAGTACCAGCAAAAGTGTCATCTTTGCATCTTTTCAGTTCCTTCACCTAGAATGTGAAGATAATTAACAACTTGAAAGCTTTTCAAGCAGTTCTGCAGCAAAATTTCAGAAGTAAGCACATGCATCAAAATGATGAGGAAAAGCAAAGTACCAAAGCAGCAGTAAAGATTGTGTCTTGCAGTTTACGCTCAAAATTTTCCCATTCAATATTGCTATCAGCTGGCAAGCCATACATGATGTGCGTAGTAGAGTTATCAGAAGATACAGCGTCATCACTACTACTATCTTCTGCCATGCCAACAGACCGGGCTGAGAGTAAATTTAGTTTTAACTTAATGTGGCACAAAGAACTTATAAGATATGACTTGAATTCTGAAAAGCAAAGCCATGCATTTAAAGGAGAGAAAGCATTCCAAGAAATAACTGAAAGTCAACAGGAAAGCCAAGCAGAGAGGCATGCAAATAGGTTCAAAACAGCATAGAAAAAATATGGGTCAAAGTAATGTACACACCGACATCGGACATTCCTTCTGCCATGGCCATTGTTCTCTCTTTCATTGATGGAGTTTTGGTTCCATAATTAGAAGCAGTTTCATTTCCTGGGAAAGTAAAAACAAAATTAATTTAAATTAAAAGAAAAGATTTATGTGTCTCCCAATATTGAAATGTATGTAAGCAAAGAGGTCAAGAAATGAAAGTAATGCTAACCTGAGTAAGAAGGCTGACGTGTTGACGGGGTCTTAGGAGTTGGGCCAGCAGTTGTATCTTGTCCGTTACCGTTACTGACAGAGTTTCCAGTACCCCCCGGTACATTACATGTTCCTAAAAAATAAAAAAATTAATCCATTAATCAAATTTTATCTCCATAATACAAGTTCGCTCACATTTTAGAAGTTGTCTATACCCTTTTAAGAAAACAATTTTACATTAAGTAGTGTAAGATGTACTGACCAAACTCAAGAGGAGTGCGGGATGAAGGCGTCTTTGAAATGTTGCCTGACTTTTCACTTGCTCTCAAAGAATTGGATGGATGACTTGACGATCCATTCGATACCCCTGGGCAGTAGAAATAAATTCCATGCTTAGAAAACTGTCTTATGTAAGTTCACTCTTATTTAGGATTTCACACAATTAACTTTAAGAAAAACTATTTTATGGAAAACAGTTTAATTTATACTGACCTGATTCAGATGGAGGGCGGGATGAAGGTACCATAGAAGTTTTGCTAGACTTTTCACTTGCTCTCATAATAGCATTGGATGGACCATATATATTTTTCACAGTGAATGCTAGAAACGTATGCGACAATGTCGTAGAGGAATGATTTTTTTAGTCGTTATGTTACGTTATGTTGGTGATTTTCAATGATTATTTGAGTTTATCTTGAACATATTTACCGATTATTGGCCAATAATCACACAACTTTTGGTCAAATTCGATAATATTTCTCCATATATGTCAAAATTTGATTTGGAAATTTTACATGATTATGATTATGTAATTCGACGCATCCGTGCAACAACGGCGGATCTGTGGAGAACACGTGAACAAAGGCGGATCTGTTTAGGACGCGTGAACAAGGGCGTATCTGCTTTTTGAGAATTTCTGCATGCCAATCTTTGGAGGCCTCTTACTCCTCGTGGTGACGTCGGATCGTTTCAAAAGCGTTATCGTTTTATTCCAGGCTCAATGCAGAGTGCAATGAGATATTGTCCGGAATGATTATCCGACTTTACCACGAGGAGTAAGAGGCCTCCAAAGAAAGACATGCAGAAATTCTCAAAAAGCAGATACGCCTTTGTTCACACGTCCTAAACAGATCCGCCTTTGTTTACAGCAGATCCGCCGTTGTTGCACGGATGCGTCGAATTATCAGTAATCATCTAGAGGGGTGTACGAGGATTATGGAGTGGTAAACCCTTGTGTAGTGCTGCCTTTCGTACAGGCTTGCGTACGGCGGACACTGACTGAGTGTACGCACTGTTCAAACCTTGCGAACAATCGTTGCAAAGAAATTTGATGCTTCGCATTGCGAAGAAAAAGTTCGTATTACAAACAAAATAGTTCGCAACGCTTCGCAAGCTTACAAACTTTTTACGCCTTACAAACTAAATAGTTAAGTTGCGAAGAAATACTTCGCATTTGCGAAGAAGCCAAATACTTCGCAGCTTACAAACTATTTCGTTTGCAATACGAACTTTTTCTTCGCAAGGTTTTAACAGTGCGGGGCATGCTGGGCTGCCTAAGCTACAGGCTGCGTACAGCGGACACTGACCGAGTGTACGGGGCATGTTGGGCCATGTTGGGCTGCCTAAGCTACAGGCTGCGTACGGCGGACACTGACCGAGTGTACGGGGCATGTTGGGCTGCCTAAGCTACGGGCTCCGTACGGCGGACACTGCTCCAGAATACGGGGCTTGTTGGGCTCTCAAAACAACACAGAGCGCCACACAGCCTATTTAAAACCAAACTAAATACGCAAGGTTTGAAATTGGTTCGGAGCCGTGCACGAAACACGTCACGCTTTTTGAAGGGGGTGGGGGGGGGGGGGATAAGCGTGATTTTTGCCTGACGTAAGGGATGGCGAAAGATTGCTGGGTCGTGACGTCACGTCTTCCCGTCATCACCGACATCGACCATAATAGGTGACTTTATCCCTGCTAAAGAAAGGCTTCACTTTAAAATGCTTGCAAACTAAATTCTTTGCAACGTTGCGAAGAAATTTTAATATTCGTATATTACGAAGAATTTGTTCGTATTGCAAAGAACTTCTTTGCAAGCTACTAGAATTCTTACAAACTATTTGTTTGTATTGCAAAGAAATAGTTCGTAAGCTTACGAAGAATTAGTTCGTAATACAATGCTTAAAAATTCGTTGCAACTTACACAGAAAATAGTTTGCAATACGAACCAATTCTTTGCAAACATTTTACAGTGTTTAAATGTATAATGTTAAATTTTCTTTACCGGGTGTCTGCGTGAACACACGGCAGTGTTGCGGGATTGCATACTCACCAGAGCTGCAGGGGCTGAGGCGCCTTACGACCGGAGTGGGTAGGCAGTCCCGCAACACTGCCGTGTGTTCTCTGGGACAATTTATATATTTTTAAACGCGCAAGAAATAGCTGAAATTTATTGAAAAATCGACCAGTTTTCATTTGCTAAACATTTCGCGCAGTTTTCGCCGTCGTTTAGGAAATAAGACGTCACGGAACACGGTTGGAGGGGGAGGGGGGGGGGGGGAGGGAAGTTGTGATGCATGATGGTGAGAGAGAAGAGATGTAACTCAAAATCCGTGATGTATTCTGTGCTCGGCCATTTACATTCAAACCTGAGTTTCCCCGACCCAATCAAAACTTTAAATAATAATAACACTGATTTCCAAGACAATTTTTTTTTTTTTTGCGTGGCGTCATTTAATACTTTGAACCCTAAAAGGCAATTCCAATAAACAATCACAGTTTGCAAAAGCCATATTAGCAAATTGTTGCAGCTGAATCTTCGATTCGCAATGGAGGTGAGGGAGCATGCAATAGATTTCCGTGTAGTCTCATCCCTAAAAAGAAATGTAGTACTGCTTGCGTACAGGCTGGCGTACGGCGGACACTGACCGAGTGTACGGGGCATGTTGGGCTGCCTACAAGGGGTCCGCAACTAGGTTTGAGCGCGTACACCGGCCGCCCGGAAAACTGGGAAGACCACCAGGAAGACCAAAGAAAACCGAAGAAAACCATTAAAATCGTAGGCCACAAATGGTAAGGGAAAACCGAAAAATATAAGGGAAGACCGGAAAACTTGAGGGAACACCGAGAAATTCTAAGGAAGCCTGGAAAATGTTAGGGAAGACCAATGAAGATGAGGGAAAACCATAGAAAACGGTAGGAAGCCTTCAGAAGACCCTAGAAAATCAGTTATTGGGAAAACCAGGAAAAAGTTGGGAAAACCAAAAGGAAAACCTCGGAAAACCAGGAAGCCCACTGCATGTGTACACCGGCAGACCGTACTTGGGGACCCCTCGGCTGCCTAACGTTCAGGCTGCGTACGGCGGACACTGACCGAGTGTGCGGGGTATGTTGGGCTGCCTAACGTACAGGATGCGTACGGCGGACACTGACCGAGTGTACGAGGCATGTTGGGCTGCCTAACGTACAGGCTGCGTACGGCGGACACTGCTCCAGTGAACGAGGCTTGTTGGGCTCTCAAAACTACAGAGAGCGATACACAGCCTCATTAAAACCAAACTAAACACGCAAGATTCGAAAATGGTTCGGAGCCGTGCACAAAATATGACACGCTTTTTAGGGGCGGGGGGGGGGTGAATTTAAGCGTTATTTATCCCTGACGTGGATGCGTGTAAAATATGCAAGGTCATGACGTCATGTTTTTCAGTCGTCACCGACGTCAACCATAATGGGTGCCATCCCTCTTAAGCAGGGCATTAAATGTTAAGTGTTAAATTTTCTTAATTTATATATTTTGAAGCGGGCAAGAAATAGGCGTGTTTTATTGAAAAATCTATCAGTTTTTTTTTTTGCTACGCACTTCTCGCAGTTCTTGCCGTTATTTAGAAAATAAGACGTCACGGAACACGGTTGGAAGGGAAGGGGAGTTGTGATGCATGATGGTGAGAGAGAAGAAATGTAACTCAATATCCGTGATGTATTTTGTGCTCGTCCATTTACATTCAAACCTGAGTTTCCCCGACCCAATCAAAACTTAAAATAATAATAATACTGATTTCCATGACAATTTTTTTTTTTTTTTGCGTGGCGTCATTTTATACTTTGCACCCTAAAAGGCTATCTTAATAAACAATCACAGTTTCCAAAAGGGATATTAGCAAATTGTTGCAGCTGAATCTTCGATTCGCAATGGAGAAGAGGGAGCATGCAATAGATTGCCGTGTAGTCTCATCCCAAAAAAGCAATCTAGTACTGCTTGCGTACAGACTGGCGTACGGCGGACACAAACCGAGTGTACGGTGCACGTTGGGCTGCCTAACGTTCAGGCTGCGTACGGCGGACACTGACCGAGTGTGCGGGGTATGTTGGGCTGCCTAACGTACAGGATGCGTACGGCGGACACTGACCGAGTGTACGGGGTATGTTGGGCTGCCTAACGTACAGGCTGCGTACGGTGGGCACTGACCGAGTGAACGGGGCATGTTGGGCTGCCTAACGTACAGGCTGCATACGGCGGACACTGGGCTGCCTAACGTACAGGCTGCGTACGGCGGACACTGACCGAGTGTACGGGGTACCCGACGCAAAATTTCTTATACGCAACTATATTGCTTTTAGTACGTCGTGACAAACCTAAAACGTACTTGTTGCGACCCTCTCCACCAGTTCGCTAGTGGTTCGCGCAGGTTCGCCTTCCCAGGTCGCCCCAAGTTCGCCTAGTTCACAAAAGGTGCGCGGATGTGTCAATCCGCGCGCTTTGACGAATCCAGAGCGAACAGAGTTCGCTTTCGGAGTGACGCACTTGCGTCGCTTCTTGTTCGCCAGCAGTACGCCTCGAGACCAGAATGCTTTTCCTGTGGTTCGCTTTCAGTGCGCTGGGTGTTCGCTTTCAGTACGCCAAATGTTCGTTTGCAGTATTCTTTAGGTTCGCTTCTCGTGTAGGCATCTAGGGGTGTAGGGGGGTGGGGGTGCTGGATATGCTAGGGGTAGGACCGCGGGTGCGGGGGGTGCGGCTGGGCTAGGGCCGGGCGCAGGGGGTAGGCCGGGTGTGCACTGCCCAAAATATCCAAAGTGGATTTAATTCTTTATACAATAGTATGTAAAAATTTAAATCAAAATTTGAATTGAAAGCTCACAGTCCATATAAAATGCAAAGAGCCGAGGTAAGCGAAAAGAACAAAAAGAACGACAGCCCAGTGGCGGTTTTAGGGGGGGGGCAGGGGGTAATGTCATCGGCCCTAGACAGCCGCCAGGAAAGTAGGCAAATTGCACGACAAAACTCCTGTATGAAGGCAACCTGAAGTGCTTCCCCCCCCCCCCCTTTCAGACGGACTTAAAACCGCCACTGCGGCAGCCTACCAATATGCAAACATATTGTTTTGATGCTGGGTTTCATCTCGCTCACTGCGGCTCCTTGCATTTCATGAACACAAATTCTGCATCCCTATTGTACCTGATTCCTCAAAACAACCATATTCAAAATTTCGAGCACATAACATATCCCTTCACTCGCAGCCAAAAACACAAGTGAAACCAGTGATGCTTGGACCGATCATGTGATCGTTGATCGGTGAGCACCTCTGTAGAGACGCAGACGCAGACGCATCCTCACACCACGACTGCCACCGTCAGACTGGCGAATAAGTGACCAACCAGCGTTGCCAACCTCCAGCCGTCAGGGGGCGGTACGGGAGACTCGCCAGGGCGGTATTTCGGGTGCCAAGGCGGTACGGATGCGAAATTGCCTGGTACGCAAGGCCTCTAGGGCGGTACGGCGGTACGAGACCCCCGAAAGCGGTACAAATACCGCCATGCCGGTACGGTTGGCAACGCTGTGACCAACAGACCAAAGACCAAGGGCAGGTAGGAGATGACACCGCTGGGTAGTCCCCCTCCCCTCACCCATACTGCTCCCGGCCGGGGGACTCCAGTAGGAAATTCCGGGAATGTGGGCCTTTTAACGGGGTTTGTCAAAAAGCGAACTGATATGTTTTATGCGGTCTTATGCGTTGGACCTTATAACTATCTTGCTCACACTCAGTCTTCCTTTCGGAAAATTCTATTTAAAAAAATTGGGAGAAGAAGAAAGGAATCTCGACCGGAACTAGAGTGTTTGAAGTAAGCATTTCTTCGAAATTTTAACCATATTGCTTTGCTTGTTTGTCATTGGGGAATCATTTCGGATTTGCGTGGGTATTTTCTGAAATTTTGATACTAGTTTCGGTTCTGATTTCCTTATTTCTTTCTCTAAATGCCGATACCGAATTGTGTAGTAGGGTTGGTAGGGTGTATTCCTCAGTTCGCAGTGTTGCGAGATGCTGAAAATAGTACGGTGCATAATCCACTCTTTAAAATGTTGAATTGACATTGTTGGACTCTTGTGAACGAGTTTAAGAAAATTTCCTGTAATTTTTGTTGTGAGTTTAAACTTTGTGACAGACCGATTTGCAATAAATCGGTTAACCTGACAATTCTTTTTTATTTTTACAATTGGCTAAACTGTAGTTTTGAGTGCCGATCTCCGATGACCGCCGTGGATTGTGTTATCGGCGGGACAAGTTGAAACCTGAAACCCGCCATTATCGTGCACTAGTTCAAAGTTTTAGCCTGTTTGGTGTTTTATTCTATTTGCTTCTTATTTGATTTGATAAATCATTAAACCGTTGTCCTATTGTGTTTTTCGTTTAGTCTCAAAGGTAAGACATGTTTATTAAAAATGAAACGTATCTGTGTTGGATGGAGTGTGATTGTGTGATTTTACAATAGGTCAATATTTTGTGGTTTAGCCTTATTGGGCCCGTACCTTGCGTTGCCTTGCCTTTCGCTTACCCTTGTGGATTTGAGTTTTCGCCCTTGCCTGTTCTCTTCTTTTGCAATGTGTCAAGATGGTTTTTCTTGGCCAAACTTTTCAAACTGTGGAAGAATTTGACAAGGCACTCAAGGAGTATGAAAAGGAACAACATGTTCCGTATATTATCTTTAATAGCATATCTGCCCAGAAGCACAATGAAGAAAGTGATCATAAAATGCCTTTGTCCATGCGATGGAAGGGTGCCACCATCGCATGTGAGCATTATGGGCAACCAAGGAAGTCCAGGCATGTGAAGGGTAAAAAGGAGCGCCCCAATCAAAGGTGTGTAGTAGTGTAATTCTTAGCTCTTTTGTTAATTTTGTCCTTTGTTTCAGTCTCTCTTCACTTGAATCATTGTTTTTTTTCTTATGAGCACTTTCCAGAATACAGTCAGAAAATGCATTATTATGTCTCATGTTTCAGCTCATTCAAACGATTTTGTACAGCTAAGTTCAGGTTGAACTATTGTCTCGTGAAACAGTGTTTAATTGTTACTAAACTGGAAGAAAAACACTGCAACCACCAGCAGAAACCTGAACTTGCGAAGCATTACCCGAAAAATCGCAGACCAGATGAGAAAATTGTAGCCAAAGTGCAGGAAATGATGGATATGGAGGTAAAGACCCATATAATCAGACAAGAGGTTTTGAATTCTGGTATTGTAGCTACAGGGCAAGACATTCAAAACATGAGGTAACAAGAATATATTTTATTTATTTTACTTTTACTAAAAGACAAGGACCACTGATTTGTTAGACAAGTTTCTTTAAAATTAATTATTTCTTCCTTAGAAGTAAAAGGAATGCATCCGGTGCGGCTCATTTGTCCGACCCGCCAGTTGTCCGACCTGGCCGCCGTCCGAATATAAATATTCGTGGAGTAATATAAATATTCGGAGTGTAATCTAAATATTCGGGGTGTAATATAAATATTCGAGGAGTAATATAAATATTGTGGCAACAATAAAAATATTCGGCGGAATATATTTATTGGGATGGCAATATAAATATTCGAGCTTGGCCGAAAATTCTTCAGGGACGGTCCCCCTGGTGACGTCGCTGAGGGGGTGGGAGGGCAAGCCGGATGAGTTGCCTACCTGCCGGGAGCGCACAGGGGAACGCGTTACTGCGCTGCGCATGTCGTGCCTGGCTCAGTATCACCACACACTAACTGGCAATGTACTTTTTCGTACATGTGAAATGTACGCATATAAACGTGCGAATTTATGTAAAAAAATCGTGCAGAATTATGAAAAATATTGTGCATAGATCTGCAGAATTTATTACATGTCGAAAAAATGCACAATAATAAACAGATTCGTGTACAATGTTCTTCATAATTCTGCACGATTTTTTACATAAATTCGCACGTTTATATGCGTACATTTCACATGTACGGAAAAGTACATTGCCAGTTAGCGTGCAGCGTGCCCTACCGTATAGGTAGCACCAGGCGCGGCGGAACATTTTCAGGCCGGGAGGGGGGGGGGCAAGGCCCGGGTGCATTCGGCGCCCCCCTCCCGGCGTTTTGGCGCCCCCTTTCTCAAAAATCGCATTTCCGGCGAATTAACCTCAAAAATAGCACTAAAATTGTTATTTTTTTATGGAAGAAAAATTGTTTGATTTTGGCAGTTTTCATTTTCCTCCTCTGAGTAAGGAGTGGAAACGGTTAACAGAAACTCAAACATTTATTAGTGCGTCTGATTGCTGCAAAGGTGTAGGTTGCATCAAATAAGAAAGAGACAACGAAACGCATGGGGACACAACAGGAAAGAAGGTGTATGAATGGCAGCTCTGGACTGAGCGTCTAAGTACAAGCAGAGCCTGAATGCCACTTCACTGCAAGTGTGTTTCAGAGTGAAGAGTGAACGCCCCCTCCTCACCCTCCCCCCCTACCAGATGGAGAAAGAGGAAAAAACGAATCAAACGCGACCAGCACACTACCCGGACCCGAACATATACTGCCTCACTTTGAAGAGCAAGGGGTGAAGGTCTAATGTAGAGCCTATGCCATTGCTGCACCGAAAGCCCTCGCCCCGGCGGTGACCCTAGGAGCCCTTGCCCCGGGAGCGCCTATCACGGGAGCCCTCGTCCCGATGGCGCCTCCCCGAACCGGAAGCCATCGCCCCGGGGGCGCCCCCAGGCAGGCGCCCTCCTACGTGAAGACGCCCCACCATCCCCTTACAACCCCCTTGCCGAGCGCCGGGAGGCACTCTTTTACATAATTCACTTCCATTCCCTGCTGGACTGCGGGCGCCTGCGGCGCCCTTTGATGGGAGCCCAGGGGCGTCATACTAGGGGCGCCCGTTGCGCCCAACCGAGGCGCCTCACGGCGCCCCCTTCAGGGCGCCATCGGCGCCCCCCTGGCTGCGCCAGGAGCGGTGCCCCCGAGGCCCCCCTGTTACGCCGCGCCTGGGTAGCACTTGCAAAAAGTGTGACGTACGTCATGTCAATTGGTTATTATTTTCGGTCAGAACACGTAATGCGACATAACTTTACGTCACGCCATGAAATGCGACACCAATTCCAGGGTCTACTGTATTACAGATATGACGTCTCATCACAAACGTGACCGAAACTACGTTCACACCACATGCGACCTCTCCAAAGTGTCGCGCTTGCATTGCTCTATCCAATTAAGAATTGTTCTTTTCCACGCTCAGCGCAGCGTGCGCTCACGCGGGCGTAAGGCAAGATGGGCAAGGGGCAGGAAGCGGGGAGAGGAGGCTGAAGCTGAACAGCTGAACGTACACCGCTCCGAACCGTGCTCCCCACTCGGGCAGCATGCCTCACGCCCGCATGAGCGCACGTTACTGAGCGTGAAAATAAACAGTTCTTAAATGAATACAGAAGGAGACGGTGGTCTCGTTCTCGTCTGCGATCTGGTCGGTCCCGCGCGCGCCCGCTCACCCACCCCGCCGCGAGGACATGGACACGATGGTCTCGTACTCGGCTGAGATCTTCTCGGCCTTCACGCCGCGAGGCCATAGAGACGGTGGTCTCGTACTCGGCTGAGATGTCCTCGGCCCAGCGCGCTCGCTCACCCTCCCCGCCGCGAGGCCACGAACACGATGGTCTCGTACTCGGCTGAGATGTCCTCGGCCCAGCGCGCCCGCTTTCCCTCCCCGCCGCGAGGCCATGGACACGATGGTCTCGTACTCGGCTGAGATGTTCTCGGCCTTCGCGCCGCGAGACCATGGAGACGGTGGTCTCGTTCTCGTCTGCGATCTGGTCGGCCCCGCGCGCGTCCGCTCACCCCCCCCCCCCTTCCCCCGCCGCGAGGCCATGGACACGATGGTCTCGTACTTGGCTGAGATGTCCTCGGCCCAGCGCGCCCGCTTTCCCTCCCCGCCGCGAGTCCATGGACACGATGTCCTCGGCCCAGCGCGCCCGCTTTCCCTCCCCGCCGCGAGTCCATGGACACGATGTCCTCGGCCCAGCGCGCCCGCTTTCCCTCCCCGCCGCGAGTCCATGGACACGATGGTCTCGTACTTGGCTGAGATGTCCTCGGCCCAGCGCGCCCGCTTTCCCTCCCCGCCGCGAGGCCATGGACACGATGGTCTCGTACTCGGCTGAGATGTCCTCGGCCCAGCGCGCCCGCTTTCCCTCCCCGCCGCGAGGCCATGGACACGATGGTCTCGTACTCGGCTGAGATGTCCTCGGCCCAGCGCGCCCGCTTTCCCTCCCCGCCGCGAGGCCATGGACACGATGGTCTCGTACTCGGCTGAGATGTCCTCGGCCCAGCGCGCCCGCTTACCCAGGCCATGGACACGATGGTCTCGTACTCGGCTGAGATGTCCTCGGCCCAGCGCGCCCGCTTACCCAGGCCATGGACACGATGGTCTCGTACTCGGCTGAGATGTTCTCGGCCCAGCGCGCTCGCTCACCCTCCCCGCCGCGCCCCACGGAGCCTGGCGCCTATCATGCTGGCAAGCTTAGTGGGTGCTACTGGCGCCGGCGCCAGACCGCGCCACGCGGAGTCTGGCGCCTAGCATGCTGTCGAGCTTAGTACTTGCTCCTGTCCTATCTCCAATAAAGAACTGTTCTTTTCCTCGCTCAGCGCAGCGTGCGCTCACGCGGGCGTGAGGTGAGACGGGTGAGGGGCAGGGAGCGGGGAGGGGAAGCTGAACGTCACGCTCCCCACTCTCCCTTTTGCCTGCCTCACGCCCGCTACCTTAGCGCCAAAAGGAACGGTTCTTAAATGGATATAGCACATGTGTAAAGCATGTCACATGAGATTTTGCAGTGAGGCCATTGATTGATACGCTTGACCGTGGCGACCGTACTTGTACATAGTGCTATGTGTCGGTGTCCTTGTTTCACTGTTATGTCAGTGGGTCCTTTGTTTACGTTGAAAACTAAACTTGGTTTTTATTCTGTATTTATGTTTGTTGCATGTGAGTGCTGTTGCTGTTCCATTTCCGACGAGAGTGTCCGCTGTTCTTCGTATGCCTTGCACATCCTTTACTTCTGCTCGACCTGCCCTTGCTGAATGCTTACTCGCCTTTGCACTTTTCACCTGCTGTGCACTCAATTCGAAATAAAGCCTGCTTTTCAGTAAAAGAAAGATATGCAACTCTGTCAGTTCTCTTAATAACAATCCCCTTTGTCCTAAAGCCTGAATCTGCACTATTTTCCATAGACGCACCCTCGGATAGAGCTGATTCAGGTAAGTCGCCAGCCTCGCCCCTGCAGGATAAAGGCACAGCGCCGGGCGGGTAGGCAGCCAAGTCTACTTCGTCTCTATGGGGGTGGGAGAGAGGGAAGTACTTTGGGAGCCTCGTAATACACAACAATCGTGTTGCCCGACCTGCGTATCAGCTGACAGCGTCGCGGTAACCCAAGTGGGAGAGAGCCCATGCCGTAGCCCCTAGTGAACGGCCGAGAGAGGATGAATCGGAGAGAGGGGAGGGGGGGCAGATACCACGTCATCAAACGTGTGCAGCGTTTCGTTTGCGAGCAGAGATGTGTGCCCGACTCAGAACACCGTAAAACAGCACAAGGTCGACTGTGTCTAGGCCTGTGCCAACTGCCCACAACCCTCGTACGCAGGCAGCCCGAGCTCTTCAGTCACGCCCGCGTCCAGTGGGTTGCCTACCTCAGGGCGTCTAATGTACAATGTGCCGTGCAGCAGCAACACCATGCACAGACGAGTCTCTGTCGCCCACAAGTGATAAAGATCAAACTTGCATACACTTGCTGAGGATCACGAAATATGTTCATCAGAATGCCAGTTGAAGTGTTTTGAGCTTAAACTGCAGCAAAAGGAAAACCAATCAAAGGCAGAAAAAAAATAAAAATCAAACAACAAGTTCTGAAAGAAATTATTAAAGCAAATTCACAGGTGTAACTTTTTGATTGTACAGGGTAGATTGAAGAAATTTATTTCCTCTAATGGAGCAGAGCAAACTGACAAGCTAGGGAAAAAGTAAAGCTTGCTTAGTAGTGGAATGGTGAGAGGAAGGGTAGAAAGCTCAACACAAAGTGCCAACGCAGTAGGGGTAAGGGTGCATGGGAAACATCTAAAGCAAAATTTGGCAAAAGCTGAACATAAAATGCTGAAGCGGAGGGGTAGGGGTGTGCACCTTAAAAAGCAACACGCAGCAAAGCAAAACACAAAGCGCAAAGCTCAGCACTTGTAGCAGGAGGTGAGGGAATGGTCACTGCATGCATGTCGAACTTAATTAGATTCATATTGAAAGTGAAACTAGGAGAATAGGAAGAATTTGGCAAATTAGTCAATAGACCAACTCTGAGACCGCAAAGACAGAGGCAAATACATCTAAAGTGATGCCGCAGAGACAACCTGTTTCCGTACAATGTAAGCGGGTAACACACAGTTGCAAATTTTATACAGAAAGTCCTTTAAATATTTTTGTAACCCCTCTTTTTTATAAGGGAGTTTTCAAATGTACACAGAAGTCCTATACTGGTTATTAAAAAAAAAAATGACATAGAATCAACAATACCTATCTCATTTTCTCTATGTATTTTCTTTGTCTATGACAGTACAGAGCACTCTTACTAGCTAGGGAAAGAACAGAACTTGCTGAGCAGAGGGATGGTGAGGTGAAGGGCGGAAAGCTGAACACAAAATGCCAAAGCAGTCGGGAGTGCGTGGGAAACATTTAAAGCAAGATTTGGCAAAAGCTGAACATAAAATGCTAAAGCGGAGGGGTAGGGGTGTGCACCTTAAAAAGCAGCACGCAGCAATGCAAAACACAAAGCGCAGAGCTCAGCACTCAAAGCAGAAGGTTAGGGAAAAACAAAGGGTGTGTGTGGGTGGGGGGGGGGAGGGGGTGAAGCTCAGCACAGCAAGTTTGTTGTAATCTCTCTCAGATAAAGTGACAAAAGGGTGTGAGCAGTGACTGCATAGACAAGAAATGAAAGAAAAATCTTATTAAGGCAATCCTTTGGAAAATAATGATCACTTAGAAACAAAAATACAATCACATTATATTTTGATCGTAACTGCAAGGGGGCGGCAGGATGGTAAGCAGGTCGTAGCAAAGCAGATAAAAACGGCAACAATGAGCACAGCGGAACACACATTGCAAAGCTGGACACATGGAGGGAAGGGAAATCAAAACATTGAAAGCAATTCGGAGCAGAAGCTGAACAAAAAAATCCAATGCTCCAGATACGGACAAAAAGTTCCGACAAAAAATGATGTGTAGTAAATAAAATAAAAATCAAAAATGGAGAGAAAAAAATATTTTTGAAAAGGATTGCCTTTACAAGACTTTGGTGCATGTAATTTGCAGATTCTATTTACCGTCTTGACTTTGACAAACAAAATGCAAAGAATGGCGAGGTGGCCAGTGCTGAATTATGACTGAGCATAACTATTCCTGTCCTCAAAGTGGAAAAAGGTGTCATCTCCTCCTCCACAAAACACCTTGGGTTGTGATTCAAATGCAGCTGTCGGAATCGAGTCCCCCAGAAATAAAAAGATGAAATACACTAAAAAAATGTCATGAAGCAAAAGACTAAATGTAACCATTAGCCTGTATACCTTACCTCACTTTTTCACTTGAAAAGAAGGCTCGAGTAATAATCAGTTCCTCTTGCTAATAAAAAAGTTGAAAATCTCCCAAACAAAACCAATGCTGAGTGGCACCGGAATTCAGTATCAACCTCATTTGAATACATCTGAAAATAAATATTGCCAATCAGTTTTATGGTAGCAAAAGAGTTGTTTTCAGAAATGAGGAAGAGAAAAGGGATCCCTTACTATCACAAGTGTGATGATATATGACTGAGTGCTCTTGCCTTTCTTGAAAAAAGAGTTAGAGTGACAAACATAATAGGAAGCTCGTCATTCAAAACCAAAGAGACACACCACCAACAGCTGAGCTGAAAGCAGGCGTCTTTACAATAAGTTTCAAAGACTTCACTCCTAATTTTTTGCCAACAGATGCTAAACAATTTCCCTCTTAATATTCTGAAAATGATGCGGTTAATACATATTTAACTTTGAGCTGAAAGCCGCAGGGGGCACTCCGACAACCATCCTGCTGCAAATCAGTGTTTGAGCGACAAACATGATTGAAAACATCTCTTCACAGAAAACCAGATAGACACGCCACCAACAGCTGAGCTGAAAGCAGGCGTCTTTACAATAAGTTTCAAACTCTTCACTTCTAATTTTTTGCCAACAGATGCAAAACAATTTCCCTCTTAATATCCTAAAAATGATGCGGTTAATACATATTTAACTTTGAGCTGAAAGCCGCAGGGGGCACTCCGATAACCATCCTGCTGCAAATCAGTGTTTGAGCGACGAACATGACTGAAAACATCTCTTCAATGAAAACCAGATAGACACGCCACCAACAGCTGAGCTGAAAGCAGGCGTCTTTACAATAGGTTTCAAACTCTTCACTTCTAATATTTTGCCAACAGATGCAAAAGAATTTCCCTCTTAATATCCTAAAAATGATGCGGTAAATACATATTTAACTATGAGTGCAGATCAGTGTTTGAGCGACAAACATGATTGAAAACATCTCTTCACAGAAAACCAGAGTGACACTCCACCAACAGCTGAGCTGAAAGCAGGCGTCTTTACAATAAGTTTCATAGACTTCACTCCTAAATTTTTGCCAACAGATGCAAAAGAATTTCCCTCTTAATATTCTAAAAATGATGCGGTAAATACATATTTAACTATGAGTGCAGATCAGTGTTTGAGCGACAAACATGACTGAAAACATCTCTTCAATGAAAACCAGATAGACACGCCACCAACAGCTGAGCTGAAAGCAGGCGTCTTTACAATAGGTTTCAAACTCTTCACTTCTAATATTTTGCCAACAGATGCAAAAGAATTTCTCTCTTAATATCCTAAAAATGATGCGGTAAATACATATTTAACTATGAGTGCAGATCAGTGTTTGAGCGACAAACATGATTAAAAACATCTCTTCACAGAAAACCAGAGTGACACGCCACCAACAGCTGAGCTGAAAGCAGGCGTCTTTACAATAGGTTTCAAACTCTTCACTTCTAATATTTTGCCAACAGATGCAAAAGAATTCCCCTCTTAATATCCTAAAAATGATGCGGTAAATACATATTTAACTATGAGTGCAGATCAGTGTTTGAGCGACAAACATGATTAAAAACATCTCTTCACAGAAAACCAGAGTGACACGCCACCAACAGCTGAGCTGAAAGCAGGCGTCTTTACAATAAGTTTCAAAGACTTCACTCCTAAATTTTTGCCAACAGATGCAAATGAATTTCCCTCTTAATATTCTAAAAGTGATGCGGTAAATACATATTTAACTATGAGTGCAGATCAGTGTTTGAGCGACAAACATGATTGAAAACATCTCTTCACAGAAAACCAGAGTGACACGCCACCAACAGCTGAGCTGAAAGCAGGCGTCTTTACAATAAGTTTCAAACTCTTCATTTCTTATATTTTGCCAACAGATGCAAAACAATTTCCCTCTTAATATCCTAAAAATGATGCGGTTAATACATTTTTAACTTTGAGCTGAAAGCCGCAGGGGGCACTCCGATAACCATCTTGCTGCAAATCAGTGTTTGAGCGACAAACATGACTGAAAACATCTCTTCACAGAAGACCAGATAGACACGCCACCAACAGCTGAGCTGAAAGCAGGCGTCTTTACAATAAGTTTCAAACTCTTCACTTCTAATTTTTTGCCAACAGATGCAAAACAATTTCCCTCTTAATATCCTAAAAATGATGCGGTAAATACATATTTAACTATGAGTGCAAATCAGTGTTTGATCTCTTCACAGAAAACCAGATAGACACGCCACCAACAGCTGAGCTGAAAGCAGGCGTCTTTACAATAAGTTTCAAAGACTTCACCCCTAATTTTTTGCAAACAGATGCAAAACAATTTCCCTCTTAATATTCTAAAAATGATGCAGTTAATACATATTTAACTTTGAGCTGGAAGCCGCAGGGGGCACTCTGATAACCATCCTGGTGCGAATCAGTGTTTGTGCGACAAACATGATTGAAAACATCTCTTCAATGAAAACCAGATAGACACGCCACCAACAGCTGAGCTGAAAGCAGGCGTCTTTACAATAAGTTTCAAACTCTTCACTTCTTTATAAATGGTAATTAGGCATTTGCCATGAAAAAGAATGGAGGTAATTTATACATTGCACTGACTTCAACAAATCACACCACAACGATTGCCTTCATATGGCCTATCATATGAAGGAGTAAGTTAATTCTAGGAATTTCAGTAAGGTAGGCTGTGGACAACTGTAGAGAGATGCAGCTGAGGTTCATGACAGTGCAGTCTAGGAGAAAATTAACATACAGTATTATAGGTAGGTTCACAGTTCAGATTGGCAAACCTTACTACCTTTACTTGACCTGATTTCTATCACAACATCAAAACACTGAAGATATCAGTCATCAAAACAGACTGTTTCAGACAAATTAAAGAAAGCTGCACTTCTCTCGGTTCCTGTCATGCTGTTCCTTCACTCGATTGCTTCTTTATACCTTAAAAGAAAGAAAAAAGGTTAATAATTATGTGTGCAGCCTTACCTGAAATACAGTGCTAGCAGGGAGTTTGTACTTACGTTCTGAACTAACCATGAAGAGTTTACAGAACCAACTCTATCTGCCTGGACACTGCTGTCATGTCCTCCTACTACACTGTTTTTTCAAAGGTAGTGATCATTGCCATTATTGGCATTGAGGTACTACCTTTCGTGGCAATGAAGCCCCTTTTGGCAATGACCGGCGCAAAGGCAATAAGACAAAAGTAAGACCTTTGCAGCGGCAATGAACCGATCATTGCCAACCCAATGGCAGTGTTCAATACCAGCCCATCGGCAATGTTCTGAAAGTAACTTAAAATTAATTCACCTTTTCATTCTTTGCTGCATTTTCTCAATACAATATTGCCGACCTTTTGGCAGTGAACGATCATTGCCGGCTGGTTGGCAGTGAACCGTCACTGCCGACATAATGGCAATGAACCTTCACTGCCGATATATAGGCAATGAACCTTAAATGCCGAATATTTGGCAATGATACTTCAATGCCACAATGTGGCAATGACTGAAATGCCAATAACTTAGAGAAAATTTAAAAACTGACTTCCGCTCATTGCCAAAATTGGCAATGAATACTGCCTTTGAAGCGGCAATGAGCGATTCATTGCCGCTGGAAAGGTCTTACTTTTGTCTTATTGCCTTTGCAGGGGCACTGCCACAAAAGGTAGTACTTTCATTGCCTTTGGAGGAACAGTGTAGCATCACACAGGAAATACACTTCTTCAGGAATTTTCATAGATAAATGCTCTGGCCTGGTAAAATTTAAAAACATTTCATCAAATGGGATCAACTTTTACCACATGTATGTGTTTTAAAATAAACTACCTCAGCTTACCTGTACATTGGGGTGGGCTATAGAGTTGTTGCTCCCTCTAATGTCCATCATGTATGTTCATGACCAGAACTGCGGCCAGCCTGCTTTCCTTGGCCTGCTAACCTCACAAAAGTGTCGAATCACATTCAATGTCTGCACATCTGTAAACCAACAGCAAGCCTTGACCGAATCCCATTCAAGGCTCTACGAGAGCAACATGACAGTCCGCAAAGCACATTCATTCCTGACAAGGATTCATACTACATATTACTCACATCAAATCAACAATGGCAGGTGAGCATCTAATGGCAAGTTGCCAGACATTATGCAGTACACTTACAGAGCTCCTGAATTCCAACAGCCACACATTTGTCCGAGATGATCTCTGCACAACTGAATATCGATTCCCTCACTTCTGCTACGGTGATTTCAGAGGCTGCTCTGGGGCAGATAGGGTGCTGGCTGGTTCGATAACTTTCACGACTTTGAAACACCTGGCACAAATATCATTGTGAAGGTCATTCCTTTGCTATTGCATTGAATGAGTACACGCCACACAATAAGGGGAGATTGCTTACCTGAGGCAGTCTCACTATTCCACGAGTATTAAAGTATCCGTATCCCTGTTCCACAGACAGATCAGCTTGTAACACTTTTGCTTGGGTGAGCAACAAGCAAGCAGGGTGGAGAGGAAACAGGCAACCGTAATCTAAACACAATAAGGAAATGGTGTGAATGCAGAATGAGAGGATTGCTCCAGAAATGTGGATCCGACTGAGAAAACAGTATGAGAGAGCTCGAGGACTACTAGTACTCCAATCACTTGCACACGGCCGTTAGGTTAGGCGGCACTTGACTCAATCATTCTTCGTACACGATGCTTGTCCACTCAAAGGCCGTTAAGTGATGCAAGACGAATGACACAGTTTTTTATTTCTGAAATGTTTTACGTTTAGGTTACTCACTTCGACTCCTTTATCTCCAATGAACAGGTCCCGACCGGCTACATCACGACCGTTACAGAGCAGGCCAACAATGGTAACGAACTCCTGGCCCAGTGACTGAGGGACGTGGCTGGCGAACATTTCACATCAGTTCCTGTGAATGAGGGAACTTTACACAACAGTCAAATTTTACACAATCATTTACACCATTTCACTCGAGAGAGTTCGAAATCAGAAGTGTTCTTTGGTCTTTGGCAGACCAACGACTACGACTAACGGTAACAGAATTTCCACGGCTGAACATCCGCAGAGCACGGTGACCACACACACACACAACTCAAAATAATCAGTTAAAACACAAAACGACCTGCAAGGCAATAATTATAATGCAAATTAAAATTAAATCGAAGAAATGAAATTGAATCGTCAAAATTAACAGTCAAGCCAGTCAAGCAGCACGTCTGTCTGCGCGTGCGCTTTGCGCTTCACGCAGGATGCAGCGGCGGGAGCCATAGCATTTGTTCAAATATTGGAAGTACCGTTAAGAGATTGGCCAAGGAAGGAAATTGCTGACGGGTGCCAGAGAACACAGAGAAGTATAGACCTCCTTCGCATTGTTTTTTACGTACATTTTTTTTTTTAAATTACAAAGTTCAAAGGACTGCGGATATGTAATTCTCCTTACACCCCACGTAATATGAAAAATTGTCTAGTGGAATTTTGAATCACCATCCAGTTCGATGTTCGATACATCGAGTGTTCGATACTTTTGTTGTGGTTCAGACAATTTTCTGTTTCGCTGTCTTCCTTTCGTGCTTGCGTCTCTCTCCGTGTTTTTGTATGTAAATGTGTCTAATTTTAATGTTTAATTAAAGAAACAGATTGAGCAACTTTTTACTGTTGCAATTACTGGCGTGCTTTGATTCGTTTGAACGTCAATCGTCCCTGGACACACCCTGAAACTGAAATGTAACCTTTATATGGTGAATTTCTGCCGGTTGCACTTGTGAGTTTTCTGATTTTCGCAACTTTGCAATAGTTTACTGTGTTGTTTATTAATTTGTGTACATTTTCTCAAATGACTTGTTTTCTTTTTTATTTTATAGATCATATCTGACTTGAAGGTTTCTAGTGTTGCGCATAAAAATTCCCGTATATTCTTGGGGCCTGTGGGCCAGTTGTATCACTGCAACTAGTCCAAAGGATGAAGATTTTTCTGGAATTTTCTCTTTTGAGCAAGAAAAACAAGTATGTGGTGCCCTGGAAAGGCCAGCGTTACCTTAACAGGAGGGGACTTCAGATGCACTGAAAGGCATCCGTACTACGACAAGAACCATCATGTGAAGCAAAGATTCAGATTTGCTGTTCTCAGCAGATGTCGTAAAGGTGACTTCACACCTTTCTGCCACATCTATAATGATGAGCGGAGACTGTTTTGGTGAGTGTTAGCTGGGAGCTCTCTCACGCTTTTCTCAGTTACGCCTGAATCTATAGTTCAATATTGTTACAGTGAAACATATTCTCTATGGAAGCCTAGGCGAATCTGTGTCTGTCATTTGTACGTCTACATCCAGCAATGGCTAGAGCTTGGTGGTTGAGCCTGCCTTGCCAACCTAGAGCTCTTCCACAGCTAGCTGCAATGTTATCGTCTGCAAAGTGTTGCAAACTAGCTAAAACTCTTAATGAATCGGATCAAATCTTTGCAGCAAGTGGTGGCAAACCGTAATCAAGGAACAGCATTTGTCATCCTGGCCTCACAGAGGATGTCGGATCAGTTGGCATCAGCAAATAATATCTTTGCCGATGCTACATTCTGCATGCCTGCTGGTTTAGAGTGTTGCTATATATGGAATGTGGTGAAATTGAGGAGGCACCATGTAAGTTGCTGAGTGTTGTAACCCAGTGACAGTAGAAAAGTTTAAATTATAACATCACATGGATATGTGAGAATTTAGTCACAATTGGGTCCATTACGCTGTTAAAGTTACATTAAGACCAAATTTGTTTTACTACTCACTTCTTTTAGTTAAGTTTGTGTTTTTTAATGTGTTTCATATTTTCTGTTTAATGTTTGCAGATTATCACTATGGTGCAAGTTTTGATGCAATCATAGTCTCAGGCAACCTATGAACTACGAAAAGCTGAAAGAGTTGCATCAAGCATTTAAACTTTCCAAAGCTATGTGTGACTTTGAACTTGCTCAACAAAATGCAATAATTGCTAAATTTCCCAACTTACAACTCTATGGCTGCCTCCTCCACTAGTGCTGGGTAAGTTTTACATTTTATTCCCCTTTACTAAGTTTTTTTTTATGAGTAATCCAATTTTCTGCACCATTTTTCAGAACAAAGAAATTACGTCTGAAAAGACTGATGTGAACCAACCGCTCAGCCAAGTCTGTCACTAGGTCAATGTGTGGGCTTGCGTTTCTCCCCAGTCACTGTATTCCGGCAGCCTCCAAGAAACTAAGACGCCAAGCAGTCAGAGAAGATGTTTATGAAAGATTAAAGTATCTTTGTTTTGGACTTGCTTTGCAGAGGGTATTCTTGAATCAGAGGATGATTCAACTCTTATTAAATCGTTGTGGCCTGTAGCACAAATAGGCTCCTAAGTAAGGTTTTTATTGACATGTTATTAGATTTCATCAGATTAGGGAAATGAAGTTAGAACAGTGACTGCTATAACAAGTGACACCCACTTCCAGGTTTTTCTGATGACTGTCTTAGCATTCTTATGTGTAGAAAATGTGCTGCTGCATTTTACCTTTTCGCAATGTTAATTCTTACATTGTTTTGTTTGGTTTCACGTACAACCTACTAGTTTCAAAAGATTTGCACCCCCATTTGTTTTTGTTTTTTTTGTTTACATTCTGACACAAGATTGTGTCCATTTGATGTTCATAGTTCTATAATACTTGCATCTATTATAAATGGTAGAAAAAAAAAGTATCTATATGAAGACCAGCAACGGTTATTGTATTATGAAGATACCATGTTTAACATCACTTCCTCATGGATGCTAAGACTGTATCTGAGATGGAATTTTACCCCTGAACGTGGATGACTTTCCTTGTATTCTGTTTGGCAGAGAAGCAGATGTGAGATTAACTTGCTTTGATTGACTTTTTCAAGTTGGCTTTAAGACATTCATGAAAAAAAGAGAAAATCGTAAAGTGTAACATCTTTTTTTTACTGTTTCTCTTTTTGAATCAGTTTTCATAAGTGTTACTTCTGATTGAGCACAAAGTGTTCAGGTAATTTTTCTGACAATTTCCTGCTGTATTCAGCATATAAATATTCAACTATCCATCCCACAGATGCTGTTTTGTCTCATGTCAGTTATGTTTTAGGGGGAGTCAGTACAGTTTGTTGTAATTTTAAGATAAAAATTGTTTTGGTGTCGATGTAGTTTACTGTACCCGAAACAACACTAGATTAATCAGCTTGACTCACCTTTTTGGTGTCAAGAGCCTCTTTCAACATGCATTTGTGTGGTTTCCTGGAAAGTTTTGGTCGCTTCACTTCCTTATCAGAACAATGCTGTCCTAAATTCATTGCTGTTGTTTTTCTTATAGAGTTTGTTGTCCTGAATCAGAGGAGCCCTCAACCGTCACTCTGCGTCAGTTAGTTTGAGAAAAGCATTGGGAAATGATTAATTTAATTTTGTCTTCATGACGCTTGTCTCACACTTCCTGAAGGACACAATTACTGAATTTTGATGCTAAAATGATGTTCAATATATATCATGTCAAAGGGAATTTTACACAGGGGTCCAATTCTTACAAATATGTTGTCAGTGATTTTTAAGCTATATGGAATTAAAGGTTTTTTTAATATTTCAAAGTTTTTCTGAAAATAAAGTAACTTGTAAAGTAGAAATTTTTTGATTAATTTTCAAGGGCCAGGACTCTTTCTAAAACCAAAAGGGAAATGTTGTGATGGTTTTACGCACTAAGTGGTGCATGTATGTTCAAAAATTGTGTTGCTAGAAAATGATTTGAATCCCAAAGAGAAATTTTGGTGGAAGGAACGTGGATTCCACGTAGAACTGTCACGTGGATTCCACGTTGACAGACGACGTGATTTCCACGTTGAAATGACTCTTCGCTCCACGTCGAATTTTCGTCGATTTAACGTGCTCACACCACGTACCACATCCTCTAAGAACAGTGTTATGATGTGATTATAAAACGTTTTCTTTCTTCCCCTTTCCCCCGGGTGTTTTTACTCAACAATCAAACTCATTGCTTTTTTTTTTCTTTACCTTACCTGGACTTGAACCCGGGGGCTTCGGGTTGGAAGTCTCGTACTATATCCGTTAGCCTATGGCGCGGCTGATGAGGACGGAGCGTCAGCAACCGATCCCACTGTAAGGGTCACCTCACACAGCTCCTTGGCATGGTCTTACCGATTTGTGGGTTAAATACGACCAAATTCGATTTCCTTTTGTTTGCGACTAATCGTAAATAATATTTTATTAGGACATGACAGTTTTCAGACGTCTACAAAAAAATAAAGATCTGACTGAATTCTGAACGTTCAACTATGAACTTCGTACAGTGGACTCCACGTGGATCCCACGTTATTTCCACCAAGTCTGAAACTTGAAAAAAATGCATAAATCGCCCTTTCTCCAATGAATCAGGAAGAGGAAAGTCGCTAGCACAGAAATCAAGGGGCGATCAGTCAGTAGTCGAAAAATGGTGGATCCGTCTACGGTGGAGTAAAACACGTTGATTCCACGTTATTTCAACGTATTCCTATTAACGTGATAACCAAATCATAGAGCGTATTTTATCTCATGAATCATGTAAAAGTATGAAGGAAAGTTGACAACACAGAAATTCCATTCTGAAAAAATAAAGTAGTTGAAATATGGTGGACCAGTCCACGGTGGTAAAAATAACGTACATTCAACATTTTTTCAACGGGATGTTGCAAACTCAGCTTCCAAGCAGTTGTTTCACTAGTTATTATGTTCAGGCATGCTAGGTGCACCACAGTTTCTTGCAAACATAAAGTTATGACAGGGATGTTAGATGGGTGGGGGGAGAAGATCGTACCAACCCACCCAAAATTATCGTACGCTATTAGTAAACTTGAGTCGAAATTATCGTACGCTGTACAACGCTTATGGGAGCCAAGTCGTCAAAAATATCGTACTTGGCCCAAATTTCAAAATTTTGCGTCGTACGGGGCCCTCGATAATCGTACGTGTACGACAATTATCGTACGTCTAACAACCCTGAGTTATGATGATATTTTATAATCGGGAAACCAGTTGAATTTTGGTGGATTCATCCACGTCCACGATAGATCCACGCATCCACGTGGAATCCACGTTGAATCCACGTCACGCTTCTCTTTGGGAATGTTTCTTTGGAGTTGAGACCTGCACAACAACCTCTCTCTGCTCTTGAAGATATTCAAGGATCACAACAGCTTAAAAACATAAAGTCCTCAAATCATTGATCTGGTTGCACATGATCCATGTCATCAAAAATCTAGCATTTTCAAACGACTTTTGCCTCCACGGCAGCAGAGGTAGCCGCCTAACCCCACCACATATTTTCAAAGCCCGAAATGTCAGAAAGGTGACATTTAATGACTCAACATTGCTGACAAATGTCCTGGGAGATTAATAGTGTGCCTTGCGATCATGTGCAACCAGTGAATGTTAATATTTTACGTTTTAAACCTAAAAAGGTTACGAACATGGCAGGAAAGATGCTGAAATCGAGCAAACCAACATTCATTTAGGCCAATAACTGGTACTTCCCCATTGCATGCAAGGATGTCGAAGAAAAACCTAAGGGACACGAGATACACAGTACAAACTCAAACGCTTCACCGTAAATGCTGTTATAAATATTTTGAGATTGGAAAATATGTCTGCTTCATCACGCGTTGTGGGAAAATGCCAGATCCATCACGAGCACACTTGCCGCCAGGAAGCACAAAAGAAGCGATCTGGCGCCGGGCTTGGGACCAAAATGTCATCTAGCTAGGAGAAGTTAGAGTGAATGCGAGAAGCGCCGAGGCCGGGCCGCAGAGCGCCGCCTCAGGTCTGGTGTCCAAAATGCTAGCGAGCTTGAAGGAGAAGGGGTACAACCAGGGACATGCCGCAGAGCGCCGCGTCGGGTCTAAGCGAGCTTGAAGGAGAAGGAGCAGCAGGTGCCAGGGGCGGGTGGGACGGGCCGCAGAGTGCCGCGTCGGGTCCGCTGTCCAGAATGCCAGCGAACTTGAAGGAGAAGGGGTACAACCAGGGACATGCCGCAGAGCGCCGCGTCGGGTCCGCTGTCCAGAATGCCAGCGAACTTGAAGGAGAAGGGGTACAACCAGTGACATGCCGCAGAGCGCCGCGTCGGGTCTAAGCGAGCTTGAAGGAGAAGGAGCAGCAGGTGCCAGGGGCGGGTGGGACGGGCCGCAGAGTGCCGCGTCGGGTCCGCTGTCCAGAATGCCAGCGAACTTGAAGGAGAAGGGGTACAACCAGGGACATGCCGCAGAGCGCCGCGTCGGGTCCGCTGTCCAGAATGCCAGCGAACTTGAAGGAGAAGGGGTACAACCAGGGACATGCCGCAGAGCGCCGCGTCGGGTCCGCTGTCCAGAATGCCAGCGAACTTGAAGGAGAAGGGGTACAACCAGGGACATGCCGCAGAGCGCCGCGTCGGGTCTGTTGTCCAGAATGCTAGCGAGCTCGGAGAAGAAGAAGCAGGTGCCAGGGTCTCGGGGGAAAGGGCCGCAGAGCGCCGCGTCGTGCAAGCCTAGCTTTAAGGATCAGGTTGTCCTTCCCTGGTGTACCAGCCGCACCCGTCCTAACTCTGCCCAACGGCGAGCACGTCGAGCTTCAGTTCGCACTTTGTGTCACCCGGGCTTAGCGAGGACTGACGCTGCCATGTGGCCCTGTTTCGTGTAGAGGAGCCCCTTTGGTCGTTAACGTGGAGCGTGTCGGAGATGTTGAGGATCGCCCCTTCGCCCCCTCTCCATTAAACCGCACCTGTAAGATAGGCAATCCGTCCTGGTCGTGTCGCTGTGCTCAAGGAGGCGCGTGAGTGACCCGGCATGATTGTCGCTGATTCGCTGAAGTAATTTAATGGTACATTAAGTAACAAAAATATCAACAGACCCACTTGAAATATTGTATGTGTGTTTAAACTTGTTGTGAAAAACACTAATTATCATCCACAATTCAAGGTGTACTTTTTCAATTGACAAGGTTGATGCATCTCTTCATGTATGTTTATAAGTGGGCCAATAAAATAAATAATCAAACTCAAAATGATTGATGTATTTTACAAAGTCCCTTTGTAGGCCATGCCCTGCCAGTCTGGTTCATGAAAAAGCTTGACGACACTATCAGGATGAGTTATGCTCAGACAGCAAAAATTTCTTAGATTTAGGATCAAGGTGGCACACAAACAGATGAAACAGTGACGAACAAACACATTAATGCCTTAACCCTGCCCACAAAAGTACTGCTTAAGAATTACAATATTCTTATAACACAAAATTCAATAAACACAATATTCAATATTCTTATAATTTAAAAACGCTTGAAGCTTCTATTCAGTTTTATATCCATACCACAGTTGGCTTTACACTGTTCATGTGGTACGTTACCTCAGCTTTCTAGTTCAGTGCCTTTACAAAACAAGGACATTTGTACCGATTAAAACTGCTTATAAAGTAGGTTTGCCAGAGAAATAAAAACAAAAATATAAGATAAAAAGCAAAAATTCAGGACTAAATTTACAGGTTGCAGATAACCATAACATAGCTGTGTAAACTATTTGTATTGCAGCTAAATATTATCAACCCAACGTTCAATTTCCTCCACAATTTCAGGAGGGCAGGTTGGTTTACGGGCCTTTAAGGCCACCTCAACATCTTTATAAGTAACAGGTTGGACCTGTGAGAAGGTAGGAAAAAGAGATATCACAGAGATTAAAAACAACTTTATGACAGTGACTTCCATGGCTGTATAAGGTAGAAGAACTTTTAAATGACAACTTACATCATCTTCGTCTATAGCTAAGGCTTCCTCCAAAGATAAAGATGTAATTGGCATATTGGCTGCGGCTTTGCAAACAACAGAAATATCAGCCGGGGAGTAGCCGGCACTGCTGTAAGCTAACGTCTGCAGCTCATCATCATTAAGGTCCACGGTGATCTTACCATTAAAGAAAAGCTCTTTGAACAGTTTCTTCCTCTCCTGTAAGGGAGTAATGCGGGAATGTAAGTTGTACTGTGCACTTAGATTACATATGAGTGTTAACTTTTGTGGTGCTATACACTGTAATCAAAAGAGTTCAACTGACACACTTCCGCAGTGTGAAGATACTTGGTTAAAAAGCCTGTGTATTTAATATGAGGCATTAGTATTAGACTGATGTTGGCCAGCAGAAAGTGTCCAACTAAAGTGTTGAACACTTTTATCCCCAAAGAAATACATGGGATTTTAAATTAAGATTCTAAAAGTGTCCCACACTGTTTTCAACACTTGTAAGTGTGTGTCATTTGAACACTTTTGATTACAGTGTACAACGAATGAATATCAAGACTGCTATTACTCACATCACAGTTTGGAAGAGGGACATGAATCTGGGTAGTGAATCTACGCAAAACTGCGTGATCCAAGTCAAATGGCCTATTGGTCGTCCCCATAACATAGACATTCCTTGAACGGCCTTTAATACCATCCTAGAAAAGGCAATGAATGTGAGGTCATATTTCCTTCCATGTGACAGCAATGCAAAAATTGAGACAGAAGCAATAAGATACAGAATATTAGAAAAGTAAAAGTAATACTCTTACCAAACATGACAGGAACTCTGTCTTTATTTTTCTGCTTGCCTCATGCTCGTGTGCAGTTCTTTTTGTTAACAAACAGTCTATTTCATCAAAAAAAAGTATGCATGGTTTGTACTGCCTGTAACATTGTAACCGAATTTGCTTCCATATTAATGCAATCCATTTAGAGTATCCAAAAACTGAGGACCACCCCTGATTATCAAGCATGCAATTTTATTATTTATCATTAACTTACTCTCCAAGCTGGAACAGGGTGGTAACATACTTTTCCCCGTCACCAATCCACTTAGAGGTCAGGTCTGATGCTTTAATGTCAAAGAATGTTGCATTTGCAGTCGTTGCACAACATTTTCCTGAAAACAATACAACAGGGTTTCACAAACACAACTTGCATAAGCTGAAACAGATTACAGCAATAAAGTGACTCACCAAGCAGGGTCTTCCCTGTCCCAGGCGGTCCAAATAGTAAAATTGTGTTGCTTGGTTCCCTCAAAGATCCAGGCTTGAAAAGGTCTGGCCTGAGACTAGGTAGTATCATATTGTCCTAATTAACCAGATTTCACAAATATGAATAACTCTTTTGAATAAAGAAAGATAACATTTCATGGCAATTGTTCACAGGACTTACATAATTGTTTTTTGGCTACGTCAAGCCCATATATATCCTCCCATGATGTATTTGCATTCGTAATTATGCAGTCTTTGAGGTTTTCAGCCATTTTCTTATACTTAATTGTTGCTGTCGATGGCGGGTCAGTATTATCATCATCAATATCATCATTATCTGGTGGACTATGCGGACACCAAGAAACACACAAGATAGATGTCAGACACACTTTAAAATGCAGGTGTATGACAAAACAAATGCAGTACTCACTAAGTAGCTTCCTTCTCTGCCTGAAGCTTCTTAACTTCATCAATAGATTGAACCTCTTTAACCAAATTAAGGCGGGAAGAGCGCCGGGTGCATTCGGATGGTGGCTTCGAATCGACATTTACAACGGGTGGAGCAGATACTGCAACAAAAAATAACATTGTGAAGTATGGTTTCAACAAAATCAATAGATATGATTATGAAACTAATGCGAGCTGAGGGGACTCACACTTCTCAAGTTCTTTTCGAAGAGCAGCCTTGGAAACAGTTTTATTTTGCGACCCTGATGGCCGCCCTGGCCCTGTGCATTTTTTGCTGATTGATTTGGAACCTTTTTTTGATGTCTTAAGCGCCTGAAAATGTACAGGAATAACAAAATATGATTGAGGCCAGCACGTCAAGTATACCGGTACAAAATTGCTTTGAAAAATCATTACAGTAGTATAGTGATACTTACAGGGTCCTTTTCTTCATCTACATGCACCTTCTTTGAGTAACTTGGTTTTCCACTGTCAATTGATTTCAAGAACGTTGACACATCATCATCAGCACTCTGATGAAAAAAAATCAACATTACTCCAAAATGTCACAGCACAGACCAAAACCATCACAAAAGGCTCCTGCATTTATAGCTGACATAACTTACAATAGGTTTTTCCTCAACTGCAATTGAGCTCTTCTTTCTCTTTCCATTGCTTATGAAATCCTCATCCTAAATAAATTATAAAGATACAGTGATGTCACCTTACTGTAATGTATAGATAAAGCACACAATGTAAAAGAGAGATTCACTTTGCAACACACCTCTGATTCAGAACTAAGGGTAAAGGTCTCCTCAGCATGTGTTTGTGATCTGAAAAGAAAGGGTTCATGTACGAGACATAAGGGGAGAGGAGGATATAACAAGGAAAGTTTTGACCCAGGTGTAGGTTCTAACTATACCAGCTACACCTAACAGACATGCATCAGCAAGCAATACTGCTATGATTGCGGTTCCACATTTCTGAAAAAAAAATGAAAGTAAATAGAACCATAGACAAACCGTTTCTGCACTGGCTGGCTGCTGGCCTTTACTGCTCCGCTCTCAGCCACCTTCTCACTCCTTTTCAAGGTAGGCTCCTCTTGAGGGTTCGGACAGATGTTCGGCATAATCATGGTGGAGGCAGTGGAGGTACTGAAAAGAGTTCCATGACTTTAGTGACTGGTAGAGATTAAACAAAACCAGACGAAACACCCTGAGATGTGCTGAAGTTAGGGGCTGGTATCTGTTGGAATCCTAAAATAAGGACCACTCTGTTCAAGAATCCACCTCATAATATACTAATAATTAAAGTTTAGGTTATGAACTTACTTCTGTATGCAACTCAAAAACATTCCCCTGAATAATTTTGCTCTATTTATTTGGGAAGGGGGACAGGAGAGGTAGGACAGGTAATTAACAAAGCAGGGTTACTCCAAAACAGGCATGATCAAGGTAAAAATAATTCAATTACAGTTCTAAACAGGAACTTTCCTACCCACAATTTTAACAGATCACATGCCAATACCTTGGTAGAGACTGCAATTGAAGCAGCTGGCGAAGGTGTTCCTGCTGCTGCTGCTGTTGGAACAGCAGCTGCTGCAGGAGACTCTGCTCTGGGAACTGCTGCTGCTGAATAATTTGCTGCTGTTGCAGCTGCTGCTGCAGCTGCTGCTGCAGCTGCTGCTGTAGCAGTGGCTGAGCTGCCAATTGGTGAAGCCAATTGTCTGCCATTGTGCTGCTATTTCTGGAAATCAAGAAGAAAAATTTATAATATTTTGTACTATTTTTCATTAGAATTTAGTGTGGTGAATCTATTCGACAGGCAGAATCCACTGCGCCTCTGAGAGGCCATCGTAAAAAATAACAAGATGCCCATTAACTGACATAATGTCGTTTACAAATGGAGCTCGTTCTTTACCCCTACTGTATGTGCAGATATGTTTTTTACTGAGTAATTGATGTTAGCTAGTTTATTTTGAGTAAATTGTGAGATTAATAGTACTCAGATACTGATGGCTAGCTGGTGGCCGCGCTTTTTCTATCCCCGCCAATGGTGGACTTTGCAAACTTAGAGTGCTCCCAGAATACCTTCATCTTTAAAATGATTGGTAAGGGGTCTTCAGGCATATCAATGCATCTAGAGATTAAAATTAATTTAAATAACAAGTAAAGCAGTTAGGGACATGCCCTCCACAGTAATATTTTGCTCTACATTCTGTATATACTTTGTAATCGCACTTAACTTCTTCATCAACAATTTGTAAATAAGAAAGGTACGGGGTTAGAGCTTCAGAAGATATTCACATACAATTCATCAGCAAGTAAAATGATGTAAAGAGAGATTATTTATGCCCTTGACATTTCCCTTTTAGTAGCTAATAGTATAATAAATGTAATTCAAGTGTTGTGAAGCAAGACTGGAGCACCCTTACCATCCAAAGTTATCATTTAGAAATCTTAATAGTTTCATATTTTTTAACATAACCATGTGATTGAATTGAAAAATGAGTCGCAAAACTTACATTGAGTAGCAAGAAAGCTGCTTTTATAATTGCTAATGTGATCAGGACTTAACCTATCTTCTCACAATATTTTGTTTCCGCAATAATTTGAGAGTCAAGATATGATAAAACCAACTCGTGTGTTTGGTCAGTGTGCATGTCTAAATTGCTCAGAACACATTTTCACATGTGCGCATGCTGTAGTTCATGAGAGGAAATTTAGTTGCTAAATTACATCAAAGGCGGGACTGATACTCGTTCTTTATACCTTCTCATGATTTATCAAACAATAGGGGGTAAAGAACGAGTAAAAACACTTTCTGGCGAAAGACAAAGGCACCCCTAACGGGAGCCAAAAAAAGTTACTATGCAAAGTATTTGACTTTGTCATTAATCGAAAGCATGGAAAATTCTTTACCTGATCACGATGTTGAACGGGTGACTCCCTTCTATTTCCATGCAATGTTGACTTTTTATATCCCGTTCAAGATTCGTTACACAAAGACATTTAAAGTAATCCTTCTCACAGAGTTCAAATATATTAACTCCAGCTACATCTGACAAGTTAATTGAAACTAGGAAACAAAAAATTCTTTACCTGTTCGGCGAAGAAATGGCGGCCGAAAGTACCGAGATTAGCGCTTTGGCGCCAAGAGATAAGTTGTGCCAACGTTTGCAACGTGTACTGCCCGCCGGGGAAGAGACAGGAGCAGGGTGCACAACATTACGGGCGACGGGAAGGACGAAGAAAAGGGGTACGGATTTGCACTTCATATTCTTCATCCATGCCGCATTTGGAGACCATAGGCATTCCTTCAAGAATTACACAAGACACATAATTTTGGACACATTATATTTAACAGGAAGAGAATAGTGCATGAATTACCAAATACAACTGCTTACACACCAAACAATGTGTTGTGCAGAACCACGGTGGAGAGACATACAGACATACATGCAAAACATACCACAAGCTGCAGATAGAAAAATCTCAAAAACACGTACCATTTGATATAAAAATTATTGGCTACACCAAGGTTTAAAATATTTTCTCTAAACATTACAACACTATGGCGTCCTTAAATTTTCATGTAAGAACAAAGAATTCATACTTAACAATATTTATCAAATATACAGAATTCATGTCACCTACAATGTTACCATACTTCATTAAAAAGCACAAGCATAGTAAATACTATTTAGTAGAGAAGGTATTAATGAAAGCACAGCATAGGACGTGGAGTAGCGTAATTTCGGCTCTACTCATCACTGACATCAAACATAATGGACCCACAACTAGGATCTATATTGATCATCTGAACCTATGATGGATGATCCACCTAAGAAATGTAAGAACATTAAACAAAAGGCAGAAATCTTGTCCACCTACATAAGGGACTGTAAAATACTAATGAAAATCAATAAAACATAAAATCTGAGGAAGACCATGGACATATCTTGGAAAAGCTGCAATTTTAATATCTGGCTCTGCACAACTACATTATCTTTATAGAAGATCTACCTATACATTATATCTAGCTCTGCACAACTATATTATCTTTGTGGAAGATCTAATTAAACATTACCAAGGAATACAAGCACAAGTAAGTGTAACCTACTGTAACAGAATCTTTGATTTTCAAACTGCAACTGATCATAAATCAAAAAGACAATATAAGGAAAGAGTAGTCCCAATTTTTTAAGGTGGAGACAAATCATCCCCTAATAACTAAAGGCCAATAAGCATCTCAATTGAACTTTTAAAGGAACTGAAGAAGCTCTACTTAAGAAAAATAATCAACTTACAACACATTCTGAATTTTTTGCATTTAATGCTATAAAAGATGTGCAGAACATTGTGGACAAAGGAAATACAATCAGCTGGGCTTCTAATACATTAACATAAAGCCTACAACACAGTTATTCATGAACTATTACTGAATAAATTAGAAAAGCATGCTATAAGAGGTACCCCTTATTTATGACTGTCCTCATACCTCAACGGAAGACAGCAATTTGTCCAACTAAAAATACATGCAACAGCATCTAGGGAGAACTGCGAAAAGTGAGCACACAGATAAAATGCTAAAGAAAGTAACACAGTACATTGAATCGTATACAACATGTTACATGATGTAAACTGTAAGCAACACCTCTGATTACTATGTAACATTGAATCAGATAATACCACAGATCAATACTAAAAGTACCATGTGTTAGCGGGAAGTTTTCAATGAAGTTACTGACACTAAGCAAAATCATCATCCAGTCCGAGTCCTCGATTAAATGGTACCTGGACAGTGCGAGATACCCGCCGAAGGAAATCAGTGCAAGAAATGTGACCCTCCCTCAAATCACGAGTCAGATTTACCACTTTGGCATCATTGCCCAAAACAGAGGCACGCCTAAGTCTGCTTGCTTTAAGACCACCATTCATCACCACCACATCTTGAGTGGAATCATCTTCTAACTCCAGGACTCCCTCTGCAAAAAACACATAACTATAAATACAATAATCACAATAAAACATTTCACAATGACACATATGGTAGTCAAATTAAACATACTGAGGAAGCAGAAAATGTTGGGATGCTTAAACTTAATAGCGTTTCTTAAGGTCCTGTTGTCAGATTCGCACGCATTATTTGTTCTATCTGGGCAATTGTAAACAGATAAGATGTCAGTACGCCTCAGCCAATAATTCCTGAAGTATGTGAAGAGACCACGTAATTGGGGCCACACGTTTTCCTGAGCAGCCCTTCGAGCCAACTTCCTCAGTCCTCCCTTTATTAAGTTGCTTGGCAAAAAAGCTAAGCCTGTCATAGACCTCACCACAGAGTTGGCAGAATGATTTTGTTCAATCAGTCGTTTTAGGCGCAATTTTTTGGCTTTTCCAGAAATGGCCTGAGTATAAGTAATGAAAGGGAAAAATAATATAAGGAATAATAAGGGTTGATGTGCAAGAAATTTTAAAATATTGTTGTAGGACACATAACAAATAAGCAATTTCATCTCAATTTAACTCACCTTGCATGAGTGAAACAGACACCCATGGACCTGTGCATTGGGGAAGTGCACATTCCATGCCTGCTCCTGGGCAGGCTCAAAGTCACACATGATTTCAAGGGGGTTGAAACCGGGACACAATTCTTTAAGTTTATCAATCACAAGCTCGTATGTGCGTTGAGATTTGGTCTGCATTAGCACTCGAACCATAGGGATGATCTGCAGGAACAGAACAGCTGTTTAACTGAGACAGATATGCATATAAAATAATCACCAATTAAAATGACTCACTCGATGGTTCCTAAGCTTTACAATATTCCACACCTGTCTGCACTCTAGGCCAGCGGGAGTGCAGAAGGTAGCATCAGAGAATGCAACCTGACAACGCCTCAGCTGTGCAAGCATCCTCTTTGATGCCAAAATGACGAAACTTGTTCCCTGTTGTTCACTGCCACCACTGCCAGCATATATTGAATCTAATTTATCTAATGTCTGAGCAAGACCCTTGTGTTCCTCTGAGGACAACATATCAGCAAGAGCTGAAAGGGTTCGAGGAATACGTGGCAAATTCTGCAGCCTTGCTCTTGCCATGGCTGGGCGAAGGGTGACAAATGGCAATGATGCACAAATAGCCCTAGTGATGTGAGGCCTGAAAGAGAAGGGCACAGTACAAATGTGAAAGAACTATTATGTATCACACTCAACATGACAACCAAGGGAAAGACAGATGCATTACACTTACTGCAGTTTCCCTCTTTCCTCATTGTAGATTAGTCGCAGAGCGGAAAAGTCTCCATTGCGACATCTGCTAAGAACTTGATATCGGAATCTCTGCCGAAGGAAATGCATCCTGTCGTGTGGATAACTGTGTGGTTGGGTTACTTTAAACGACCGTCCTAACTTACAGCTTGCACGACCGCGGCACCACACGTTTCTCTTCTTCCTGAACACACACTCTAAGCTTGACCTACCACCAGACATCTCCCTATTAAAATAATAGGACTGGAGATCAGGCCCCCGAAAAATGACAGAATTACTTTGACAGCCCTTAATGACTTTTAATCGGTCCATAATCTGAAATCAAACGAAGGCGCAGAAATCAAAAGGGACGAACAACTAGAAAACATGTGTGCTTGCTGTATGTCTTTCCCAGCGAACTCGAAATAAAACGATGGCTAAACTAGAGAGGTTATAGATTCCAACACTACTTCATAATTGAAAGAAAAAATAACCATTCCCCATACGGTATGCTATCGCAGAACAGACGGATCACTAGAAAGTAGATAAGCATGTAACATTCACGACCTCAACCCCAATTCAAACCGATTCAAACATTTTCGTCATTGTGTCACACATCCAAGTTTCTACAGCGTGAGGAGCAAGGTGAGGAGGATGACAAGGACAAGAACCACAAACCACAAGAACAGAAACGAACACTAGAGAGACGACACCGCCGCCCGCCGCTAGGGGGCAGCAAGAGCGCCAGCGCCCTTTCTTTCCCCTTTCCCCTCTCTTCAGGAGAACATAATTCTAGCCTGAAAAAAAAGCCGGGAAAAGGTGTGTTTGTCTCTCTTTCTCCCATTAACGGCCCATTGGTACAAGAAAGCCGTAGATACGGTCCCCCGTCTGTATTTTAGGACGAGAGATAATCTCCCCTGCTTCTCCCAATCCGCCAGCCACGGCGAGGCGTTCGGATGTGCGCAGTGCCAGCTATTGCCGCCCCGAAAATTTCTCATCATCTGGGTGTGGGTGGTAGGATTCCGTGGAGACTTTTCTCCTCCTCTCCTCTTCAGTTTTACTTCTCACTGCAACCCCATCACCTTTCATAATTCTATTTTCTATTGCCTCTGTGTGACAAATGAACTTTCCCGATCAAAGTATTTCAATCACACCCGTGTCTCCCGAGCGAATTTGTCATGTCCAGCGGCAGTGACGGTGGGACGGTGGCTTTCTTTTGTTTTTGTTTTTTCTCAAAGTCGTTCAGTCAGTGTTTGTTTTGTTTTAATTCCGTTTAAACTGGGCTGGTTTCAAGTGCTGTCGTTGAACCACTTCCCCCTAATTGACATAGGCAGGTGGGATAGCTCTCAAAGTGTAGAGGAATTTCCACGTTCTGGCCATGACATGGCCATGACATGGCCATGACATGATCATGAGATCGGACTTCGCAATGCGCGTTGTGGGAAACGTACCTAACCTAACGGACAGTAGTCAGGGATTCAAGGTAGGCCGCATTCTAAGTATAACTGTGGTGTTCTCCCATCGTACCACACACTTTGGATCTATTTTATTAGCCTTCCATGTTTGGTATGTATGTTGCCCCTACTCGCTGCTTGCCTAGGTCTTGTGGATGTACCAAGGAAGCTTTTGATGTCTGAAAAAAAAAAAAAAAAAAAAAAAAAAAAAAAATAAAAACAAGATTAGTTACGGTGAACTGTTTCATATTATATTGTGAGTGCTTGTTGAACAGGTTCAGAACTTACTGTTGTGCTGATGTTTGCAGGCTATGTTACTGAATGAAATGTAACGTCAAAAATGGGGTTGTCTTATGTAGTTTTGTGCAAGGCCAAACCAGTGAGAACACTCCCTAATCCATGCAAGGTGCAAGTGGACAAAGTGGCAAATGCGCAAGGGACAGATTTGCAGCCTCTCTCTGATTGAAAAACTTGTCACTCATGTTAAGCATTCTACTGTCAGATTTTACGAGTTGGACTATGGGACCACTTTATTGCTGAGGATGCTCTCCCGTCTCCACCACTTGCTGACATAGAGCAGAGCGTTTTCTCACTCTGCACATTCATTCTCATTAGGTATGTGCTTTTTTGGCTCTATTTGGCATCATAGCTTTACAAAACTTTTACTCCCGTTGTCACTGTGTTTAATCAAAGCAAACAGGGGAAGTTCAGTATTGAATTGTTACAGGTATTCTGTTACATTTTATGTGTGTGATATGTTTATAGTATGCCCTCACAGACCTAAAATAAATAACTATATATGTATACTTTGATAAGCAGTAGCCCTTAAGGTTTATGCTGTGGACATGGCCAGAACTTAGAAATGTCCTTCTGCTTGTAATGACTCCTTTACTTGGTTAACTGAGATTTCATAAATCATATGAAGTTTTCTTCAGCAGGAGACGATATTCTGGCTTCTTCAATTGCACCTCCACCTGAGACACTATGATATGACACTAGTCATATATCATCACACTTGTGATAGTAAGGGATCCCTTTTCTCTTCCTCATTTCTGAAAACAACTCTTTTGCTACCATAAAACTGATTGGCAATATTTATTTTCAGATGTATTCAAATGAGGTTGATACTGAATTCCGGTGCCACTCAGCATTGGTTTTGTTTGGGAGATTTTCAACTTTTTTATTAGCAAGAGGAACTGATTATTACTTGAGCCTTCTTTTCAAGTAAAAAAGTGAGGTAAGGTATACAGGCTAATGGTTACATTTAGTCTTTTGCTTCATGACATTTTTTAAGTGTATTTCATCTTTTTATTTCTGGGGGACTCGATTCCGACAGCTGCAATTGAATCACAACCCAAGGTGTTTTGTGGAGGAAGAGATGACACCTTTTTCTACAAAGAGGACAGGAATAGTTATGCTCAGTCATAATTCAGCACTGGCCACCTCGCCATTCTTTGCATTTTGTTTGTCAAAGTCAAGACGGTAAATAGAATCTGCAAATTACATGCACCAAAGTCTTATAAAGGCAATCCTTTTCAAAAATATTTTTTTCTCTCCATGTTTGATGTTCATTTTATTTACTACGCATTATTCTTGGTCAGAACTTTTTGTCCGTATCTGGAACATGGGATTTTTTTGTTCAGCTTCTGCTCCGCATTGCTTTCAATGTTTTGATTTCCCTCCCCTCCATGTGTCCAGCTTTGCAATATGTGTTCCGCTGTGCTTATTGTTGCTGTTTTTATCTGCTTTGCTACGTCCTACTTACCATCCTGCTGCCCCCTTGCAGTTATTATCAAAATATAATGTGATTGTATTTTTGTTTCTAAGTGATCAGTATTATCCGAAGGATTGCCTTAATAAGATTGTTGTTTAATTTCTTGTCTATGCAGTCACTGCTCACACCCTTTTGTCACTTTATCTGAGAGAGATTACAACAAACTTGCTGTGCTGAGCTTCCCCCCCCCCACCCCCTCCCCCCCCCCCCACACACACACACCCTTTGTTTTTCCCTAACCTTCTGCTTTGAGTGCTGAGCTCTGCGCTTTGTGTTTTGCATTGCTGCGTGCTGCTTTTTAAGGTGCACACCCCTACCCCTCCGCTTTAGCATTTTATGTTCAGCTTTTGCCAAATCTTGCTTTAAATGTTTCCCACGCACTCCCGACTGCTTTGGCATTTTGTGTTCAGCTTTCCGCCCTTCACCTCACCATCCCTCTGCTCAGCAAGTTCTGTTCTTTCCCTAGCTAGTAAGAGTGCTCTGTACTGTCATAGACAAAGAAAATACATAGAGAAAATGAGATAGGTATTGTTGATTCTATGTCATTTTTTTTTTTTAATAACCAGTATAGGACTTCTGTGTACTTTTGAAAACTCCCTTATAAAAAAGAGGGGTTACAAAAATATTTAAAGGACTTTCTGTATAAAATTTGCAACTGTGTGTTACCCGCTTACATTGTACGGAAACAGGTTGTCTCTGCGGCATCACTTTAGATGTATTTGCCTCTGTCTTTGCGGTCTCAGAGTTGGTCTATTGACTAATTTGCCAAATTCTTCCTATTCTCCTAGTTTCACTTTCAATATGAATCTAATTAAGTTCGACATGCATGCAGTGACCATTCCCTCACCTCCTGCTACAAGTGCTGAGCTTTGCGCTTTGTGTTTTGCTTTGCTGCGTGTTGCTTTTTAAGGTGCACACCCCTACCCCTCCGCTTCAGCATTTTATGTTCAGCTTTTGCCAAATTTTGCTTTAGATGTTTCCCATGCACCCTTACCCCTACTGCGTTGGCACTTTGTGTTGAGCTTTCTACCCTTCCTCTCACCATTCCACTACTAAGCAAGCTTTACTTTTTCCCTAGCTTGTCAGTTTGCTCTGCTCCATTAGAGGAAATAAATTTCTTCAATCTACCCTGTACAATCAAAAAGTTACACCTGTGAATTTGCTTTAATAATTTTTTTCAGAACTTGTTGTTTGATTATTTTTTTTTCTGCCTTTGATTGGTTTTCCTTTTGCTGCAGTTTAAGCTCAAAACACTTCAACTGGCATTCTGATGAACATATTTCGTGATCCTCAGCAAGTGTATGCAAGTTTGATCTTTATCACTTGTGGGCGACAGAGACTCGTCTGTGCATGGTGTTGCTGCTGCACGGCACATTGTACATTAGACGCCCTGAGGTAGGCAACCCACTGGACGCGGGCGTGACTGAAGAGCTCGGGCTGCCTGCGTACGAGGGTTGTGGGCAGTTGGCACAGGCCTAGACACAGTCGACCTTGTGCTGTTTTACGGTGTTCTGAGTCGGGCACACATCTCTGCTCGCAAACGAAACGCTGCACACGTTTGATGACGTGGTATCTGCCCCCCCTCCCCTCTCTCCGATTCATCCTCTCTCGGCCGTTCACTAGGGGCTACGGCATGGGCTCTCTCCCACTTGGGTTACCGCGACGCTGTCAGCTGATACGCAGGTCGGGCAACACGATTGTTGTGTATTACGAGGCTCCCAAAGTACTTCCCTCTCTCCCACCCCCATAGAGACGAAGTAGACTTGGCTGCCTACCCGCCCGGCGCTGTGCCTTTATCCTGCAGGGGCGAGGCTGGCGACTTACCTGAATCAGCTCTATCCGAGGGTGCGTCTATGGAAAATAGTGCAGATTCAGGCTTTAGGACAAAGGGGATTGTTATTAAGAGAACTGACAGAGTTGCATATCTTTCTTTTACTGAAAAGCAGGCTTTATTTCGAATTGAGTGCACAGCAGGTGAAAAGTGCAAAGGCGAGTAAGCATTCAGCAAGGGCAGGTCGAGCAGAAGTAAAGGATGTGCAAGGCATACGAAGAACAGCGGACACTCTCGTCGGAAATGGAACAGCAACAGCACTCACATGCAACAAACATAAATACAGAATAAAAACCAAGTTTAGTTTTCAACGTAAACAAAGGACCCACTGACATAACAGTGAAACAAGGACACCGACACATAGCACTATGTACAAGTACGGTCGCCACGGTCAAGCGTATCAATCAATGGCCTCACTGCAAAATCTCATGTGACATGCTTTACACATGTGCTATATCCATTTAAGAACCGTTCCTTTTGGCGCTAAGGTAGCGGGCGTGAGGCAGGCAAAAGGGAGAGTGGGGAGCGTGACGTTCAGCTTCCCCTCCCCGCTCCCTGCCCCTCACCCGTCTCACCTCACGCCCGCGTGAGCGCACGCTGCGCTGAGCGAGGAAAAGAACAGTTCTTTATTGGAGATAGGACAGGAGCAAGTACTAAGCTCGACAGCATGCTAGGCGCCAGACTCCGCGTGGCGCGGTCTGGCGCCGGCGCCAGTAGCACCCACTAAGCTTGCCAGCATGATAGGCGCCAGGCTCCGCGGGGCGCGGCGGGGAGGGTGAGCGAGCGCGCTGGGCCGAGAACATCTCAGCCGAGTACGAGACCATCGTGTCCATGGCCTGGGTAAGCGGGCGCGCTGGGCCGAGGACATCTCAGCCGAGTACGAGACCATCGTGTCCATGGCCTCGCGGCGGGGAGGGAAAGCGGGCGCGCTGGGCCGAGGACATCTCAGCCGAGTACGAGACCATCGTGTCCATGGCCTCGCGGTGGGGAGGGTGAGCGGGCGCCCGCGGGGCCGACCAGATCGCAGACGAGAACGAGACCACCGTCTCCTTCTATATCCATTTAAGAACTGTTTATTTTCACGCTCAGTAACGTGCGCTCATGCGGGCGTGAGGCATGCAAGCGGGGGAGTGGGGAGCACGGTTCGGAGCGGTGTACGTTCAGCGGTTCAGCTTCAGCCTCCCCTCCCCGCTCCCTGCCCCTTGCCCATCTTGCCTTACGCCCGCGTGAGCGCACGCTGCGCTGAGCGTGGAAAAGAACAGTTCTTAATTGGATAGAGAAATGCAAGCTCGACACTTTGGAGAGGTCGCATGTGGTGTGAACGTACACACTAAATTCTTATGAACTTTTTTTATACGCAGCTACCGATTTCTGTAAACATGCTCTATTTACGCATAATTTTGTGCGTAATTATGAAGAAAATTGTTCATAGTCGGCTCATTTTGTTCATAATTGGGCACAAAATTATTCATAAATAGAGCATGTTTACAGAAATCGGTAGCTGCGTATTAAAAAAGTTCATAAGATTTAGCGTGTAGTTTCGGTCACGTTTGTGATGAGACGTCTTATGTGTAATACAGTAGACCCTGGAATTGGTGTCGCATATCATGGCGTGACGTAAATTTATGTCGTATTACGTGTTCTGACCAAAAATAATAACCAATTGACATGACGTACGTCACACTTTTTGCAAGTGCTACCCAGGCGCGGCGTAACAGGGGGGCCACGGGGGCACCGCTCCTGGCGCAGCCAGGGGGGCGCCGTGAGGCGCCTCGGTTGGGCGCAACGCGGGCGCCCCTAGTATGACGCCCCTGGGCTCCCATCAAAGGGCGCCGCAGGCGCCCGCAGTCCAGCAGGGAATGGAAGTGAATTATGTAAAAGAGTGCCTCCCGGCGCTCGGCAAGGGGGTTGTAAGGGGATGGTGGGGGGTCTTCACGTAGGAGGGCGCCTGCCTGGGGGCGCCCCCGGGGCGATGGCTTCCGGTTCGGGGAGGCGCCATGGGGACGAGGGCTCCCGTGATAGGCGCTCTCGGGGCAAGGGCTTTCGGTGCAGCAATGGGGGCGTTCATAGACTCTACAATAGACCTTCACCCCTTGCTCTTCAAAGTGAGGCAGTATATGTTCGGGTCCGGGAAGTGTGCTGGTCGCGTTTGATTCGTTTTTTCCTCTTTCTCCATCTGGTAGGGGGGGAGGGTGAGGAGGGGGCGTTCACTCTTCACTCTGAAACACACTTGCAGTGAAGTGGCATTCAGGCTCTGCTTGTACTTAGACGCTCAGTCCAGAGCTGCCATTCATACACCTTCTTTCCTGTTGTGTCCCCATGCGTTTCGTTGTCTCTTTCTTATTTGATGCAACCTACTCACCCACTTTTGCAGCAAGCAGACGCACTAATAAATGTCTGAGTTTCTGTTAACCGTTTCCCCTCCTTACTCAGAGGAGGCAAATGAAAACTGCCAAAATCAAACAATTTTTCTTCCATAAAAAAAAATAACAATTTTAGTGCTATTTTTGAGCTTAATTCGCCGGAAATGCGATTTTTGAGAAGGGGGCGCCAAAACGCCGGGAGGGGGCGCCGAATGCACCCGGGCCTTGCTCCCGGCCTGAAAATGTTCCGCCGCGCCTGGTGCTACCTATACGGTAGGGCACGCTGCACGCTAACTGGCAATGTACTTTTCCGTACATGTGAAATGTACGCATATAAACGTGCGCATTTATGTAAAAAATCGTGCAGAATTATGAAGAACATTGTACACGAATCTGTTTATTATTGTGCATTTTTTCGACATGTAATAAATTCTGCAGATCTATGCACAGTATTTTACATAATTCTGCACGATTTATTTACATAAATTCGCACGTTTATATGCGTACATTTCACATGTACGAAAAAGTACATTGCCAGTTAATGTGTGATGATACTGAGCCAGGCACGACATGCGCAGCGCAGTAACGCGTTCCCCTGTGCGCTCCCGGCAGGTAGGCAACTCATCCGGCTTGCCCTCCCACCCCCTCAGCGACGTCACCAGGGGGACCGTCCCTGAAGAATTTTCGGCCAAGCTCGAATATTTATATTGCCATGCCAATAAATATATTCCGTCGAATATTTTTATTGTCGCCACAATATTTATATTATTCCTCGAATATTTATATTACCCCCCGAATATTTATATTACACTCCGAATATTTATATTACTCCACGAATATTTATATTCGGACGGCGGCCAGGTCGGACAACTGGCGGGTCGGACAAGTGACATACACCCAATGCATCAATCAAAGAGGCTGGAGAGGGCAGATGAGGAAGCACTTCTAAAAGAACTTCAAAAGCTGCTGGATGGGGACCCTGGGTCAGTAGTCAGAGTGTCGAAAAATGCAGATACCGATATGATCCTAAGTGTGTTTTTTCAAACCTCTAAAATGCGAGAAGCTTTAGAAAAGTTTCCAGAGGTTTTTATCATGGACACAACGTACAACCTCTCTGACAATGAGATGCCTCTCACAGTTTTTGAGGTGGTAGATTGCTTTGGGCGGGGAAGAATTGCGCGCTATGCCCTTATTATATCTGAGAGGAAGGATGTTGTATCCGCTGCACTGAGTGGGATTAAAACCAGCTGCAAGGTCTTGGACCAGGTTCAGGTTGTCTATGTAGACAAATCGCAGGCAGAAATCAGTTCAATCCCCTCAGTTTTTCCAAATGCAGAAATTCACCTTTGTGATTTTCATGTGAAGAAAATTTTTGATAAGAAAGAGTGCGTACCTTAAGCAAAGAGTATGGGATTCCCTGGAGCCATTGCTCAAGAAACTTCGGTTTGCTCACACAAAAGAAGAGTACGATGAAACCTACAAGGAGCTGGACAGAGTAGCTGGAGGGCCAGAAACCAGCTTTATGAAATATTTCAATAAAAACTGGCACAACTCGAAGCTGGTCTGGTCAGATTACCAGAGAAACCAGTCTTTCACTCTTGGTGAGAGGACTACTGGTCGTGTGGAAAGTCACAACGCTAAAATTAAGAAAATGATTGAGACTTTTGGTGGATACACCATTTGGTGTACGTAGTAGGACTACAGATTATTTGCACCAGAACGTACGTGCTGGTGCAGATAACGTACGAAGGGCTGGGTGCACCACTTATGATGTATATAATAGTATCCTGTCACGGATACTATTATATACTAGGTTTAAGAATGCCTAATGAATACCAATTTCAGATGCCTTTTAGTTTATTAAATATGCCTTTACACTGGTAACACAAATGTCGAAAGTTGCACACCAATTGGTGTGCTGTTTCAAATGTGCAAATTTTGCACACTTCCTGACGTCGCTCAAAAGTCGACACCACGAAGCGTGAATCTTTGCACACCCTGCAAACGTCTAGGCAACTGGCACACGAACTGGTGTGCAGCTTTCGACACTTAATATACTGTTTCCTATACTATTACTAAGACCTGTATGTAACCAAGTGTGCAATATTTGAACACCTACTAAACGTTTAAATTTTGCACATCACGCAAGTGTGCAAAAATGTTCCACACCATGTAATGTGCTAAGTAGTAGAATAAACACTTGAAGTGTCCTAAGTTGAACATTTGTTTTACCAGTGTATGCACACTACATACTACATAACTTATTTTTAATGCTATGTATTAAAATTAGTGTTGCCCCTGGAAGGTAGGCAATCCCAGGCTCCTTTGTCCCAAACCCCGACTAGGCGCTTACCTACCCAGTACGCCCCTGGGCACCGCGCGGGAGGCTCGTTACTGATAGAATTATAAAACCAACAGAACCAACCCCATGGTTCACGATAGCAAGATCAGGCAAGACGAGCCCGCGGCCGTATACGACCGACAAAGTAGTGTATTTGACTGTCTTTGAAGATTGTGTTCCACCAGAGAAGCTTTCTGGGTTGTAAATTTGTTCCGGTCATTTAAATATTCCATTTTTTTTTGCAGATATTCCAAAAATATTCCAGATATTCCAAAAATATTCCAGATATTCCAAAAATATTCCAGATATTCCAAAAATATTCCAGATATTCCAAAAATATTCCAGATATTCCAAAAATATTCCAGATATTCCAACATGTTCCCGATATTCCGAAAATATTCCAAATATTCCAACATACTCCCGATATTCCAAAAATATTCCAGAAATTCCAAAAATATTCCAGAAATTCCAAAAATATTCCAGATATTCCAACTGGAATATATTCCATGTACACAAAAAATTCAAGTGGTCGACCCCTCGCTGCAGACAGTGCACTTGAATCTAAAAGAAACTAGATGACTAGTTTAAGTATACTTTCTAAATGGCACATGTTTAGATTAATTTTGTAAGAAAAGAAAACTTTTTTGGCACTGCAGACATTGCACTTGTACCTAGGAAAACTAGATGACTAGCATAACAAAAGATAATACAATTTCAAGACTAATCATACATTTTTTGATTATGTTTTGATAGGTGATCAGGAGTGATCTTGTACTGGTAGCAAGCCTCATCCCTTTGGCGCATAGCCATTCTAGTGACACATATTGAATCGAGTAATTCGTTGCCCATTCTATTTCGCTTTTTGGATTTAACGTCAGTAACATGAGAAAAGACCATCTCAGCGTCAGCGTTGGCATGTGGAAGTGCAAGTGTTACTCGGGCCAACTTCACCAAATTTGGAAAGACAAATTCTTCCTTGTAGTTTTTCATTTCTGCTATATTTTGCCAGAAATCTTCGGGCTCCATCTGAGCTAGCACCTTCCTCTGAGAGTGAGGGATCTCGTAAGGCATATTACGCTATTCAGCATACAAGCTATCCTCCACTGTTAAAAAAATTTCATTACATTTTAATAACATTTATATGAAGCTATTTTCATTACAATTTCATTACAATGTTATGAAATCTTCATTACAATTTTGTAATGAAATTTCATAACACATGTCATTAAAATAATTGCAACTTTTGAAAAGAAATTTCTCTGACTTTAACTCTTTCATATTTGGCTCCTCAACGCACTAACGGATTTTAAGGACAATATCCTTACAAGTTTCCCGTACCTTACCGGGAGTTGAACCCGAACCATTGGGTTGGGAACCCCTCGCCTTAGACCACTCGGCCACGAGGACTATCTGAGAGGAGCCGAGCTGTAACGTGGTATCATGCCGCCGCTGGGGGGAGAGCGTTCCCCATTTGTTTAATAAACATGTGATGAAAATTTCATAACATGGGTTGTGAAAATGGGCGTGTAATGAAATTTCAATGACGTGTAATGAAATTGCCGTTTAAGTTAATAACATTGTTCTTAAATTAAGAGTGTCATTAAATTTCATGACAACTTTATTAAAATTAATGTTGATTGCGTAATGAAATTTCAAACATTTTTAACAGTGTCGTCAAGGGCCGCAAAGTCCTAAAATGAAGTAAAGTATTTTAATCGTGTCCCAGTGCCAGCATATGACATTACTTTAAAATAACAAGGCTTACCTTAAATCTCCTAACAATGTTCGTGAGTTGAGCGAAATCGCCTTGTCTCTCTGCCGCAGAGAGCGCTATAGCTGGATCTAGAAACTTTGCCTCCTTAATTATTTCATTTCTTACTGGCAAATACGTTTGCAACTCCTTGGCAGCGGTAATATAAAAATCCAAGCAACGCAGGCGGAAAGTCCTGATATCATGATTACGCTTCCGTTCCCTCTGCTCGCTGGTTATTTCCGGGTGGTCCGGGTCAGGGAGAGGAAGAGATGCCAGGATTTCCTCTACGTGCGGGCCGAGGACGACACGCTCCAAAGACACCTGGAATAAATTTTATAAGTAGTAAACATTCTAATAATTTTTTTTTGTTTTTTTTTGCAATCCTTTCCTTGTCTTACTTAGAAATGAGGGAGTGCCAAATCTACGGTTGCAACTGAATCCAAGACATTAGCTCGCATGTAATTACAGCATACCTGCCTCAGAAGTGCCATTGAACAATCTCTCAGTTTGTGCACTAAAGTTTTTTGGCTCTGAAATAACCCATTCATCTTATTGAAGTATTCCGCAATGCATACTTCAAAAAGAACATGTATGCTTTTGTGAATGGATTCCTAAATTCTTGCAACAAAGATAAGGCCTCCTGGTCCTTTTTTCTAGGATCTTCTAGCACCACCGATTGGAAGTATTGCTCTAGTGGAATCCAGTTCTCTAGGATTCTGGCCACACATGGGTGCAACACAAGCCAACGTGTGCCGGACACTTTCAGCAGTTTACGTTGCTCTGTATTGTAGAATTCCTGGAATTCTTCAAAAATAGCACTTCTCTTTGGGCTTCCTGACACATAGGTTGCTACTCTTCGCACGAATATGACAGCGTTAGAAGGCAGTTTCTTACAAGCGTTTTTAGCAGCAATGTGAGAGGAGTGACACACACAATCCATCAAAACCAGCCAAGGGCAACGCGCTTTCAAACGGGATGCGAAAGAGTTGTGTTCTCCAATCATAACAGTTGCGTGATCGGACGCAAGCCCAATGATGTTGATGATTGGAACCTGTAGCTTTGCTAACTCTTCCTCAAATTTTTGAAACATTTTCTCTGCAGAGCAGTCCGCGGCTCCCAGTTCAATAATCTTTAGAAGAGGGACACTAGGCTTTCCTGAAAAACGAAAAGTAACAGAGTAAGCATAGCATGGAGTATCGATCGACCGCGGGGTAGAGTATCGACGGCGAGCTTGCTTACCTGTCTAGGGATCAATATACTTCGTTAGAACAACCATGTTTTTCTTTCCTGCAACATCAGTGCTCTCGTCAACCAGTACGGAGTACTTTTCTGTTTTCAAAGTATTAACTAGCTTTTCTTTTTCTGTTTTTCCTAAGACATTTTTAACTATGGCTGTGCACTTTGTATGATCTAATTTCATCTTCTTCACAATATCTGAGTCTGTAATACGCGCTTTCAGCATGTCTACTACATGGTCAGACGTGTATAATGCGACGTTATGTTCAGCCATGAAAACTGCCACGCCGATCTCAGCCTTTTTCACTTTGTCGTCTAGAATTTCTTCTTTCGTTCTTTCCCCGAAACTCTGCGCTTAATCCCCTTCATAGCTTTTACATGTTTCAGAGTGTTCATATGCTTTTCTAATTCGCTTTTCCCTGCATTGAAAACAGCATTGCAGTGCTTGCATCTGGCTTTCAATGGATTGTTATCTACAGGCTGTAGCCAGTGCTTAAATCTCTCCTCGTTTATCCAAGAAGATTGAAATTTCTTAGGTCCCTGCTTTGAATCAGATTTTGGCACTTCATTCCCAATTCTCTTGACTTTGGTTGGCGTACCTTTGTCGTCACGCCTTTCTTTGCGTCCTAAACCTCCTTGATCCGTTCCTATTCTTTCACCATCAGACCATTCGTCAGAATCCGTTTTCTACAAAAGATAGAGCTAAAACAATCTCCGTTTCTATAAATTTCTCTATTTGTCTACCGACTTTGGCCGTTACATAACCAAACCAAAGCACGGATTAGACTTGCATTGTTATAACCTATCCCCAACTAAATTTATTTTGTTATTTCATTCCTTGCGTCCCAAGAGCTAGTGAGAATCATTTCTTGAGAATAAATTCAAACCCAAAAGGTACTTACCGGGCTATGAGAGCGGGAAACCGTTACAGCCTTCTCCTTCTTCTTTCGTATAAGTCACGACCGTAGCCTTCTCGCAACGGCACAATGGAGCGCGAGCCGTTGCCAGCGCAGCCAACCTAACCTTCGTGCGGTATTCGAAAGAAAGCTTGTGACGGGGAGAACAGGCCATGGTTTTCATTACAATCATCCTCAGACAACCACAATAATTTAAATTTGTTCAAAATCATACAAAATACGTCAGCGTAATGCGATTTACGAAAATCCAGCAATATGGGAAAATATGGCAAAAATTGGCAGCCTGTGTGGGAGAAACAACCATCTGAACCTGGCAACACTGGATTTAAGAAAAAAAAATCATTTTTTTTTTCAAATATTAGGGTATTCTTTTATCATTCAAAAAAAATAATAAAAACAGGGTTTCTTCCACGATAACTTGTAACTTGGGCACCAACATGGCCGCCAACAAATGAGCGCTACCGTTACGTCTCCTACGACCACATTGCCTCACGACCTACTTCCGGCTTCGATTAAGATCTGTGAGGGGTGGACGTGTGCACGTGTGGGCTTTTCTGTAGAATTTTACAGAGGCTTCGACAATCAGCAATATCGTTACTCATCGTTATCGAAGGCCAATAATCCGAGAAGCTCTCTCTCTCATCGTTATCGAAATTTTCCTGGTAAGAAGAACGAACTTCTTATTTGTTCCACATCATTTTCATTTGAGACACATTTGCTAGTTTGCCCCGTTTGCGCCTTGTCGGTTCCAATGTAGCACGATCGACCTAAGTGTCGTTACATTTTGGAAAGTCTTTTTAACACTTTTAATGGTTGAAAGATTTTTCAGAGATTTTCACCCCTCAGATATTTCCTTGAGTTGTCCGTAGTACAAGGCTACATCGGGTTAAGGATGTTCCCAGTTCCCGCAACTGCGTATTTCTGATCCGTGTATACTATTTTTGGACTCTATCTTCAGGAAAATACTTTCATTTTCTACCAACGACTGTAGCTGGAAAGCTATAAGTAACCAAAACGGACAGTACAGCCCGTATCCGCCCTTTCCTCGCCGTTCCCTGACCCCAGCCCTCAAATTCCCCTTTGTCCGTTTAGGTCACTTCCAGCCTTTCGGCTTCACTCGCTTTTGAGAAAGAAAAGGATTTTGCTAAAGATAGATTCCAAAAACATTATATACGACTCAGAAATACGCAGTTGTGGGAACTGTCAACTGTTAACATCCTTAACCTGAGCCTAAGAGTGATCCAATATATGTCTTTTTCAGGTAATATGGCTAATAATCCTTGGATGCAGCAACAGCTGCAACAACACTTTTTGCAGCAGCAATTGCAACCGCAGCAACAGCTATTCCATCCGCAACAGCAATTAATTTCACAGCAGCTATTTATTCCTCAGCCTCAGCAGCTAATGATTCATCATCAGTAAGGCATACCTCAGCAAGGCATACCTCAGCAGATGACGCTGCAACTGCATGATCCGCTCCAGGTACAATTGCCTCGTCTAAGACAGCTGGAAGCTCCCTCTGACGCCTTAGTTACCGCTGAAAAGAGGGCAGGCAGCATTGCTACAAAGCTTGAGCAAGAATTGAGTACGGCAGTTCAAAGGTCCATGAATGCCATTAATAAGGAGGCCGAAAAGGCAACCAAGGAGCTATCTGCAAAAGTCCAAAAGATGTCTGACGAAGCTGCTAGTGGTGTGCATGAAGCTCTTGAAAGAATGAACAACGTTCTGCAAAAGTTCACTGAATTGAAAGAAGATAACATTAAGCAGTGTGAATCTGTGTGGACAAAATGTGCTCAGGATGCTTCCACACGTGCAACGAACTTCTCTAGCAGTATTCAAGAAGAAGCATCCAACGTTCTGGCCAAAATAACTGTGGCCACTAATGGTTCCATAACTAAAATTTAAACTGCTTGGGAAGCTTGTGCCAACGATGAGTCGGCCAATCCCTTTATTAAGTTTGAACAGGAAGCATCCCAAGTTTTTGCCCAACTTTCTTCAGCCAGTGATGATTCTCTATCGAAATTAAAAATTGCTAGCGAAAAATGTCTTAAATACAATGCAACCAAATTCTCCGTGGAGTTCAATCGGGAAGTATCGCAAGCTATTAAACAAATTTCTTCAGCCACCAATGATTCTCTTTCTCAAATCACTATACTAGCCGACGACTGTCTTGACAAAATCGAAAACCAAGTAGAGCATTGTGGCTATAATTCTAACCAGATTTCAGCACATGTGTCTCCTAAGCGAGAAAGTTCAAAGGTTTGTTTGTTAAGTATCATCCAGTTATAATACAAGGTTGGACAGGTTGGAAGTGAAGGTAGGGAGGGGCTTGATGTTTGCTGTCCTCCCTGAACCACATAGAAAGTCTTGTAGGACCCGGCCGTGGTAGCTGGACTTTCTGTTCGCATACATAGTTGCCACTTTATCCTGTAAACATTCAGACTCTCCTTGTACATGAGAGACATTTACATGTAGCTCCTGAGCACTACAGACATTAATGTTACCTTGCACAGGGGGATATTTGCCCAGAAGTATCGCTGGCGAGTCATTGGGACAAACATCGAAGAGCACATTGAAATTGGTTCACATCCTAAATACCTCCAATTGCATAGAAAGTACATTCATTGATACAGAATCATACAGTTCTCAAACTATGTTGCAGTTAATCCAAAGTATGCGGACATTCAGGAGAGTCCGTACTCACCCGGAAATAGTGCTGCATGTTTCATTGTCGACATTTCTTGTGTTTTCAAAAAACCAAAAGAAGTCATTCTCTCTGTTAGAAAGCTGTGCTGCATGTTTGAAGAATAACAGCACCCTTAAAAATTCAAAAAATAATGGACCAGTGCCATCTGAACCTGGATCAGAACATTGATGATAGTATCAGAATTTAACACAAACATTAACCACCCCCATGAACACATTAATTTTACACATGCAATAAACTGTGAAATGTACTCACCTTCAATACCTTTTCTTAGTGGATTAACCCTTGACAAATCAGAGCATGGGGATCCTCCAAACAAAATGTCAATAGATTTAAAGCGTCTGTGTTCTTGGCCTGGTTTTTAGCATTCTCTCCCTCCAATTGTTCTTCTGTAAATCCTGGCTCCACGGTCACCCATAACCTTCTCGACTATGTAGTAAACTTTTGACCCGCTCTCTCAAAGTCAAGAAATTATCTCCCGTTATCATAGGATATCCTTTCTCTGCCATTATAAATGTTTCTCAGCCCATGATGCTTCAATTCTCCTAAATATTCTTCATGTCCCTTCCACGAGGTGGAACAACTTCTTCTCCGCTACTTTCTCTTTAACACAACGATCATCCAATCCATCAGATCCACATCCAGCGCACTCAGTCTCATAATCTATTGTCCTGATGAAAACCTTGTTGGATAATTCGATGGAAAAGGATATTTAATTGGCAAAATATATCAACTGTAAGCCATTCCCTTTATTCACTCTATCACACTACACAACACGGAAACGGAAAAGTTTTTTTTCTTTTTTTTTTTTTTTAAAGAGAAAAAAAAAGTATCACAATATTTCACAAGGCTGTGATTGACACTGCTGACAACATTATTAAAGTATAAATTTTTGCAGGCACTGAAAGTGAAAGGAATGCCTCTACTTTGATAACCCTTGATAGTGGAAGACCACTTACTGCCCAATCAAATAAATCTGGAACATCCAGTGTTAATAGTACAATAGAGTTCCGAGGCATACTAACACCAGCACCGAGGAAACGTACTAACAAAGAGAGACAAAAGGGTAAGAGCATGATTGCCACAGATCACTGAAAGTCTTTAGGTGGCACTGGGGCGAACCTTACGAGTGTACCACAGAATGCCGCCTCAGCTCTGGAACGCACCCTTATTTCGGGGTGCGAAACATCAATTGAGCACAATTTGGTGCTAAAAAAAGGTGCAGCCTTACCGTGCCACAATGAGGTATTCCTGCGGTTAAAAGGAAAAAAAAAGAAGTTCCAAGATGGCCGCCGTGGAACAAAACAAACCTTCCACTGTTCGCCGCGGCGTCTGCTTCGTCTGCTGCGCGCTCTCCAGCACTTTTTACTATGGGGACATTGTTTTTACCGTGGAGACCGTGCTAATCCCATAGTTTTCAGGGACAAAGGGTTACCCTACCACGGACTCCCACGCGCTCTCGGTAGGGTCCCACGGTTCTCGCCCTGTCCCGGCCCCACCCCACCCCACCGCGACTGCCGCCCGGTCCTGTCCAGTCAGGGTGCCGATCCGATCCCATTGCCGACCGTAATTGCCTTTGGCTGCAGGCCTGCAGGCCAGCAGGCCTCGCCGGCCGGGCCAGGAAGGGGGGGGGGACTCACACAGACCGAACGTCAATCACAACATACGCTCTTCGAGAGCCGAGCCTCGCATTCCTGCTGTGCCGCGCGCTGCTCCTGCTGTACCTATCGGGTGCGAATGCTTCTCGCCACAAACGCGTTAGAATAAAGAGTGGAAGAATTGTTTGCTTCCTTGCAAAATGTATTTTGGCAGAGTAAATAACATTGCACAAGCAATGATAAGCATGGCTCATAGTTCGATAGCGGTCGACACCGACGGATGGGCGCAGCACGTCCGAACAAGATCAGGGGGATGTTCAGCGTGCATAGTCCAGCCTGCCACGCCCCACCCCATAACGGAACATAGAACAGAGCCTTCTCTTTTCTAGCTCGCGTGCCGCTGGCCACCATGGGAAGGGCAAAATGTCCTACATGCTACAACGGCTCACCCAGTGCCCGCCCGACCCGGCCTCCAGTTATAGTCCGGTGTAGACGTGTGCGCCGCGCCGCTGCCACGCCGCCGCCGACAGATATCGGCACGCCGCCGCCAAAAAAAAAATCGAGGCGCGCCGCCGAGCCGCCGCGCCGTCGCCGAGATTGCCGGCGGCGTCGCCGACGCTGCTGCCCCAAATGACCCAAAATAGTTTCAATTTTGACTGCAAAGAGCGCCTAGCAGATAGGCAACTTTTCGAGCACGAACTGTTTTTAGTAATTTGTCAAATTTGTTTGGTTTTGAAAGAAAAACTAGTCATCTCGTAAGATAAATTTTGTTCTACGTATGTTAAAGTGTACTTTTTTTAGCTTTTAGACACAATTTATAGCTAAAATGCTGGCTACGCCGCCGCCGCCGATCATAGTGTCGGCGCTCACGCCGGCGACGCCGCCGTCGCCGGCGAAATTTGACTCTCACACCGCCGCCGCCGAAAATGCAATCGTCGCCAGATTCCTGACAGTCGCTGCTGTTGCATAAATACAACAAAAGAAAAATATATGTACGATTTCACAAAATCCTGGTAGACAACGGAGTTTCTATAACTATGGTAAAATTTTTGTGACTGTATAATAAGAATGTAAGAAAAAAGCAGTAGTTTGGTTCATTGACTGTGTGCCTCCTATACTATATTAACTAAGCCCACATAGCGGCTAGTCTGACTCTGACGGGATCAACTCTCCGCATACGGCGTTGTCTACAATAACCGAATCTCAGAGGCAACAACATTCCAGAAGCAAGAACATTCCATTAGCTTAAATAAACGATTAAGAGCATTTGAGACACCAGTACAAACTATGTTTTTAACGATATATTTCCTTTGTTTACCTTTTGCAGTGGCACAACTTGAAGAGCTGGACAGAGCACTAATCGGAAATGCAAGAGCAGCAACATCACCAACGTCACCAACGTCAACACCATCAACAGCTTCTGAATTATCTCCAGGATTGACGTCATCCCATTCCGCATCTGTAATTGTAGCACATGAATGTATGAGCTATAATAATATCTCCACGGGTGGTGTTCAGAATTTGCATTGTCATGTAAATCAATTGCATGTGTAGTGCCACATTCCACTCACCTAGGTTTAATGTGGGTTCAGCGGTATAAGTGAGCCAATCCTTCCTGACTTTTGAGTAAAAACATGTAAGTTCAAAATGATCCTCATATACATAGACATCCTTTAATTGCTTGTTGGTTTTTGCAAATAATTTTCTAGTTTTAAGAGAATTGAGCCATCTTTTCTTACAATGTATGCTATAAATTAGTAATCTCATCTCCTGTTTTGATTCCTTAATAATTGGTAGTATTATGTTCTGAACAGAAGTCAGTCACAACTTTAATTTTGTTGGACCAGTTGAGCCAGTGCACAGTACCTACCTTTTTTAGTGATGGAGAACAATGATCTGTTTGGATAATTGGAATAATTTTTGCACCTTCTTACTGCACATTTTGTCCTCCCCATTTTGAACAGACCATGGCAGAAAATGGCTGCATGCAATGGCTACCCAGTTAAATTGTTCGAACCACTTGCCATCGGGCTCACTACTCACTGACACTGACCCCTGCCCATGTGCTCTGATGTTTAGGTGTTTGACTGTGATTGTAATGGCCGGTGTTTGTATCACGTGGGCCACTCCTTTGTTTTATTAAACAAATTCGGCATGTAGGTCAGTCACACGTAAAAAGGAAAAGTAACGTGCAAGCAATTTGCGAAACCAAAACAAACTGAACTAAAATGAAAAGGACCGGACGAAACAAAAGACAGGACACTAACGGACACAAAAGGGACACAAAATTCAGTCGGTCTTCATCTCTGTGTCCTCATCCGCGTCGGGCTCGTAGTACAGTTCCATGAGGAGGTCCTTCTCCTCGGCCTCGGAGACCTCTGAGGCGTCCTGGATCGTCCCCTCCTGCTGGACTGCTGGGGCTGCAGGAGCCGGCTCTTCCTGCTGGGCCCTTTCTCGCCGAGCCGCCGCTGGATTCGGGCAGTTTTCTGCCCGGTGGCCCTGGCGACGGTTACAATTTCCGCACCGAACTCGGTGCCGACGGCCAGCCGGGGCGGGAGCAGGGCCCTGCTCTCTCTGGCTTGATCTTAGCGAGGCGAGACTTGCTGTCGCCGGGGTGGCCTTGCCTGCAGGCCTCACCGGTGCGGCAGCGGCAGATCCTGGTTCTGATCGTGAGGTGGCTGCGGTCCTCGGTCCTGCGGCTTGCTGAGCTGGGGTGCGAGGGCGATCCCTCTCACTTGCCGGGGCGCGCTGCTGACCGTGGCTTCTCTCACTTGCCGGGGCGCGCTGCAGAACTTGGCTTCTCTCCTTTGCGGGGGCACGCTGCTGAACTTGGCTCCTTCCCCTTGCAGGCGCGCGCGGGGGATCCTGGCCCGTCTCCGCTGGAGGACCACGGACGGTGATCCTGGGACCGTAAGGCCCCATCGTGATCTCGAAGCTTAGCAGCTCAGCTACCCTCATCTCCTGTTTTGATTCCTTAATAATTGGTAGTATTATGTTCTGAACAGAAGTCAGTCACTTTAATTTTGTTGGACCAGTTGAGCCAGTGCACAGTACCTACCTTTTTTTAGTGATGGAGAAGAATGATCTGTTTGGATAGTTGGAATAATTTTTGCACCTTCTTACTGCACATTTTGTCCTCCCCATTTAGAACAGACCATGGCAGAAAATGGCTGCATGCAATGGCTACCCAGTTAAATTGTTGGAACCACTTGCCACCGGGCTCACTGACTCACTGACACTGACCCCTGCCCATGTGCTCTGATGTTTAGGTGTTTGACTGTGATTGTGATGACCGGTGTTTGCATCACGTGGGCCACGTGACCCGAAGAGGCGTGAATGTGACGTCACAATATTTGTCTGCTTGTTTATTGTGCATTTGTAATTGTAATTGTGATCATTCTGCTTTCTGGCATGTTCAATTGAAGTTTATTGATGAAATACACGTGTATGATGATTTTCGTGCTCTGCATTTCACAAACCCACATGTTGGCAGAAGTATAGGTATAAAGATGGGAAGGTAGGGGGAAAGGGAAGGTTGGGAAGGTAGGGGAAAATGAAAGTAAGGGGGTCCGGGAATGACCATGGGGGTTGTACAACCAAGCGCCCGCCATGCGCAAGGAATACCCAGCGCACAGTGCTACATGATGTTACATTTGAAGAGTCGTATTCGGTCGTATTCGTGCGATCGGGTGAAAATCACCTTTTCAGTGGGTCGGAATGGTCGGGTCTTATCGAAGTTTGATGTAAACTAATGTTTTACTACTTGGAATGTACTTTTGAATCGCCGCTCCATTCTCTGTCATTTTACCGTTTTCATGTTGGCCCTACGACAGCTACGGGACGGGGCACGCATGGTAGCATGGCAACCCGCTCAACCATCAAGCGCCCCCTACAATGCATTGAGTTCGGGGCTCTGGCCGAGGCTGGCTGTCTCGGCTCGGCCACCGGGGTGGGCGGCGGCGCGGCGCGGGGAGGAGGGAAGGGGGAGAAGAGAGTTGGTTTGGGATGCGCGCGCAGCACCGAGCAACGCTCTAGCAGCGACCAACGTCTAGACCAAGACCGAACTAAAAACCGGTTTATTGACGTAAACCGCAAAACCGTACCGGTTCAGAACCGGTTTGGCGGTTTACCGGTTCTTAACCGGTTTTCGGTGTACCGGTTTTGTCTCGATGCCTGAACCGGCATCCCGGTTCGGCAAAAAAACGAACCGGAAAACCGGTGCACCGGAAAACCACCCAGCCCTAAGCAAACCCCCTTTTTTCGAGCTTGCACGAAAAAAAAAGGAGTAGCTGGATAGGCAATTCGTGAAATAATAGCTGCCTTAGCAATTTTTTTTTGCTGTACTGGTAAACGCATGATCTGGTATATTAAACGAAAGTAGCTTTGTCAGGCAAAAGTTAGCTATTGCCATATTAGCTGATATAAGCTCTTATAACAAATCTTCTTTGTTTTTTTCTTTATTTTTTCTTTTTTGTGAGCTTTGCTTGCTACCTGGACTTACTCTAAAATGCTTTGCTTTGCCCGCCAACCGACACGTTTAGGGGGAAGAAATTGTGCTTTCTTCCTCAAATTCACGAACATGTGGAAGGTTCGGGCGGGGAGAGGGGTGGGAAGTTGAGCACACTAGTAAAACAAATGTTCAGTTCTACACACCAGCTGGTGTGTAGTTTTAGAACATTTTGGAAGTAAGCACTAATGATGTAGAACTAAACATTTGTTTTGCCAGTGCACCCCCAATCGCGGAAAACTTCCTACGCCCCTGTTTAAAAATGGTTAATGCTGCAAGTAAGGGCTTGGTTTTCTCACGCAACGGCTCGCTATTCTCCATTCCTCACTTATGGGGTAGTTTTCTGTTATAACACAGTCTTCGAGTCCTGTACTAGGCACGCCACCAAAGGCATTGGACGAGAAACCTCAAGAGCCCCCGCCTTCAACAAATTTCGGGTAGAAATTAGAAGAGGGTGCCTCTCTGGATCGCCATTCCCGGTCTATGGGCTCCGTGCAGAGAACTGAAAGTCATGTGCGGCTGCAAAAAGGGATGCGAGACACATTCCTGCAGCCGCAGAGAAGCGAATTTGCCATGCTGCACAGAATGCAAAGTTTGCAAGGGCAAGGGTGAAAACGCCAGATAAATATAATAAATATAATTATAATAAAATATAGTAAAGCCTAGAACGACGGAGATGGTCCGAATGATCCTACGGCAGTGTCCATTATTAAGTAGATTTTGATATGTAAAATAAGTTTTGTCCCTGGTTTTTACCTCCAAAACGCAATATTTTCTAGTTTAAAGCGCCTGGTAGGAAGGCAACCTGCGGTAGTGTTTCCTTCGCTACTCACCGAGGCCAAAGTACCGACATCTTACGATGGAATCGGCATCGGCGAGGTTTAGTTAGTCGGAGACGACACCCTATATAGGACTATTTCGTGGCCCACTTTAATTAAAACTGCCGCCAATACGTATTCTGTTCAATGCGTTCAAAAGCTGTTCAATATCTAGCCCCCACACGAAGTCATCGGAATGGGATTCGGTCCAAAAGTTTCAAAATAGTCTTAGGAAGCTCTGTTCCAAATTTCATGCTTTAATCACAGTTTGCAGGGCCTCTCTCCCGACTCGGCGTCCTGGCCGCGGCGTTGTGTACTCCGTGCCGCGCTGTGGATGGGGTGGGGCGAGGGGAGGCGGGGTGCGCAGCCGCAGCCAGTAGCAGCCGCTGGCAGAGGACCGCTATGGCCGCCCGGCCCGACCCCACGGGTTGGGCGCGTAAAGCCGGGAGCGACCGAGCGCAGCTCTGGGCTGCAAGACGTGGCAAGGCAAGGCGGGACGCCATCACTGAAGTAAACGGGGGAATGATGCATATCGACCACGAGAGGATAAAACGCGTTATTATAGTGGTTTTTGTGAAGTAGTATACGTACGTTGTCAAACTTTTGCCCATATATTTTTGATGGCACCAAGGGATTCCTTGTAAAATTTTTCGTCGAACGAGCGAACGAGCATAAATGCGTATATGTATACACATCATAAGATTCCAACCTATAGTTTCCTGGCACTTGATATTTATGATAATTCTCCCCTCTTCTTCCAAATAAAGTATTACTGTGAGAAATCCTTGTACCGGTACGGGAAAATTTTCCATGAGAGGTCTTGTACAATTACGATTCATATTGTAAATTTTTTATAACTATACGCACCAGCTCAGTATCGATTGGTGAGCCAACAAAGTTGAAAAGTGTAAGGTCGTACATGTACGAGATATGTTGTACACAGTGAATTACAAAATATATTGCACATCTACGGAAACATTTTCGACAGTGATCTTATTCCGGTATCGAATGCCCGTGACGCACGCTCGTTCGAACGGAATACGATGGTGTCATTGAGAATGACGTCCAAGAGCTAGCTGAAATAATATTTAACAAAAACTGCGCGTCATCCTCTCGTGACCGACGTGCATCATTCCTGCGTTTTCGCAGTGATTGCAGTGACATAAGGCTTACTGTGACTTTCACCGTGAGTTACGATGAAGCCTGAATCACCGGAAGTTACAGTAGTAATTCAGTGTAAATCGACGTTTCGACGGCTTGACCCCAATTGGAAAAAGCATGGATCCGCGCCTGGGTATACTACTTTCAGTCCGGGAGCGCAACGCAGCGAGTGCCCTCTGCCAGCTCAAGCAGGCCGCAGTGAGACCACCTGCGGGGAGGGTTACATCTCTCTCAAAGCACGCGCTCAGACCGGCCAGCCGCGGCCATGGGCTGCCATGGGTAGTACCGGCCGGGGCACGGGGTCGGGGTGCGGCCCGCCGAGGCCGGAGGTCGTTCGCCCGCTAAACTGCACCTCCGGAGCGCTTGCCCCGCACCCCTCGGGCCCACAGTGTTAAAACCGAGAGGCACTCCGGTGTTCCTCCGGCAATCCGACAGCAATCCGACGGCAATCTTTATAAAAGTATCATCAAAGTCACACTTTTTGCCTACATACAGGAGCACGGTAGAGCATTTTGCCTATTTGCAGGCGTTTGATTCGAAAGAATCCCCAAATTTACGATAGTAATCTGGGAATCTCGGCAATCCGGTGTTCCCTCAAATGAGGAGTGGAGGCCCCCTCGGTTAAAACCTTGTGAAGCAATGCTTATTTAAAATGCGATGGATAGAGATGTACGAATCACCCTTTTTCAAACTCCAATCGAATCGAATCTTAAATTTTTTCCTCCAAATCGAATCGAATATAGTACTTTTTCCTCGAATCGAATCGAATCTTACTATTTCGAATCCGAATCGAATCAAATGTAGACCTTAAAATATAAGAGATTTTAAAAGTACTCCGCAAACATAACATACGATGGTGTGTATTGAAATTGGTTCTCATTTAAAAAAGGCTTCAGATTGGAAGCGTGATCAATCAGAATCTTTGGTGTTCTCCCAACGGTTGGACTTATATTCTATGTGTGAGCTCAAGACTCACCGTACATATCTGGGTCACACTAAACCTATACTGTTAGTGTCAATGATTCGAATTCGAACTCAAAAGCTTTACTTCACTCGAATTGTTCGATTTCGAAGTGGCTTGTTTCGAAATCGATACGAATCGAATCGGGACTGTTTCGATTCGAACTCGAAGTGTTCGCACACCTCTAGCGAAGGATTTGCTTTGTAATTGCGAAGCACTTCGCAGCTAGCTTACAGCTTACAGCTTACAAAGAGAGAAGGGGACATCTGTGAGCTTACAGCCTGCTTTCTTTGTAATAAAAACAAATGCTCGAGGGGGGCCCATCTGAGGTAATCCGGTGTACACGGAGTTGGTAATCAATGGTAATCCCTGTTAATCTTTGGTAATCCCTGGGAATCTTTGGTAATCACAAGTAATACTCAGAAATCCCTTTGTAATCCTTGGTAATCTCTAGTAATATCTGGTACTCAGTAAGTAATCCCTGGTAATCTTCAACTGTAGTGGATCAAAATTTCTCGGGAGTCTCTTGTTTTATCCTTGTTACTGACTGGTAATCGATGGTAATTCTTGATAATCTTTGGTGATACATGGTAATCTTTGGTAATCCATGGTAATCATTGGTAATCCATGGTAATGTTTGGCAATCTCCGGTAATCTTAGGTAATCAATGGTAATCTATGCAACCTTGGTAATAGTGGTAATCCCTCGTAATCCTTGGTTATCCCCGGTAATCCTTGGTTATCCCCGGTTATCTTTGGTAATCCTTGGTAATCTTTGTTCTGTGTTAATCCGGTGTACACAATTTCATCGAGTTGGGCCCCCCTCGCAACTGGTTCGCAACCGCGAAGCAGCCGATGCCCTCGTAACGATGTTCCGCAAGGTTTTAACAGTGCTCGGGCCCCGGGCGCGCATGCCTTTCCTCTCGCGGCAGGGGCGCACCCGGACCCATACCAGCACTGTTAAAAAAGTTCTTAAAAATAAGGAAAGATTTTCTCTTATTTTTAAGAACATATTCACAAGTTATGAAATTTTATAAAAGTTTATCGAAATTAAGAACATTTTTGAAAGATCAAATTAGGATTTAAAATATAACAAGTAAGTTCTTAAACTTAAGTAAATTTTATGTAAATGTCATAACAGCATTATTAGACTTACAATTGTCTTGTACATTTAAGAAACAGTTCGGAAAATTCAAAGTTCTTCTTAAAAATTCATCCAAGTTTTGAAATTGGGACATGGAATTTTCGTGTTTAATTTTTAATGGAGGAATTAATATTGAATTTTACCCGGCGGTATATAGCGATATGTCTTGTTGAGTGCCTAAAGTTCAGTGAGAAACGTGCTCCTTGCGCACTAAACAGCTAGTCATCTTGGGAATGTCCCTTTGGGTAGTGGCGCATGTGGTCGGAGCCGACCGCTCTCCGCGCAGGTGAGTCCCGATGGCCCCGTGGTCTAAGGCGTTGGAATTCCAACCCAAAGGTCCGAGGTTCGAGTCCACCCGATCGGCAAAGTACAAACAAGAACTTAATTGGAATAGAACTGTAACTTGCGCACCGGAAGGAAAGGTTCAGTCCGTGAGAAATCTAAATATTGCAGATTTTTGCGTTTTTTTGCAAGAAAAATAACTTTTTGACTTTTCATAACATGTTCTTAATTTTCAGAGAGTATTTGTTCTTAAATTTAATGTAAAATTTTCTTTGTAAATTGCTTCCAAACTCATGTTCTTAAAATTAAGATGGATTTTTTTAACAGTGAGGCGGGCGCACGCCGCCGGGCGCCGCCGGGGCGGCAGAGCAAGCGAGCTCCTCTGGGCTGCTGCCGGCTGCTGCCCCACGACGCCCACCTTCCTCCTTGGGGGACGATGATGAGGAGCGGGACGAGGGACTTTCTGCCCTTTATTCCAACAGTGCATAGGACTGTGCCGCACGTTACGACACGACACACGCCCCGCCCGGCCGTGTCGTGGGGCCTTTCTCGGGGAGCGGCCGCGGTGGGTCGGAGCAGGGAGGAGCAGCGGTGCGGTGGAGGAGAGGGCAGGCCGTGGAGCCGAGGCCCGGCCGGAACAGGGGAGGGGCGAGAGGCGGGGCTGGGCCACTTAGGCAGCGGGCGGTGAGGGGGGGGGGAGCAAGCCCCGCCCACCAGACGGGCGCGGGCTCCCGTGCAGTTCCCACGGCTCAACTCGCTTGCCCCGGGGCGGACGAGGAAGGGGCAAGCAAGGGGGTGGGGGAAGGAGGCCTGCTGGTCTTCATACCAGATTGTCTCTTTCGCTTTACGAGAGTCGTCTTCTTCGTTACCGTTCTCATCTCTCTCTCTCTCTCTCTCTCTCTCTCTCTCTCTCTCTCTCTCTCTCTCTCTCTCTCTCTCTCTCTCTCTCAATATCTCCCATGTTCTTCCTCGCTTGCTTTCGTGTCGTCTCCTCGCGACGGTCATAGTGTCGAAAGACAGCGGCTGCTCTGCCCACTAAAAGCAGAACGGTCGTATCGTGGGTTTCCGGTCAGCCGGACAGACACCTCCGGGCCTGGCGCGTGGGAACAGTATGCTCACCCAGGGGGGAGCGCGACCCGGCCCGAACCTGGGCTGCCCTGACCTGGCGAGCTCCTTCCGACGCGAAGGTAAGGGCGTCGAGGGTCGAACCTCATTCCGGCCGGCGAAGTGCGGCAGCGGGGCTGCGTGGATCAGAGCATACTGTACCGCACAGCACTGTTGTGTGTGGGCTGCCTACACTCGCAAGGGGCTGTCAGGCAGAACCTCGCCCTCGCGGGTGCAGTGTTGAACGATGCCAGGCACGCCGTTGGGCTCCACGTAGCCGAGGAGTGCCTGCCCGCGTTAGCCAGCAGGGGCGGCACCGCGCTCGAGAGTACGGTAGGGGGTGCAGGCCAGACCAAGCCTGGAGAATGATTCCGCACAGTGGTCATTGTGTCTCTCAGTCCTTGTCGCGCTCATGCAGCATGGCCATAAGGAGTAAGAGAGAGAGAGGACACGACAAACTTTGTAATCACCCTACAGGCAAGGCTAGGGCCCGCCCATGTCCAGGGACGGCGCGGCGGCGCGGGCCCCCTGTAAGACCCATGAAGATCAGCCTCGCCTCTCCTCGGGAGTCCTCTTCCTTTTGGCGTGTCGTGTCGCGTCTTCAGGCGTGTCCGGACGTGCCCGGGCGTGCCCACGAGCGACCCGGCGGCGGCGGGTCCCGACCGGGCCGGGCACGAGGGAAGGCGGCAATCACCGCTCTCCCGGGGGGTCCCGGCCCGGCCCGGCGCGGCGCGGGGTCCTCCACCAGGCAGGCACCCAGGCGCACGCATAGCGGGGACACGGCCGGCCAGGGGCCACGGCGTGGGGAGGTGGAGCACAGCGCCCGACCCCTCCCCGCGCCGCCCAGGGCGGCAGCAGACGGCCACGCCCCGCCCCGCCCCACCCCGCCTCGCCCCGCCCCGCCACCAAGAGTGGGAGGGACGGCGTGGAGGCGGTGGGGAGGGGCGGGGCGGGGCGGGGGAGGGGGCGGTGAGCCCGCCTCCCTACTGGCTGCCGCTGCGGCGTGCGGGGCCCGCGCGGGGCGCGGAGAGGGCGGGGCGGGCTGCTCCAGAGGTTGCTGGGCCGATCCCGAGCCGAGCACGGGTCGGGCCGTGCCGGGCCGGGCCGGGCCGGACCGGGCCGAGCCGAGCGCAGCGGAGCGGGCCCAGACGGAAGTACCCATTGAGATGGTCACTGAGTGCTCTTGAGCTCGGCAGCGACACAGGAGAGAGAACCTTACCGGCCCGTCAGCAGCATCGTCCAGGCAGCGGCGGCAGCGGTTGCAGCAGCGGTAGCGGTAGCGCGGGCTGCAGGGGTAGCAGGGGCGCGCGGCTGGCTCGTTAGTCAAGAGCGGAGCGCGGCGGCAAGAGCAAGTCACCTGGCGCACACTCACCTCTCAGCACGACCAGGATAACCTCAAGGTGAGTACAGTGCATTGGTGCCGTACCGGACAGGAGCCTATATGGTCTCCGGGATATTTTAGAAAATCGTTCGATGCGGCGGGACAGTCAGGACTGTGCGCTACTCTCGTGCGGCTCTGCGCCCGCTCCGTGCCTGTGCCGCAACGCAACTGACCTGCCGTCCTCCACGACGGCCAGGTCGCGTGCGGTTTCCACCGTGCGAATGTATGTATGTGTGTATGTGTGTATATGTATGTATACATGTATAGATGTATGTATGCATACATGTATAGATGTATATATGTACACACTCCCGGCTTATGTACTTTTTTGTACGCAGCTATGTAAATCTATGCACATGCGTAGCTTACGTCAAATTTCTTACATAAGTATGCAAAAATTCTTACATAATTACGTAAAAAGTGAGCCTTTTTATGCGTAAGTTACGCATGTGCATAAAATTACATAGCTACTTACAAAAAGTACATAAGCCGGGAGTATGTATGTATGTATGTATGTATGTATGTATGTATGTATGTATGTATGTATGTATGTGTGACAGAGAGAGTTAGGGAGATAGAAAAAGTGCGGTTGTCGAACGTTTATATGAATTTTGTAGAGTCCCTCCTGATTGGCGTGCAAGCGTTGCGGTCTGGCCCGCCCCGTTGTCGAGGTGAAGTCCCCCGCCTGAGCCTTGCCATTTGAGTGAAATACCAGTAGTAGCAGGTGGCTGTCAGGCTGCGGCTCGGGGCCCGGGGCATGCTCGTGGTCCTGTGGGTCGAGCGCCAGCATGTCAACCCACGCGCCTTATCCCTGCGCTACGCACCTCTCCTCTTTGTCGAGACCGCGCGTCATGTCGTCGAAGACGTCGTCGTCGATCCTCCAGCGCGTGGTCGACGGTGTCGATTTGGCGCTGGCCTTTCGTTAGCCGTCGTAAAAATCACTGCGGACGCGGGGCTCTGCGGCTTCGGCCTGTAAATGGTAATAAAAACGACAGTTTCGACGAAGCGCGTCTGCTTGGGCGCCTCGGGCCCGCCCTGGCCACAACGCTCGCGCCGCTGGCGCCGCCGGCCCGGCCCCGCCCGGCCCGGCCCGGCACGCTCCGACACCGGCTTGTGTTTCCTCTCGGCCGGAAGAGCCCATTGCGCGCAGTCGTCGAGACTTACCCTCACCTGCCATTATCGGCTACTTACGTGGCTTTAGCGTTTCCTGGGCCGGGCGCCGGGACCGGCGCGTGCTGCCGGCCCGGCAGTAAAGCCAATACAAGTCCAGAGACGAGGTGCACTTCTGCGTAACGCCGCCACGACCGCTGCGGAAATGGACGCGCCGAGTATGGGCGGGCGCCCTGCGCGCCCTGCGCCCCGCCGCCAGACCATCGCGGAAACCTTAACGCAAGGCGTTCGTGGGTCAAGATGCTGCTGGGCGCAGGCGGACACTGCGTATTCGTACATGGCGATTGTGTGAACGCCGCTGTTCGGTTTGCTTCGGACCAGCGGGACCCGCGGTGTGCTTGAGGTGCGGTGCGGTGCGGTGCGGTGCGTTTCGGCAGGGCACGGCGCGCGCACGTCTCGATGAGGTCCCTTTCCCATTATTTGTGGAATCCCCTGCTGCTGAAGGACCCCTAGTGCGCTGCTGCGCCGGCCTGGGGATGGGATGCGGCGCGGCGAGACCCGAAGGACTCCGGTGCGATGCATGCCCCCTACGGGGGCCCCGGGGCCCGGCCGGCCTCGCCCCGCCCCGCCCCGCCAAGGCCTCAATGCGGAAACCGACAAAGCTAATAGCCCCACCCCACCCCCTCTCTCTCTCTCAATATCGTCCGTTGAGGGTGTAGCAGTTCATTTAGTACCAAGACCAACCTAAGAAGGGGAAAACAAAAACAAGAAAAAAAAGAGGAAAAAAGTAATTTTTTTAAAAGAAAAGTTTTAGGTGAAGGACCTTTGACAGTGACATCACTGCAGATTAGAGACAAAAGTTAACCGAGCTCGTTCTGCCCTCGAGTCACTCACTAAATCATCAGTCGCAGTGCTGTCCATTCATTAATCCTGATACTGGAAAGGAGGAGGACAGCAGCTGGTGGGTGGGCCCGGCCCGGCCCGGCCCGAGATGGCACTGCACCACCGTCCGGGTATCCTTCACCTCGCCCGCGCTCGCGCAGCCCGATGGCTGAAAAAAAGAATAAATAAAATATGAAGGGAATAATATGAGATGCACAAAGAGCAAAAGCGGCGCCCGTTCCGTCCCGGGCTTGAGGTCCGTGCCGGGCTGTGCCGGGCCCCCCGCTGTTCAGCCATCCGCTGGCGGGGCGCGCTTGAGCCGCGCCGCGTGCGCCCCGACCTGCTTTTATTACACTAATTCCATTTCTCCTTGTAATTGCGCGCGATGAGTGTCGGAACACACAGCTGGACGGCTTTGAGAGTAGAAGCCAGTAGGAAGAGGAGGAGGGTGCAGCATCCCTACCGCCTTTTCACGTTTACTGACCATTGTCGTCTTGTTCCTCTCGTTACTCTCGCCGGCCGACCTGAGGAGGGTCTCGGCTTTCGTGTAAAAATCTTGTAAACTTGAAGGCAAGGCAGTCCGCGTGCGCCTGCAAGGAAGAGAATGACCTGCAGGCTCTTTAAATTGACAATTTTTTTTTCTTTTTTTGTTTGTTGCATCGTACCCGCGTGAAATTTCGCCTATGCTGAACTAGATAGTCTCCACTGGAGTGCAGTGGTGGCACGCATATCTACAGCACGAAACCCGACTAACAAGGCTTTAAATGTCAATAGAAATAGTGATATCGTAATAACGCCGCTAATTGTTTTATGATGCGCCGCGCTGGCCCAGCCCCGCGCGCTCCCACGGCTCGGCCCGGCGCAGTCTGCCCCCGGGGCCCCCAGCTCGCTCGGCCCGCCGCGCCCGCCCTGATGACCGTTTTATTTATCCGCGGCTGCGATGACCGTGGAGCAATTGATACACAATTATTACCCTCGCGGAGTGTATCTCAATCATGATTGATTGAGAAGGAAAGAGAAAGATGCGAGAGGAGACGCGGTCAGGGAGGGAAAAGGGGAGGAGCGTGAATAGTCGAACGGAATGTTCGGTTCCTGCAAGGTGGAGGAGCGCCCTCCCTCCTCCCCCTGCTGGTCAACCTCAAACCTTGCACAAGCTCACGTTTTTTCTTTTCCTCTTCGTCATATTTCCGAGAGGCTCTCGTGATTTGCTTTTGTCATGTTTAGACGGGCCACATCCCCATCCCCCCCCCCCCCTCCTCCCCACCCCACTCGCCCAGCCCTGCCGCTTTTCTTGGCGATATCTTATCACTCACCTACGAAAGGCAGGGGCGGGGAACACTATTTAGAGCCCCAACCGACCCGGCGTGCTTTATCAGAGATGCGAGTCAACAAGTCTTTTGAGCTTTCGCCGCGCGCCTCAGCTGCGCTGTCGCTCTGTGGCGGCGCCGCGCCGACCGCGTGGCTTTGGATAAGAGGACGTTGTCATGGACCGTGTGGCATGGTGCAATGGCCCTCCTGTAGTATATCAAGATTCAAAGCCCACCACGCGAGGCCTGCAATTTTTCCTTTCTGTTGTTCGTGAGACTGACTGAGACAAGTCAGCTATAGCATGATTTTTGGCAGATGATACATTTTCCACATTTCGGCAGTTTAACTTAATGTCATTAAATGCGTCATCTTGCTTCTGTTGTCGTTTTCAACGAGTGGAGAGGCATCAGGCTTTGTCAATTAGCTAAAGAGGGGGAGGGGGGGGGGGTGAAATTTCCGGGTCGTTCCTTCACAAACCAACAACACATTGCCGCGTGCCCCACTAGCCCCGCTCGCCAAGCTTCGCCGTGGCTGTGGACCTCTTGACTCAATAAGTCTTGCACGTTAGTTCAAAAGGTAAAAATTGAAAGGACATGTTAGAATGAAAATGTCAAAGAAATGCTCGAATGACCTTTGTACAGCGAGCCGACAATTCAAATATCAAGGCAATCGGACGTTTCTTTTCCTTGAAATTGATAGCCAAGTCGCTCTCTCTAGAAAACTCAAATTTCGCAAGTAACCAGTAGTAATGACACTGATCAAACACTGAAGTAAAAATTAAATAAATTCAATACCTTCATCCAAAAAGTTGAAAATTTTTGGCTCAATATCTTAATACCATCCACTGAGGTATCTTTTCACTTATTCGAAAGATATAGGAGACAGGGAACACATCTACCACCAAAATAATTTTCAACTATAATTAGATTTTAGAATAATATGTGTTCATTTTCAATTCTGACTGGAACTTTTCCTACTTCTATTGGAACGTACCGAGGACGTGTTCGTGCGTTGTCGTTGGGTTATACGTTTTGTCAGTGACACACTTTAAATGGAATTGAGCGTAATGTCCCTACACGACGACGCTCCGGTCGGCACGTGCCGCTAACAAGCACCTCACGGGGACGCACGCACGTGACCACATGCGCGTATAGGGCGCCAAGCGTTTTACCTCGCTTTACCTCATCACTTCTTTCTACGGAACAGGGTCTGTGCGCGTCCGGCTCGTGCACGCACGCACGCAATCTCGTACGTCGCGTCGCTTTGTTTATCTCTGTATTTTCGACTCTGTCCTTCTCTGCTCAGCCCTGCCCCCCCCCCTCTCCCCCCCTCTCCCCCCCCTTCTCTCTCTCTCTCTCTCTCTCTCTCTCTCTCTCTCTCTCTCTCTCTCTCTCTCTCTCTCTCTCATTGTAACAAAAATACTAACCCTTTCTTGTCCCATTATTGTAACAAAAATCCCCCCAATAAATCCCTTTTAAAAAACAAACACTCTGCTCAGCCCTGCCCCCCCCCCTCTCCCCCCTCTCTCTCTCTCTCTCTCTCTCTCTCTCTCTCTCTCTCTCTCTCTCTCTCTCTCTCTCTCTCTCTCTCTCTCTCTCTCTCTGCCCGGTTTCTTTCTTGCACACATGGACGCAACCTCCCGCACCGCCCCGTGTATCCTGTCCACGCCCTAAACCTCCCGTCTCGCGCGGCAGACCGACTGACTCGCAGAGGTGACGCAGCACGACGAGCCAGTAGGTGGCGCACCCATACGCGCACAGACGCGTGCATGCCTATTGCCTAGTAGGCAGGCGCAGCCCGTTTGACTTCACTGTCGTTGTGCTTCTTATAGCTTATGCCAACTTTCTGGCTGCACGGCAGCGGCCGCATAGGAACCTGCTGGAAGTTGTCATCGTCGTCATCATCAGCACGTGAGCGCGGGACGACGCCTAAAAGGCGCGCGCGGATGCGTGGGCGAGCGGTCGGGGCGCGGCGGTGACTTACGCCTGAGTCAGTGAGTCCCGTGGGGCCTGGGCGAGCCCCGCCCCGCCCCGCCCCGCCTGGCCTGGTGCGGCCAGGTCCGGCGCGTGGGAGCGGAGCGTGCCCTGCCAGCCCCGGCCCCAGCCCCGGCCCCTCTGACTCAAGCGCTCATCGCCGGAGGGCGCGAGCCAGGCGGGGAGGGGAGGAGCCGGGCGCGCGGCACCAGACAGCCTGGGAACCGAACGGGGCCAGCTGGTCGGGCTTAGGCTGAGCTCAGCCGGACCGGGCCGGGGGCAGGCTGGGGGCCGGGCCAGGGGCCGCTCGAGCCGCAGGGAAAAAGAGTGCTTTACGCGGGCCCGACTAAATCGGAAATATGGCAGTTTGTTCTCTTTCTCGGGGCTTCTATCTGTAAGACGTCGTTGGTCCGTCTTTTGTCAGCGCGGAAGAACTCACGGCAGTATAGGGATTATTATTATAAGGACAAGTTTCCTGGATTTCAGAATGACTTTTGAGCTGCGGCAGCGTGGGCGGGAGGAAAGGAGGCCGTGAGCTAGCGCGCCGCCGGGCCTCATTCCCGCTTCGTGTTCCCATGACGTGTTTTTATTTCAGTCTGTTCGTTCTGGTTCACTCACAAATACCGCACTCACTCTTCGCAAAACAAACAAACAAAAAAAAAAAAAAAAAAAAAAAAAAAAAGACGGAATATTTCAAAGGAGGAAAAGAAGCCACAACATACAACACATCACTGTAAATACCAGAGCGAGGATTCTCGACCTCAGGAGAGCGTAAAATTTTCTCTCTTTCTCTTTGAGAGCGAGAAATGTTCTCTCTCTGAGAACGAGGTTTGGTTTCCTCGCTCCATTAGTTCAATAGTCTCAAAAATCTTGCCCTAGTTGAGCAGGGGTTTGGAAACCTCGCTGTTTTTTTGGCGAGGACTTATATCCTTTATCTCACTTGATTTGAGTGATATCATAGATTTTTTCTCAAATAAGAGTGAGGTTCCCGAACTCTCCCTTTAAGTGGCAACAGAAAAAGTGTCTGACTTTTTAGATGAGGCATCTCACTCTTTGTATTTGCTGTGATGGCTGCTTAGGGTGAATACAATAAAAATCGAGAAGCTATATCTGGTCGAGCGGAAGGGCAGGACGTTATAGTGCTGTCGCCCACAAAGGATGACTGAACCGAGCGGTAGTGACGGGCGGAGCTGCCAACACAGCGGAGAAGGGCGGGGCGAGGGATCGTGACGGGCGGCGCGCTCCAGTAACGCCGCCGCCGCCCTCTTCCTGGACAACGGTCACGTGCCGCTGGACAAGCGCACTGGAGAAACGCGGAGAGATTTACGACGGACCGAGGCACGTGTGGCAGCAGGCGCGTAACGGCGCCGTCCGGGTGCAAGTGTGGGGTGGGGCGGGGCACGCGCTTGCATCGCGCCCTCGGGCTGGAGCGGGGCCGAGGCGGGGGGGGGGAGATAGGAGCGGATAAACGACCACCGGTTGCCAGCCTCACCGTCCTACCGAGGGAGCTCCGCTTCCCGGCGATATGGGAGCCGCGAGTCGAGCGCCAAACGCCCGAGCGTCCGCAAACCCTACACCCGACGCCGAACCTTAGCCCAGGCAATTCGCAGTATAGCGTCACTGTGTCCCACGTCTCTCAGCCGTGTTGGGTCATTAAAAAAAATAACGTGCATTTTCGGGTTAAAACTCAGTCTAGATTGTTCAATTTTAGCTTTTTTGAAGTTCTTTGTGTTGTCTTTGAGTTGGGTTTTGGATAATGTCAATTGGCACCAGCAAGTTACATTTATAAAGTTGACGGTCTTACGCGAATCAGGGTTACTGTATACAGCAATTTATGATGAAGCACAAAATTGTGTCAGCCCTGTCAGGCCCGCCCCCCCCCCCCTAAAACCGCCACTGGTACCTTGAGCGGATCCCGAGCGGCGGGCTTGTTTATCGAGACTCCTCCCCTCCCCTTCCACCGCGCGTAACGAGCACCAGTAGCCGCACGCCTCGCCGTGGAGTGGTGGTGAGGCGCACCAGTGAGTGCACCGCGCCTGCCCCTCCTCCTCACCGCACCGCGCGTAACAAGCTCCGGTAGCACTTCCCCCTCCAACAGCTCGCCCCGCCGGACCCGTACTCTCTCAATTGGTTCCGCCCGGTAGCAGGGCGCATGGGCGGGGCCGAGCGGGGCGGGGCCGAGCGGGGCGGGGCGGGGCGGGGCGGCCTGGCCCCAGCAGCGCTGCTGTTCATTTGTCCGACGTGTAGCCAGCGGCCCCGCCACGCCCCGCCACGCCCCGCCACGCCCCGCCACGCCCCGCCACGCCCCGCCACGCCCCGCCACGCCCCGCCACGCCCCGCCACGCCCCGCCACGCCCACGGCACGCACCTCTGCTAATTACCATACAACAGGCGCAGCGCGGGGCCTCAGCACGCCCGCCCCGTCCAGCCCGGCCCCGGCCTTGCTCCTTAGCGTTGTTAGTCTCGTTAGGACCGCCGAGCTCCAGACTTACATGGTGTATGTTGTTGTTATACACACGCATACTTTTCGGCGCATGGTCTTTTTTTTTTTTCGTGGCGGCGGCAGCCGAAACGCCGAAAAGCACGCGGTGCCGCCAGCTTATCCGACACAGCGGGGGAAATCTAGAAAAGTTATCTCGACGACGACTTGTCGCTGCTGCTTCAGCTAATCTTGAGCGCGCTTTGTCCCCTTTGCTCGACTTCAACTTTGGAAGGATTATAACGGCGGTGGTAAAGAAAAGAAACGGCGTTTGCCGGCCTCAGAATACAAATTGAAGACCTACGACACACTGGAAAACAAAATGTGAGTGTCGCACATGCGCACGTTCGGGAATTTTGCTATCGCACACTTCATGTGTGTGAAATTCACACTTTTTCTTCTTTCAAAAATGCGACTGGAGATTCGGACACATTTAAACGTACTATCGTTACGCACTTGCTGATCGCATCTCGGAGTGAAACGCCGCCCACCCTCACGTCTAGACTCTCCGAGCTCATCACAGACTCCTCGCGCGAATCAATTAAATACGAGTCGTAAACTCCCCACTCCCCGGCGTGTGCGGGGCGGACAGGCCCGGCGGTCTGCGTGCTTGCGCAACGGACGCTGAGCCCCGCTACGCGCCGCTACGCCTCCGGCCGCTCCGTCCCGGCCCGAAAGATTGTACAAACACTCCAGGTGCACTAATCAGCCGAATACGACGCCGGCCCTCCCAATTCACACGTTCGGCCCTCGTGATTATAACGTCACTGAATCGTTTTACGGCTCCCTTTAAAAATAATTGTGGCGTTACGAGCTTGTTCGGTGGGCGTTCCTCCCCTGCACAGCACAGAAACAGGCACCGACCTGTCCAAAGAGGTATTTTTTTCCCCCATTCGTTTTATCCTCTTTACTGTACTCAATCCCATAGTGTGTAAAATGTTGTCCCATCGAGCTAACGCCGACTCTCGACGACCCGGTACTTTTCTAGATTGGCTGGTTGGCCGCGTCATACCTAAAAGATCCCAATGCCAGCAGCACGTATACGGACAAACGTATTTTTTCCTTTTTTTCTTTTCTTTCTCGCTACGGAACAGGGCGTATTTCTGGGCTTTGAGTCGGTGGCGGATACCCCGGGATACCTCTTCAAAACGAAACTACGTCGTCGCGTCTACTGGTTGCCTCTGGGTTCACCAGAGCCCACACAGCGAGGGCCACGGAACACGCGCGGCGTGGACACGGACGACATAAAAAAGGCGCCGACGGGCCTTGTGTTGCTGCGCCGCCAAGGAGACGAGCTAATAGAGAGAGACTCGCAGGGCCGGCTGCTGGGCCCCCCGCGGGCGCGCCCCCCAGGGGGCTCCTGCCACATAAGGGGCCCCGGCCCGATTTGGGGCCACCACCGCGGGAGCCCCCGGCCCCGGCGCTCCCTGGCTACGCGGAGGCGTCGCCGCGGCAAATGAGCTATCATAGAATTTATGTCGGTGCTTCGTCTCTCTTGGTGTGCGTTGTCGTTCGCGGCTTTGCAGAGGACTGATACGAAGTTCACGAAGAGGGGGGGCACTGGAAGTGATCCTGGAGAAGGACGAAACGATAAATGCTCGGAGGGATTACGACAGAAACGACACAGCGAAATGGCATTTTATGCGTTAAACGGGCCACTTGACCACGAAGAGTTATTCCCAAAGCGATATTAATATTACCATTGGCCAATTATGCACGGCCATCAAAGCCAGCTCAAGTCGTGCTGTGAGGCAGTCGAGCGGGGCGGCGACCCTGCTCGACTCGGTGCCTTGGGGACAAGACGGTGCGAGGAAGGGGAGACGAAAATGTTTTGGCACCGGCTGCTCTGCTCGGGTCATAGCGATTTGGGACGACCGTCTTTTTTCGGGATGTTACGTGCCTTTGCAGGAAGAGCCCCCTCAGGTCCAGGTCGGTCGGGCACGGGGCGGGGCGGGGCGGCGCGGGCGGCAGCCGTGGGCGAGCGGACCGAGGCACTCTACTGTCGTCGTGGGCGAAGAACTCGTAAAAGAGATGACGCGCGCCCGCGCGCCGGATTAGCACGCGTTAGGCGACGTGACGCCGCGACATCTACGCACGTTTCACGCGTGGTTAGCCTTCACATTTGTCAGCGGGCATCTCTCTGTGCTACGCTCTAGGCGGAATACATCGGTGGTGAGAGTCGGAGATAGAGAGAGAGATAGAGAGAGAGAGAGAGAGAGAGAGAGAGAGAGAGAGAGAGAGGGAGAGAGAGAGAGAGAGAGAGAGACGCGGCGAATAAATTAACGCAAAGGGAGCGCGGTGTGTCACGGCTATACATTGTAAGGCGCTGACGTAATGCAGTCTCGACAGTCAGTGCCGCCCCGCCGCGTGGACAGACGGCACAGGACGGACATTTACAGTCCGTTCGGATATCGTATTAAACTCGTCGGGGTCGTGACCGGGAGAGGAAGGGGTTCTAATCCTCGCCGCTGCACCGCGAGCTGCAGCGCCCAGCCCCTATGATCAAAGGCAGCCGCACAGAGTCCGCACTCGATCATTAAAACGTCTGAATATCTTACTGCCTTGTCGCCGAAGTGCCCGAAATCTCACTTCACTCACCTCAGCGGCATCATCATGAGGAAGACTCACACTCACATTGTTTTCTGTTGCAGACGGCCGACACCATGTTCGCCATTATGCAAGTGGAGACGGACGAGAGGAGGGCGGAGTTCAGGCGCAAAATGCGCACCAAGTGCGAGTTCATATGCAAGTACTGTCAGCGCCGCTTCACCAAGCCCTACAACCTCATGATCCACGAGCGCTCGCACAAGGACGATGTCACGTTCACGTGCGAAGCGTGTGGAAAGACCTTCAAGAGGCAGGACAACCTGAAGCAGCACAGGTACGGATATACCATCACGTCCCATCTTACAATTGTGGAGAAGTACAGAACCAAAAGAATCCTGCGTAGTCTATAGAAGTGGCAACTTCTACAAACTTTAATTGATGTAGATATTTCAATTTCTAACTGTGAACGAAAACACGCGTCGAGTCATGGCACCGCACTTCTTCCACAAACATTTGTTCAATAGAGAAAATAAAAAGGTGCTACCTTCAAATGAGGCGGTCAAAGATGTGCGCCATTAAGTGTTCGGCAGGCAGGCAAGACAGGCGAGCTGGCTGTCCATCACGTCTCTGTCAACGCGACACCGCAAGATATTTACGTCAGTAGGTGTGCCGTGTCACTTAACGCCTCTCGCGGCTGCGTCGCGAGGTACGGGACGTAACTCTCCCTCTCTGACAAAACGAGAAAACGCACTCAGCCGACGAGGAGCGTTCATCCCAATGGTAGCTCATGAGTGGCTGCGGGGTGCAGTGCCATGCAGGCGTGAAAATCACTCTGCGGAAACAAATTGTATACTCACTGCTGTTGTTATGTGCTTATAACCCATTTCTTCCAGCTTTTTTAAGGGAGCGGGGTGTTGTAAATACATTTCTGGTGGTTTGTGTTATTAACATTTTCCATTTTGGGATGTAACGTCTTCTTCAGGAAACCTCTGCGTGCACAGCGCCTCTGCTTTCCTTTACTCCCATCTAGCAGGACTTCTGGGATGTCTTCTACGAATTCAACATTTTCCTATGATCTTAATTATCAGATACGATTTCAAGGGTTCAAGAGTAATCTAACTATTGAGAAATGATGATTATAATCCCAGTGGTGTCCTGTGGGGGTTTGGGGAGGCAGGGCCGCAGAATCTTTGCCTCTACTAAGGACACCTCAATTCTGTCTGTCCAATAGATGTGGGTGGAGTTCTGGTGGGTGGAGTTCAGGCGGGTGGCGGTGAGGGGTGACTTGTCGCAACAAGACTAACTGTAAGCAAGCACAGCCATTTTTATTTCCCTCACCTACCAATACTTTTTAAGAAAGAATAATTTAGTAGGCTTCGCAGACTAGAAAACGCAAAAATTGGAGAATAGATAGATCCTAGTTCCCATTTATCCTTTTGAATTTACCTTCTTCCGAAGTGCTCTTAGCTTGTTTTCGGCCTGCTTTCCTCCTAATGCAATGTCTGCACTCACATATTAATATCACTGCATGAATCACTCTGAAATTTATTTCAAGCCTAAAACTAAAATATTGATTTTAATTAATTGGTTTTAAGATGCTTACTTAATTCAGGAGCGACGGTGATACGCGACCGAACGGGCCAAAAGTTGTTTGTCTTGTTCGCTTTCGTGATCACCCAGTCGCAACAGCACAACAATAATTAATAGAGTTTTCTGTATTTCAGATCCATTCACCTGCCGTGTCGGACTGCTACCGGATGGACAGTAAGGGTTTGATGAGTGGCACAACTTCGTCCTTAAATTATTTTATTGGGTAACTACATTTAATGTGTTTCCCTTATAACTGTCTGACTACAAGCGCACGTGCAAGTGAATGTTGTGATAACTATTTTCAGTCCGCCATTCTGTCTGATTTCTAGATTAAGAAAAATGTATCTTTAGAGTACCCATGCGGAGATATTTGAGAATAGACATGCATCAGTCGATTGAACTTAGTGTCCATATGTAATGAACCTGTGTGATGTTGAGAAGAACAAGTAAGGCTGTTACTTCTTTAAAATTTGTTTCATGCATTGTGATTGGACCATTTCGATAACTGAGGTGATTAACAAACATCATTATTTTTGGACACTTTCGCAAGGAAAATTTAATTTTGACGCAATGAATACAATGTTTAAAAAGGCGAAAATGAGTTACCAGTATTTTGAATACGTCTTGCACTAGACACTACATAACTGAATAGGTAATTGATCTCCTGCATCCATAATTGACGGAGTTCTTTGAACTTCCGAGCAATTTGTTTCGTTCCTTGCCTAAGTTTCCGAATAATATGAATTCTAGTCTAAATACTAAAGCCATCAGGCTGTTTGGAATCAATGAACACACGTTATTCGAGCTATCAAAATCTATGTTCAAGACAAAAGGTATTTCTCAGTGAATCAGATGTCACTAATGCAGCTTTGTCATGTCAATTAAGTACTTGAGTAAGATAAATATATTTCAGATGTGTTTATTTGTACATAGTCGAATTACTTGTTATGAACTAGATATGATATATGTAAATAGTAAGTATACCGGACACAGGCGTGTTTCTTATTGCACTCTCTGTACCGGCATTTACGCGATCCGACAAATGACGCATATTTCTGCCTAAAGTAAATGTTACAGTAGTCTTCATAATTAACTTTACAGGAGCGTATGTTGTCGTTAAAGACCTTTCTTTTTCATCTTTATGATGTGTTGTTGACATTGTTTCTCGGGGGATGTCGGGAAACTGAAGAGCTAATTTACTGTGTAAACTCATCGACACTTCCGATCTCTCGATATCTGTTATTTAAGTGTTAATAGTTTAGTTTTCCTTGTTTGTGCTTCGTATTTTAAGTAAAGCTCAAGAATGAGCTTGTTTTAATTTTGTTCTTATTTAATCATTGTTTCTACATTTTTGTCTCTTCTGGAACTTCTATAAATTACATTAAGGAAGTAAAAACCATTTTTTTTTTGTATGATACGAACAACGCTTAAAAGTGGTCGCATGGCACCATGCAAAATATATTTATTTTTACGTAACGGACAAGTATAGATCTATTTTACATGACTGATATGTGCGTTAGAACAGGTGATTAGAATACTAAATGAACGACAAATAAACATTCATCAATGTTTTATAACATGTTATGATTTTTTTGTAACCTCACACTCCCTCAAGAACAGAAATTAGAGGATGAATAAAGAGTGGATGACTGCTAAATATTGAGCTAATAGAGAATTTGTAAAAATTAGCACTAAAATTAGCAATATGTACCACCGTCCTCCGTGGAGCAGTGGTAGAGGTCGAGAGACTCGGAGAGTGCAACGTCTGACTTGACTTGACTTGAAAGAACCAGGTCACAAATGACCAAAGGTTGTTCACCGACCGTGAGACAGATCAAAAATGAAGGTCGAAAGACGCAGGTGAGGACTACACCGTCCTCTACATGTGCGTCCAATGCACCTAAAGTGGGCAGTGGAGGTCATCTCGCTGCCGTTCCTGGTCAGCCGCGTGCAAGAAGTTCCATTCGGTCCTCCTAGCTCCATCTAGCGGCAAAAATCAATACTACGATATGTCATGAAAACTTCTTAAAAAGTAATGAATTTAGAGATGATATGAAATTTCAGAACAGAGTAATGAAATAATCATAAAATTTTATTACAATGTAATTAATTTTAGTATGTCATTAAGTTTCATAACACTTTCATGAAAAGTAATTGACAAAATGTCATGAAATTTCTAACATTTTTAACAGGATTGGATTGAACAGAAAATATTAAACAAGACTTTACAACGTTTAAAGTATTAATTCCAGTCTAAAATTAAATTAAGGGGAATCAACGGGTTGCAAAATTCAACATTTCTGGGTGCGGAAATTCATGTTGCATGTAGCACTAATTTTGGCAACCCAGTTGGTTATGAACTTGCCACTTCTTAACCCATCTGAGAAAATTCGATTCGGACGTTGAAGAAGTCGTGGTAAGATCCTGCATGACGGCAGCACGAAAATTCGTGTTGGGATCGTGGTAAGAGGCTGCAAGCCGTCAACAAGATAATTAGTGTCCGTCAACACGGAAATTCGTATTCGTCAACACGAAAATCCGTGTTGGAGTGGTTTTGCTGGACAGTCGTCTTTTTCCTTCCCTATATATCTCTCCTTTTCCTCCCTCCCGCCTCTCACTTGTTTTCTGCCCGTCTCCCATCCCTCCCCCTCCCCCTTATCCTCCAACCGCTTCTAAGGACTCTTTTCTATGGCCAGGTCAGTCCTACTGGCGTTTTGTTTAGCCACTGTGAAAAATATCCTCGTAAATTTACGATATGTTTTGTAATTTTGATTTACAAAATATTTCGTAAATTCACAACTGCCCATTCTTGCTCATCGGTCAATTCCAAGTCGATAGGGAGTGCTTTCAAATTTACAATTTCAAATTGTAGTTTTACGACTTTAATCATGGAAAATTTTCCCGTAACCCTTACGAGTATTTTTCACAGTGGCACTGCCGGGAATCGAACCTAAGCCATGCCAAACAGAGCTCACGCTTCGGTTGGAACCTACTAAGTTACGGAGCCATATGCGGGCTAGCTTCGCCACATTACAATGCTGTCTGTCGTCCTTGTCGAGCGAAAAGGGGACGGGAGGTGGGAAAGGGGGGGGGGGGGGGGCGAGCTGTGCGCTGGGTGGCCTGGATGATCTGGAGATCAACTTCTTTTCGCATTCGTAACTTACAAACGTACGACCGTGATTCAAATTTGGTTTATCCTATTTAAATCTCTGGAAACATGTAACCTAGGCTCGAACCTAGGTCCGTGAGGTAGGGGTTCAAAACGAGATATGTCAAAATTTAGACGCGAGACAAGAGAATGGCCCTTCTCGCTGGCCTAGGCAGGCAGGCCAGCCCCCGACCCGGCTGGCCCAGCCAGGCCCAGCCCTCATAGCAGGTGCTCAGCATCGGAAAAGTGGCAGAAATCATACCCGCACGCGCCCTGTCGCCAGAAGGAACTACGCTACCGCTGGTCTCTGGTTTGGTCTTTTTCACGCGAGGGGTACGCGTAAAACATGTGACTATAAGGCAGTGAGCAGGTGACACCTAGTGGACTGCTCAGCGCCCTGTCTGGCCTAGGGTTTAAAAAATGTAAGAAATTTATTATTTTTACGTAAGATTGGTAAAATATAGGTAAAATACGGTAAAATTATGTAAAATTGGTAAAATTAAAGTTTTTTGAAATATTCATGGTTAGTTTAGTCTCTTTTCGCATTATTCCTTCTTCCTGGTCGGGTTTTTATGTAAATCACTTCTATCGCGTCGTTATTCTCATAAGCGCCTGATACTAAAACTATTTGATACCTAGCAAGAAGACGAGTGCATGTAAATTTTAAATTTCGCGGTAGACGAGTTCGGATCGCGTCACCGCTCTTGCAGAAGGCAGCGCCGTGACTTGCGGTTTGTTGTTATCAGTAATAATTTGTTTCATTGAAAGAAGTTGGCTTGCCTTCTATCATTTTTATACCTTGTCATTGCCACATAATATTTTCAATTTTACATATGTAAGTAAAAAAAAAAAACAAACCTTGTAATTTTACATATTTTACTTACAATTTTACATGTAAAATTACCGGACTTTAAACCCTAGTCTGGCCCTGCCACGCCATGACCCACTCCACCTTGGTCCCCTTGGATGTCAAAACCCAGCCTTTAAAATTCGAGTCCACTTCACTTTTCCTTTTGAAGATGAGAGTGCACGAAAAAGAGATGGAAAAAAAACGCGTTTATGAGTCCGAGCAAAATCAATTAGCAGGTGGACTAATTTTTTAGCTGTAAGGGCGTATCTCATTTTTAAGGTACGGCGCGAATTTGCTAGCTACCCTGCTACAGTTGTGGAGAAACGATTTCTGTACTCAACTACGAGAATTCCTGTCTACATCACTAGTCATTTTTGTGGTGTGGGGTAGAGAAACGATTTCGGAACGCAGCCATTAAAATTCGATGGAATTTCACTCTTACTTTTCGTGGTGCGTGTGTAAGAAATGATGTATCCCAACTACAAAAATTCCTGTCCACTTGACTATTGATTTTCGTAGTGTGGTCAGAAAAATGATTCCGGAACGCAACCATTAAAATTCGACTCAACGCACTCAACTAAATCTTTTATTAATTTTCGTGGTGGGAGGTTCAGAAACGCTTTCTGCACCAACCTACGGAAAGTCGAGAGCAAAACACGAATTTACAAACCCAACTTGAAATTCCGTGTCACACCTGGTCATATTTCCACACGAAATTCTTAGATGTGCGATATTGATTGAGCAGTTCGTGCCCATGTTACTCGAAAACGAACTATCATTTTCATGTCTTGTCACGAAATTTAACAAGAACAACCCACTGGAACACGAAAATCCGTTTCATTTTTTACAGTGCGTGGAAGCACGTGGCAGGGCAGACATGTGAATGGGGCGCAAGCCCAACGCCACTTGAATGAATCCACAGTATCCGTGACGCTTGGCGTGGCCAACCACAGACACGCCGCCGTGAAGCTGGTGGTTTCAAGGTTTTGGTTTTGTGTCGACGCAAAAGGCCCCGCATGACTGGTACTGCGCCCCGTCGCGGGCCGTGCGCTCGTCTGTGGTCCAGGCGTGAAAAATACGTTGGCACAAAGTCTCACCGTAAGGCGTGGACGACACCTGTGTCATCTCAGAGGTTTGGGAGGGCGGCGGCTACAAAGGGCACTTTCAGCAAAGGATTCACCTTAACATACTGTAAAAAATCAGCCTTGGATACGGACCCTGTCACGGCATTCCATGCCCCACTTTTCGGAATGGGGGTACGAAAATTTACCGTATGTGGCCAATATGCCTACAACTTTTACATTGGTTAAACCTGTAATTCGTCCGCACTTTTGCGCCGCACCCACACTTTGTTTACATTCACCCTTTTGGGAAGAGGGAACGGAACCGAATGTACGGAGACACCGTAGTCTTAAATAAACGGTAAACTTTCGTATAGGCGACCTTGATTTTATTTACAGTGTAAGGAGACCGGGACACGGCTGAGATTGTCACCAAAGAGCTCGGCCACGGCAGGAGTTACCAAAAACCCTCATTTCCTCAAAGGTCCTCTGTGACATTATCAATGACGTCTCTGGCCGGGGGGCACACACGATGGCGACGAACGCGCGCGAATTTAAATTTATTATTTCCGGGCAAGACATGAAGCGACTGGGGCTACGTTTAAAACGACCGCCCTTCCATCTCTAAACGTTGACGCTGCATGCATGAGGAAGAGAGCGGACGAGGGGAAACGAGAGACAGGGACAGAGAGAGGCAAAGAGACAGAAAAAGAGAGAGAGATGGTCGGGGAAGGGTCGGAGGGGTGGGAGGGACTGAAGCTGGAGGTCCGAAAGGAGCTGATAAATGTGAGTGGGGCAGCCTTTGTCTTAGAAGCGGGCCGGACGTGTCATCCTTTTTGCATGTCACGCAGAAGAGCGGATGTGTGATCAATACAGTGCAGAAAGGCGGGTTGAAATGTTTTACTTGAAGTTGCGCTGAAATAAAGTACTCTGCAGCGTAAAAACTGTCGCTTTTCGCGATAAGACTGTAAAATGATCCCCGTCCCATTTTGGAACTCAACCTGCAATATCTGTAGCTCTTCAAATAACGAGAGGCACGCAAGCCCAATCGACTACTTCGCGATTATTGTTTCGCCTGCTTGTTTGCAGACACTGTTATGGCAGGCTTCATGCTTTAATATTGTTGTCACTATTGTTAATGGCGATACTCTCCCCGTCCACAGAACTACCGCGAGTCTTTTGTTTTCCAAGTGAACTGTAAATCAAGACGACGATTTGGCAGCAATGCAATGGCCCACTTAGGCGACTGCGCGTGACGGCTATTTCTGCGAAATGAGACAACATCGCACAATCGTGGTGACAAAAACTAGGCATAAGCTACGTGATGGCATACACGCCGTCAGGCATCTGAGGAAAAAGAATCCGGTCAGATGGGCGTGCACGGGCGGTCCCAAGTAATACGGTCAAATGACTTTTAAATAGGGTCAAAAGGGGTCAGCACCAGGGAGAATCCACACAATGGCCGACGAATTCCGCCCCCTTCACCCGCACCGCCCCTACCCGGTACGCCACGCCGGCGCGCCGCTTTGATAGCGTCAAGTGTTGAAGTGCGGCGCGCCGTCCTACAATACCGTCTCACAAATTTATCATACTTGACAACGTCGCGGTCCCGAGCCCCATTATTCAGCTATTAATCATGTGTGTGCTGTCGGCATGCGTGCGGCCAAAGGGTCATCGCATGGGGTGTTGGTTCTGTGCTCTGACCCCACCATGTCTCATGATTTGACCCAAACTTCACTTTTTTCTTCATTTATTTTTATTTTTTTTATTCACCTTCGAGGTGCGTGCGTGAACGCCTCTGAATAGATCACGTCGTATAAGTATACAAATGCAAGACATTTCGTTATAGGGTTGACGAGGTGCCGCCCCCATTATGAGCTGTGCAGGGTGAGTGTGTGCGTCTGTATGGTCCCCTGGCTTATGATGATTGTGTTGTTCAACATGATCCCACTTTATCCTGTGAATAGGCTCACGTGTCCTCACGCCCGCCGGGTCCAGCCTGTGGGCCTGGCCCCTTTGCACCCAAAGCGCCTTTAGGACACTATCCGAACCGTTCCCACACCAAACGGCCGTAATGACAAGGATTCGTGATGATCCAGAAAATTACATGAGGCGGTGCGTTGATGCTGGGTTGTTTGTCGTTCTACGCGGGAATAGGGAGGTGGGAAGAGTGCCTAAGAGATGGACCTCTGCCTTTTTTTTAAAGCCAAAATACGGCCAACTTTATGTAGAAAATATTTATTGAGAAGACATTTGGAATTGGAAAGGACGCATGATGTGTCCATCTTTGTGTGAGTTCTGCATCGCGGAGCGGCGAGCCACACTCCACGGCGTGAATAAGACACACAATGAGCAATGTGGGTTTGTGGGTTGACTTCCGTGAAGGAGTTGAATAGTGAGGAGAAAGCTCACTAAAGTCAGTTAGAGCTGAGGTGGGGCGGGCGGCTTTCCCACCGTTGCACGGCACTAATGATGACCAGGGGTACACCACACGCATATATCCATTTGCCAAAATAACTACGCGTGACGAGCAAACAAAAACATTGCGTTCCCGGAAACATAACAAGTGAGGCCGACTTGCACTGCTTCAGTTGAGTTCCATGAATGCGGAAGCCAACCGGAGAGGAGCGCCTATGAAGGTCCTCGTCCGTCGTCGCCCTACAATCGAGTGCTAATAAAAAGGCAAACTCAAGAAGTGATGACCACGCCACGAACACGAGAGACCATGTTTCTATCTTTACGAGAAAGAGATGCAAAATACCACTACCGTTAAATCGACTTTAAAGATGAACGCGCAATAGTCTACAACAATAACAATAATGTCAAGGAAAAAACAAGTGTTATTTTATGGTTTTCGTTACATGTCCTCTATTTTATTTGAAACGTTAAGATATACGCCGGATAGGAAGCAGTTGATACTGAAAGGGGCCCCAAAATGAGCCCTGAGGCTAAAGTCATACTAAACGAGGCTCAAGTGTAGTATCAGTCCGGGCTCCTGGAGTTTCTGTCACCGGCACTTTATTGTATACAACGGCTTGTCGAAGACGTTCGAAGCGGCGGCGAGTACTCAATAGATGATACATTGTTTGGAAAAGTTCTGATATATTTCCGTGATTTTTTTTAAGGATTTTTTTTTTTTAAAGCCAGCTGTGAATGAAGACGGCGGTCACCAGTAGCCCGGCCATTGTTGTCTTCGCTTGCTACCCTCAACGGGCAGGCTGCTCTCACGCTTTCTCGCTGTAAATCAATGAGCGGTCATTTGCCTCACTCCCGGCTCACCCGTACACTAATGAAAATTTTCTTTTTCTCTGAATAGAAGCTATCGATTCCGCACCTTTCCCTGTGGAAGCCACAGCGGCAGATAAACAAATTATTTGAAATGCAAGGGTAAATAAATTGTCGATTTCGTCGCACGCCAGTGAAAAATCTCTTACAAAGCAAGTGTGTGAAAGTTACACTCTAGTTGTCGTGTGGAGCCAGGCCGTCACCAGAAAGCCACCTGGAAAGTAGGCAAATAGCGCGACAAAACCCCTTTATGTATGTATGTGTGTATGTAAGTGTAGGCGACCTGGAGTAACCCCCTCCCTTTCCAGTCAGACCTTGAACCGCGCCTGGTGGCTATTCCCATCCGCCAAACGAGATTTTAGATAAGTAATTTCACACATTTAAAGGCAGAAGTGACCGGATGTAAATTCAACCTCTTGTACAAGCGTCTGACATTCGCTCACTTGGGTATCTAGTTCACTAAACCATGATGCATTTCATTGTGTATGAGCACGCAGAATTTTTAACAACCATATCGTTGTCGGCACGAGGTAGCCGGATGTGACATAAGGATTTACTGTTTGAAATCGTAAAATGAAAACTGAACAATCGTATGTGATAGACGCGCTAGAGGACCGCGCAGTTAATTAGATCCGCAAAGCGCGCCAAACGGCATGTTGCGCGCTGTCTCAGAGAAGCATTGACTTGAACCACGTGACGGGGTTTCCAGTCAGCTCGCAGGCCCGACCCGGCCCGGCCCACCAACAGCGGACCCCGCCCCGCCCCGCCCCCGCAGGAGAACGGTCCTCCTGTCACCGGGACAATAGGCCGACGAGCGCACGCAATCGCTCCATAATGGCGAACAATTGGGCGAAAGGGATTCTGCTGGGCAGGGCTGCCTTCCAGACTTACGAGCAACAATAAGAGGGCGAGAGATGGCAGAATAGTGGTGCCATGCCATGCCGGGGCGGAGCGGAGCGCCGCGGGGCGGCGGCGGCACTGGCTGTAGACTGGGCCTCCAGCAGCCAACAGCCAGTGACCAGCGTCCGGGGCGTCAACCTCGCCAACAGCTGACTGCGGAGGAGACAACAGAGAAATCGGAACCGAACGTGCATTGACCTAGACAGTGTGCGGCACGGAGAAAACGGTGTCTTAGTTACCAAGCACAAGCAATTTTTGAAAGTAGCCCTTATCGAGGGGGCGACCTCACTCCCCTTTAATGTGTACACATGATTCCCGGAATGATTGATTCCCAATGATTCCCATCCATATCATTTCATTTCTAACACTAATTTCGGCTAATTATAACCAAGGGGTCGTCAACTCTGATATTCCTCCGTACACAAAACTCATATTACCCCGATATTACTTCAATATTACCGATATTACCTTCATATTACATCAATATTACCCATATTTTTGCCAATATTACATCAATATTACCTCAATATTACCCATATTACCCATATTACCCACAATATTACAATATTACCCTAATATTACTCTGATATTACTGATAATACCAATATTCCTCCGTACCCGGTTAAAGGCAGTTGACGACCCCTCGATTATAACTGATTCCAGGTGTTTCCTGCTTTGTCGTTGTGGTTTTCATTGATTTCCCTTAATTTTTATGATGATGATTTCCTGGCTTGTGCACACATGATTCCCAAAATAGAGCGCACTGGTCGACCCCCCACCACCGCGCCCAGCCGCTCCCCACCTAACCCCCTTGTCCAGGTTTCCAAAGGTTTCTTCAGGTTTTTGAAGTTTTCATGGGTGCCAAGAGGTTTCTTCGGGCCTGCAAACCTCTGAACACCTGAGGAACCCTGAGGAAACCTGAGGAAACCCCTGGGAACCTGGCCTAAGGGGTCAGGTGGGGGGCTGCTAGGCGCGGTGGTGGGGGATCGACCAGTGCGCTCTATTGTCAGCCACTCGGCTCTTATGAAGAAGATGCACAGGATTTCCGGGGCTGCTTAAAAGCCAAGACGGAGTTTTTCCGTGGGGATCACCCCAGCCCGGCGAGGGCGGTGCGACGACGCAGTGTCAGGGCAAACCCCCTTGTCCTCCTGCGCGGAGCGGCCTAAGTGTGAACCACTTATTTGTCTTAATCGTACTTGGTAGTTGAAAAAGTACTAGGCCGAGTTCGTGGACAGTCGGCGGCGGCTTCGCACCAAATGGTAACGGAGCATACTGATAGTGCTCGAATGTGTGGTTTATGTAGAAATTTACGTGAACATTTCTAGACTTATGGGTCATGTTATGGAATTTTTTCATCTCAGGGTCACTAGTACAGCGGGTCACATGCAAAATTTCAGCTTTCTAGCTCAAACGATTTGGAGGTTAGTCTCTGCTGAGTAAAAATTGACCGATCAGCTTGATTTTTGAACTGCAGTCTCGTTGTGCAATGGCCATTCCAACACTGCATTTACATTTTTGCTCTAACGTGTCGTTCCAAATTTTATTTTTTGAACTACTGTGCATGATAAGAATTAACAGGTTTCCGGCCACGTTCCTCCTCCCCTGCGCGCCGCGCCGAGGCGTCGAACAGCCTCAACAATGGCAGCTCGGCTCGGCTCCCCTTGCCACGCTGCTTTCCCGTGACAAGTCGTGTAATGCCATAGAAACGGAGATCAGAGATTGGAATTCCTCAAAATTGGTCGGTAACTTCTGAATGCCGTTGCAGAGTAAGCGGATTTTTTTTTTCTACCACTCTGCCATCTTTCATCCAAATCCTATAGAAAATTTCGGTTTTGCATAAGGGGCCGTATGCTCATAAAAAAAGAGACAAAACCATAAGGCTACTTCGTGCCTATAATAACAACCCCTCGGTGGAATAATAAGTTAACCCTAAAATTCTCGCCTGTGCAAGAGCAGTAAAGGTGGAGAATGTAGGAAAATCGCGGGCAAAGGGTGGTCAGCGCGCTACCGACTGAAAGCCGACAAGTGCATCTCAATAAGCGAGGCTATTCTCCGACAGAGGAGTCGACCCCGCCGACTCGGACGATTTGCTTCTACTTCGCGCGCCACAAAGAGCTTTCGCGTCGTTCACACGGCTAGGCACTCAGTAGTGACCGGGGGCAGGTCAGACAAGTACCGCTCCACGCCGGGGTGGTCCCTAATCGGCTCTGCGCGAGGATGGGAAACTGTGTCGACCTGTGCAGACCAGTGCAGACGCTGAGGTAGAACAATTGTTTGGAAAGCCCACTGACGATCTCGTGCAGCCGCAGACAGAATTTGGAACCGCGATAAACAGAAACTTTGCTGCAACGAAAACCCAATTGCATGTACGTCGCGCTTGTATAGGTCTATGAATTTCCGTCCGTGTACTTGTCTCGTGAAATTTCTTGGAAAAACTTTAACCCATGCCTCATTCAATCACTGTGGCAAGTTAATGACAAACTATATAATTTATGATTAAGATATTGATTTGTCAAGAGACGAATCATATAAAAAGTAAATTTACTACGAATTTTGTCCGTCATGCAACAAAAGAAGTCACAAAAAAAAAGTCATAAAATTACGAATCGAATAAATATACCATCTACGAAATGTGCTCGTATGTTATGACATTTTCCAGAAGAGTGCGAAATTTATCGTAGACTTACCCCCGTCAGAATACGACAATTTCAATAAAGTTACGAGAAATGTCGTAAACTTACGGGATATATCGAAAATTTAGGAGAAATTCCTCTAATTTACGAGCATGTCATCAATTTACGAGAAATGTCGTAAATTTACTAGAAATTTTGTCATTTACGAGAAATGTCGTAAATTTAAGAGAAATGTCGTAAGTCTTTGACTGGTGAATTTGAGATTCTAGTGTTGTAAATGTGTGACATGCAGCCGTAAAATTATGAGTGCTAAGTGTAAGATCAACGAAAAAAATTAGAATCTTAAGACTTTTTAGTAATAGCCAGTTACACCATTTACGTCTTTATACACTGCAAACGTGATCCGTAAAAGTACAACTGTCATGGAAAAGTTTTCCATGATCCCCACGAGTTGTTTTAACAGTAAAGCACTGCGGTTCGAGGAGTTACCATACGGTTCATTTACAAGTGCACCGTAATGGATTGCGTGGCACACGCACTACCGCGAAGTTTTGATATCGAGTCACCAACAAGAAGAGGGCCTTTTCATATAATTTCGGCTGGGCGGCTTGCTCTGACTACAGACGATAATCTGCGTGGCTGGGCCTGTTTGCTCTTGTCGCCATCCGGGCCGGGGTTGACCTCGCTGCGATATTAGGCGTAATTTGGCTCCGTGCGGTACCATTGTCCTCCACGCTGCCATTTCAGGGCGTCGGGCGTCGCCGTGTCTCATAATGGGGCGACGCGATCGGGAAAAGCAGGGAGCAATTTCTTTTCCTTCCCTTCCTCTTTCCCTCTTCCCTGATCTTTGCAATCACTCTGATAGAGGGGACCCGCAAGGCCACAAGACGGAAACATATTGCAGCAACCCCAATTACTTCCACAACAACCAGCCCCGAACCGAGCCTCCCTTAAAACTGAATCCGTTTAGTTTCGTAATAGAAGACGAATTTCCGGCACACCATGGCACGCTACAGGTACACGACGGAAAGGGTTTACGCGGCGGGGCAGCCAAGCCATTCAGGGAAAGATATCATTAAATTAAATGCGGCGATTCGAGATCGGACTAGAGCGCCATTATACCTCGGCCTTTTCTCTTCCCGGGATGAGCGCTCCAGCCGAGAGGGCGTGCTGAGTGCTCGTACATGCATGGGCGAGAACCACTTTTTGGAGTGTACAATTTCATGGAGACACACCACAGGTTCTGCCACGTATAGATCACGGTGACACAAATACTAGCTATTTCCAACAATTTTGTGTGATTGCCACCCGCTGAGATCCGTCAGATCTTCTCTTTTCTTTTTCCTTCGCTGTACTTTTTCGCTTACCCGCGAAAATCGGCATCATAGTCTGTAGTATTTTCGGAGAGTTATCTTGTTGATGATGGCGCCTCATGGGCACCAGTGGAAAGCGCAACTTTCTGCTCCAAACGTTATATCTGGCTCCAGTCTGAAAAAGTGTAAGGATGACGTATCATTACAAAAAAAAAAAAAAAAAAAAAAGGGCATTACTCAAAGGCAGCGCAGACAAGACTTGCATACGTGATACGAGAATCACTGATTCAAATTTGTCTGCTGCAGATACAAAGAACGAGCGAGCGCCCCAGGGCTTTCGCCGTGCGAGCAGCGCAGTATAATTGACGTGCGAATAAGCCCGCGAGGGTCATATACCACACGCAGGCGCTGCACCGCGAGAGCGTTTAGGCCCTTATTGAAAGGAAGTGCGCGGCCGCAAATAATTGCACGTGCGATTTGTTTAGTGTTTCCTGTCGATTGGAGATGATGCTCGTATTGGCAGTCGGCTGATTTATACCCGGCCCCTGCCCGACTCGGTCTGGCTCAGCCGTGGCCGTGCACCCAGAAAAGTGTGTACTTAAATTCACCAAGCGCAATTTTGGGATTAATCCGAGCAGATTTTTGTCTTGAATCAAGGCCATGAGTTTTATTCAAACGTAATAGGGTCGATATGAGAACAAAGTGAATTATTGGTATCCGCGCGAAGGTCAAGTAGATTTGTACTTGATTATTTTAAGGGCATTGCACTTGATCCAAGGGTATCGGTATTTAGCTTGCTACAAGAGCACGCTTTTCTGGGTGTGGTCCAGGCCACTGGAATAAGAACCACACCAGCACCGGCACCGGCCCGCCGCAGTAATGACCGGTTCGCGATTCCCCGTGCGAAGGAAGTAGGCGTGTTGTTGGCCCACCTGGCCCACCGAACCGAGGACACAGCCGCTCCAGAGCTGATGTCATTTGTTCCGATTGGCAGCACCCGAAGTGAGCATCGACTGCTTCACCCGCCAAACGAAGAGTCTTGTTGGCCTCAGCAAGGAAAGAGAAACACAGTTTGACAGATACAACGCAGAAGGGCCGCAAAAGACGTTCAAGTTTTCAGTAACACTATACAACGACAGAGTGCATTGTACCTCAGGAGGGAACAGTCATAGAATTCAGAAACGAAACACAAATCGCTCGGAACTTCGTCGCGTGCCGTGCTGGCAGCTGCGCATCTCTTAGCCTCGACGTAACGCCGTTTACCTGCGCGGTTTTCATTTCCTACCGTCTCAGCCCTGATTGTCTCGTGAAGCGCCAGCTCATTGCTGTTCCGCACCGTGGGGCTGAACGGATACCGGCGAGTACCAGGAAAAAATTACGTCCGGAGAGTATTTCGATAGGCGGCAATTGACCAGAAGGAGCGGCCAGAAAAAGGAGAACCGGCGGCTAATTAGACGAGTGATGGGGTCACAGTGCTACCAATAAAGCGGCCGGCGCCACGCCACGGCGCACGCTGCGGCCCCTAGACACGCTTTCCACTCATCCAATAAAGGTCCCGGGCCAGCCCAGTCAGTCGGCGTGTGGCCGGCCTGTTTATCTTTTATTGCGTGCGCGCGCCCCGCGCTGTGTTGGCAGCCCTGGAATGTGCCAAGTGGCCTGTATAACAGCGGCCGGCGCCCCGGTCGGACCGCCCGGCCCCGCAGCCACCCGCCGGGCCGGGCCCGGCCCCGCTACGGACCGGACCGGCAACACACGACGGGGCCGAAGCGCCGCAAATACAACGACGACGAATTGATGCCGTAAAGTTGGCAGCGCGCAGAGAAGACGCCGGAGCCGGAAGGGAACTACAAGAACGCTGTCGAATACCACACTAAAGAGCTTAATGTTCAAGTTGTTTCGACTACACCGCAACGTAGTCGACATCCCTCACGTGACGACCCACATTTTATTTTTCTGAAAAGGTGGTTTGGAGGCTGGGAGGGTGTTGGAGGCACTGCAACCGCATGAATGCAACCTCTGACTTGGTAGACATTCCGCGGGGGTATATTACAGCGCATGCCCCGTCCCACCCCGCCCCGCTGCGGACCAATAAACGCTCGGACGATCGCGCCGCACGGTGCGCTGTGGCGGGAGTCTTGGCAGCTAGCCGGCGCGGCTCAGGGCGGCAGGCTGTTTGGATTGAAAACAGATGGACTGGATGAGTCGGTAGCCTGAGCCTGCGCCGCGCGCTACTGTCGAGTCACGCTCTTCTTACGCTCCACACGCCGCGGATAAATTTGTAGAAATCTAACGATCCTCGGTCCACTAGCATTGGTCAACTGGAGCTGTTGTCTTTTTTTAGATACGAACCCGGTGAATCTAACTGAAGTAACCAACCCATTAACGCGGAACAACCGAGGGGTCCATCACCCCCTCGGGTTGTGTACTCACGAGTGTTTTAAGTAAAGGGGAGTATTGGTGAGTACTGCCGAGTGTTCGTGAGTATTGCCGAGTTTAAGCGTGTAATGTGCGAGTGATATGGTGAGTATGAGTGAGTATTGGCGAATAATTTGCCTAGACGAGTGCGAGTATTGGTGAGTAATATCGAGTAATTTTCTTTGTGTAAACACGCGAGTAACGAAGTGGTGGACCCTTTGGTAACTCCTCTCTAATACTCGCTTATACCTTGTGAGAATGGCTTTACCTGGAGCGGAATCTCTTCCCGGCCGTCCCCCTAACCTTTCGCACTGCGCTCGTTATATCTCCTCACTAAATGCGCGGACCACAAATCTTGACTCACCGACGCGTTCTCCAAGGTCCACTTGAGTTTTTGGTTACATGAAAACCAATGGCAGTATCACCGAATTTGAATGAGGGACCGCGAAAGACGTACAGCGCTCGATGCGCACCGTTCCCAGCGCCGCAGGCCAGCGCCGCCTCCGCCGCGCGGAACGGCCTCGCCGCGCCGGGCCGGTAGGAGCGCTAGCGTCGCGCCGCCGCAGCAGCGCGACGCGCAACGTGAATCTTCTGCTTTCGGAGTTGTTTGTGTCGTTTGTGTTACGAAACTTTTGGGGTTTGAGAATGTAATATCTGTTAGACGTTTTAGGCAAGCAATTTGGTATTTGAAGACTAAAAAGATCGTACGAAGATATTTTCGTGGTGTAAGTTTCACTTGAGATGTCTTTAAAATTAAATCTGGCTCGGAGAGCCTAAAGGCTAACCTTATAACAAAGCGTGTTGTGTTCTGAATTTTACCAGGTTTTTGAGTTATGCGTCCCAAATCAAGAAGAGGTAGTGGGTTCAGTCGTCCTAAACGTGGGAGGGGCAAGAATGAAAGGGGCCATGGACGGGGTGGAAGGCCACGTAAATCAGTCGAAGTTGTAAGTTGAATGGACATTGAGTTGCAAATTGTTTTTCCACTAACTTTACAGAGCACAATTTATACTCTTATTACATGTTTTTGCTTGATGTCAGGTTGGAGAGTTAGATTTTGAAAGTTCTAGCAGTGACACTCAAACAGAGTCGTGTACTGAAAGCGATGGTAGCAACGATACAAGCACTTTTCAAAATGCACTCCTATCTTCTGATTCAGATGCCAGCACTTCAGCACTGGTAATCTTTTTTGAAGTAAAAGTTTTATGAGTATTGTTTGTTTCTCCTTAATTTATTTTTATTCATTGTTGCCCTATTTTTATTTCGCAGGATAGTGAACTAGAAAGTAGCAGTAGTTTTACTTCACATGCGAGTAGCTCAAGTACAAGTAATGTGTCAGCCAATGTCCTGGTGAGTTTTCTCAAAGTTATTAAAAGAATAATTGTTAAGTTGTGTACTTTTTCATCTGGAATGTGAGTGAAATATTAATCAATATCTGTTTTATTTATTTTTATTTTCAGCAGCCACCATCTCTTGGGATCCAAATGGAGTTAATGTCTTTTCTGAGAGCAGTCCTGCCAAATCTTTGGATTCCAGTTCTTGAAAGTGATGGAGTGTACCTATTTATGTTATCAAGAGGAAGTGATAAGGCTATACAGCGAAATGTCTACATGAAGTTTGATGGGACAGTAAGAGTTACTGCTCACCGTCGAGCCTTACCTACATCCCTGCATGAAGAAATAGTTTCCAAGGGTGGAGAGGCAACTGTTTTGGCTGAAAAGTCTGTGAGAGCTTTTGTAGATAGAAGTTTAAAAATAGTTCATTATGTTAGGAGTTTGGAAATTTGTGCTGGAGCTGATTATAAAGAGGTGTTTGAACACTTATGGAAAGGTGATAGTTTAGGTTGTGTTGACAATAACAACTTTGATGAGTGTAGGTACGAAAAGACTTTCAGGGCTGAAACGTGTGTAATGCTTGTACCAGTCAGAAAGTGGCGGTGTTCAGAGTGCAAAAGAGTGACTTCTAAGTTTCGTGGCAAGAAACTTCCTCGTGTTGGTGTTGACTTTAATCCCAACACTCCTAATGTCCTCCTGACAGAAGAACAAAAGTTGCACAAACTTCAACAGCTACATCATTCTAACAGGAAGAAAGATAGAAAGATTGACCATATAGAAAAACGTATTGCATTTCTTCTTGAAAGAGATGGTATTGTTCTTGAGCAGGATTTAAGTAATGATATTACTGATGTACTTTCAACAGCAAAACTCACCCCACTTCAAGCTCTCTTCATTCAGCAGCAGCAAAAGGCAGCCTCGTGCAAGAATGCCAAAGGAATGCGTTGGCATCCTGCCATGATTAGGCTAGCACTGCTTATCAAGTCTCAAGCAAGTAATGCACTGGACAGCCTCAGAAGTGCAGGACTCAGTTTTCCATCCGACCGTACGCTTTATGATTACAGTCATGTTGAAGAGAGGGTACATGGTGTGAAGCCACACAAAATCCAAAAGATTTCTGACCACATTAGTAAGTTTGAAAATTCTTATCAACATTTTCACAACTTGCTCATGGACGAGATTTACATATCTCAAAAATTAGTGTACCAAAAGTCAACAGGACGTATGGTTGGCTATGTAAAATTAAATGAAGTTGAACAAGAAATTATGTTACTTACAAATACAATAAATGGTGAAGATAAAATTGAAGAGCCTCCACTTGCTAAAACTATGTTGACATACATGATAAAAGGAGTGTGCAATGATGTTAAGGAAGTGGTTGCTTCGTTCACTGCAAATGCCCTCACTGCTGAATTTCTATATGACAGGACATGGGATGTGATTACAAGATGCGAAGTGGGTGGAGTGAAAATATTAGCTGTTGTGTGTGATGGTAGTTCTGCAAACAGATTATTTTTCAAGATGCACCAGCCTGCAACTGAAGTGCCTTCGGAGAAAGGATCTCAAAGTGTTGTGTTTGACACGCTTAATTTGTGCAGCCCTGACAGGAAATTATATTTTATATCTGATACTCCACACTTGCTTAAAACTATAAGAAATTGTTTTGCTAAGTCTGGCACTCATCACAAAGCTAAGAGACTTCTCACAAAAAATAATGAAACTATAGTTTGGAGCACCATTGTTAGATTATATTTAAATGACCATGAAAATACCTGGAGACAGAATTGTAAGCTCAATAGTGTAAATGTTTATTTAAATAGTTACTCATGTATGAAAGTTTTGTATGCGGCACAGGTCATGAGTCATACCACTGCTATGGATCTGAAAACAAGAAATTGGAAAGGGACGGATGAAACTGTCAAATTTATAGACTTAGTAAATAATTTCTTTGACTGCCTTAATGGAGCCCATACTCAGCAAGGCAAGAGAACAGCCAATAAGAGACTTGAGCCATACACTGACGCCAATGATACCAGATTCCATGAACTTCAAGAATTTCTTAATTATCTAGAGGAATGGAAGAGAGAGGTGAACCAAAACAAAAAATTAACAAAGAAGCAAAAAGAAAATAGTATGCTGTCAAAAAGTACTTTAGAAGGGATACAGATTACCGTGGGAGGCTTCACTGGTGCAGTAAGATACATGCTTGAGGTTCAGAAAGCCAAATTTGTGAATGCTCGTGTGTTCAACCAGGACCCTCTCGAGCAATATTTTGGTAAGCAGCGTGCAAGTCTAGGGGGAAAACACAATCCAAATGTAGAGGAATTTGATTTTACTGATGAAAAGATTTCTAGGATCAGGGACTTCAATGTGCGGAAAAGGTCAGGTAATACTGAGGCTGTTAATAAATTGTTAGATGTTAGTGATGAACCTTTACCGAAGAAGAAAAGTAAAGTGTAGTGGGTTGTGTTTTGTAAGTCTAAAGACTATTTAATGATGCAAGTACACAAATAAAGTATACCTTGTTACTAATTTTAAAAGAAAATGTTTATTTAACTCTGAATATTACCAATTTTTTATGGTACTTGTAAATATTTTCTTACATTGTAAATAAAATTTGTATCAGTCAATATTTTTTTGGTATCGAGCACCCAAGAAATACAAAAAACTCACATGAGTCTTTCTACAGCTAGGTAGAAAATGAACACATAACTATCAAACTATTTCAACTCTGGACCTGATACACAACTCTGATGTACAATTTACAGGTAATATCAATAGCACAAAATGAACTAGTCCTAGCATTTAGGCATTTGGAGCAACAGGCAGTAACATAAACATTGCAACAAAATTAAAGTAGTTTAGCACGATAACTGACAGATGAAGTGGCCTTGTTACCTTTGCCCTTCTTTGACATTTGGTTCATTCTTCTGAGGAGGACTCCTCTGCCATAGGTGTTATTGAACGTTCTCACCACTTTCACCATGAAGCGGAAAGATTCATCTTCATTTAGCTCATTATCAATTGTACAATCCCATTTACTAAGAATAGAAGGAGTAGCAGCGACAACATCCATGACATCTTCATGGCCAATACTTCCATCACACCGTTCAAGCTTCTGAACAATTTGAGCAAGCTCTAAAAAGAAAGCAAATGCATTGTCATTCACAAACATAAGACTCTTCCTGTTTATGAGATGAGTCCAATAGGATTTATCATTTTCTTGGCATACAGATGGAGTCCCCACTGTAGCAATCCTCTTCAGAATGCAGTCCTTTATTCTTTTCAGTCTGGTATTTTGTCTGTAGCGATAGCAATGTCTTATCTGAGATTTTATAGTACTACCAGCAATGTAGTGAACAACTCTGTGGCTCATAGCACTTGAAAAGTCATCTTTGGAACGTAAGTTGTTTCCTAAATTATCTCTAGCACCAAATGATTTAATTAAGTACACTAAAGCAAAATTTCCTAATTTACGATAGAACTCTAAAATAAAAGGGTAAGCAACATCTGTTGTAACAACTTGAATTCTCAGCAACTTTTCTAAAACATCATCACGGAATTCCTTATCGGCTAATTTCACAGAAATGTTTTCTAGAACTTTACCCCTTACTGCAGAGCCAAATGCTGCTCCCTTGTTGGCTATATTAATTCTTTTGAATCCAGCTACAACTGCATCTGTTACAGTTTTGAGAAATGACTTCCACTCTTCAGAATCCTTTTTCAATTTAATGGCAGCAGCTAGGTCGATCACTTCTTGGCCGTGAAGTCCGGAATACTTAGTGTCTTCAATGACTTGGAGGACAGAATGGCCTTCTTCCATGCAGTGTGTGGCTATCTCGTTGACTGGTACTTGTTTTGTGGCAAGATCTACGAAAAGCACAAAAATCAAACAAACATGTTAAGTAATATGAGACGTTTCTTGTACTTTAAATCAGGTCAGGAGTGTAATTTGTATACATACCTTTCCATTTGTGAGCTAGAGAATGGTTCCTGAGGCCCTGTGGCGTCTTCAGACCACTCCGGCAACGAGGACATATCGCGAAAAACTTCGGGGCTTCAGGTTTCTTGAAGGGATTGGACTGTTTACTCTCTGCTGTTTTGCTGCTACTTTCAGTGTTAGGCTTTGCACCTTTCTTGGTCCTTTTGCTAACTCTCTTGGACGGAGTGCTAGCTGAAGATGGGCCTTCGCCGTCAGACAAATCAGAAACGACGGATTGAAATGATGTGTCAGAAAATGAAACATTTGAGTTGTCAGATGATTGTACAGTTTCGTCGAGGCAGCTAGGATCGTCAGCTTCATAGCTCACATTCATATCATCATCACTATCCATTTTTTAAGTGAAATAATGAAAAATCTGGCGAGGTTGGAGGTAACAACACTGAGAATCTATTCAAAACAGAGCCGCAGGTGCGCTGCTGCGGCGGCGCGACGCTAGCGCTCCTACCGGCCCGGCGCGGCGAGGCCGTTCCGCGCGGCGGAGGCGGCGCTGGCCTGCGGCGCTGGGAACGGTGCGCATCGAGCGCTGTACGTCTTTCGCGGTCCCTCATTCAAATTCGGTGATACTGCCATTGGTTTTCATGTAACCAAAAACTCAAGTGGACCTTGGAGAACGCGTCGGTGAGTCAAGATTTGTGGTCCGCGCATTTAGTGAGGAGATATAACGAGCGCAGTGCGAAAGGTTAGGGGGACGGCCGGGAAGAGATTCCGCTCCAGGTAAAGCCATTCTCACAAGCTTATACTTCTCATGAACTGGCATGCCATTGCAGTTCTTTTTAACACGCGCTTGAACCACTCTGACCGTGCTGGTTACATTTCGTCCATAGCGTCGAGGTCCTATTATTGGCAGCCGCAAAGCCGTCCGAGAGATCAAACACCCCCTGCGTGGTGCGGCGCGCCCCTCACATGAATGAATGAACGCCCAGAGGCCCATAGCGGCGGCCGACAGGGAATAACACTCGACCGGTCGAATCGCGCATTGTCTGCTGCTGCCTTTTTGTGTCGGTTACTTTTTTGTAATGGACAGAAGCGTAGGCGGGTTATTCAAAGTCAAGGATCTTGGGGGCGGAGGCGCAGGCGGCAAGTGTGGACAAGATATTGAGAGATGAGAGAGAGAGAGAGAGAGAGAGAGAGAGAGAGAGAGCAGTCGCTACAGCCGCGAGGGTGGGCAACTCGCGGACGAAGCTCCCCAGCGGGCCTGCCTACCCGTAGGCTGATGACACGGGCTAGGCTCCAGGAGAAGTCCGTTAAACTACTCCCGGGCCCGTCTCCCTCGAGTGAATGGTCTCAACAGCAAAACCAACAACAGCGCCACACCTTTATCCAGGGCTGGGCCCGGGCAGGCCCGCAGTCCAGTTGGAGATTTATATAAGATGCCAAAGGCTGCTGGTGTTATCGGAGAGCAGGGAGGCTGGCGCGAGGAGTGAGGCCCGTGACACCTGCTGCCGCTGCCGGCCAGGGGCCCACCAGGGGCCCGGCCTGGCCCGGCCCGACCAGGGCCCTCCCACCCTCCCACTCCACAGCTGTATCACCTCCGATGGGTCGTTCGTCGCGCGTCCCACCGGAAACCTCTGCTAATTTCGGAGACACAAGACAAGGGGGGAATGGAGATAAAAGTTGGAGCCGTGAAGTGGCTGGTCGAGCGGCCATCAGGGCTCACACTGGGTGGCCACCCCGCCTCGCCCCGCCACCCCGCCCCGCTCCCGCTCGCTCTGGGCCCGAAGGTGTCTCGTCTGACACCGTCCGCGCGAGAGATGGATAGAGGATGAAGAGTGCGAATAATCGGTTCGCTCAAGAGTTAGTGATGAGCTAGCAGTCAAAAGTGCGACGAAAAGAGACGATTCAAATGTGAAAGAGAAAGGCCCACACACCGAGAGGTATTTTTTTTTTAACGTTAATAAACGGCTTTCCAGGTTTTCTAACACTTACTTGGGAATTAGAAAGACCTTAATTACATTCCGTCACAACGCTCTCTGAAAACCAGATCGTGAGTTTTATCCACCTAAATGTCGTCCGGTGGGCTAGTTATTAACAAGGCGGCCGGGCCGCGAGTAATATCATCACATAAAAACCAAATTTATATCAAATTTACAATTATAAAAAAACACGATTTCAGGAAATTCTGGTAGGCTCGAAGTTTATTTCTGTTTTCGTTTCACAAGATGGTCGATGTGGATATTCAGCTAAAAAGTTTCTACCTTTTCAGCTAAGTGACTGAATATGTTTACAACCTCAGTGTTCGATCAGTGTCATTAGTGTCCACATGATGACAAGTTTCAGCCTTGTAGATCAAAGGAATTAGAAATGAACTTTTCAATAGAGACATGTCCGATCAGCACGGTAAAATTGTCACCCCGGTTTTCAAGGCAACTTTCCCAGTTTTCAAGATATTTTGGAAAAAACAAGATAGTCCCCCTCCAAAAGCTAAACGTCATGGAAGTCGGAGCGACTTCCAAGACACCAGAGAGGAACTATCTCGGTTTTTCCAAAATGTCTTGAAAACTGGGAAAGGTACCCTGAAAACCAGGACGACAATCTTACCGTGAGCTTTGATTTTTGAACTCTGTAGACTCTTCACGCAATGATCATTCGGACACTTTATTGACATTTCTACTCCAACGTATTCCTCCAATTTTTAGATTTTGAACGACTGGTGTATGCCTTGAATTAACAGATTAACCCCCCCCCCCCCCCCCCTTTGCAACGGTCCTCCTCCCCTGCGCGCCGAGCCTCTCCATCAAAACCGATCCGGGTCGGCACAGGCTGCTCGGCTCGCAAATTGCAATAGAAACTGAGGATGCAAAAGCGTTTTATACAAAAAACTGACAGAAAACTTGCCATCGGACGCACCTCAAAATTTTTATAATTTTTCGCAGTATTTATCACTATAATTTGGTAAAGATTCGTTCCATACGATCGGCTGCCATCGTCAAGAATAAATAAATAATAAACTTAAGGGGCGAGAGCAATAGGCTCTCCTAACGGGGGCCTAAAAATAAAAAAAAGGGTGGGAAGAGAGACCCGCCGCGCCATTCTGATCCAGAAGCGGCGGCTCGTAAACGAGAGCAGGTGACCTTTACTGTCCGCGGTGGAGCGCGACTTTTAGCGCGGAGCGGGAGGCAGTCCGAGCAGGGCCGTGCCCTCGTGTACCTTGTTGCAAACAGTGTTGCAAAAAAGGTAGGCAAAAATCCCGCCCAATACACCTGTGCGTAACGGGACTGTATCTCGGCCTGCTTACTAGGCAACATATGTGCATGAGTGCAGGTGAGTTGCCCAGTAGGCAGGCGGAGATACAGACCCGTTACGCACAGGTGTATTATAGAGATGTGCGAACATGTTCGGATTCGAACGAACACGAACGAACCGAACACGATGTTTGTTCGTTCGGAAACGAACATTAAATGTTCGGGCACGGACTGTTCGGAAAATATCGTCTCAGAGCGTTCGTGGTCGAACAATATTTCACCACTTCCTTGCATGAATTCAGTAACAATGCCTTAAAATCAACTTTGATAAAGATAAATGTACCGCAGCTGAAGAAGTAAACGCATTTTAGAAATTGTCCAGCATTAAAATGATTAACTTTATTAAGAAAAAAGAATTTAGTTTGAAAGTTGTTTGTTCGGATACGAACACTTATGTGTTCGGTTCGGTTCGTTCGAGGTGATTTCAGATGTGTTCGTGTTCGGTTCGAGTTGTTTTCCTAAATTTTTGTTCATGTTCGTTCGAATTCGAACCAAGCCTGTTCGCACATCTCTAGTGTATTATTAGGCGGGATTTTTGCCTAACTTTCTGGCAACACTGGTTGCAACGGGACCGCGCTGCTGACGGGTTGCTCACAGATAGCGTGGGAGGGGGAGGGGGGGAGCTCACCTAAACCTCGACCGGAAGCACCTCCAAATTTAAATAGGGGTCAATTTACATCTGTGGCTATCTATACGGCAATGTACTTCTAATAATGTTGCTGCGGGAATGCCTTTTGAACATTTACCTACGCTAGTGCGAGTAAAACACACAGTAAGGGCTTTTCCTCTAAAAGGTATTACGAGCAAGGCATCCCCTACTGACTTTTACACCTAAAACGTTTCGCGGTGAAATCACGACTACGTTAGAGACCTCAACACTTATGGTGAAAATAACGCGGAGCGGCTTTGGATCATCGACAGCATTTAGCTTCTACTCGATTTTCAACGGCAGATGAAAATAAATCTTTATAGTATACTTTTCTTTCTCATCTACAAAGTCATACACCCTAAAGAGGAAAGGACAATTTTGTCTCCAGAAATGTTGAGATTTTGTGCACATCACCAGCTTGGAACAAATTTGTCAAATTTTCTGAGACAAATCGTCTAAGTTTAGATACGTATTGTACATGTAAATGTGTACAGGAAATGTGCAAAAACTCTCAATATTTTTTGGGACAAAAAATTCCTGTCCCATTTAGTGAGTAAACATCAACAGAATCGTGTGGACAAACGTATCATCTACAAATTCGTCTACAGAGAAACTGCTACACAAAGTGCTTCTTTTACCGTAGAGGACGAATTAAACAAGGCTCTCGCAGTGTTGTCCGTAGTAACGCCTCAACAACCAGTCTTCCCTGTGCCACCGTGCCAGCTAGACGTGCTCTGTACCGAAGTCCCCAATAAATCCTCTGGTCTCAGCATTACTTCTCGTCTTTTCCTTTAAGTCCGGAACCCTGCAATAATGACAACTAAGTGAATTAGACTAAAAAGTGACAATTTTTTGACTGTTTTGCATATGTTGCAAGAAATTGTCATTTTAACATCGATATGGCATTAGCTGATATAAGCCGTAGGTTACATCCCTACCCTTCGTGGTGTAAGGGCTAGCGTGTGATGTCTTGGACCTATGAATTGTAGGTTCAAATCCCGCAAGAAGCTCTCAATTGTTTCTAGTATTTGGTCACCAAGATCATAATTTGACGTCCTGCTAATGTCACTTTGACGTCAAACTTATATCAAATTGATATCATAAAAATTCGTCACTTTCATCCCAGTTTGATGTCAAACTTTTGTCAATTTTCATAATCTGAAACACGTAATTGTGACTAGGAACTAAATGACATTTCATAAATGAAATGGGAGCTAGAATTGAAAAGTTCAAGGGAAATAAAAATAACAAGAACGTTTATGATGAAATTGCGAAGGCTATGTTGAACCTGGGGTATAAGTTCGAACGTGATGCTCTGTACTCTAAAAAGAGAGGTCTAGTCACTTATTACTGCAACCAGAAAAGGAAAGGAGGGAAGTCCAAGTGGCCATTCTTTGAAGGTATGAAACATCTGCACTCTGGTGTGTGGTCTAAAGGTTTTGGGAGTGCTACCAATCAGCTGGTATCTGCTGGTAAGTTTTCGTCTCTTTTTTCTAGCAATTTTTGAAATCACATCATTAAGCAATTTTGTTACTTTCAGTGGGCTGTGATACCACTTTATCAGACCAACCAGAGCAGAGATCTCTCCTTAATGCCGATAAATGAGAGCCAGCAAAGGGAACAGCCACAAGACCAGGAAGAGTGGATGGAGGAGCAGCACGAATCTCTACATGAGGATCAGGGACTGCAAACTTCATTGCTGCCTGGGGAGGATGAGCGTGAGACGGAGGAACAAGTGGGGGCAGCTCCATACGAAGCAGCTACTTTCAGTTAGTACACAGGAAATATAAGTGCGCAATGTTGTCTTCATTGCATGCCTCTAAACGATTCCTATTTTTTTTTTAAGAGTGGAATGATGCACAAGATGCAGCATTAATAGAAGAGGTGTTTGAGGCCCAACAGAAGTTTGAAGGGAGATACCTGCTCAAAAACATTGAATTATTCAAGGCAGTCTCCAAACAAATGACAAAAAGGGAGTTAATCAAGACCATGGGCAATGCAAGAAGAGGTGCGAACACCTGAAAGCGATATTCAACCAACATATTTAGCAGCAATCAGGAACTGGAGCAGGAGCGTGCACCTGGCTCCTCTATGAGGCCATATTTGACATTGAGAAAGACAGTGTCACAACCAAGGCTCCTGTGACTGTGTCTCTTGGTGCTGTGCTCACAGTCAAGCGAGCTAATGGGACTGCTCAGCAGCCGAGGTTACGCAGGGAAAGACTGCCAAGTGAGACTCGTCAGCAGAGGATTCAAAGGTTGATGGGAAATACTTCTGCTTCGTCCAGCTCATCAGAAGGTCCCGTGGGGTACAAGAACCGAGCACTGTATATCCAACAATAAAGACTGGAAATGGAAATGCAGTATGTTGAAGAGCTCAGACAGTATAGATTGGAGGCGAGAGACAGGGGAAATGCTATTAGAGAAAGTATTCAAGTTTTGAAGGACTTAAAGGCACAGAGAGACAAATTAGAGACTACTCTAGAGTAGTGATCTGAATGCTATTGTTAGTTCAAAAGTTTCGTATGACACTGTGTTCAGCTTCTCGCCAAAGGGATGAACGTGAGCTTTATATTTATGGGTTTAGGTTCTTCTGTTGGACATTTTAGTTAGGAATATCATTCTTAAGTACCTGATTGGTCGCTGAAGCATGTTTTTGTTTTGTTACATTTAATTGAAGCTATTGTGTTCCTATGCTTGACATTCTACTTAGCAGTGTGATTTCTAAGTACCTGATTTGTCATGAACCATATTTTTGTTTTGTTTTAAGCCATTTAAGGTCTGCGTAAGACTTTATAGCTGTGAATTGAGGTGACACTTATCGAGCTCTATTTCACAAAGTTTATATATTTCATGTAAATAAACGAATTATTTCTTATATGCGTCTTTGGTTTTACAAGCACATATTTATCTGATTGAAATTGTAACAAAGAGTAGAAAAAAATCTTGTTGGGTATAGGAAGTTTCTATTTCCATCCATTCACATGATACTGGGATGCTAGTAATGTGCAGCTGCAGCAATTTGATTCACCAAGTCAGTCCTTATTTGTCTTCCCAGACGTTTAGCTCTATTCAGCAAGGCTCTCATGTTGACATTGGGGTAGCCTTAACTTAACATAAATAAAATTACTGCAGACTTTGTAGGGCGGGTCGGATGTTTAGGAGACGCAAGGTGCCCCTGGCCATGGATCCACTGTCAGTAGGAATATGAGATATACCGGAAGAGGATTCTCTGCAAAAGTATGGACCATGCTGAACCAAAACACAGCTCACGATTTGAAAGTAACACCCTTCAGCTTGAGCACCCTTAAGTTGGAGCACCTGGTCACATCCACATCCAGCTCCAGATGCGTTAGATGTCGGAGCTGCTGCTCAATAAGAGAGGTGAGCAGCACCTCCAACTTTTTATTGTCGTCCTCCTGTTTTCATCCCATGAATGTGGCTGGCAAAGGGGACCTCCGGCCGTACTCATGGTCCTCCAGGACCAGCTTCTTCAGCTCGATATTACTTTTCAGCAAGGTGCTTACAATCATACTTATATCCCTCATGTCTTTGATGGTTATATACTTGATTATGGGGGAAAATCTAATACAACCGCACACTTGTTGGATTGATGTGTCTTGCCCACAAAAGGATAGAGTTTGCCAGAGCATATGGCTTCTTGCAACATCCAACCAGCGATGACAAACTACGGAACAATTTCTGAGAAGCTCCATTTGAGGAAGAAATGAAAATATCATGCATAACAATTCGTTCGGTAGACGGTTCACCTTCATTTTCCTCCTCCTCTACCTCCTCCTCTTCCTCTTCTTCATCCATTACAAATGTGGCTGTTGGGTCGTCTAAATCCTGAGAAAAACAAACCTTGTTACTTGATTCATTTACCAGATACTACCTTCTTTTTAATATAAGTCTAAATAAGTCTTACCATAAGTGTTTCACCATTTAGGATCATGAAATTATGCAAAACGAAACAGGCAGTGAAGTGATCAACTGCAATTTCAGAATTCAAGGAATGGAGCATTTTCATTCTCCTCCACTGCATAGAAGCTCTTTCAAAGAAATGCTCTATGCGGACTCGAGATTTGCACAGTGCACAGTTAAATGCTCGCTGCTGGGGGTTCAAGTCGTTCAAATTTCTGAACAGAGTCATCATCTACGAAATATAAACATAAAAAAATGTAAGATGTTTTACAAATGCGAGTACAGAGAAACAAATATGAAGAAACCCTAACAAAGTTAGTCAGGGTATAGGCCTTATCACCAATTAGGTGCTCGTCTGGTCTCAAAAGCCCATTGTTGTCATCATTCAGCATATGCATATGCGAACCAAATTTACAATTATACAAAATTCGATTTTGGGAAATTCTGGTATAGGCTTGAAGTTCATTGATGTTTTGGTGTCATAAGATAGTTTCTGTCATGGATGGCGTAGGTTGAAGTTGGGCTACAAAGTTTCCATACTTCTTTGGTCAAGTAACTGAATATGTTAAAACTCAGTGCTTGATCAGTGCCATAAGTTTAAGTCACATGACAAATTTCAGCCTCGTAGCCAACATCAAACGCATTAGAAATTAGCTTTCTAATAGAGACATGTGTGATCTGCTTGATTTTTGAACTGTAGGTTCTTCATGCAATGATCATTCAAACACTGAATTGACATTTTTACTCGGGGGGTGGGGGAGCTTCCCCGCCTCTCCACCGCTCCTCCGCTCACCCGCCCCCACCACCGCTCTCTGTATCCGTTTTTGTTCTTCGTACTTCCGCTGAGCGCTCTAGCGGAGTACCCTATTGAGTACGAATTGTTTCGTCACGATTGGCCGTGGTCATTAGGGACCATCGAAAAGAAATAGGACTAAAAAAGTTATGGGCGTTAGTAGGCTCCCCTAACGGGGGCCAAAAAGTGTCAGCGGATTTCGCTCGCCCGGGGGCCTTTATACCTCCTTCTCTGCGCTTGACTCACTCGACGCGTCTCTGTTCCGATCAGAACCTGACATGGTTGTTGCAATTTGTTTTCGGCTCGGGCCATTAGGCCCCGCCGGGTGGGGCAGGACGGTCCAGCACGCGGTGTGTCTCCTGGGTGGGAGAGATAAAGCGAGGTGTGAATTAACAAACAAGCGAACGACTGCGACACGAAAAGCAGAGAGAGAGGGGGAGGGAGAAAGAGGGAGTTATCCCAACGAGACTCGGCCGGGCCGGGTCTCATGCATCGGGTGCAAAGCGTTGCTTTATCGTCGAGCTGCCCACACTGAGTCCCGCCCTGCTGGCCGACCGCACTGCCGCCACAGGCCCAGCCCGTGCCTGAGCTCGCACCGGGGAGGTCTGCAGTGGGTATCGCAGAGAAAATCACTCGGAGAATTCCAGGTTGTTCCAGAATCCTTCTTTGCTGAGGTCAAGATGGTGTGAGCAAATACCACTGACTAATGTTTAGTGTTTCGGCAATAAGTCCCCTTTTCCCCAATATGACCAGCCCTATATGACTATTAAGTCAGCCTTTAATCCCCCCCCCCCTCTCTCTCTCTCTCTCTCTCTCTCTCTCTCTCCCCTCTCCAGCCGTCCCTAATATAGTTGCGGAGCTGATGGATTCTCGCTGATAAGGCCAGGACCTGACTGGCCAGCAGGACAGGGTCGCGCTGGATCAAGGAGGAGGAGTGGGAAATGAAAATAAAAGGCTGTGTCGGCTGCCGCTCGTCACCTTGTGCCACAGGCCAGAGAGGCCGACGCCATGAGGCGTGAGCGCGCAGGCCAGTGTTTGTATTTGCTTGCTGTGAGTGTGTGTGTGTGTGTGAGAGAGAGAGAGAGAGAGAGAGAGAGGGGGACAGAGAGAGAGAGAGAGAAAGGGGAGGGGGATTTATGGTGACGTAGCAGCTGTTGGCCGGAGGCGCGCCGGAGACTCGACTGGGGCATTCAGCGATGTGTATCGCGTATCTGTGCTGCAGTGAGATGGCACCTTGAACGGCTCCTAGGTCCTAAAGGAGATATGGCCCGCGGCCTGGTCGCCCCTAGTACCTCTTCTAGAAACACCAATAAATTTGTAAAGGGGTCAATTTTCATGTACGGCAACCTACAGCAATATACCTGTGATATTTTTGCGAAAATACCTCTGCAAGATTTACTGGTGAGTGAAAAACAGATTTGGGATTTTACCTCTAAAAGTTATAACGATGTAAAAACTCTCCTATTGTGTTGCTGCTCTATCTCATGGTCTTATAGTAGGTCGTGGCAGTAGGCACCTCGCCTCCTGATTAGTTGAGTGTCATCGCCAGTACTTGCGCGCGCGATTACAAACCACCAACATAACGGCTGGCACGGAGATACGAACACTTTACATTACTTCAGCTTTGGGAAAGTGTGTCATGAGAAAAATTAGGAATAATGTGACAAAGTCGATTATATTTCATCGTTACGATGCATGTTGTTACCTTGATTTTAGTTAAAACTACCATTTTTGCAGGGGTTAGGTTTTCACATACTCGCTCAGACGATACACACACTGCATCCTTTAAAGATGTGAACTTTTTTTTTTTATTTCATTGCATTTCACTTGCATTGGCCGCATAATATTGTGTTGTGACATAACCTCCTGTAAGCTTCATTGATCATAGCCCTAATCAAATACATTTCTTATGTTAGTTTCAGTAGAAATAACTGAGTCACTATGAATCTGTTGTAAATTATGTATTTTGCTTTCTAGATGAGTTGAAAGATGCCAGGGACTTACTGTGCAGTTTGGGGATACAAAACTAACAGGGCCTAAAAGCATCAGGGAACTTTACAACACACCTGCCCACGAAATGAAATAATAAAGAGTAAGTGGAGAGAATTATGAGACCAAGACAAAACCTGGAATCCAAAAGTTTTTTACATATGCTCTCAACACTTTACTGCTGACTGTTTTGAGCGGGACTTGATAAATGAATTATTAAACCTTCCGTTAAGTAAAAAGCTAAAGAATAATGCAGTTCCCTCACAAAAAATTTAATACATCTTACAACGAGAAAGATGAAAGCACTAATGATTTAGTATGTAATTGATTGAATAACAATGATATGAATAACAACAACAACCATGATCACATTCAAGACAATAATGAATTAATAAACAAATGGGAACAAAAATTAAAAGAAACGTAGAATGAACTAAAATTAAAAGAGGACTAACAACTCTCTACAAAAGAAATTTTTAAGTGCATACAAGAGAAAGCAGATAAATCAAAACAATATAAATAAAAGTACAAAGAAATAGAAAAACAGTCAAAGCATGCCAATGAAAGTATCAAAACTCTTACTAGGGATAATGCTTTTCTTTTATCATCACTATCTCAACTGAAATTAAATCAAAACTAAATTGTCACTCACTGAAATAACAGAAATCATTATGGAGTATCTTCCTGGTCTCTTTAACAAAAATCAAATAAATATTTTAGTTGGCAAGAAGAAATATGCACTGTTGAGGAGTTGCAGCTAGCCTTCACTTTAAGATACATGAGAAAAAGAGCTTTGAATTTTGGAAGAAACACTCTAAAAATACGACTGCCTTCTCTGTCAAATTGCAGAGATGTTCTGCAAAACTTAACATTAGTCATGGAAACTTAAATTGTATTTTTAAAGTTATGAAAGCGGTGGCCCCAACCTTTCAGGAACACGAAAAAATTTGAATAATTGCATTTGATGAGTGCAAGGTAAAATAATTGTATGAGTATGACCAAAAAAAAAAAAAAATGATATTGCAGTGGAACCCTTTTTACAAATGCAAGTTGGCATGACAAGAGGGCTTTACGGAAAGTGGAAAGTACCAATATTCCTGGACTTCGATAAAAAATAAATGACACCAGAAGTTCTGACTAGTATCATTAAAGAAGCATATGAAGCAGGATACCTAGTGAAAGGATGTTGATCAGATATGGGTGGAGGCAACTAGGCTTGCTGCGTGACATGGGAATCTCTAAAGACAAGTCATGTATTCAACACCCTATCCTAGAAAATGAGAATGACATGCACCTCACTGCTTGAAACTTGTTAGAAACTGGTCACAGGATTCCAGTTAGCTGGTGGGTCAGTACTAAATATCATGCCAATTAGGAAGCTTATAAATTATAAGGAAGTATCGTCCTGCTTTAAACTAAAAGAGCGTCACATCAAATGTGAGAAAACAGAAAGACAGTAAGGCTTGCAGCAGAACTCATTTCCCACACAACTGCATCAGCATTGAGGAGATATTTTTCAGAGGATGAGTCTGCAAAAAAATTAGCAAGAGTTATAGAAATTATCATTGGCTGGTTTGATCTGTTCAATTCTTACAAATTGTATGACGTGCCACTTAAATCTGCCTGTAGTACACATATGGAGGAGCACGAAAAGTGTTTGGATGACATGAATACTTTAATGTCAAGCATGAAATGTGTTGGCAAAACATGTTTACAAGTAATTCAAAAAGCTATTTTACTTTCTATTTTCTCTTTAAAACTTTTAAGATTGGAAATGGAATTAAAATTCAACAAACCTTTTATTACTACCCATAGACTCAGCCAGGACCTTCTAGAAAATTGATTCTCCCAAATTAGAACAAGGGATGGCCTGCACGATCATCTATCTCCCCTAGAAGCTGTATCAAGAGTAAAAATGATAATACTTCGAAAAAAAATCCTGGGATTGTGCAAGCCAACTCGAATACTTTGGATGCAAGCGCGTTTTTGACTGTTCCTGCTCTTCAGGCCCTAGAAGATGAAACCACAAGACACCCCTTTAGAAGTTTTAGAGGAAGAGAATGTAATGATCCGACACCAGAGGATTCTTATTATGATAGTATGGAATTTCTGGAACCACCAAAACTGGTAGAGGAAAAAAATGGAAGAGGATGGAATCACATACCTTGCCGGGTGGGTAGCCCACAAATTCAAAAATAAATTTTCCTGTCTTAGGAAGCCTACCAGGGAACATAGAAATCCTCCTTCCACATCTACCCTGCCCTCTTGGGTGCAACACCTTTCTTTTGGTGGTTTAATGGAACCAGACTCTGAGTGGCTCTCTACTGCAAAAATAAATAAAATAGGAAGGATTTTTCAAGACTTTCATAATAGAGATGTGCGAACAGGCTTGGTTCGAATTCGAACGAACATGAACAAAAATTTAGGAAAACAACTCGAACCGAACACGAACACATCTGAAATCACCTCGAACGAACCGAACCGAACACATAAGTGTTCGTATCCGAACAAACAACTTTCAAACTAAATTCTTTTTTCTTAATAAAGTTAATCATTTTAATGCTGGACAATTTCTAAAATGCGTTTATTTCTTCAGCTGCGGTTCATTTATCTTTATCAAAGTTGATTTTAAGGCATTGTTACTGAATTCATGCAAGGAAGTGGTGAAATATTGTTCGACCACGAACGCTCTGAGACGATATTTTCCGAACAGTCCGTGCCCGAACATTTAGTGTTCGTTTCCGAACGAACAAACATCGTGTTCGGTTCGTTCGTGTTCGTTCGAATCCGAACATGTTCGCACATCTCTATTCCATAATGAGACTATTTTTAAAGGACTGGACTGTGTAAGAAAGTGTGTTTTCAAAGCACTTTCTACTATCAGTAATTCACTGATGATTGTACAAAGGGACGTAAGTCCACCTCCGGGCCATTTTGAGACTTTGTTGCCAAATTGATCTACAGTGCCAGCTGGTCATACAGGTGTTTACGAAATGAAGCGTAAGTCCTTAGAGTTTGCCAGGGAAACGTAAGTCCTCTATAAATATTAAGAGTACACAATTACCCATATGAAGATTGCTTGTGAGGGCAGAAGCAGAACACATTGTCAAGATATCAATTCCAAGCACGTTACATTAGTTTTAATTCAATTTTAAACACTGAAAATAAACTGAAGACTGAAATATGGATAAGGTAAGATTTGTTTGCCCCATAAGTTTATTCTAATGGATATTTTGGAAGGTTGGGTTCTACAAACTCCTACTTTTGCTGTGAAGAAAATCAATATAGTCAAACATTCCTGACAATATGTTTTTAAGTTAACTGATAGACTTTGCTTTGGTCTCTTTTTGTGAGTTAAGTTTTAATTATTTTCACATCATGGGGGTCAGAGCAGAAGAATGTTTTGTATTGAGCACTTTGTCTCACTAGACACAAACTATTGATTGTCGTAGTATTGAGGGTTGAGTCCCTTGGTCATCTGAAATGTGGTGGAATTAATTTTACTATCCATTTCACTGCAATCTACCTTGAAATGGTTAATTGTGTACTATTTATATGTATTGTGGACTTACGTTTCCCTGTCAAAATCTCAGGACTTACGTTTCTTTGTCAGATTTTGATTATGGACTTACGTTTCTCTGTGAAAGCTCTATAGACTTACGTTCCTCTGTCCAAATTGAATCATGGACTTACGTTCCTTTGTCAAAGCTGCAATGGACTTACGTTCCTCTGTCCAAATCGAATCATGGACTTACGTTTCTCTGTCAGCCCAAGAGGAGGGTGACCTAAGACTTAAGTCACACTACCTCCATACCCTTTAGTGCAAAGACATCAAACAAAGCTAGGGTAGTTGCATAAGACATTTAGAAGGAACTTTGTGAAAGAAAAATGGTAATAAAGTGATGAGTGCCTAAGATATATAGAAAAAGGACACTAATTTGACTATTCTGTAAAATTGGGGAAAATGGACTTACGTTCCTTTGTCAAATAATCAGTGAATTGTTTTCCTGAACCTGCTGTGAGAGCATATATTCTGCAAAGAACTTGAATTAGAATTGAATTTGTAAATACTTATGCATGTCAAAGGAAACAAAGAGGAGAAAGTAAGAAAAGAAGAGGAGAAGGCCAGAAGAGAAGAGGAAAATTCTAACGCTAACGCGTTAAACGGCCCCCTAGGTTTTAAAACTAGCCACAGAATGAGAAAAAACTTAAGTCAGAACTATTTGTGAGAATCGCATCACGAATAAAACACTTAAGTCAGAACTATTTGTGAGAATCACATCACGAATTTTATCCGCTAAACAGAAGTCCCAAAAAATGTTGACCATCCGTCAACAACACATCCTGGACGAGCACCAAATGCAGCCACCAATCATACAAAAGTGGGTGCAAATCTTACATTTTCCATTCACTTACCTTAAAATGTGCATTTGGCCACACAAAATAGCGCCCAACGGGCAAGCTATCAACAACCTCTAGTTTTACAATTGAATAATGAACAGTATTACGTTCTCGTACAAACTTTTTAGAAAGGAATTCATGTTTTCCTTAGATGAGAAAAATAAATAAAAGCATTTAGTGAAAACATGGGCTTGGAGTACAGAAATATAAGGTGGTGATTGTTACCGCCCCGGCGGCTCTACTCGGCCTGCTGGCTCGGCTTGTCATTGTCATAGAAACTCATGATGCAAATTGATTTTATGAAAAACGTAAAGACGAATTGGCTACAAACGTATTCAAAAATTTTCTAATTTTTGGAAGTATTGTTTATCACCATGGATGGTGGGGGAAACACCGCATGCGCAGTAGCGCGCTGCCCAGTCAGGCAGGCGAGCCCGCCCGGACAGACGGCAGGCGGCCAGCCCGGCCGCCTCCCCGTCCGCGGGTCGTACGGTTTGTGAACAGGTCCAGCACATTCCTCTCACTGCTCGGACCAAAAAACTGACTTCGCAGTGATGTGTATTGAACATTTGTGATACCAAACTGATAATAAAAACGGTTATAAGTGTATTTGTTCGCCCTCCAGCTGGTTCCCCAGGTGCAAAAGCAGCGTTCGGCCGTTCATTTGCAACTTCTCCAGGGCGCCCTTCTCTCATGGTTACTCCTGAAAAAAGGTTAGTTTTCAAAACCTAAAACACTGTAAAGTAATGTACAATTAAGGTTAGCCCACCTGTGGAATTATCCAATTTTTTTATGCGTAGATAAAATATTCTGATATTTTCTGGAATTCTACAGATCCCACATATCTGGACTGCCTGCTCTGTTCTGCCTTCCGCGCAGGAAAACAACCCATTAAAGGCATAACATATTACGATTCTGCATGGGAACAACGTTACCAAAGAGCAGCATCAGGTGAAACAAGTTTATACTTACGTAATAAATACTGTACCTAATTTGCCTTCTTTATTTAGATTAACTTATAATATAAATTTTAATCTAGTCTCAGCAGCCTCCAAAAATTCCCTTGCAGCATCCAGTTCAGGTAAGTCTAAATTAAAATTTCTTGTAACTTGTGAATTTCTTTTCTAATCACTTTTATTTAGCTGTGACAGCTGGTGTCGTTATGTCGTGTAAAGCCCCATCCTCTGCAACTTCATGTACGTATCTTATTTAATTTATAAGTAGACTTGCTTTTGCTGCTTTTTTTGCACTAATAGCATGACACAAAACCATACGGCTACCTCGTGCCTAAAAATCCATTCCTTATGGGCCTTTTTAAAACATAAAATTGTTTTCCAGACAAGAAACAGTGCACCACAAACTCAGTATGCAGATGTTACGCCACAGTCAACAGTCATTAATTGGACCGAACAGCAGAGGATGGAGGCGGTTGCAGCGCTTGCATCCTTGGGCCCAAAAAATGTGATGGGTGATATCACCAACACCAACAAACTGTTGTAAAAGTAGGTTGGCAACCCTGCTCTCATCGTCTGCTGGAGATAACTCGACCAGCCAACAGCTGCCACCTGTTGGCCACCCGAAACAACATCGCACCTGACGTATGAATAAAGCTCATTCCCAAACCTAATCTCATCTAGTCACTCGAGCTCGCTCCATCGCTGTAGTTCGAATCGCCCCCCGTCGCAAGTCTCAGTTTGCTATGAACCTTCCTCGTCCACGTAATTTTCCCCGCCTGTTCACGACTCTTCAATCCAGTGGCCGACCACGTGCAGCGCCTCGGTTGGTCAACTTTCAGGACGGCAACACGGAAGTCACCTGGACCTGATTCAAGCAAAACTTCGCGAGGTACTTCATCGGCAAGGAAGACGCCGCCTCCAAAGTGGAGTGGGCGCACATGATGCGAGAAGCAGGTGACCAGGTGCTAGAGGTGTACAACTCATTCAAGATCAAGCTTGTGACATACAAGAAGAACGAGGTCGGGGACGATGTGGTTGACGAAGACTACGCAGTCAGGATTACGCGAAGGTTATCGAGCAGTTTGATCAATATTCTTCCCAGATCCAGGACTTCACTTCCCATTTGTTTGTAGTGGCGGTACTTGGGCATCCTCACCTGTTTGCATTAGATGTACTTGGGCATCTCCACCTGTTTGCATTAGATGTATTTGGGCCTCCCCACCTGTTTGCATTATACGGACTTAAGCCCCATCTGTTACCTGTTGCAACTGGAGTTGAGTGTGGTGTGTCAGTTCTAGAAAGTAGCCCTGCAAGCAAGGAAGCAAACATCAAGTAGAAAATTAGGATTACAAATCACAGAAACTGGACACAAGAAGGAAACGTAAGTGCTCAACTCATACCATTATCGCTCCTCCTTTCTCCTTGAGTTCAGCCTTGACCAGAACCAGGTGCAACTCCCCAGCGAATAGGGTTGATATGTAAAAGAAAAAGGGTAATAAGCTTCAATAAATTCTGTCAAAATTTCATGAAAATTCAGGGAATAAAAGTAAGTACCTCCAAAGGGTCTATCACAGACGCAAAACCAGCAACCCGGGTCCATCCCCCAATGAGTCTTAGGACGCTACGATTCGGGTACAATACTGTAGCAGACAAACAACCGAGACGCGTTCACCAACGTCTTGAAACGAGAAAGGAGTTCATGTCTAGTTTTTTGGAGGAACGGGTACTTCATGAATTGCTCTAGAGTAGCCGACACGTGGTGGGTAATCTAATATTTGTTTATGATGTGTTGGTGACATCTGGATGCATAATTTTTACAGGATCTAGGACTGCTCGCCCCAGCTCACTCGCCCCAGTACCGACTCATCCCGTGCCCATGTCGTCCCGAACGCAAGTCGCCCCAGTGCTAACTCGCCCCCATTAAAAGTATTTTTTAAGAAGGGATCTGATAAAATGTTCTTATCCAAGGACTGACGCATTACGGCTAGTGGTGTCGGTTGGGTGGACGGTCGGGCACCTAATGTGTCTGCCCTGTCTCTCGGGCTCGCTTGCCGGCCAGTAGCTCGAACTCTCTCATGCGTTTATGTGTGCTCTGCCGTCCACCTAAACGATACCTCTAATTACGGCGGATTCATAGCCGTTTTATTTGAAACCTAGGCAACCTTTGCATAGACAACGGTGATGATCGTCCTCTAAAAGCTTTGCTTTTATGATTGACTGCTTACGTGGCCCATGCGTCTTTTACCCTGAAAACTAAACAGAGTACCGAAACTGCGCCCTACTGTTAAAAATCCTGTAAGCAATTACTGTTTGCTCATGGCTCGCACCGTATTCCACACTTTGCAAAAAAAAAATACTAAAAATAATACTCTCTTTTTTCAAGTTTTACGACCGCAAGTAAATAGGAGTTGTAAATCCCAGACGTGATCATTGCATAACTAATTTAACAGTGATCATGATGTACACTGTTAAGTATTCAAAGTATGCAAAATACCGTAATTACTTATTGGTGCACGAATTCTCACAAGAATTCTAACAAGTATGTACCTTCGTACCTACGTTAGCTATGTACAGAGGGCTGGGGCATTTTCATGTGATAGAAAAAAATGGGGCGAGTTTTTTTGGAAATTTGGCAGGGGGCAGGCGCGGTTTTAAGTCGAGCTGACGGGAGGGGCGGATCGGCTGACCGCGAATTGCCTATATACAGGGGTTTTGTACCTCAAATTGCCTACTTACAGGCGGATTTTGGGGCTGACGGGGGGGGCGATCGCCCATTCGCCCCCCCCTTAAAACCGCGCCTGGCAGGGGGCGAGTTGGCAAAACCTTGCATCCAGAACTCGCCCCAAAACCGGGGCGAGTTGGCCTTGAGGCGAGTTTGTAACGGGGCAAGTTAGCTGGGGCGAAATGTCCGGCACCCAATTTTACACACATAATTTTGCTTTCAATAGCGCAAGAAGGTTAGGCTAATGGTGCAAGGTTCTATGATAAGTTTTGAAAGTTTGTAACAATAAAGACATTCTACGGCAGGTACTTTTTTTCAATCATAATACGTTGGTTGATCCTGAACATAAACTGCTTTGACTTCAGATATGATGCTGGACAGATCTCAGTAAAGGACTAAAGCAATTTTAATTATTTTTTAAGTTTTTTGATAAGTCAAAAAAGCGGTTAGGTCAACATGTCACTTTCAAAATTTGTCAGAAAAAAAGAGTCAAGTGCCCTTGACTCCTTCTGCTTCTTGCGAAATTCTGATGCATTTTGGGTCAAGTAAACATAGCCCCTTTAGTGCTATCCTGGCCTGGCAAGTGACAAGTAAGCATCGTGTAAAAGGAGTCAAGTCGACTTAGCGTATTTTACAAAGCTCTATAACTCTCATCCTATGGGGTATTTTTCTATAACATTTGATGAATATAGTAGCAGACTCTAATGTACTATAACATGCCATAAAAATCTCAGTTTGGGGCTAAGTCAAGTTATCCCCTTGTTTCGCTTCACAACAGAGTTTTACTCTCTACCCTCACAATAATTTTACCATAGTTATAAAAACACCGTCGTCCACCAGGATCTCTTGATATCATTTTTTATCTTTTTTCCGAGGAAATATCCTGAAAATCTAAGGACTTTTACTCAATATGAAGGAGCTTCTGAAAGTTTTCCCTTCTTCCAAATAGCAGACATTGTTTTTACCGTGCGAGTTAGCTGACACCTTTTATTTTTATTTATTATTCGTAGAAATATTTTGGTAACCTAGGTGTCATCTGCTGAGAAGATGCTTTTTACGGAACGGGATATCAGCTTTGAAACGCACCGCATATCAGAGAACGCTGCCGGTACGCTGCTGCTGCCGTGGCTGGACGCGTGTGTCGGGTCAGGGCAGATATTAATTGGAAGATTCTAGCCCTTCCGCTGGCGAGGCAAGGCAGGCCTTATCGCTGCGTCGCTCCATTCAAACGCAGTCATAACGACAGGGCGAGGCCAGACGAACGACCGACCAAAGGTTTTCTAACTATTTACTTTGTGGGGAAATGCTCAACCCTGTGCTGGCCTCTCTCTCTCTCTCTCTCTCTCTCTCTCTCTCTCTCTCTCTCTCTCTCTCTCTCTCTCTCTCTCTCTTAGGGCCAGCCGGTGCGGGACGCGTCATACGCCCTTGGCCATGCTCAGAGCCACAGGCCTAGGGCCATTAATTATTTCGAACAAACGTGGCGTAGCGCATCTGGCTCTGATAAGGAGACGCGGGGCAGAGCGTGCGACACACGATGGTGGCCCCCAGGGCTGGGCGAGGGGCCAGGCAGGGGAAGTGAAGGCAACCGCAAAGGCGAACTGTGGTCACCAACTAGCGGGTACTAGTGGGTACTGGGGAGGGCAACGTAATACACAGCGCTCCGCCGGAGGTGTGCGCGTGGTGGGGTGGGTTCGGTGGGGCGTGGGGCGGAGCGGGGAGGAGCGGGGCGCTGGTGCGGTGAGAGCAGCGGAGTTGGGGAGAGGACGTCGGCAGCCATATTGTACTCTGTAGCGTCGGAGCGGCTACTCTTTTTAGACAGCTGGGTAGTCCTGTTTGCGATTTTTTTGAAAATTGGTAGAGTTGACACCTGACACTTAAGGCCGACCCAAAAATTTCGCGTTTATGAAAAAGAAGATGTTTTGTTATTTTGGTTTAGTTCTGGCTTTATTGTGATGTGATTGGTAATAATTGTGACATAATAGAGACGCGGCAACATTTGATTGTGTTTCATTGATGACAGACTGCCAATGGTACTTTGAAAATTGGTGAAAGGGATTTTTGCCAAAGATTGGCTCATAAACAAGTTTTCATAATTTATTTATTTCTAAAAAGATTAGTTAGTTGATTTATAAGAACATTTCATTTTACCTTGCCTTACTCTGGCAGCAAGCTTCAGTTGATGTCTGAGAGAATGATTACGGTCCTAGACATTATTTTGAGTGCTATGGCTCAACAACGTAACATCCCCCAACTATGCAGCAGCAATCCTGACAGATCAACCTTTTGTGGCCACCATTCCGCACACTCAGGATTTTTTTGACAAATGTTTACTTAAAAACAAGTTCTCAAGATTTCTTTTCAAAAAAGTTTAGTAAGTTGATTTGAACCTGGCTGGTACCATCATCGATAAAATGATGCTCATCAAGATCTTGATCCATATTGTTGTTCACATCCCTTTCCTCTGATGTCTCACCGTCCTGGAGTGTCACCATCCATGGTATCTTTGCAGGGGAGTTGGTGACTTTGGAAGAGCTGTCAGATTGGTGGGGAGACTTTACAGGAGATTTGGCCTTAACAGGGAACACAACTGGAGCTTTAGCAGGAGAACTGATTGGAGGCGTTACTTTGGCAGCATGAGCTGCACGAGCCGCATTCAACCTTTCCATCAACTCAGCAGTTCTTCGTTTTTCTTTTTCTTCTTCAGCAGTTGCACCTTGTCCTTTACGAGTCTTAGTAACATGCTTCTTAACAGAGGGCTGATCCTTCTCCTTCACTACTTTGCTCTTGATTTGCAACTCTGGAGCTGATGGAGGTGGTATGATGGGCTTGGCAGCTTTGCGGTTCTTCAATCTAAAATTTCGTCCATTTATTTGCCAAATTACTGACCGTTTAGGCACTAACGGTACGTTTTCAAAGCAGAAGGGAGCGAAGGGAGAGCTGTAGTCTCGATGGTGCATCATTTCAAACTCTCACTGTTTTTGAAGAGAATGCCGTTACGGGCAAAAGGCCCGCCAAAGGTCCGATCATTCACAAGCTAAAAGGACGTTTCGTGTGACTTAGGCCCGCCCCCTGTCGAACGGAGTTGCCAGCGTAGCAAAGTGGAGCTGGCAACGACGTTTCGCGGAAGGGAGGGCGCCTGCTTGTTTTTCGCGCTCAACCCCCTGGCAGCCGGCCCGGCCCAGGGGGCCCTTGGTCGGCCTCACTCAGGTTATAAATCGTGACTAACAGCGCTCATCAGCCGGCGTGTAACTTGACACACAACCCTCTCAGTGTCCAGGCGGGCGCGCGCGCGAGTCCCCCCAGCCAAGCCGAGCCCCTAAATAAATATCTCCATAAAATCTCACCTGGGCCTTTTGTACGAGCAGAGGCAGCGGTATGGATATTCGAGCGCACTTAATCTCGGCCCGATTATCGCGCGGGGCCAAGGCCGCTGGCCGGCAGGCGCACGTCCCCGACGTGTACTGGGAACGAATAGGGCGGGCGCCGAGTATCAATGACGGCCTAGAAACGAGGCGCAAGCCCGGAAGGATTTCAAAACTTCCATGATAATATATACGAGCTGCACTCTAAATGAGTTGTGAAGCGGAAGAAGGGGATAACTTGACTTACCCCCAAACTGAGATTTTTATGGCATATTATAGTACGTTAAAGTCCACAAAATTTCTTGTTATTTTTTTTACGAAATAATGCACAAAAGTGTTGAAATGCACGCACAAATATTTGAAAAAGATTTGATTGCTGAACTTCGCACAAATTAAGAACACAAATTGAGTTACTGTTTGATTGGACATTGTCTTTGCCGACCTGAAGGAGTTCTAGCCAGGTCTCACTGAAATCCGCGCCACGCAGGAGGACCCTCTTAAACTCACGGTCTCGGGTCCGTTGATTGCCGCCTGTCGCATCGCCCACAACGTGGATCGGATTACCGTCGCTAACGCCGCCTGGTGCAGCACCGCCGAGCACGCCCGACCTGACCCGGCCTGGGAGGCCTCTAGAAAGTACTGCTGCCGATAAGTTCTCTAAAAACCCAAGTGTGTGCAGAGACGTCTTTTCTTTCGGCTCTACCATGCAACGAAAACGCGTAATAAGGGAAGAGGATGCGACGCGGCCAGAGCCCCCTATACGTTTTTATATTGTAGAAGAACTAAAGAGTTTTAGTTTTGCAGTTTAAACTGGCAAACTACTATTCACTAAGATTTGAAGAGTGACCGGCATGCTTTTAATTGGAGCGTGCCTGGTAAAGCACATTTTCTTTTGGAAAGTGCTTTGTAGTTGACTCCAAAAAGAGCGTGCTATGCACAGGGACGTAATTAGGGACCCAAATTTCCGATTTTCGGCTGTCATACGGGGCGCACTGAGCCGCAGTGGTGGCCTCGTGTGCGGCCCCCGCCCCCGCCCGCCCCCGGTCAAGCCCCTCGCCCCTTTTTTGCACTCATCCCGTGCCCTGCTAGTAGTAGAATTCGAGGTTTGCCCCTGAGGTTAGGCAACCCGCGATGCATCCCCTCACACATGCCCTAATTACGTCCCTGGCTATGCACACACTCGGGTTTCTGGAGTTGATGTTGAATTTGAAGAAGAAGGTCATCGTCTACTTGTCTCTGAAAGTCTAAATGATGCCAACATAGACTGTTTCCCAAACAATTCAGGTAAAAAAAATATCGCGCTTCTGGAAAATTCACCTGGCGTCGTTGAAGCATACGCGTAAGCCGTTCGCACCGCTACACTGGCCACATCGACGGTGTGACCTAACGTCGTACACTGGCTGGCGCTGGTCTCTCTGTCTGTCTCAGTCGGACACACACATACACACTCGGCACGGCACACACTCTCGGTCGTTTTGTGAACTGCTGCATCGTCTGCCATAAAACAAACGCGGACAACGCCTGCGCCCGGCCAGCGCGGAGTGTGTCGAGATGAGGCGATGAGTCAAGCTCATACGGAGGGAGTAGGACTTTACTGTGATCACGATCGTAATCATGACGGTCCCGAGAGAGGTGAAAACGAAAAGAGTAATGCTCGGCGTTAAACCATAGCGGTGAGCTTCGCGACCACGCAACTCGGTAAAGCTTTTGAAAACTCAGAACCCCTCGCCGCACGACGCCGTAGAGACTAGGTGGGACGGCGCCCCCGCCAGTCAGTGACCTAAATAAAAAAAAAGCTGCTCGCTTCTGGCTGCGCTGCTCTCTGCAGGCTGCTCGCTGTATGACAGTACAAGCAGGCTGACACATTCGTATCATCTGCTAAAAACAGACCACGCGACCGTGACCAAAAGTACCGGAGGGCCGGAACTTGAAAGCAGATTATACGTATGGTAGATGCATGGTAGATGTCCCTACGCGTCTCCGGCCGCAGGGAAGCGGAGCGCTGTCACGCTGCTGGGAGGGGTGAAGGGAGGGCAGAAGGGGGCACCGGCCCGGCCGCACACAGGGCCCGAGAGGTGGCGTGGAGTAGTCGGGGCGAGCGCGCGCCACGCCGCGGCGCCGCGCCGGGCGACTTTTCCCACCTGTATATTTATTTCGGGGGCTAAAACCATAAAATACTAAGAACAATAAGGTGGAATTTAGTGTCAATTCTTCAAATAATTACTACACGGATTACACAAGGATTACACTTGCAACAGAACTCAGTATTACGAGAGTGGTGGCCCCCTTGGCTGGGAGGGGCGAGGTTTTTTCTCCAGCCGGGGGGAGGTGCGGGGCAGGAGGGGGCACCGGTTCTGACGGCCCGGCGCTGACGAGAGGTGGCGTGGAGTAGTCGGGGCGCGCAACTCGCGCCGCGGTACAATATTCTGCCACACTGGCTCCACGCTTTGCCGGTTGCTCTCTGCTGGCTGTATGACAGTACAAGCAGCCTGATACATCCGCATCATCTACTAAAAAGAGATAACGCTACTATGCATATCCCTAACTAAAGAAAGGGGGATAGAGCAGAGTGGCTGGAGACAATAGACTCGGAGACCGGCATCGTCTGGTCTGTAGAGTATCAATGGGATCGGACGCGGGGCCGGGCCGGAGACGTTCGGTATCAGCAGCGCCACTCGGGCGGGCGTAAAGCAAAGTGGAGTGGACGCGGCACGCCACCCATACTGTCCATTCAGAAACTCGAGCTGGCTGAGCGCGGGAAGGGACATGGCCCGCGGGTTGCGGCCCAACGAACACGGCATGGACGAGGGGAAAATTCACATTCCAACAAGAGCGCGTCATTAACACGACTAGGTTTCCAGAATGCGCCAGACTTCCCTAGCGGTCCCGGTGACAGGCGCGTCAGCTATATATAGTCGCACGAACGCTTCGGTCGCATGATGGTGCAAGCGCTCTCCGGTACAGAGGCCCGGCCTGCCCAGCCCCGCCCCGCCCCGCCCCACCAGACCGCAGAGAGCCTTTCCCACGGGGCCGAGCGGTCGGGCCGGCGTGCGCGAAAAGGAGAGGGACCTTTTGTTCCCCTGATTGAGCGAGACGCACGGCGTGTGCGTGCGGGCGGGCGTGCCGGCGCGGCGCTGGCCAGCGTGTCACGGCGTGGCGGGGCGTAGTGGGGCGGTGAAGGGGAGGTGTAGTGAGGGCGGTCATCTGCCGCTGCCGGGATGTTATTCGGGAGGCGAGGCACAGGGTGGGGCAGCGCTTTTACAGTCGTCCCGAAACGCGGAACGGGAGGCTCGAGGAGGTGTGCGACACGCGCACACTTGCGGCTGCGGGTGTCCATGTCATTCTCGGCAGCAGCAGGTGTATCTTTGCCGCCGGGGCGAGGGAACGTGCGCCGCCTTATCGACATGAGGTCCGTATCAGGAGTCCGGACTGTGTCGGGCCGAAGTGTGGTGAAGTGCAGGGCCGCGTCCGCAGGTCCGAGTGTCCGGAAACCATCCGGTCGAGGCAGCCGGGCGGCGGGAGGCCGGGGGCAGGGCCAGGGTGGGCTGGGCAGTGCTGCCCACACGCGGAGAGGCGCGTCCGTACCTGCGAGCACCTTCGGTCACCTCCGGGCACCTCCGGGGCCCACCTACCACCAGCCGGATTCAGAGCCCTGCTCTGTCCACACAAGGGCAATTAATTCCCCCCTCCTCTTCTGAAAAACCAAAAGAGACATCTTGTTTTTCCCACCCCGGGAGACAAGGTGCCGGTTTTATCGCCCGACTCCACCCCATCACATGACGGTCCTGCCGGAGCCCCACCCAACCTTCCGTTTCCAATTCCTCCACATCTCCAAAGTGCAACTTTGATAGAGATCGCGGTTCTCCCGCTGGACGGGCGGCCGGTGTGTTGGTTGGGCCCCGACGGGACTTCGGTAAGGGGGAGAGAGAGAGAGAGAGAGAGAGGAAGGAGAGATCACTCGATAAAAAGGGTGACGTCGCCCCCACAGATGTCTCCCTCCCGCTTGGTGGGTCCGGGTGACCTGGGTTACCCGGGGGGTCGTGCCGTATGTCTATGGCTGCTGAGCTGGGCCGCACCCGCCCGGGCGCCAGTGTGCGGCGAAAAGTGCGGCTGGTTGCCTACATTGAGGATTTGGCCCTTCCAAATCCTCTGCTGGCAATATTGTCACCCAGAAACAAGGCAAAGATAGACTTAAAATTGAAGTTGCTCAGTTTCGAACCCCGTGTTTCTGAGCCGGGGGCCACGCCGGAGACAACTGCGCTACCGATTTCGCTGGAGAGCAAAGGGTCGTCAACTGCCTTCAGCCGTATACGGAGATATACTGGTATTATTAGTAATATCAGAGTAATAATAGGGTAATATAGTAATATTGGGGTAATATTGTAGAGAATAAGGGTAATATTGATGTAATGTGAAGGTAATATCGCTAATATTGAAGTAATATCGGGGTGATATCAATTTCGTGTACAAAGGAATATCAGAGTTGACGACCCCCTGCTGGAGAGGGAGACGGGCCAGGCGCGGCGCCCTCTTGTGGGTGGCGAGAGGTAGTGAGCGATTGCGCTGTGTTTTCATGCACTGAGGTTGGCATTACCAGCCGTGGCAGGTCCCTCTCTTTCTCTCTTGCACGGCGTCGCCAGGCAGTCCATTGCAGATTCTCCGCGGCGGCCACCCGCGCAAGCAGGGGGCACCTTTTGTCACACAATACAACAGTTACGACGACGACCCTGCTCGGAGCTCCCGGGCACTCAATTCTTCATGAAAGAGAGGTCTGGCACACCGCACGAAAATATTAATTGCGTTTCCTCTGCTATTTTTAAACCTTTTTGTAGATCTATGGCGACCACATGCTGATATTGTGCTCAGAAAAACGAAATAAAATTAAAATAAACTGCTATCATATCAGCGGCTGAAACTTATTCTTATGTTTTGGCCTTTAAAAGATCACGCTACCTCTCGTTTGTTTTACATGATGCCGTCTGGGGGCGTAAACTTTAATTGATGCTGAATGCACCGTGGACTCGAGATCTACTGTCATTGTTTTGTCATCTACAGATCGCCGTCGTCGTCGAGGGTCGATGTTATGGCAGGCCATGGCTCACTTATCGGCCCGATAGGCTACTTCATAGAAGGCTCAGAGATTGTGTCCGACTGATCTGCGGTTTATGGGTCTGGTGGTCGACGACGTGGGAGGGAAATGGGCACGCTGCTGGGAGACTGGGAGGGTGGAGGCGAGGTCCCCCGGGGTGTCCTGGCAGTGGCGCCAGCAGCCAGTAGCCATACAGCGCCCCCACTCACACACACCGACACACACGCACACCACGCACCACACACACAGTCCTGATTAGGACAAGTTCATTACGTCACGTTTATCGACTCGGACCCAACACCTTTCCGAACTTTACGACGGGACGCTTCTTCGAAAATCCGGGAGTTCCTTTCGTGTAGGAGTCAGTCACCATCAGAGCCCGCCTGTTCCATAAGGCGAGAAGCTCGCATTATTCACACACCCTTCCTAGCACATACGCCTGACGCAGGCCCCCTCCTTTTAGCGTTTCACACGGTCACATTCAACGCGTCGGACTTATTTTTTTGCCGATCTTCTGAAAAATCCACGAAAGATAGCGGCGCGAGCCAAGCAGCACTTGTCACACAGTTGTGTCAACACTGATTACTCGCGCAATTTATAAAAGCGTTATCTGATGCTGCCGCCCGGCCCCGCCCGACCCGTGCGGGCCCTTTCCCAGGCTGTCTCAGTGATGGATGGAAAGTCTGATTGAAGGCCTGCGCCGCTCGGGGCGCCTCTACGCGCGACGCGCCCGAACCGAACTGATCAGGTCACCTCCAATATGAATTGGAGTGATTGACCTATTATCACGCCAGTCTGGCAGGATTTTCTCACACTTTTACAGTGAAAAATCCAATTTACGATGGGAAATCCTGAGAGGCACGAAGGAGCAGACAATTTTAAGAGTTTCTTAACTTTTATTTTGGTTTAAGTTTTATTCAGAACCAAGAAAAAATTCAAATTTCCTTGATCTAGTTGTAGTCTATTTTAGTTTCACACAATTGAAGAAAAGTATTGGTTCCGTTTCGGTAGTTGTAATGAATGGCCAGTAAAGAAATGTTCAATTACCATGATTTTTGAATTAACAGTGTAGTCAGTAGAACACTGCATTGACATTTTTGTTACGTACTCATTTAATTTTTAATTTATGAAGTACTTTGCATGACTTGAATCAACAGGTCTCCAGCCATGGGCCTCTTATGTCACGTCGAGTCCTGGCAACAGACAGGCGCGAATTTTTTGTTGGGTGGGGGGGGGGGGAATCACTCCCTCCCTCCCGCCTGGGGCTCAGGCGGGGCCCCGACAAAGGGAGTAAGGTGAAATAGAGAGAGAGAAAACAGAAGAAAATGGAGAGGAAGAGAGAGAAAGGGAGAGAGAAGCAGGGTGGAAGACGGTAAATCCAACGCCATGGCGTCGGGTGCACCCGATCCATCCGAGGAATGCGCCACACGAAAATCTTCTACCAACTCTCAGTACTGCATTGGTATTGAGCTCAAAATTGCGCCATTTAAAAGCACATTTTGCTGCATTGTGACATGACATTACGCTTATTGCGGTGAAATTCCCGAATAAGTTCAACAATGTATTACAGAAGTTTATAGCTCCGCCGATCCAGCCGAGCCGAGCCACCGTGCAGCCGGGCAGCGCCGAGAGTCAGGTCGGCACGCTGCGCTCTTTCACTATCTTACACGCAACGTCGCAGTGTTCTAATGTGCGCATACCTTAAAATTGACATGAGGATAACGGATCTGGATTCAGAGCGTCAATTTGTACCTTGACTCTAGCAAAAATCTAGCAAAGCTGATTTGAAAAAAAAAAAAAAAAAAAAAAAAAAATACGATTTCAGGAAATCCTGGTAGGCACGAAGTTCGTTAATGTTTTCGTTTCACTAAATACTTCAGTAGATGATGGTTTATGTAGAAATGTGGCCTTATGGGTCATGTTATAGACTTTGTTTCATCTGAGGGTCTCTAGTTCAGCGGGTCACATGCCAAACTTTATCTTTCTAGCTCAAAGGATTTAGAAGTCATTCTCTCAGTAAAAATAGTTCGATCAGCTTGATTTTTGAACTGTACACTGTGAAAAATATGTACGGAAATGTCCGGCTAATTTTTTTCCGGACACTGCCGTACTTGACGAAAACGGAAACGTCCGTTAAGATGTCCGTATGGTTCTTTCTGCAGTACCGTAGGAAGAAAAAGTAGATCACGGCTTGGAAGGATTCGTCCGTACCCATCATGGTACGGAATGTTTCCGTCATCGGTTCCGTACTAGTATTCTCATTTTTTACAGTGTATAGGCTCGTTGTGCAATGGGAATTCGAACACAGCTTTTACATTTTTATTCTAACGTGTCGTTCGAAATTTTATTGTTTGAACTACTGTGCATGAGTTGAATCAACAAGTCCTCGGCCACGGTCCTCCTCCCCTGCGCGCCGCGCCGAGGGGTCGAGCACCCGCAACAATGGCGACTCGGCTCGGCTCCCCGTTCCACGCTGCTTTCCTGAGACAAGTCGAGTATTACCATAGAAACAAGGACCTCAGGTCGAAATTTCTCAAATTGGTCGATAACTTTGGGCTGGCTTTTCAGCAGTGAACTCGGGAGATTGAGTTCTTCCTCTCTGCCAAGTCTTATCAAAATCGTATAGAAAAATCAGGATCTCTGTAAAGGGCCGTGCTAATAAAAAAATCGCATCCTGACACAAAGCTATATGGCTACTTCGTGCCTTAAAAAATATTTAAAAAAGTACTACAGCAACTGACTATGAAAGTTAATAAAAATACTCCGGACGTTATTCATTTTAATACTTGGTGTTGTTTGATCTTTTGTGAGTTTAGTGACACTTCTCTCCTCGGAATATTTTTGCGAAGTGTTCATGGAGCAGTCAAAGTGCACTCCAGTGGTGCCAAGAGGGGGGTCGGATGTGAGTAAATGGGAGGTGAGGGTGAGTAAAGGGGAGGAGAGGGAAGAGGTAAAAAGGGTGGAAGAAAATGGACAAAAGAAGGAGAGGGGGAGGGGAAAGATGAGAGTTGGAAAAGGGAGAAAAGAAGGAAGAACGAAAAGAATTAAAAGGAGGTAAAACGGATTAAAAGGAAGGTAAAACGGGGTAAAAGGGAGTTACGAAAGGGGGCTTGCAGCCCTGCTCCAAAAAAGTCTTGGCGCCACTGGTGCGCTCTATGATTCTTCACCATGCAGCAGCCATTCGGCCGAGCTGGACTGGTCGCCCGACAAATGAACAGTTCGAGAATACAACTAGCAGGTTGGATCAACCCATCATGCGACTCCTGTGGCGCTGAACAGTTGCTCGGGGAAATGACTGTATCGGCCGACACGCGGGAAAACGTCCTCAGACGGACGACGCGGCCTGCAAGCAGGTGAGTCTTCCAATAAAGGACTGCGATATCTTTCTGAATAAAGACACTCTGTACAGTACTGTGTTTGCAGAGATGCAGCTCTCCGCTGGGCGGTGCACCTAGCGAGTCGCGGACACGCACACCTGCACTGGCGTGGAAGTGCGTGCCTGTCTGTGCGTGAGGAGGGCGCTCGCGGACGGATCAGGCGGGATGAAAGTCGCACGCGGCGCGGAAACGGCGCTGCCCCTCCCCCCTCCCCCCCTCTCTCTTTCTCTCTCTCTCTCTCTGTGAGTGTGCGCGACTTACTGTCATTACGAGGCGGGGCGCACCTGTCCGGGGCCGGGCAGGAAGTGTGAGCCACATCACACATGCGCGCCCCTCATGGCAATGCATGAAGCATGGTATGGTGGCCGCCCCGCCCCGTTTCGCCACAGCACGGACACACAGGCTGGTACATTTCGGCTAATGCTTTGCTCTATACTGAAGCTTTAATTCCACTTCTTTCTTTACATTTGTAGTACTCTTAAACAAACAGAGGAGGTGCCAGCTCGGATGAGTTCAAGACACACACACACAGACACACACGCACGCACATGTGGGCCGGTTCACGAGTGATACTGCGGTCAATGGAGGCGGCCGACGGCCAAGACAAGGGCCCTATTTCATTCAGACGGACCTGGCCGGCCCGGCCCGGCCCGCGGCGGGTGGGTGGGCCCGTGTGGACAGGCGCGTGGCGTGGGGCGGCGTGGCAGCGCGGCTCAAGAGACGCACACGGCGTGCCACGCGGCGTGCCACGCGGCGTGCCACGCGGCGTGCCACGCGGGATTATCGTTGATATAGACGTGTCGTGTTTGTGTCGTAGCGTGTCGCACTTACGGACCCCTCTCACATCCGGGGTGGGGCGCCCGGGATCGTCGTCGTGACGTGCGGGGAGGGAGGGAGGGAGGGAGAGAGAGAGGGGGATAGAGAGAGGGAGAGAGAGAGAGAGAGAGAGAGAGAGAGAGAGAGAGAGAGAGAGAGAGAGAGAGAGAGGAGCCAGTACAGGGTTGAGCCCCACCCTATACCCCGCCCCATCCTGCCGCACGACACGCCCCCGCACCACGCCTCTGGTATTGTTAACGTATCAATATGCCTGACCGGTGAGCATGCTCGTATCTGCCCCATGACCCGATCCGAGTTGCGAGGATTTCCGAGGTCGGGGCCCCAAGGCGGCGGCGGCGGCGGCGTCGACGACGGCAGGGTGTGGAAATTACGGGGGTCAGCGACACGATGACGACCCTTCACTTCCGTCACCACGCCGGCACCGGGGCCAGGTAGCGTTCCCTCCCCAGGCAGGAAGCCGTCCACACCCGTCATTACGCGTTACCGATCGGTAGGTCTCGTAGGCTCATTTTCATTCCCGAAAATCTGCTGCCCCCGCTGCAGCAGTTGTTGCCGGTCCGAAGTTATTGCCAGTTTCCGGGTGCAGTTGCCACATTTTTCGTAGCCAGAAATACAAAACAAAAACAACCATCAGAGCTCACGGGAAAAAAAGGAGATAAATAATTCACCCGAATAACTCTGCGGCACTCTTGTGCAACCGCGCATTGAGGTCTCCAAGGAGCGGCCAACTCATGTATTTCTGTGTACACTTGCCTTGTATTTCTTGTATTTCTAATGTATTTTCGGGATTTTTCTCGTATTTTGTTGAGTATTTCTATGAATTTCTGTGTATTGTAGAGTATTTCGAGGTATTTTTAGTGTATTTCTAGAAATACACTGGTGTACACGTTTTTTCGAGTTGGCCACCCCTCGGAGGTCTCCACGTCAACCAATTTTTTTTATGAGACAGAAGCCGCAATCTTAAAAGTTTTTTGTGCTAGTCACTGCTTGAACTAACAGGTAAAATTGCCACAAACAGGATGAAAAATACGATGTCACACAGTGAAATCCTAGGAGGTAGGAAAGCATGAAGTTTTCAGAAATTTTTAAGTTTAATTTTGGTTTCAGTTTCGCACTGAGAAAAAAAACAACTGAACATAATCCTGGTACTGATTGTTTTGTTTATCACTCTGCAAATTCAAGTGTCGTACAATACTGCACTAAAAGGCGCAGGACCATAGGTATTGCAGTAAAAAGTGTAGGACACGGTGTGTCCTGCAGTAAAAAGTGTAGAACACGGTGTGTCCTACAGTGTACATGTCGGAAACAGAGTGTCTTACACTCTTTACTGTAGGACACACCGTGTCGTACACTTTTTACTGCAGGACACACCGGATCCTACACTTTTCACTGCAGCACCATTGGTCCTGCACCTTTTAGTGCAGTATTGTACGACACTTGAGTTTGCAGAGCACTTGTTATATTTTCGTGGCCAGGCATTCACTGTGAAAAAAAAATTCTTACATTTACAACAGATCATATAATTTATGACACGATATTGATTTGTAAAGTTACATTTTATAAATCAGTACATTTACAACAAAATTCGTAATTTCCAATTATGATTTTTTGTTGTAAGATTACAACATTTTCCAAAATGCAACGAAAAAAGTAATCAAATTACAAATCGCACAAGAGTACGAACTGTATCGTAAAATTACGACCTTGTCTCTGTCCGTAAGAATACTATCATTTCAATAAAGTTACGAGAAATGTCATACAATTACGAGAAATATCGTAAATTTAGAAGAAATGTCGGAAATTTATCAGAAATTTCGGAAGTTTACGAGAAATGTCGTAAACTTGCGGGAAATATTGTAAATTTAGAAAAAATATCGTTAATTCGTGAGGAATTTCGAAAATTTAAGAGAAATGTTGTAAGTTTGTGACTAGTGAATTGGAAGTTCAGGTATTTGTGGAGACGTGAGACGTTTCCTTCTCCACACAGACCTTGGTCAGACTGCAGTTAACTGCAGACAAACAGCAGTTTGACTGTACCGATTTCAACAACCGAGAAGTTTAAATGCAGTTCAGTGCTGTTCCGCGCAGTTTCAACCATAATTTGTGCTTAGTTAAAACAACAATTTCAAAAGGTGATTTTTAATAAAGAATTTCCCTGTTTTGTTTATGATATTGCATTGCTTATGCACAACTAAATGCATAGGGATTTAGTTTATGGGGTTGATCACCTGCAACAATGCCTATTTGGCTCGGCTCCTCCCACCACTCTGCTTTTCCGTGACAACTCGTGTTACCATAGAAACTGAGATTTAAAATCGAAATTTATCAAAACTGGCCGTTCATTTTGGAATGGCATTTCAACATTTAACTATCTGCTGACTTTGTTCTAATTGCTACAGAGAATTTTGATTGTACATAAGGGGCCATACTGATAATTTAAAAAATGGATCCGCCGGCAAAACTATAAGGCTACTTCGTGCCTAAAAAGAAAAAATCGGATCTGGTGACTAAATTAAATGAGGCAACTTCTTGCTGAAAAAGTAAAGTGGTCCGTTTGAAGTAAGAAGTCTCCTAATGTCACGCGTCTCCCTGACTCGTCGGACAGCAGACGACAGCAGACGATACTCTCCCTTGTAAAACAAATCGCACGCACATACACACAGACACACACACCCGCGCGGGGCGCGTACTGTGAGAAGCAGAACAACACAAAAAGATCACCCATTATGATTCGCACCTCCGTGTTTACTCTTATTACCAGCTATATATATATATCTATATATATACATCCGCGGGCACGTGTGTTATGCTAATGGCGTAGGTGGTCCGCGCGCGCGCGCACACACGCAGCAGGGGCAGGGCATAAGCAGGAGTGTAGATACTTCTCCTGATTCACGCCTGCGAAGTCTGCCCGCCCCAACCCGACCCATGCTGTCTAGACACACTCTCACATGCACGAGTGCACACACACACACAGAGACACACACACACGAGCGCGCACGCACGCGCGCGGGCGGTGGCGTGGGGCCGCAGATATGGATGCGAGTATTTTGGCATTCAATGAGGAGGATGCGTAATTTGCCAGACGTCGTCGTGTTCGCCATCCCATCCCGCCCGCCAGCCCACCGGCTTGCGCAAGGCCCGAAACACGGTGTAATCAGCACGCGGGGAGAGAGAGAGAGAGAGAGAGAGAGAGAGAGAGAGAGAGAGAGGGGATGAGGCGCGGGTGTACACACGGTCATACTCGATGAATACGGCCGGTCGTTTATTGACTACAGGGAAATCAAGACCCGGTGATGGAGTGTCGCAATATTTATTCTTATGTTAATCTCTGAAATTTTTATTAGTTTCGAAGGGGGAACTCCGTCGAGAGCAGTCGGAGAGAGTGCCTCCGTCAGTAGTGCAGTTCGAGTCAACAGGAAGGAACTGCACGCGCAACAGGCGCAGCAGGGCGATAACGCGACGGAAGCATTTCTCATCACGCAGACGCCTCTATATCCATACACTAATTTCCAATAAACTTTTCTTTTCTTTTTGGGCGCTGCTACAGATTTCTGTAAACATGCTTTATTTACGCATAATTTTGTGTGCAACTAAGAAGAAAGTTTTCCATTGTCAGCTTCTCGACGCGTCCGTGCAACAATAGCCTATCTGTTTCGCTGCCCCGAAAGACTAGCCTATCTGTTTCGCTGCTCCGAAAGACTAGCCTATCTGTTTCGCTGCCCCGAAAGACTAACCTATCTGTTTTTCGGCGATTTCTGCAGCGCTGTCTTCTTATTGTGGGTTTGCCAATATTAACGTTAGGAAAAAAAGTAAAAACTGCTGCGTGTTCCTTAAAGATCAAGCAACAAATGGCAGTTTTTACTTTTTTCTACCGTTAATATTGGAAAACCCAGAATAGGAAGAAGACAGCGCTGCAGAGAGCGCCGAAAAACAGGCTAGTCTTTCGGGGCAGCGAAACAGATAGGCTAGTCTTTCAGAGCAGCGAAACAGATAGGCTAGTCTTTCGGGGCAGCGAAACAGATAGGCTATTGTTGCACGGATGCGTCGTTCTTTTCTTCACAGTCGGGGACAAAACCATGCGTAAATGCAGCATCTTTACAGAAATCTGTTGCTGCGTTCACAAGAATTTCATAAGACTTTAGCGTGCACGCTAAGCCCCGCCATGCCCGCCCTCGCAGCATGCCTCGCACGGTCTGCTTTGTCAATAAATTTCGGACGGCGCCGCGACCTGACCTGCCCCAAGGCGGTCGGCCGACCCCATACGCCCTCGCCCAGCCCCGGCATCTGGCGCCCTCGTCCGCGTGGCGCGCCTGTCTGTACAGGCCAAAAGCGGCAGACAGAACTGGAAAGCCATCTGCTGCAAAATTAAATAGAGTAAATCTTACACCGTTTGTAGACATACAACGTATAAACAAAATCCCGTCTTGAAGAGGGAGGGGGGGGGGGAGAAGAATTGGAAAAAAAAAATCCGCGGGAAAAGGAAGAAACGCTCGTGGCTGCCCAGCTTTACCTCTCCTGTAATGATGAGTTCTTTTACGACTCGCGTGTGGGAGGCGCATCATCCCTGTGGCGCCCCCGCCGCACCCCGCCTCTCCCCGCCCCGCCCCGCCCCGCCCCGCCCCGCCTCACCGCTCCGTGCACTTCGTGGGAGTGCCCTCCGGCCTGACTCGCAGCACGGCCGGACCGGACTGGTAGACCACGGCATACCGTGGACCGCCCCCTCCCCCTTCCACGCAGACGCGGCTGCATGAATCACTCAGGGTTGATGTGATCGCCTCGTCGCGTCCCCGTGCACGCCACACGCCTCCACACATTGTGTCAAACAAAACGTCACGAGCCGGAAACCCGAGTGGACAGCAACTGGTATGCACGTTAAAACACTGCGAATTTCGCTCAGCAGTTGAAGTGACAAAGTGTAGGAATGGAAACCGGGACACCTACCAATGCGTGAAAATTCACACACTTACTAGGTCCTCCACTCTAAAATATAATACAGATGTATCGATTTTGATAGTTTTCTGTGTCAGACATGTGTGATGCAAAGATGAGTAGCATGGATTATACAAAATTTTGTAATTTGTCAAAAATATTACAAAACTCCGTCCGCGGATACGCACGTCACGCGGGACATAACAATGTATATGTTACAGTAAACTGTAACATTCAATACAATTTTCTGTATCACTCGATTCAGAATTCTGTAACTTGGTTTGAGAGGCAGGAAAAAGGCATTAAATGCCCCATGCATGACACTATGGGCTCCAGCACGACTCGACGTAGGTGGCCTCGGTGGCCGAGTGGTTAGAGAGGCAACTTCGAGGCCGCGGTTTCAAATTTCGGTATGGTTAAGTAATATAAGTTCAGTTAATTTGGATTCAATACTTCCCTCTGAGATACGGCACAAGAAAGGTACAAGGAAGAATGGGTAAAAAAGGTACTATTTTCAAACACGAATGTAGCTCTATATCACGTGCTACAGAATTTTGTAACCCCGTTACAGTTTTTTTTATGTATCGTTTCTGACGAGGGGTCCCTCACTCGCCAACTCTTTGTACAGTTGCCCGAGCCAAACTCGCGTTCAACTCGCGAAAACTTGCGCCCAACTCGCGAGCGGCGTGGACGCCGATACCATGGTTGGCGGCGACAGCGGCGGCGCGACCGGCGTCCGCCCCCTAAAATTCGACTAAAAAATGCAACAAAACCGCAAACATGATAATTCGAGAAGCTTCTATATTTAGTATTCAAATCGTAGTTACCACTGGAAAAGTTTTGAAAGTGGACAAACTTGTGCATAGTATAGCGAGGCGAATAGTTTGCCTACCTACAAGGCGCACTGTTTGATTTTAGCGAAAAATATTGGGCTTCAAACCCCGCGCCGCCGAAATGACCGGGGGCGGCGAGGCGGCGCCCCACGGCGCGTCACAATTTGTCGTTGGCAGCGCACATGTCTCAACTCGCCAACTCGTTGTACACCTATTTTGGGAGTAGGGTAACATGTAGTGTAACATGTGATATGTAAATGACTGCGTAACCACGTAACGGAATCCTGGAAGAACTGTTTCGTGGTTTTTTTTTTTTCGGGAGGAAGGGGGGCGGGGCGTAATCCGCAAAGTCCACATTATCTAATGTGGTATAAAAAGGCTTCGCATGCTTGGTGCGAGCAATGAACCCCAACGCAGAGCGAACGGAATGCGCAGATATGCGGTAGGTCAAATAATGTCTTGGAATCATCCCCTTTTTATTCTAATATATATACGGTTTTCGAGGTCAGCCTATCAAAATGCGCACTTATGTTATTTTACATCACACACAAATTTGAACTACAATATCAGCTATCGAGACCTTGAGTTGGGGGCCTAAATTTGTTCTGCCGTGCAGCCGGGCCACGCCTCCCACTGTGCGGGGTATAGGCCCCCATGCGACATCCCAGCCGAGGGTTGAGCTGGGGAGCTGGGCCCGGCTGCGCTGCTGGAAGCATGACTCGAAATTGTCATAGAAGCATCGGCCTTTTTTTAAGGTGGGGTAGAAGGGTGATGGTGGACCTATGAATCGACGTAGATTGTTTCTAGGTTCAAAGTTTGAAACACATTTAACGGTACGGCCATTTCTCCCGAGCTCCCCTAGCACCAGATGTCCCCCTTGAGCCGGGTGGCCCCCCGCCCCCGCCCCCGACCTGACCCTTTCTATTTTTTGTGTCCATTTGTGAGGGAGGGTTCGCGGGAGGGTTTCCTCCCTACAGTAAATGCTGGGAGCAGGTCATCACATGAAATTCTTGGCGAGAAGAATTGACCGTCGCTATAAAGTGAGTTCGCGCTTTAGCGCACGCGCAAGCTTCATAAACATCCCATGGAGTAATCACGACCTCATTATTCGCATTATAAAAAGAAAAGATGCGAAAGAATAAATAAAAAAGTAAATAAACGGCAAAACACTGAAATATCTTGGCGTGAATAAAATCCCCGGCAGAGCGCCGAGGAACCACTTGTTCGGTACAATTAATTGGCTGCGTCGGGATTTCTGTCGTGCGCCGAGCTACGGGCCGCTTTGAGCGGCGCCGCCTCCCTTCAAGGTGTCCCCACGTCAGGACGGGAGCGGCGTAGCCTGGCGCGTCGCGACAACTCAATCAGCCAATTGATACAAATCACAGAGAGCCTGCTTGGGTGCGGAGCCGGGGCAGCCCGGCCGGCCACCCGATAGCCCCGGGGCCCCGCCCCGCCCCGCCCGGCCCCGCCCCGCCCCGCCCCGCCCCGCCCCGCCCCGCCGCACCATGCCGCAATCCGCCGTGCCACGCCGCCTTCGACTCCTTCCATAATTAATTCAAATGTATTCCGCACGGGATTTTTATTATGACATTTTTCTTCTATTTTTTTTATTATTATTAATTTTTGTTTTGTTTTGTTTTTGGAGGATATGCGGGTGAAATCAGCTCCCGGGCCGGTGACGACGCGCGCCTCAGCTCCGCGGGAGGCGAGTGGCTCGTCATACAACTACCCCGCGGCTGCTGAGCATCAGCGACCTGACGAGGTAGACGGCATAACGCTCTCTGTCGCTGTCTCTCTCATTCTCAGTTTCTCTCTCCCTCTCCCCCCCCCCTCTCCCTCTCCCCCTCTCTCCCCTCTCTCTCTCTCTCTCTCTCTCTCTCTCTCTCTCTCTCTCTCTCTCTCTCTCTCTCTCTCTCTCTCTCCTCTTTCTCCTCCCAACTCACCTCTGTCCCATTCTGCAAAGGCACATAAAAAGGTGTCGCTGGCGATGCTATCACGGCCTTCAGGACCCACCATACGGCCCTGACCACGGCAGGGCGTCCTTCGACCACCCATTCACAAAATCCCAAAAGGTGGAAACAAGGCGAGAGGCGCCACAAAACTAGACAAGTGGTTGAAACGACGCGTCTCCCCCGCCCCCTCCCAACCGGTGTGAATCACTTAATCCCGCAAAGACGCATTTATCAATCCAGGCATCAACCCATCATTTTTACCTCACCAAGCGACTCTGAGAGAGTAATAAATACGTCTGCAAGACTGTACACGCTGTAGCTTCAGCAGAAGAAATCACCGTAAGCCCTATTCTATGTCTCTTTTTAGTTAAGACTTCGAGGGGGCAACCACTCGTGAAATCCTGTGCACAAACCCTCGGAAATCTCGATGAAATCCTCCAAAATCTCGATGAAATCCTACGAAATCCAACTGAGAAATCTCAAGAAATATCATAAAATCTCACAGAAATCAGTGAAGTCTCATGAAACCTTGAGGAATCCCGTGAAACCTCGTGAAATCTTTTAGAATTTTGTGGAATTTGGTATACATTTGTGAAATGTACCCGAATGTTCCATATGAAATCTTTACGAAATCCGGAGAAATCCCATGTCATTAGAAATCCTGTGTACACTAGGATAGGGAGTGATCGCCCCCTCGTAAGACTTTCAGCAGCGAGGCAGCAAGACCGAGTCATCGACGCCGAAACTCCTCACCTACAAGACCGTTACCAGTCATCCGACTGAAACACGAGGCAGGGCGCGGATAAATAAAAAGACGCATCACGCGCTGCCGGTTGATATTCGCGGCCTACGTGGCGCCCCGGCGGGCTCGAGCCCGCAGGTATAGAGGTGCTTTTAGGGCCCATCGTCCGAGCGAGGGCCACCCAGACGCGCTCTATCAGGCCACAAAACACACACACACCCACCGTGACCAGTTGGCTGTCCAGCTGCCCTGTCCCCATACAGGATACGGCACCATCAGCGTAGCACGCGCCAGGCCGGGCCGAACCAGACAGTCAGGGCCCAACGCCTCGCAGCGCCTCGCGCGCCCCGCCCCGACGGGAAACCGTATCTCGAGGAATGGTTATGTATGGTGGCTTCCAGATCGAACGCAGATGTGAATTATGGAGGGAGACAACATCCTTACTAACAGTACTTATGTTCGATGTTTAATAACATTCATTTCAATGTATTGAGCAAAATAACGCAATAATTATAACTTCCTCAAATTTCTAATCGTCACTTTATTGAGGTGTTCCCATTCCTCGTCGAACAGACCCGAGGGGGCAACCGCTCGAGATCTTGGGTCTAGTTACGCGCCCTAAATCTCTTGTAAACCAAAATCTTTCCCCCAGAAGACAAAACACGAGCAAAATCTGGGAGTAAATTCCGTTGAAATCTTACGAAATCCGCCGAAATCTCTCTGCCCTGAAAGATCTTGTGTACCCTGTGAACCCTACGCATCCAAAGCAATTGCCCCCTCGAACAGACCTGCTGGTACATAACAACGGTTTGCCCCGGTACCTCTGAGCAGATGGCAATGTGAGCTGGCTGAGATAGCGACAGGCTGCCGAGGTTGTGCGGCAGCGGCCCGAGAGAGGGCGCCCACCTCGACGCCATCGAGTGCGAAATGGACCTCCTCCTCCTCCTACTCCACTCTCCACCTCCTCCTCCCGGCAGTTCGCGCCCCTCGCCTCGCCACTCCTTCTTGGGTGTCCGTGCCCCCACAGCGGCCCGGCCCGGCCCGCCGCGCGCCGCACAGCGCGGCACAGCGATGCGGTGGTGAGTGGCTGTTTAGTTTCGGTTCTTTATGAACACCCCGGCCATCGCCGAGGCAGTCAAATCAAGCCATGAAAATCCCTCTCCGCCGCCGACATCGTGTAACAATTGAAGTCATATCGATTTCTCGCGTCAATTGAGCCGCACCGGCAGCATTCCCGGGATGCCATCGAGTGGACCTGGGCCGAGGCGTGAGAGAGGGCGTGAGAGAAGGGGCGTTGTAAATTTGTTGACTCGTCTTTTTTACGAGCGTCTGGTCTTCGCGGTACGAATAATTATTACACCGCCGGCCGCCGGGGCGTGGCGGCGCAGCCAGAGTATTTGGAGATGTAATCGAATCATCACGTCTGATTCAATATTATGACACTACATTTGATTCCTCTCTTCTCGCTCGCGTAAACAGGCCAGTTCGATTGGAATAATCGGATGCAGCAGGCGCCGCAGCAGGCGCCGCAGCAGGCGCCTATTTCGTATGTAATGTTCGCCGCGTAAAAATTCCTCAAATCGACAATATCCCAGCCTGACTAGTATCGATATCCGAGCGATTTGATGGGGTTGTAGGAATAATTGTGTGCTTCAAAACGCGCCCAGGTCCAGAAGTAAGTTATGAGGTTTCTTAGTTTGAGACATTTTTATAAAATTCAAATTCTACGATACAGAAAATTCTAAAGTGTGCGATGGGGGAGGCTGGGCTGGTGAAAAAAGGAAATATGACATGACTCGGAGTAAGACAAAGATTTACAAAACAAGAAATGAAGGGCCATCTGGTGATGGTGAGACAGATTGCTTTTTAGCTCAATAAGTCAAAAATTTCAAAAATTGGTTATCTCAAAACACACAAACAAAGAATTTGGCTTTTATTGCATCAAACTCTTTGTTAGAATGAGTACTAACTTGAAAAAATTCCAAAAGAATTTTAAAATATGAAGTGAACTATTTGTGAGAACCGAACCATAAATTTTAGCCAACATACAATTGTGCCGTGAAATTAGCAAGACCACTTTTAGGCAACCGTGTTGCCTTCTAAAATCGCTGGAAAACGTATGTCAATTGTTTTAAATTGGCCCCTACGGAAGGAAAAAATTACGATTTCACGAAAATACGATTTCCTGGTAGACAACGGAGTTTGTATAACTATGGTAAAATTATTGTGAGTGTATAATAAGACTGTCAGAAAAACCAGTAGTTTTGTTTAGTTTGCGGTAGTCGTGATTAGTGGCTGGATGAATCTATGTTCGAATTGTTAAGGCGAGTTTCAAATAGTGATTGGTTGGATTCTTGCTGAAGCCCGCTGAAGCCTCGCTCGTACAAGGAAATTTTGCTAAAAATATCTGTTTAGTATGATGCTGCAACAAGTGTACATTACAACTTCGTTGTAGCATGCGGAGTAAACTTTGAGTGAAATTTTGGGTTTAAATCTGGTTTTAATCTACTATTGAATAAGAAAATCTTTACAAAGGACATACCTAAAATAAAATTTTTAAAAAATATGATAATTTTTTAAAAAAAAAATTGTAGTATTTTTTATTTTACTTTAGTGAGAATTGGTGTGACAGGATCAGCCGCGGCCAAAGGGGCCATCGTCAAGTATAATTAAATAAAAAACTCTCGGGGCAACCCCTAAAGGGGGCCTAAAAATTGTGGACTATGGTATTTGAATTGGGGGGTAGTTCTGGTCTAAATAATACGAAAAATACCGCAATTTTCATCAATTTTACCAAAACTATTGCTTGTAGGACAAGGATAATAATATTTCAGATCAGATCAGAATAGGGTCACTCATTAAAAGAAAGAACTAAATCTATTTGGATACTGAACAAAATGCCAGCTGTCAGCAAATTGATTGAAATTTCATGCTTTAAATCAGTTCAAATGCCTGTAATTGAGCCCTTCCAAACTAGATCTTGATGATTTACATCGTTCCATCTCATTTGCCTCTGGTCAGGTTGGGATGCTCTCGATTTGAGGAATTTTCACCCATTTCCTTCCTTGGCTGTCCCACATTGTTAAAGCCGCCGGAATGACCCAGCGTGATCAGCCCGCTGCACATTCAATAGGTGGGTTGTTTCTTGGGGGCGGGCGGCCAAGCCACGCTGCTCCCAGACTGATAAAATCCAGGCGCGAATGCTTCGCCCCCCGTCGCGCCGCGCTCCGAAAAACCGTCTGTAATCCTCTAGGCCCAGGGTGGGGAGGGGGAGGGGGCGTGGTGCAGTGTGGAGGGGTGGGGGTGTGGTGCTGCCCGGGGCGTACCAACCAGCTCCGGCAGCAGGGCGGCAAGCACTTCGATCCATCATTTTGGGAAATTAGAAACGCGGCGGATGAAATAAAAACATTGCTCCCCGGACAAGCTTGGCATGCGCTACACGACGGGCGCCCACAGCGTCAGGTGCGGGGCGGGGTGGGGGCAGGTGGGGCCCCCCGCGCCCCCTGCAGAAGGTGACTTATGCATCTGCTGCTCTACCACTAGAGAGGCCCCGTGGTGGCTCGCTGCGCCCCGCGGGGCGGACTGCTGTTCACACCCGGAGGGACATTATTAAGACGTAGTGACTCATAGGGTGGGGCGAGGCAGGTCGGCGCTACTCTCCGAACACGCGCCACGCCGCCAATGTGTGGGCCTCCCGTGGGTTTTTAAAAACGGGACCGATAAATAATATTCGAGCTATGAGTTTATCTGATACTAGACGAAGGACGGATTGAGGGCTATGGGCGTGCGTTGGGCGTTGGGCGTGCCGCGGTATTTGGTAGCTGGAATTTATATATGGCCATGCATGCTGTTGCTGAGGGGCACGATGACTCTTGGAGTGCAGCAGCCCTGTAGTCGGGTCGTTAACCCTTTAATCGTAATATAAGAGAAGGAATCCAGCATGAATAAGCTTTTCCTCGGAAATGATCCAGTGTTTCTAGGAAGCCGCATTGGCGCAGGAGAGGGGGGACTCGGAGTCCCAGGGTGGCCGCGGGGGGTCACCCGTCCGGGTCCCCGTCCTGTCGGCTGGCGCTGGGCGCGCCGCTTCGGTCTAACGATGACACTTCGATTTTCGCCCGGCCCCGGACCCCGGCAGCCGACTCGCCTGAGCGCCTGCAGTCTTACGTCTCCGACCACTGTACATCGTTACCTCGCTTTATCATTCGTAATTGCAACGAAAAAACTCGAATTTTTGTTTCGATACTGCTGGGCACAGCATGATCAAATTCTAAGCAGAGCGGTGGGTTGCCTGCTCCTACGGCATGGTAAGTCGCCGTACTGGGCGCGGTAGGCAAATCCAACGCACTACAGCGTGACGGTACAGCCTAGCCACCAGGGGCTCTGGACCGCATTTGGCCTAGCGCCTCGGTGCTCCTTCTCAGAAATTTAGTAATGAGGCTTTTCGGGTTCGTAACTTTCCAATACTTTCGGAAAATTTTGAAAGTTTGGAAAAATTGTCAATTTTATGAAACCTGCGTTTGTGATGACAACAACGATACGAAACGGTCTATAATTACATTCCTGCTGTCTCTGGTAGTATGCGACAAGAGGTTGGAAAACGGGTCAGAATCGTGGAAATTTCAAGATTCGATACATGATGTAAATGAACACCGTAATTTTACAAAGAAAATCTGTGATTCTTTTAGTGAATTTTGATGATCTTGACATTTTTTCACTTCCACAGAAAGCGTTTATCATCTGGACCATGCAAGAACCAAAGTGTGTGTCTTAACACAATTTTAGCCTTTCTTTAATTTTCCAATTTATTCCATTTTTGGCCGTGTGCCATTTTGCCGAAAAAAAAAAAAGCGGATTCTTTTCCAATCCTTCCGAGCTGCCGAACCCTTAGGCTTCACGTGAGGTGCGGGGTTCAGGTTCAGTCCCCGCTCTGCGCCGCACCGGAACACACGCCAATGATAACGTCGTGTATAATGGCCTTGTCGACAAGCTCAGCGTGGCGCAGCGGAGCGGCATGCGCCTCGAGCGCAGGGCGAGCAGAGTCCAGCAGGTCGAGCGAGACGGTTTCAAATCCTCGCGGTCTTGGCGGGGCGGAGGAGGCAGTCATGCCGTCGCGTCGCGGGGCACGGCACCAGGCTCCGGCAGAATGACAAATGGAGCTCTCGCCGGTCCCCCGTCGGTTCGGAGGGGGCCCCATCCTGTAGAAGCCATCCTCGAGGCCCTGGTGGCGCGGCGCGTCTTCACTGGGGCCCACAGAGGCCCCCTGTGGGCCCCCCGCCCGGCCTGGACGCAGGGCCGTACCGGCCCGTGGCCCACCTTCCTGCTGTACGGTCCCTTTCGGCGGCCGGGCTGGGCTGGGGCCCCTTGAAATCTTCCCCGGTGACCCCCCATGGGGCGTCCGACGACAGGCGGGCCGACGGGAGGCGGAGGGTCCCGGCCGCCACCCCAGCCTCCCCCGACCTCCGCCCATGAACTGGTTCGCCACTTTACATAATAACTGGCAGCCGAGCCGCGCGCCTGCAGCAGCAGCCGCGGGGCCTTATCGTCGAGGCAGGCTGTGGGGGCCGGAGCCGTGGCCGTGGCCGTGGCCGTGGCCGTGGCCGTGGCCGGGGCCGGGGCCGTGGCCGTGGCCGTGGCCGTGGCCGTGGCCGTGGCCGTGGCCGTGGCCGGGGCCGTGGCCGTGGCCGGGGCCGTGGCCGGGGCCGAGGCCGTGGCCGGGGCCGAGGCCGTGGCCGGGGCCGAGGCCGAGGCCGTGGCCGTGGTGGCCGTGGCCGGGGCCGTGGCCGTCGTCGTGGATGGGGCCGGGGCCGTCGTGGTCGTGGATGAGGCCGGGGCCTGTGACGGGGCTCTAGCCGTGGCCGCTGCTGGGGCCGGGGCCGGGGCGGGGGCCGGGGCCGGGGCCGGGGCCGGGGCCGGGGCCGGGGCCGGGGCCGGGGCCAGGGCCGGGGCCGGGGCCGGGGCCGGGGCCGGGGCCGGGGCCGGGGCCGGAGCGGGGGCCGGGGTCGGGGCCGGACCCCGCCGGCGCGGCGTGAGTAAAAAGTATAGCTCCTGAAACCCAATATTCCTGCTGCAGGGCCCGGGCCCCATGCAACCCGTCGCAACAACCGGATCTCGGCCGGTCCAGCCCGCGCCGCGCGCCGCGCCCGCCTATAACCCTTCCTCAATCCTCTTCAAGTGTCTTCCTTGTTGGGAGGACACGACCGGACCTGCAAGGCCTGCACACGAGAACCACTCCTGGCGCGCGGCGCGGCGCGCACCGGCGCGCTCAGGCCATCCCCAGCCCAGCCCGCCCGCTCACTACATGGATGAATGAAATATCGTGAGTTATGGCGCGGGCGAGCTCGTCCTGAAACCTGGAGCCTGGAGCCGGCCGGCCGGCCGGCCTGCCTGCCGGCCAGGCGGGCCTTGCTGCCGCAGCATCGCGTCGGCAATGTTCGTTTTAACTTTGTTTTCGCCCCCCTCCCCTTTTTCCCTCAGCCATTTTGCGCTCATGAAATTCGTCCCATTCACGGTAGAACTCGAGTGTAGACAGTCTTCTTAAATCAAACGGTTTCATTACGAAACAACTGAATTACCGGAATAACCAAGGGGTCATCAACTATAATATTCCTCCGTACACGAAACTCATATTACGATATTAATTCAATATTACCGATATTACCTTCATATTACATCAATATTACCCATATTTTTGCCAAAGCGCACTCTAAATCTGATAGAAGATATTTTATTTTTCGTATAATACAAAGAATTCTGTGCCGTAAATATACAGGAAATTTCGTAGTATTACAATTTTTTTCTTTGTGTTGCAAAAGATTTTTCTTTGAATTACAAGGATTTTTCTTTGTTTTACAAAGAAAATTTGGCTAATTTGTATAATTATTGATGCGCAAAATTCTTGGTATACAGGAATTTTCTTTGTAAGGATAAGTGCGACGGATCATGGGAGTCGCAGTCCCCTCGTCTAGGACTTTAATTTCTTCTATCTCTTTTTCCTTCCGTCGCAAGGTATTTCGATGATTCTCGTGCTCGTGGCCGGATATGAGCCAGGAGGTAGTCATCCAACAGAAGCCCATCCCTCAGCCAGTTTAGCACCGCAGCTCCGCGCAGCTCACAGCTCCTCCCCACCCGCGCCGCGGGGAGGCGAGGCGACGACCGCGTCGGCCGTCCCCGCCACCGCCGCGCCCCGTCCCGCTGTCGCTGCTCCGAGATCAAAACCAGCGTTTAGGCCCCCCGGTGGCGCCTGCGCACCTGTGCGCCACGCCAGCCGCATATTTTGTCGAGCTCGCTCGGGTTCCCTACTGTTTCGAATAATGATACTCATCTGCCACCGCTACGCGGCAATGCGAATACGACTGCGCATGCGTGTCCCCGCAGTATATTTCCCCGCGCGCTCCGCTGTCGCGTCGATACCGATCGACTCGACGCAGCGCTGTACACTGTACCGGTCCCTCATCGACCCCACCCGACCCGGGCACCGGCCAGGACCAACTGGACGATGTTCTCCATCCTTTTACACGCCTTTTCACCAATGCACTGCAGTTTTAACTGCCGAAACGGATAAAGTGGTGCAGCCGCCAGGAAACTGTGTGGTCCTTCTCCTTTACCTCGTCTCGCAGACGGTGTTTTGCTGGCACCAAGTAAATTTGGAAAAATAAAAATTAGAAGATATAAAGAGCTGCATCAGACAGAGTACGGGTGTAGTAGGACGCAGTGTTGCCAGTAAAGTAAGGGAAAAATCCGCACATTACACCTGTGTGCAGGTGCCGGTATCTCTGCCTACCTACAAGGCAACATCTGTGCACGAGTTCAAGGGAGTTGCCTAGTAGGCAGGCAGAGATACACTCCCGTCAAGCACAGGTGTGTTGCGCGGTTTTTTGCCTAAACTATCTTGCGGCACTGGTAGGACGAGGCACGGCAGCGCTGCGGACAACTGAGGTGAGTCGGTAGGGGTCTCGGAGGTCCTTAGTCGAGTGCCACGCAGTTGGGGACACTGCAAGCGCTCGCGCGGCTTGAGGAAAGAGAACCGACAGGAGGGGACATCTCGCTGCATTTCCGCTCCGCAGTCGAGTAAAGAGAGATATTGCTGCCGGCCCGGGTTGGCGCTACCCCCTGCAGCTATGCGCCACGCCACACATACGCTCACTCACAGACAGACAGACAGACAGACAGACAGACAGACAGACAGACACTCACACAGACACACGCACAGAGAGAGAGAGAGAGAGAGAGAGAGAGAGAGAGAGAGAGAGAGAGAGAGAGAGAGAGAGAGAGAGAGAGAGAGCAGCTGCTCCGCACTGGCCTGGCCGGCCCTCCCCGACCCCGTCAAACCGGTGGGGGCGGAATATGCCAGCCCTTCCTGTCTTGGCCCTCTGATCCGCCACCGGCGCGACGTGGCGTGGCGTGCCGTAACGTACCGCGAAGGGGACCGCGCCGCGAATGAATGAGTGAGACTATGAATGGACCACCTAGACCCGGCCCGGCGTGGCCCGGCGTGGCCCGGGGCGGCCCGGGGCCCGGCCCGGCCCCTATCGCGGGCGCCATAAAAATACGAGTCCGTTCGGACCGCGCCCGGCACGGACAGCCAACGATATCGATAACGCCGTACAGGCGGCGACTAAACGTGAAAAAGCACGCAGGCGTAGACAAACGGAACTGGCACGACTACTTGGTGCATTAAGCCTCAAGCAGGTGAAGAACCGTGGGTCATTTGTGTGGCCTGGTTCTCTCAAGTCAAGGTGATAAAGAAGGGCAAGGTAAAGTAACCGCAACAATAACTTGTCATTTCGCGCCTCGACGCCTGCGTGATGCCTCCGTGCAAAGTTTAATATCGTGAGCTTTCTCGAGTATTTCACAAAACTTTTTCGATTTTCAGCACTGGAAAAACTAATGTGACATGTGTCACGTCAATTGACGCGACCGGTTTTGGTCACGCCATGTTATGTGACATGAGTTTTGATCACATACTTGTGATGCGACCTCGTAACAAGGCATAACATATAGGATGTCACTCCACAAACGCAACCGAAGTCTCGGTCACATCACCAAACGTTACCAAAAGCTTGGTCACACCACAAAACGTCACCGAAAGCTCGGTCACACCAGCTGCACTAGCTCATGTGATATGTGTCACAATCCTTTTTCCAGTGAGTTTTTGTCTTTTGAAACACGGAGCGCCGGAGTGGTGCCGCCGGGGTGGTCTTCCCCAGCCGCGCATTCACCGTCGTGGCCGACGCACTGCGCGCCGCCACCACGCCCCTCGCCGGCGCAGGAAGTACGAGTCAATCTCCCTAATCGAGGACACCTTTATTTTATTTTCCAGGCGCGTGATGTGATGCGGGCGTTAGGGCCACGATAGTGATGCCCTGGCGGTCCGGGTCCGGGCAGGCGCGCCCGGCGTCGACGACAACGCCACGCCACGCCACGCCCGGGCGGCGCGCAAGACCTCCGGGACCTCAGGCACCTCCAGCCAGGCGCGTGTCAGGCACACATAACAAAGGCGTGGCGTGGCGCGGCGCGGCGGGCGGGGCACGCTGACACGGGGCCGTCATTACCGTGTCGCGAGTGTGTGTTTTCGGTGCCGCCGACAGTGTCGGTTGTGTCATGGCGCGTATGGGGTATCGCCGCGTGACTAACGATTGTCAGCAGTCGATACTCTCCGTTGGGAACGCGCAAATCACGCGGTGCATCGTGTTCGAAAAGCAAATGTCGGTGTGGAAATGAGGGCTGTAGACTGCGGTTCTAGCAGGGCCATAACTGGCGTGTAGCAGCCTAAAAACAGGGGCATTTTGGGGCGACATATATTTTTTTTTAAACTAAAGCTTCTATCAAAAATTGCAAGACAGGGTTCAATTGGTGGTACTTTAACCCCTTAAAAAAAAGAAAATTAAGGTTAGCTCAAATTGTAGGGAGGCGCGGGCCGCTGCAAGTAGGCTGTTTCGCGCGCTTTTACTGGACGGGCAAATGGCTGCAGGTCAGGTCGACCCGATCGCCTGAAACAGTCGACCCAAAGATTTTAAGGCTATACATGCCCACACTAAATGTCTATGGACTTTTTTGTGGACAAGTTGGACATATATTTGAGCGTTTCCAAGCTGGTGACAAATTTGTTGACGATTATCGACAAATTTGTCCACAATGTTTAACAAATTGTAGACAGCTGGACACAAAATTTGTCCATAAGTTTGGTAACGCACAGAAATATGGACAGCCTGTCTGCAAAATTGCGTCCAAAATGTACGCAGAAAAGTCCATAGAGGGTTTTTTGTTGACAGCTATGAACAAATTTGTCTCTAGCTGTTAACAAAATTGTAGACCATCTTATTGGTAACAATGTGTTTGTCACTGAAACTGTCCCTAATAGAAAAGAAACTCCCTTTTTAATCCCAAAGTCCAAATCCCTTACGAGTCCCAAATTCCAAATGCCAGATATGTTCCAAAACGGGCCAAAACTGGGACTTGGGATTCTGGCAGGTAAACGCCCAAATCCCTGGAGAATCCGAACTGGAGTCCCATACATGTTTCGGCAGCGGCAACTGATAGGGCCTAGCTTCAAGTTCCTATGCGATGACGCACCTTCCTACATGGTACCCCAAAGAGGAATAAAGGTGGAAGAAACGTGGATTCCACGTGGATATGTGACGTGGCATCGACGTGGAAGAACCACGTCACATCCACGTGGATTTGACACCTTTTTCCACGAAATTTCCACGTGGAAATCACGTGGATTCAACGTGCTGGCAACGAAAATTAAATTTTTATTTTACCTCATATGGCGTTGAACCCACAACCTTTGGATTAGAAGTCTAGAACCTTATCCACTACCCTACGTCGACGGTGTTGGAGAAGGCATGTCAGCTACCGATCCTATTCCGAAGCTCACCTTATTGGCCTGCAAGTATCCGTTTGGCGTAGGGCGTTGCGCGTTGTACGTTATGAAACTAACCCTTGAAATATGGATTCTACGTATCTAGAACAAATTTTAAATACTGTTCAAGAACGTAAATATATGTTTGAACACTGTTTTAACGTTGAACGCAAAACGTTGGAACGTGGATTCCACGTGGATTCCACGTGGATTCGGCGTGGATTGATTCCACTTTATTTCGACGCGTTTCAACGTTATCTCGTAAAACGCGATGATCAGGACAATATTATATATCTTCTTGTGTAAGCTGAACAGTTACGCCCAAATTTACAAAAGATGGTGGATTTTGGCAAAAATGGTGGAAATGACGTAGAATCCACGTGATATCCACGAACATTAATTTTACTTCAAAAACGCCTTTATACACATGCCCCTATTGACCAATACGATCAACATACTATTTAAAATCGTTTAGCAGCAGAATGAAGAAAAAATATTTGAGGAGGAAAAATAGTTGAAATCTCGTCGACACATCCACGTCCACGAAATTTCCACGAATCCACGTTGAATCCACGTGGAATCCACGTGACGTTCCTGTTTGGGTACTCTTCTACAGGGTACTTCCCGACCATGTGATGACGCCTGACATGTTAAAAATTGTCTAGGAAGCTTCCTTCACCATTTTTGGAACATGCCCTAAAAATGCACGTGAGAGCAAAAAGGGACTTCGGAGGGATTTCAAAAAAGTGGGATTAAAAGGGGATTTTGCAAAATCCCGAATCCTATTTAAGTCCCTCAAAAGGCAAGGGACAATTTTGGAACTAACTTGGGACCGCTCTGGGAGTTTCGCTTCTATTAGGGCGTGGACAAAAAAGTCCACAGGAAAAGTCCATAGACATTTAGAGTGCCCGGTTATCGTGTGAACTGGGATCTGGGTGAAAAAATAGTTTTTAGTAATTTTGAGCAATAAAAAAAATAGTAGCTTTGAAAACTTTGCCTTAATTTCAGTATTAAAAGTGTAACTTGCTAAAAATAAAACTAAAAATTATTTTTTTGCCAAGATCCTAGTTCACACGATAGCCGGGCATGTCAATAGCCTACAAATCTTTGGGTCGACTTGCAGCCGTTCGCCTGTCCAGTAACAGTGCGCGAAACAGCCTACTTAGCAGCGGCCCGCGTCTCCCCACAATTTGAGCTAACATTATGACTCTTTTTTTTTTTTTTTGGAGATTTAAGTATCACCTATTGAACCCTGTCTTGCAATTTTTGAGAGAAGCTTTAGTTTAAAAAAAAATTCTAAAGATGTCCCTGTTTTTAGGCTGCTACACTAGGATCCCCCCTTAATGCTGTTTCTGAGAGGATGTTTAATCCCTCTCAGTTCATTTGTATAACATCACACGGTCGACCGGCGTGCCCGACACGCTTACAACATTCGGGAAGGCGCCAGGGGGTGTTGTAGGAGGGAGTAGACGCAATTCACACCTCGTATTCATCATCAACCTATTACCGCCTCATTTTAACCGTCCTGTCGACTCCGTTGGAAATAAAAATTGAGAGCTCCGCACAACACAGATGTTGTTGTCATTTAACCTCCCCCCCCCCAAAAAAAAATAAATAATACGAAACTCAAAAAGAAATCGGTATTTTTCCTCTATATTCGACGAAGCCCTCGCAAACGTCAGGGTTCCAAAGACTCCACCGCACTCTCCACCTTTTTAAAGAATTTATAGGTGCGACGAGCCTACTAAACAACTACGACTTAACTCCACAACAAATAATAAAACGCCGATCACAACATATAAACCAATAAATACGAGTTAGGAAAGGGGAGAGAGGGGCGGGGGCGGGGGCTCGCGTGCGTCAGGAATGTAGAGCATGCAAAGCAAATGGAGGGCATAGGTATACAATCAAACCTCTGCGCTCTTAATATATTTACTTTTTAAAACCGATCAGGCACGCCAGACATGCGATAGTAACGACTCCACCTGGAGCGGCAGCCCACGTGACCGCGCGGCGCGTCGCTGAACATGCCGTCACTGTTATTATCCGACCAGAACAATGAAACGAGCCAATGGGGCACTGTCCTCTCCGGGTCGGCCCCCGACCCATCTCTGTCCCTCTCGCTCGCGCGCGCTCTCTCTCTCTAATAGCGCCCGTACCGTGTGTCTGTCGCGCACGTGGTACCGCCCGGTCACGCCTCGCCCTGGCGGCGACGGAGACACAAAAAATATGATAATATGGAGCAAGGGAAGGGCACCGCCGGCAACGACGGCGGCGTCGATAATTCATGCGCGCCCGCTCCTTTGCACAAAAGGCGCATGATATTGGACAAATACCTGCGAGTAGTAGCAAATAGTTTAAAGGAAATTTTCTGAAATTTTCTTTTCTCTTGATCGCACCCCCGTCTTATCCTTGCGACGGTCCTCAGTGTGTCATCCCGAGCGATCAGACAAAAATTTCGTCAGCATTTGGCGCTGCGAGAGATAATAACTGAAAACACCAAACAGCAGAGGCGATGAAACTTGAGGCAGTGCACCAGTTTTGACACGGCAACCTTATTTCACTCAGACGGGTAGTTAGTTGTGACACCTCCTTATCTTGAGTCCGGCCCGGGCTTGTTCTCCAAAGTGTCACCACCCCAGCATAGGGTGGCCGGGGCCCCCAGCGCGCCGCCGGGTACCGTCAGGTACCAGCACCACCCGGGAAAGGGGTATTTTCCTGCTCGTTAGTTACTTTTGACAAGTGGCGTGTGTGTTTGTGTGAGTGTGTGAGGTGAGCGTGTGTGTGTCCCACACGTGTCGGCACCGTATAGACTTAGTGGACCGCGTCCACACACACACACACACACACACACACACACACACACACACGTGCACACACACACACGCAGCGCTTACACGCAGGCGCGCGCGCGCTGCTCGAGCACAAACGTGCCGGGACTCTCAGCACTTCAAACACATCCTGCCGGCCGCTTCGCCCCGCCACACCGCGGCCCGCCCCGCCCCGCCCCGCCCCGCCCCGCCCCACCCCACTGCGCCCCGCCGCGGCTGGGGTCGGCTCGCCGCACGGCCGGACACCGTATATTACATGAATCACAAACGGGTGAGCACCACAAACGGACGCCGCAGAGGACATACCGCGGTCAGAGCGCGAGACGAGCCGCCGCTCCACAGCCCTCCAAAACCAATAAAAGGCACCGCAGTAAAAATTTGGTCTTAATGTCGTAAAATAAATGTGGTTTTAGAACTGTTTTCGATGGAACATGAAAGAAGCTTTTTCAAAGCAGAAGTCAGTGTGGTCTAAAAACTAGCATAAAACTTTAATGTTAAACCGAAATTTCGCCGCCTTGATTTTATTTATTTCATGAAAATGTGGTTTTTCTTTCCTATCCTTAAGACGGTCACGAAGAGGGCGGAAAACTCCCTAATAGCGAGCTGGTCAGACGACCACCGCACTATCAATCTCTCATTGCAACCCTTTAGATTCCATTTCTCGACGAGCGGGTCGTGTCTAAACGGTGTCCCGCCGGTCCCGCGGCCGTCCCACCCCGCGTCCCGCGGCGGGGTCATCGCGAGGGGTTATACACAAGGGATTACCGAAGGGGTTACCGAGGGCAGTAACAAAAGAAGATCTCGAGTCCCCCTTCCTAATTGCACCGCCTGACACTTCGATCCATCCGTCATGAAGCAGCAGTGCCGGCGGCATTGGACACGCAGGCCGGGGCCGGGGCCGGGCCGGGGCCGGCGGGGACTGGGAGGGCTGCCACGGCCTCCTCCATGTTGGATGCAGCGCAGTGCAGTAGCCAACCGCGTGGAGGCCCGGCCCGGCCCGGCCCGGCCGGTCGCGGCGGAGCCAGGCGGAGCCGGTAGCGCGTGGCGGAGCGCGGTGCGGATGGGTGCGGCTCGGCACGGAGCGGCCCGGGCCTGCTCCACTATTGGCGGCTACCGGCTGAGCCGCACCGCTCCGCGCAACTGTGGGGGAAGGAAAAAAAAAGAGAAGAAAAAGCCAGATCGTCGCACGTGTGAGGAGTGGATCGTTGAGTCAACAGATTGTACTTTCAAGGAATTCTTCAACTTCAACTTGCTCCACTGGTAAAACAAATGTAAAGTTCGAAACATCACCTGCTGTTTAACTAATGTTTAATATTTAAACACTATATGTTTAGTTCAAATTATACATCAGCAAATGTTTAATCTTCTAAACACTTTGCAAGTGTTCAGTTGGCTGTACGCACTTGGCGAAGCGTGGTGTCCATATCCTTCTCCATGTGAAGCCTCACAAAATGTTTAACCTCGATACATTTACGAAGTGTTTAGGTGTTAAACATCTTGTCATGTTTAGATCCTTCTATACATCATGTCATGTATAGAATTGCCAACTACACACCATGATGTATAGAAACTAAACATTTGTTTTACCAGTATCGCTACATCAGAGAAACATCGAAGAAATTCAAAGCTTGGGTTTGAAAGTCAGGAAGAAAAGAAATGATTTTATTTTTATGGAAAAATAGGTTCTACTGAGAAATTTCCACTTAGCTTCGACATACCGTAGCCTGCAAATCGAGGGGTCGACCACTTCGTTACTCGTGTGTACACAACACAGTGAAAACTGCTCGCACCCAACCAAATATTATTACTTGGCATTCCGCATTACTCACAAATACCCGCAATCTTTTATGCAAATTACTCGCAAAACACTCGCCAATATTCGCTCATATGCACTCTAAAGTATTTACTACCAAATCGACACGCGAGATCAACAACCGCTCACCTCTGCCAGCTGAATAGAAAACCGCTCACCTCTTCCGACCGAATAGAAAACCGCTCACCTCTACCGAGCCGATAGAAAACCGCTTACCTCAAACGACCCGATAGAAAGCCGCTTATCTCGTAAAACACGCAACGCCGGTATTCAGTGTTTAAGATTTCAGTGTGTCCCACAAATCACAGAGCTAGCATTTGCCTCGGGTGTTATTTTTATGTGACACAGCAATGAATTAGGATCATGCCGGTGCCTTTGTTTGCCGAATCTGTGAATCGACAGACGAGTAATTAATATCTCAAATAAACATTGGGTATGTGGTCGAGGTGGAAACCAAGATTTTTCGAACTTCTTAATACATTTCGAGCCCCGCATGAGTCGGTAAGTACTTTGGAAGTTAGATCTTTAGGATTCTGTCACTTAAACATAAGATGTAGGAATATAGTCTTGAAAAGGTGTTTTATTCTCTAAATTTATGATCCATAACCTCAAAATGCTGCTTGACTTTTCAGCCAGCTTAAATGATAAACTGTTTTTTTGGGTGCTGTGTTGGCCAAGTGTTAACGAAGTATATTTGAGCGTCTCCAAATTAATTTATTCGGCCGCCAACCACGACCCTTTCCATACAAGCTAAAACATTTTCTCTTTTTTTTATTTTTTTTTGTAGATCAAATATCCTTTAAATTCCAATTGAGCACCTCCAACATTACCATAACATTATATCTTGATCTTAATGTTAAGTTTAGGGCGCACCCAACAACATTTAAACAATATGTGACTTGTTTTTCTGATATTTTGATATTAATCCAGAAAGTGTATTTCAGGAAGAAAATTAAACGCTCAAAGTACTCAGAGACTTTTGATGGAAGTGGCCAAAACTCATATGATGGCATCTGCCTTGACTGCTCATACTGTCTCATCTTGTCTCCTCTAACTACGTGAACATTATTTTACTAAAAAAAATTATTTCACCCCATTGTCAGAAAAAAGGCCATATTATTTCCCTTTAAAACTGAGTGTCAAGCTAAGCGGTTGTTGATCTCAGCCGAGCGCTAGCTGAGCTGAGCGGTTGTTCCGCGTACAGTGTGACCAGGTTTGAGGTTATGGTCATTTTCCTTTGCCACTTTTAAGGTAGTTATACTCAACATAAAAATATAATTTTGGTATCAGTAGAAAGAGCTCGTTTCAGAGATTCAAGTTCATGCAATATGTCCATACCCCCCAAAATGCGACTTAAGCGGTTTTCTATCGGGTCGTTTGAGGTAAGCGGTTTTCTATCGGCTCAGTAGAGGTGAGCGGTTTTCTATTCGGTCGGAAGAGGTGAGCGGTTTTCTATTCGGCCGGCAGAGGTGAGCGGTTGTTGATCTCGCGTGTCGAAATTTGCTTGGTAACTATTAAGCGTTTGTGCTGTCATAAGTTATAAAGAAATTCTTTTAGTATTACTATACTTTTTCCTAGAATTTCAAAACGTTTTTCTAGTAGTATAATAATTACGGTAACGCTAAGTACTACGAACACGTTTAGTATTACTAGGAAAAAACTTTGTAATATTATAAAAGAATTTCTTTATAACTTATGACAGCACAAACGCTTAGTAGTTACTAAGCAAATTTGGTAGTAAAACATTTAGAGTATACTCACTAACACTCGCACATTACTCGACAAAACTCGCCAGTACTCATGAATACTCGGCAGTACTCACCAATACTCGCCTTTAGTCAAAATATTCTCGTGTGTAAAATACTTGAGTGAGTTGGTGACCCCTCGCTGCAAATAAGTTGGGAAAGTTCAGTGGAGTAAATTCCATCCACAATGAGGTGCAGTCCGTACCGGAAGGGTACGTTACGGTCTGACCGTACACGAAAACTACGGTACGGACCGAACCGCAACTCCCTACCGTATTTTTAACAGTGTCCTACGTCCCCTTGCCTGCTGCTCCAGATCGAAAGCTCTGTCGCGCGGAGCTGAGCTTCTGCTGATGGTGCACGGCGTTGGCTGAGCGCGGCCGGCCGCAGCCCTCGCAATTAGGCCGCCTGCTTCCCTCATATCATTATTCTGAAGCGCGCAGAGCCGCGAGCAACGCGAGCGAGCTCAGGATTACCGTCACGGCCGCGCGAACATGTCGCCGCGATGTTCAGCTGTCCGTGTGACGAGGCCCGCGTCGCTCTTTCTCTCTCTCTCTCTCTCTCTCTCTCTCTCTCTCTCTCTCTCTCTCTCTCTCTCAACTAATCAGCGATCCATGAGCACCCAGCGCGCTCCCCGCGCGCACCCCGCGGTCCGCACTCGCCCACTTGTAAGGGACGGCGCGGACGATTTTAGAAAAACGGGTTGAATTCAATACACGGAGGAAGGCGCGCGCAGCAGGGCTGCTGCGTTGCTGCAGGAGGCACATACGGACATTTTTTTTACTAAAAGTAAAAAAGCGTACTGTGTTGGCGACATTCTTTAAAGAAAAAACAGCATAAGGCAGAGGAGATTCATTGTACAAAGATTTTGGGCACAATGATTTCTGAAAATGGTTAATACACAACCAAAAGGGACCGACGCATTTTGTTAGGGTACACCTTTACGACATAGCGCGGATTTGAACCCGGCAAGAAGAGACTGTAAAATTTTTTGACACGTCCATTCAACGGCAACTGCCCGCGTGGGGCCAGGTGGGGTGGAGGAGTGAGGGATGGGCGGGCGGGCGCGCACCTGAATGCGCCTTGAATAAGAGGGATCGGTATCAACGGCCCCGTGAAGCGAATAAATACTACTCGCCCGCTTGGCCCTCTTTAACCCTTTAGGCCCTTCAGGGAGGGCACAATGGCCTGACGATGACGGCCCCACAAAAGCACCGCGGCTACAAAAGGACGAGGGCGGAGAGGGGCGTGGCAGGCCGCCAGGTATTTTTCATTTGAGGTGGCGACCAAAGGGTTTAGCCGAGACATTTGTTTTTCTTGCAGCAGCATGGGGGCGGCAGGGGGAGGGTGCAATGCGGCGACAGTGCAGGGGGCGGTGGCGGTGCGGGGGCGGAGCTCTTATTTATCACGAGGAGCGACACCAAAAGTGCAGGCACCTTCAGCAGCGAGCGTGCGATGTATAAGCCCTCGCCGAGAGAACCTGAGAACCTTAAATTATTCGCGCAAAGATAAAGTGGCTTCATATCGCAGTCAAAAAACACAGAATGCATGCGGCGGGAGTGGTGGGAGCGGCGGAGGGTGCTGACGTGTTTTGAATGAACCCAGTAAGACCTATGCAATTGCTTCCTGTCAGGGAGACCCATTCACTTAGTCTTCCACGAAATCCAGACTCGTCTGCCACCGTGTACGACCAAGTGCAAGGTACATCGGAAAAACAAATGTTACTTCTGTCACATGTTATCCTGCATTCTCTGGAGAAAACGTTTCCTGATGTATTCCTCCCCATGCAAAAGGATAGGGGCATCACAAAGAGAATGCAGCACGAAACGTTTTCTCCGGAGAGTGCAGCAAGAAACGTGACACATGTAACGTTAGTTTTTCCAGTGTACCCTCCCGCTTAGCTGTCAACGCGTTAGTGTGGGGCACTGGAATCCAGATAAGCAAAGCATGGTGCCTCGGCCTCATGTCCTGGTGGAAAGGCCTCGCAAATAGACGACTTCGGTCAGAGAACCGCCTTGGGTCATTTGTGATTCGGTTCTCTCAAGTCAATAAGTTACATGAGATTCCCCACTCACAAGTGTACGACGTTCATGCTCTAAGGGGCGTCCACAGTGATCCGAAACCCTTTGGCACGCGCCCGCTCGCACAAGTAGAGAGCGTATGATGTCAGTCCCGAGGAATGCCAGGATCACGCCCATCACTGCTTGCATACCGAAGTGTGAAATCGAAACCTAATGACTCAAAATGACGCTACAATACCAGACGAATCTGTCAATATGTGTCCGCAGCCGGCTTCTCTGATGCTTCATTTGTCAGGAGGGGGCGTGTCCGGGCGGGGCAGGCGGGGCGGGGCGGGTTGCAGCACCTCATAATCGAGATTACATCGAATGCAATACTATTCATTTTGGGTGGGCCATTGGTGCGCTCAATACTACTTGACCTCATTGAAACTGTCAATGCCCTGAAGGTCTTTTTTTATTTATTGTATTTTTTGGTCGGACGGCGTGTTTAGACGTATATGCTATCGGGCGGGGGGACACATTATTCCGAGACTCGTTCCTCACCGGCCAGACATGTCAGTAAAAGACAGGTGGCCCATCCTAGCGGGCCAAGGAAAAATTTTAAACCGCTCCCCAAAGAGCGAGCATCCCACAACCTATATGTGTCACAGAAAATATAATTTTACGATTAAAAAAAAGAAAAAGAAAAAAAATTCCGGGAGGAAATAAAACGAAAGTGGCAGAGGTCTGTGTGCGCACGGGATGTGTATAAACAGACTTGAATTGCGTTTTCATTAGAGGAGGGGTCGACCTCTCCGTGCCGCGGGGTAGGGGGGGGGGAGCAGAGGACGCGGGGTAAAAAGCGGAAAATCCAGGCGCGGGAGGCGGAGGGTCTGAAGCGCACCCCACTAATCCTCGTCCCTCTCCTCACACCTAGCTCACAATAACATTTGGCAAGAAAAGAGCTCAAGGAATGGGAGGGTATAACAGACTGCGTAGCGTGTCACAAAACGTTGCGAAGCAACTCGTACAGGGCTCGCGCACCTCCGATAGAAGGCCTCCACTCCTCATTTGGAGGAATACCGAAGAATACCGGATTGCCGGAATTCCTAATAAGGCCTCTACTAAAGTGTTCAACACTGCGTTCAACACTACTTTCAAGTTTATTTCTGTTGGAGTTTAAAAAAAAAAAAAAAAAAAAAAAAAAAAAAACTCCACACACTAAAATATCATGTACTATTTCGTAATGCGTATTCATAACTAAAATACAAATTTCTTACAGAACTATCCACAATTTTTCTGTAGTTATGGAAAATTTCATACAGAAATCCGTACGAAATTGTTCGTAAGCTCTGCATGCACATAGATCTACGTAAGCTATGTACAAAATAGTACAAAATATTTCTATGTGCAGTGTAAATAACAGGCGGTACTGTTTATTATGACCTCATATAAGCAGAAAAGATGCCGAAGAAACAAGACATAATTATTTCATTGTCGCGGCAAGTGACACACCAGCCCGGGGGACCGTTTACGAGTCATCAAACGACCCCCGTGCCGGGCGTCATTAATAAGGCTCGGTGCGCTGACACTGGGCCGGGCGAATGACGGCGCTACGCCCAGAGCGCAAACCCGGCGGCACAGCCCGACCTGTTACCTCAGGGGCTTGCCGGCGACTGCCAGCGTCGGCGATCAAACGAGGAAGCAAAGAGCCGAAATCGCAGTGTCACCAGGCCTGGCCAAGCGCCCGGCCTGCTGGCTCGGCTCGCCTGGCACGGCACGGCACTGGACCGGTACACGAGCAAGTGAGGAGGAGAAGAAATAGAGTCGCCGTGCTATCTTATTTTGTGGGACGTCAAGCAAAGCGCCTGCTTTGCTAGAAAATAGACCTTCTAAATTTGCTGCTGCGTGATATCGTACAGCAATCACACCACTGATGTAGAAATGGGACCTATCTCTTCTTTTTCTACTTTGTTTTTCCTGCACGGAAAAACACTCAAACTCGGACCGGAGCTAGCCGTGGACCCAATACAGCACCCTTATTTTTAGATATAGTGCAAAGGCAACTGTTATATACAGCTGATATATTTGCTGGAGCAGCTAAAAATTTAGCTCACTAGCAAATTGTTAGGCTTCGCGGGCGCTAAAGCGGAAAACGCGAAGCCTCTAGCGACGGTCGATTCTTATTTTCTCCAAGATTTTCCAGTGCTCTCCCCGCTCCCTAGCATCCACCAGCGAGGAGTCCTCCCGGACCCTTTCGCACAAACAAACAAAAGAAAAACGTTTGGATCGGGGGCGTGGCCGGGGCTCCACACGGCTCGAGGAGGACATCTGGTGCTGGCGTACCGTTAAATGTGTCCCAAATTTTGAACCTAGCAAAACTACGTAGATTCATGGATCCACTATCACCCTTTTACCCCTTTATAATAAAAGGCAGAAAACCATATGTAAAAAAGAAAACGGATGATTCTAGGACAATTTTGGCCCACTGCGCATTCCCTTATTCGCTCTGCGTTGAGGTGGAAATTGCTCACACCAAGCATTTCAACTTCAACTTGAGGCGAAGCCTTCCTATACCACATTGGATAACGTGGACTTCATGGATTTTTTTTTCCTTTTTCGCATTATTGGAACGTTTCGCTGGGAGCGATTTAGCTCCTGAGCTAGAAAAATCGCTCAGCAGCAATATTTTTTTTTCTCGTGTAATTTGTTTCGACTCTGTCGCACCTAACTCGCAACACTGCTTAACCCTTTATGGTCGGATTCTAAACGCATCGTAGAAAAAATTATTTTTTGTGTTTTTCTTATAGTTTGGAGTCCCCTGAATCCACTCATTTTTGAAATTTTACTGTAGCTCAAATAGTTTAGGAGATATAGCCTGTTGCTTCAGAGCAACAAAACCCATAAAGGAAACGTACTGCGACATCACTTCCCCCCTATGGTCGTTTGTTGCTCCTGAGCAACAAATTTCTCCAGCGCTTTTCGCGACTAAATTGACCTCAATAATGGCGAAGCTCACGACAGCGAGAGTCACTTGGTGCCAGGGCATGCCCCTGAACCTGCCAAACTTGGCTCCGCACTCGCGCTTCGCCTACAAGCAGTGCCAGAACACCTACCCGGCGCTGTTGCTCCTGAGCAACAAACCCATAGGGGGGTTTGCAAGGAAGTTGCCAAAAATGATTGCCTCCAGTTTATACGTGCAAGGCGAGGGTACCACTGTAGTGTACGTCAATATCCACATTCACCCGCCTTTTACCAACCTTCCATTCACCTTTCACCAGATACCTTTCACTCGCCTTTCACCAGCCGTAGTCAGACCGGGATAGAACTTTTGTGGCCTCGGTGGCCCTAGAGTGTTACGCATAGTGTTCCTGGAGAGTCCCAGGACTAAGGCGGCATCAAGATACCTTTCACCAGATACCTTTCACCAGGTACCTTTCACTCGCCTTTCACTAGCCGTAGTCAGGCCGGGATGAAACTTTTGTGGCCTCGTGACCCTAGCGTGTTACGCATAGTGTTCCTGGTGAGTCCCAGGACTCAGGCGGCATCAAGATTCCTTTCACTAGGTACCTTTCACTCGCCTTTCACCAGCCGTAGTCAGGCCGGGATGGAACTTTTGTGGCCTCGGTGACCCTAGCGTGTTACGCATAGTGTTCCTGGTGAGTCCCAGGACTCAGGCGGCATCAAGATACCTTTCACCAGGTACCTTTCACCAGGTACCTTTCACTCGCCTTTCACAAGCCGTAGTCATGCCGGAATGGAACTTTTGTGGCCTCGGTGACCCTAGCGTGTTACGCATAGTGTTCCTGGAGAGTCCCAGGACTCAGGCGGCATCAAGATACCTTTCACCAGATACCTTTCACCAGGTACCTTTCACTTGCCTTTCACCAGCCGTAGTCAGGCCAGGATAGAACTTTTATGGCCTCGGTGACCCTAGCGTGTATCTGGTGAAAGGCCTGACTACGGCTGGTGAAAGGCGAGTGAAAGGTACCTGGTGAAAGGTATCTGGTGAAAGGTATCTTGATGCCGCCTTAGTCCTGGGACTCTCCAGGAACACTATGCGTAACACTCTAGGGCCACCGAGGCCACAAAAGTTCTATCCCGGTCTGACTACGACTGGTGAAAGGCGAGTGAAAGGTATCTGGTGAAAGGTGAATGGAAGGTTGGTAAAAGGCGGGTGAATGTGGATATTGACGTACACTACAGTGGTACCCGCGCCTTGCACGTATAAACTGGAGGCAATCATTTTTGGCAACTTCCTTGCAAACCCCCCTATGCGAGGGGGCCACTACTCCTGTAATCCTGTGTACAGTTGTCAGTGTAATCCCTGTGTGATCCGTGTAGTCCTTAACTAAATTTTGAAGAATTATCACTAAATTTCACCTAATTGTTCTTATGTAGTGGTTTTAGTCCCAGGGATTCATGTGTAATGCCACAAAATTCAGGTGTAATCCCTGTAATCACGTAATCCTGTGTACATCCTAAGCCGAAGTGGTTGCCCCCTCGCCCCTATGGGTTTGTTGCTCAGGAGCAACAGCGCCTGGTAGGTGTTCTGGCACTGCTTGTAGGCGAAGCGCGAGTGCGGAGCCAAGTTTGGCAGGTTCAGGGGCATGCCCTGGCACCAAGTGACTCTCGCTGTTGTGAGCTTCGCCATTATTGAGGTCAATTTAGTCGCGAAAAGCGCTGGAGAAATTTGTTGCTCAGGAGCAACAAACGACCATAGGGGGGAAGTGATGTCGCAGTACGTTTCCTTTATGGGTTTTGTTGCTTACGGGCAACAGTGGTTTATACTGAAATCCCCCGAACGTGTTACGTCGGGCAAAAGTTGTTATGCACGGATCTGAATCTCCTATGGGTACCTTTTTTCAGAATAATTTTTTTTTCGCTGCGGTGAATTGGGTTTGGCTTCTGGAGGCTGCCAAAAAGGGCGATTTTCACGTGGGTGAGGAGCTCATGCTGGTCAGCCTGTAGATTGAACCGAAGTGCTCCCGCCGACTTGCCCCAGTATTAGAATCATAGTTGACATCCCTAGCTTTCATTTAATGTAAGTATGGGGCAAATCGGTTGAAAATCACGTTGTCCAGAGCTTTCAGAAGTTCTGTTGCTCAGGAGCAACAAAACCATAAAGGGTTAACAACTGCTGTGCAAAGAAACTTCCGAGTGACATGAAGCTTGGGTGACGTGACGCGAGAGTCGCTCGTCCTTCTCTCTCTCTCTCTCTCTCTCTCTCTCTCTCTCTCTCTCTCTCTCTCTCTCTCTCTCTCTCTCTCTCAACAGCCCGGGTGACGGATTTTGTGCGCGCCGTCAATGGACAGCAGCAGCAGCAGCGCAGCGCAGGCCGTCCTGCTGCAGCGGGGATCGGATGACTTGGTGCAGTGCGGTTCCCCGCCCCGCCCCGCCCCGCCCTGCCCCCCCCCCACCTCACCCCGCCCCGCCCCGCGCGGCGCAGAACGCCTTGCCTCTCGGCCCGGCCGCACCGCACAGGTCGGCCCCACACGACGAAGCGGGCGTCGCACATCCCCACCGTTATCAGCTGCACTATCGCATGACAACACCACCACCGCCCGCGCGCCGAAGGGGATTGGGATGTGCATCACCCGCGGAAGGCGACTGAGACGTCGGGGAGGGAGCGCTGCGCTGGGGGAGCGCGCTGTTAAATTCTTTCACAGCAAATGCTTCGCAAATTTGCAAAGAATTTTGAAGTATAGCAGATTGCAAAAAGCATTTCTTTGTCATTACGAGGCAATTATTTTGCAAATTAGAAAGGAATTTGAAAACTTTGCAGACTACAAAGCATTTGTAGTTAAAATTGTAATTAAAAAGGAAATGCTTTGCATTCTGCAGAGTCCCAAAAAATAAATTTGCAATTTACAAGAAGAATAAGCAAACGCTTTGCAAATTGCGAAGAATATGAGTGCTTTCGTGATAGCAAATCATTTACTTCGTAATTACAAGGCAATGCTTTGCAGTCTGCAAATTTTCCAAATTCTTTGAATTTTGCGCACTGTTTAAGCCTTATTGCGAATGAAATTGGTCGAAAGCGTTCGTCAAGCGTTCGTAAGCAGCGAAGCATTTTGGCTGCTTCGCTTCGTAATACGAAGAATTTTCTTCATAGTGTACAAACATATTCCCTTGTTAGGCAGGGCTTGCGAAGAAAATGCATCGTATTACGAACCTCTAAGAAGCAGCCAAATGCTTCGAAATTTTACGAAGATTTTTTTTAACGGTTTTTACCGTGCGAAAGTTATTGGTTCGTAATTATTAAGCAATGCTTTGCGATCTGATATTCTTCAAAATTCTTTGCAGATTTTCAAGAATTTAATATGTAAGGATTTAATGTGCGCATGAGGAGGGCAGTGCGAGGGGTCCGCAACTAGGTTTAAGCGCGTACACCGGCCGCCCGGAAAACTGGGAAGACCGGGAAGACCACCAGGAAGACCAAAGAAAACCGAAGAAGACCAATAACACGGAAGGCCATAAATGGTAAGGGAAAACCGAAAAATATTAGGGAAGACCAGAAAACTTGAGGGAAGACCGAGAAATTCTAAGGAAGACCGCAGAATGTTATGGAAGACCATTGAAGGTGAGAGAAAACCACAGAAAACGGTAGGAAGCCTTCAGAAAATCCTAGAAAAACAGATATTGGGAAAACCAAGAAAAAGTTGGGAAGACCGGGAAAACCATAACGAAAACCTAGGAAAACCAGGAAGCCCACAGCATTTGTACACCGGCAGACCGTACTTGCGGACCCCTCGGGGCAGTGCCGAGGGGATCGCGCGGGATGCGGGGAGGATCGGGTGCGTCAGCCTCAGGAGAGGGATCAGGACAAAGCGTTACGTTTACAGATCCCGGCCAGCAGCCCCTGAGTGGCATTGGGACATGCAGCGCCTGAAAAGAAGAAGAAAAAAAAGAAAAAGAAAAAATAACTGTCAACAAAAGACACGCCACCTCGCAACACCAAAGATGTCGCAAAAGCGAATCGGGGCACCTGGATTTACACACCGCAAACATGTGGGGCTCGGGCCGCAAGCCGGGTCGACGTCGACTCGAGCACCTTTCATGCCACCAGCCGACCCGAGGAAACGGTCCCGATCCCTCTCCTCGCTGACTGCTCTCTTGACCTCGTCCCTTTTGGCAACAAATGAAGCGCATGATAGGGGTTGAGGAAACAGGCGGGCCGGGCCGGGCCGGGCCGGGCCGGGCCGGCAGAGCCGTGAGGGGACATCCGACAAGCCTACTTACTCGCACCTTCAGTGTTTAGTTTCTCTCCGGGATTTGCGAAAAGGTGTGGGTTTGAGTGTGCGTCTCTCTGTCTATCTGCCTCTCTCTCTCTCTCTCTCTCTCTCTCTCTCTCTCTCTCTCTCTCTCTCTCTCTCTCTCTCTCTCTCTCTCTCGTTTGTTGAAATGTGATGAAAAAAGAACCCTGTATACTGCTGTTATGATTTTTAAAATCATGAAATACCAGAAACCATCATATCTTCATGATAACTTTCAGTTTGTTTGTGATACAGGCCAAAGACTGACAAGGACACATCCTAAATGCCTAGCAATTCCTAGTTATAGAACTGAACTGTACTCAAACTCTTTCTCTGTGACTGCTTCCAAAATCTGGAATATGTATCATATTTATCAGTTTAAGTCAGAAAATGTCCTTAAAATTAGAATCACAGAATTATTGCTTAGAAATTATTTGTGAAATGCTACCATCCTATCTGTAATTATTGTCTATACTTCATGGAGTTGTTTGAGAGCCTTATTTTCATTTTATTATTTTTTCTTCATAGTTTATTTTTGAGAGCGGGTTATGTGCCGCAAAGGGTTTCATTGTAAGCCTATTGCATATAATCCTCAATAAAGTTTAAATCAAAATCAAAATCTCTCTCTCTCTCTCTCTCTCTCTCTGTGTCTTAATGTGCATGTATGGAGACGGAAAAAGAAGAGAAACCACGAACACGGAATACCGCCAAGGTTCAAGGAGAGAGAGAGGGGGAGGAAGGGAGCGAGGTTGAGGAGGGGCGGGAGGGAGAGATCTGGGACCGAGCTCCGTCTCTACCCCACGTGTCAGGTCCGCTATACGCCCTGCGTTACGCTAGCTGCACAAAGCGTGCCGGTGGCCGGTGGCTCGCCGGTGGTCTGAATCCGCTAAAACAGCTACTGACAGGTACGGGCGGGGCGGGGCGGGGGCGGCGGAGCGCCGCTTTCCCGGGGTGTCCCCTTTCCTCGACAGTTTAATCTTTACCATTTGCATAAGGTGCACCTGTTACGCCCGTTCACTGCACACCGGGTAGCAGCGGGTAGCACCCTTTCCTGTCGCCTCACCAATGTCTCTTTCAAATCAAAAATTAAAGAAATGTACTTTAGCTTTCGCAATTTTGGCGTCGAAGACATTGAACTATATTATGCAATTTGTTTAAAAACTAACTGTTGCTATAAAGTATCGATTCTCAGATTGGAGCTCATCTCTGAACAAAAATGTTCACAATACATTTAAAATATTACCTCAATTTTTTACGTAACGAGTAAATGTATAAGCTTACATTTTGTTCACTTTTTGGCCGAACGAGCAATGCATCGAATGTTTGCACGACAAACCCAAAAGTCAACTTAGTACACTGTTCCTGATGTGTACTTCAAAGCAAGCATGTAGGAATTGCATATGCCTGACAGGGTATGCACTAGGAAGTGCATGCCTGCCATGATGGAATGCAGTTGGAAGTGGAAACTTACCATAGCATTATGCCATACCAGGCATGCACTTCCAAGTGCATACTATGGCATGGCAAGCATGCACTTCAAAGTGCATACCATGGCAGGCATACATTTCCTAATGTGTGCTTTGAAGTACACATTAGGAACAGTGTACTAAAGTTGACTGTTGGTTTTGCAGTGTGCTTCTCTCAGGACCTACCGTGTTTGCCGTATGCATTGGGGCGGACCTAGCCGACTGCTATGGAAGCGGCAAAGCCGTGCTTTTTGGCTACATTCAGGCGGATTGTAACTCATGTTGCCTACCTATCAGGCGGTTGGTCAAGGACTCCCCCCCCCCCCCCATCTCATTCATTCATTCGCGCCTGTAGATTGTATCGGACTTTCTCTTGCACAAGTGTAGCCCTCACTATAATAGCAAAGGGGTCCAGAAGGCGTGGCGGGGCGTGGCGGGGCGTGGCGGGACGCGGCGGGGCGCGGCGGAGCACGGCGACGAAGCCACACTTACTAATGAGGCAGCTCCGCTGGTGCCGAGCTGGTGCCGTATCGTCTGCCTCAAACCAGAACGGGGACGGACTGGGGGGTCAAGAGCCTGACCGGAGAAATCTCCTGGGGGCGGGGCGGTGCTGTGTGGGTTGCATACCTCCCAGGGGCGACCCGCACTGACTACACGCGTCATAGAGTTAAATGCAGAAATACAGTAGAGTGGCGTTCGGTAGGTTGATATGCAGGCAGGCAGGCAGGCAGGCAGGCAGGCAGGCGAGGCGAGCCACAGCCCACAGCGACGGCGCCGCCGTGGAGCAGAAAAAAGGGAAGGGTGTAGAGCAGCGGTGGACGTAAGACCGAGGGGGCCTCAACTCCTGAAATCATGTGTACACAATCGCTGAAATCTTCGAAATCATTGTCAAAAAATGTGGATCTATTGCCGAAAAAAATTGATTTAAGTGCGTAGTTTGGGCTCATAAAGCTCTAAATACGCTTTATTTACTTTACGAATTATTTCTTTCAATTATAAGAGGTGTAATCATGTGAAATCATGTGAAATCTTGAAATCATGTGTACGAATTTTGGGTGAGTTGAGGCCCCCTCGGAGGCGAGCCACAGCCCACAGCGACGGCGCCGCCGTGGAGCAGAGAAAAGGGAAGGGTGTAGATCAGCGGTGGACGTAAGACGCCACCTGGGCTGGAGGACGAGGACATGAGGACATGTCTAAGCGGAAAAAGTAGGACCCAGCCTGGCCTGACCGCTCATCTCTAGGCCCAGCAGGGCCGGTGCCCAAGGGCCCAAAAAGAGCCCCTTTGGGGCCTCGGAAGACCAGGGACTGCAACCACCGGGTTTTCCGGTTTACCCACCCGAGCCCGTCCGCCCCTGAACCAGAAAACTGTCTCTCTCTTTGTTTTTTTTTTCTTTAAAGATTTAATACATTTAAGAAAAACCTCAATCCCTCTACCATATTTTACGACAACAACACTCCGAAACCGTCCTGAACAATCCTCGCTAGCCTTTATATTCCCCCTTTGTACGCGCTTAGAATTTTGGCACCAGGTATCCGACCATACGTGTGGGGTGTTGGGCGTTGCACGTCCAAACTGCATTCATGTACACCTGAGCGCGCGTGCACCGCGCGTACCCTGTGATTTAGGGAGAAGAAAAAGCGAGTGGAGGACGTGCGGGGGAGAGGAGGGGGTCCCGGGCCGCGCGGCACGCGACCTCCGGAGCTGCGTGGAGGAATGCAGCGGCACGCGCCGGCCCCGTCATTTTGGGAGAGGACTGTCGAATTATTGAATGGGTCTGGACCGAAAATGAATGAACGAGGATCCTGACAGCGCGAGACGGGCGCTGCATTGTCTTACGATCTGACCTACCTAGCTCCTCTACTTTCCCCATCCGCTCCGTTATCCTCCAGTGTATCTTTTATTTTGTCTTATCCCGCCCGACCTGAAATCAAACCGACAGAGTGCGTGACCGGCGGAATATTTTGTATGTAATTAGCGGTCAGAGAATTGCCCGCACCTCTTATTGCACTGTTCTCGTGCAGCGCGTCGACGCGCGGGGTCGTATGCGCTGTCTCACCGTGGGTGGGTTGGGCCCCCGAAGCCCGCATGGCTCGCCGACAACGAATTTGCACAAACATTCGCACTTGCTGTTTCGCAACCACAACAGATAGTGCACTGCTGCAGCATGGTTCGGTCCTTGGGAACCGGGCTGGTGTGTGTGTGTGTGTGTGTGTGCGCGTGTGTGTGTGTGTGTGTGTGTGTGTGTGTGTGTGTGTGTGTGTGTCCGCGCGCGCGCCTGTGTGAATGTGCAAGAGAGAGGCAGGGCGTGGCGCGGCGTCGGGCTGCGACACGGGGGTCAGGGAGGAGCGGCGGAGGAGCGCCCTCTGAATGCCAAATGAAATGCAAATCCTTCACACGAGAGCAGCCGAGCTGAGCACTTGCGCAGTCCAGCGCCGGCGCGGGTGACACAGCCAACGAAAATGGGAGGAAAGGAATGCTTCGAATAATTCCAATAAGAGTTTAAACAAAAAAAAAAATATTTCTTTTCAGATTTCATTATACATGGCATTCAGGATACATTTCACGAATAAACACTGATTTTTTTTCTACCTCCTCAAAAGAGTATGAGAGCACCATCCTATCACATTTTTACAGAAGAAATTTGTACACAAGAATCTTGTTTCCTGTAAAGAAGCAGTTTCGATGACTATACACAACTTAGTGATGAATCGAATTAACCACCTGCACGATATCACGCTTTATATACAAGAAGTCCACATTATGTACAGGTTTGTTACACATCAATGTAACATCACTTGAGATCATGTTTTTCATACAGGAAAGCCGCACAGCTGGCAGTATTGTAATACAGTCGGCGGGACGTAAAGTTAAACCACATAGACAGCAAATTATAATGTGTGACAATCAGTTCAGTCGCGTGGTGTCCACGGTCATCACTACGCACGCCGTCGTCACAGGTACAAAAGCCCGCGGGGGGCCGAAACAAATCACACAACGTGCCACATCACAGGCAAGCTTACTTAACACTAAACCGTAGCAAGGAGGAACAACGCTAATCGCGTTTTTTTTTTCGTGTTTTTTTCTCTCGTTTCTTTTTTTAACATATCGCGCTAACAGTGCAGCAAACTTCACACACTAAACTCGTACCGCGTCCCCACGTGGTTCGCGCGCTACTCAGCCAAGATGCCCTCCCGCGCCACCGGCCTCGCCGACGGCACCTCGGCCAGGGGGTTTATCTCGTCGGGGTCTAGGACATCGTCATCCACCTCGTCCAAGTCGTCCATGTCGTCGTCCAGCATGTCCAGGCCCGTGAGGCCCGCCGCGCCCAGGTTGTGCGTCAGAGAGTGCCGGCGCAGGTCGCAGTTCCTGCGGAACACCTTGCCGCAGGACGCGCAGTGGTACGGCTTGATGTCCGTGTGCGTCAGCAGGTGGGTCTTGAGGTTGGAGCGCTGGTTGAAGGAGCGGCTGCACACGGGGCACTTGTGCGGCGACTCCTCCAGGTGCAGGATCTTGTGCACGGCCAGGGTGCGGGACTGGCAGAACCCCTTGCCGCAGGATCCGCACTTGAAGGGCTTCTCCTTGGAGTGGATGTACCTGCAACACAAGCGGGCATGGCAGTTTTAGAGCACACCTGAAACAGAAGGCCAGGAAAGAAGGGCTACGGGCAAGAAGCTTGTTTCTGCACCACGATGGTCTTGCCCTTGCCATCTCGCAGCAACGTACCGAATCCACAGCGGTGGAAGGGGCACAAAAGAGTACTCTGATAATGAAAGAGTGTACAATGTACACTGATTAATCAGTGTACATGGATGCTCACTGATTAATTAGTGTACATTGGAATGCTTGCTGATTAAATCAGTGTGCATTGGAATGCTTGCTGATTAATCAGTGTACATTGTACACTGTACATTGTACACGTACACTGTACACTTTCATTATCAGAGTAGCGGGGCAGAAACAATATTCTATACCGATCATTTTAAGTTTTAATACTATTCTTGAGTAAAACTATAACCCGGAGAGATAAGTTTCCATTGGATCACAGTTTGCGACTATCATTAATGTACGGGAGGATGGCAGCAATTGTCGAATAAAAAGAAGGCCAACACACGACGAAAACGGAAGAGGCAAAATGGGAACGATTTGCAAGCGATTAACAGCGTCTCGAGGTGACGACGCTCATGTTTTTAATCCACTCTGACGACAAGCTCAAGGTGGGGCCGCTAAAAACCGACGAGAAAGAGACGCACGGTGAAAGAGGAATGCACAGGAAGAGAGGGAGAGGGAGGAGGAAGGGAGGGCGAAAGAGAATACATAGCCGATATGGTGACGAAATGATGGCGATAGTTATGCTGAGGACACGGCTGAAGGCGACATGGCCACACATCAGCGGACGCGCTGTACAATCGGTGTTTTTCTCTCTGTACCGTAACGCCTAACCAGCTGCAGTCTGGAAGTATTCTCTCTCTCTCTCTCTCTCTCTCTCTCTCTCTCTCTCTCTCTCTCTCTCTCTCTCTCCCTTGCTCTCCACGCTCCCACTCACACAGAGTGATGATGTCCTGCCATTCTCTCCTGTTTCGATAAGAAGTGGAAAGACCAGTACCGTCGCCGGGACGGACGCGCGGACACGGCGAGCGCGGCGCAGGTCTGAGTCCTGAGTCACTCACAGAGCGAGAAAGATAGGGAGAGCAAGAGAGATACTGAGCGAAGGAGAGGAAGGGGGAAGGAGAGAGAGTGAGTGAAAGAGAGAGTGAGAGAGAGAGAGAGGACCACACAGTCTGCACCTGGGCCACATACTCCATGCGTAAATTTATTAAAGAAGAGCACGTCGCGGGGGTCGCCCTCTCCGATTTGGACGAAAATAGGCGAAGAGGTTCGTCTCGCGAACAGAAAAAAAAATTGACGACGGATTTGGCCGAAACAATTTCTCGCGTGACTGTGTCTAAATCAGTGTTTTTTTTTTTCAGCGTATTTGGACCATTTGTCCTGTAGCTGGAGTTTTTGCCCGAAGTGGACGACACTTTGGTTCCTGACGTAACTTAGTCCAAGGGACACGAAACTCATTAGCACCTGGTCTCTAAAAGTGCCCTCGGAATCATGAGATTTAAATCACGGTAAAAACAATGTCTGAATTTTTTTTTTAGGAGAAAGGGAAAATTTTGACCAAGTCCATCAGAACTCCTCAGATTTTGAGGAAGTCTTTTAGAAATATAAGACGAACCACCTCATTATTTTTCGAGGGGACTTCGGGACCCGAAAGTTTTATTTTTCTCGACAATGGATTATTAAGGCCACAGCAATTTCTGCCATACAGATTCAAACGAAATTGCAATAGAAAATATAGTTTGTAAAATTAGAAAATTTTGAAACTGTGTCTGATTGCAAACTGTATGACCAGATCCGAGTAATTTCAATTCCAATGTGCAAAATCAGTTGCTAAGGCAACAATACCCATGCCGCGTGGGCGGAGCTAGCAGCAGCGGCCATGCTCCCCGCTTCATGTATCCAGTATTATTTTGGTTCGCTCATTTCTCTACTCAAAGCTTTGAAAAGCATTTACTTTAAACAATGACCTAAGCACGACCTTTTGTGTATTTTTCTGTAATGGTAAGTTTTAAAACCTAGGGGGCCGTTCAGCGCGTTAGCGTTAGATTTTTTTCTATTGGTGTGACGAACCTTTCTACCAATTTTCGTCCAAATCAGAGAGATCCTCTGGCGTGCTTCTCTTACATTATAAATTTACTCCATGCGAGTCGCCCTCGTCCATTCAGTTCGCTGCGGTCTCCGCTGCTGGCTCGTCTAGTGTCGGAATTCTGCCCGACCCATGCGCAATAAGTCAGTGCGCGCCGCGCCCAGCCGCTCAAAACAGCGAATAACGAACACTCCGTGGGCCGATCCCGACGACCTCTTCCCCTCTCCACATCCGTTGGCGGTAATAATTTCTCCCGCACAGTCATTACTCGTCTCTCTCTCTCTCTCTCTCTCTCTCTCTCTCTCTCTCTCTCTCTCTCTCTCTCTCTCTCTCCAAGCGCCAAGTTCATTATCAGCCAAACACGTAACGCAAACACGCGCGCTGGCGCACTTTTACAGGTGGGCAGGGCCGTGCACGGCCGTGCTCAAAGGGTTTGAGTACCGGCAGCACGCGCCGACCCCGGCCACCCACCGCCACCCTCCGCACCCACCTTTTTCCGGTGAGCGCGCGCGCTTGTGTGTTTGTGTGTGTGTGTGTGTGTGTATGTATGTGTGTGTGTTTGTTCGTGCATCCGGACTGATACCGACTCGCCCGAGTGAAGAGCCGTGTTAGGACCTCTTGTCGTAGGGGAAGGCAGGGGGGCGGGGGCGCTTCTGCGGACGTAGCTGAGTTGCTGGTCGGCGCGGCGCCGCCGCGGCGTATGAAAGTGTGTGTGTGGGGGGGGGGGGGGAGTGGGTCCTGCAGGTCATGCCACAGAAAAAATGAATTAGTTGTCACAGCTAATATATTAACTGATAGGCGTTAGCCGTTAGGCGTACAGCTAAGATTCTAGTTGACATAGCTTTAAGATTTTAGTTGACAGAGCTAAGATTTTAGTTGGCACAGCTGAACATCAGCAGTCGCAGCTAATATATTTTCATGTCACAGCTCGCTAATTTGTTTCAGTTTATATTTTATATCGTTACAACGAAATGTTTGCTGCGCCAACAAATGCTTTAGCTGTCATGACTCACATGAGCGGGAAATACATAGCTAATAAAAATCTGAGAAAGGGGCAATTGATCTCGGATCCTTCGGACCAGCAGACGGAGACGGTAAATACAACGGAGCTAGGCATCATCCAGTCGAGAAAATTGCTAGGCAACCATTTGTAGACGAGTTGACGAGCAGCGTTCGTTCACTCATCGCGCTGACGTCTTCATGTATAGAATGACGCTATGCTAGAACGTATCATCTTCACAGGAAATTTATTGTAACATTTCCTCGAACATTCCAAGCCCGATATAAATTAAGCATTTTTTTATCGCTCAGTAAAAGTCACGTTCGCTGAAACGACTGAAATCGAGTCTTTCCTGCTATTTTCACTAGAAAAACAATGGTGCGATATCCTACCTTTCCTGGAGTGTTAACCCCTTTTTAGGGGTGCTAATATGTATATTTTATTTTTTTAGGACCCCGCTATTTAGGAAAGACTATTGCTCACGCCCGTGAGCTTCTTATATGTATCTGTCCGCTTATGGACGGAGCCCAGCCCAAGCGATTCGTACGAAACTACAATGAAAAATACTACGCAAAATTAGATTTTTGACTCGTTCTTTACACAATCACTTTTCCTTCCTAGTGTAGGGAACGAGTATTCTGCTCAAAAATACATAAATGTTGGACATCTTTCATAGTCAAGACTATTATACACTATATCATGAATACATTATTTTCTGTTTAAGTTACACCCAATTATAACTTACTTGCGGTGAAATCCACCGTCAGGATTGTAGAATGTGTTTGAACATCCATGATACTTTCACTGAGGCTGGTTTTGCGAAACTTTTAACCAAAAGCCATGCGTGATAACTCTTGTTTTGCGATTCTCACGATAAAGGGCATGATAACCAAAAAAACGTGTGATAAAAGTATGAGGAATGATAAAATCATCATTTTCTCACGAAATTTTTGTGATGAAAAGTTGTCGCATTTTATTTGTCATAATTTAATGATAAAATCCTGATACTTTTATCACATTTTTTGGTGTTATCATGTCCTTTACAGGGGGAATCGTAAAACACCAGTTATCGCAAAAATTCAGCAAAAGTATCACAAATTGGATTTCAGTGTTGCAAAACGATTTCCGCGGGTCTGAGATTGTTATTTTCACGTTTATTTTGGCTGGCTAACATTTCGTTCAGGTAAAACAAATATAGTTAAAGTCGACAGATGCGTTAGTGCCATCTCTCGAACGTGGACGCGAATTGAAGTCGCGCAAGGTGGACGCGTGGGCCGCCGAGCCACCGGCGTTCTTTTGTTGAGTGGAGGTCCCATCCTCTTAAAGGGACAGGACTGCGCACTCCCGCTACCTCAAACGCGCTCCGTTCTGTCCACCGCGAAGCCTCGCCCGGCCAGCTGCGGGTTGCCTACCTCCTAGGATATTGCCAGTTTCAAAGGCGACTCAAGCAGAATCAGCATATTCTTGCAGGTACGGCCTTAGCCCCTCTGCCCCTCTGAGCGGCGCACAGGGGAGGAGGAGGGCCGTGGCTGGGAGGTGGTTCAAAAACAAAAAAATTAGAGGAACACGATCTAGTAAAATTGTCAGTTCAGTGTTTGAATGATCATTGCACAATATGAGCCTGCAGTTCAAAAATCAAGCTGATCGGACTTGTCCTCTCTGAAAAGCTAGCTTCTAAGTAGTTTGATCTACCTTCAAGACTGTAATTTATTGTCATGTGACGAAAACTAATGACACTGATACTGATCAAACACTGAGGTTAAACATATATTTAGTTAATTCGCCAAAAAATTAAAAAAAAAAAAAATCAAGCGCAATTTCTGCATGGACTATATTCACGAAAGCATCTCATGAAACCAAAGCGTAAATGAACTTCATGCCTACAAGAATTCCCTAAAATCGTGGTTTGCATCTTTGTATTTTATGATTGCTTTCGGCAGCGTTTATTGATAGGTGTCCCCGCCGGGCAACATGTGTGTGAGGCGCATATTCGCGATTTGGTTTTTAGAGAGACTAAATATTATCAAGTCTTTCTCGCTCTCAAATAAGCGTGAAAACCTAGGGGCCGTTTAACGCGTTAGAATTTTTTAAAATATTTTCTTTATGAGCAAACCAATGACATTTTAGGATGTACTATCGCATTCCCCGCCAACTTCCGCGTCGAGCGAACCCATATTTGATAGGGTTCTGATAAGCGGTCAGAAAATGAAAAGCAAGTAAAAAAGCACAAAGTGTAAGTAATTTATGGCGTTTTTGAACAAAACCCTATCACATTTAGGCTCGTTTGAAGCGGAAATTTTGTGTTGATTACCAAATTAAGACTTAAAATTCACACTGTAAAAAATCAGGAGTGATTTTGTCTCAAGTTGGGAGAGCAATTTTTGTCTCCCATTCGGTAATCCCAATTTAACCTAATAATGGGTTGGTAAAAAGTAATTAATCACCCACACAGCGACTTTTATCTAAGAATGGTGAGACAAAATCAGCATTTGGGCAGGTAATTACGTGTTACACTCCCTAAGAGTAACTTTCGCCTAGTGTCTGTGGGGGAAATTACTCCTCCTGGGTGGAAAAAATGTTTTTCACACCCATGAGGGTAAAATTGTGAATAGAAGTCACGGAGCACTTCGTAGGAAGGACACTAAGAGCCAGGCTCTCCCTAGCTAGACAGGCGCGGTAGCCGCGTGGTTAAAGTCGCCGATTCGCAATCGGATAGTCCGAGGTTCTACTCTCCGTAGGGTCACACATTTTTTTCATACAGTTCAGGTTCATATCCAAAGGGGAGATCATTCTGTTTTCACCTCGTGGGTTAGTAAATACACTCTACCATGAGATCAAAAATTGCACCCCATGGGTTGAGAATTTTACCTACCCATGTATGAGGTAAAATTACTCTTCCATGGGTCGATAAAATTAATCACCCGATTTTCTTGAGTGAGCGTTATGGCACCCAAAAGGGTAAAATTGTCCCAAAAATTTTTTACAGTGCAGTTTTATTTCATAGGAATAAGAAAATATTTAGAAAAAGACAAAAACTGTAATGCCTTCGGTGCCTTTTAAAGGTTGGATATCCTACCTTTGTTTTACCAGAGTTAACATCGATCCAGTACAGTCACTTTTGATGACTTGGCTCAGAAAGCGTCATCAAAGTGACTCGAATAGAGCGAAGTTAATCCTTCTCGCTCTCCCAGCAGCATAAAAATTTGGTACTGAGAAGTAGCTTTCCCAAGAGCGACAAAGTCGACTCCTCCAGTTTCACAGTTCGTGGCGCAGCGATACCGTCTCTGCGTCCGAAGGACCCGAGATCGATATCCCTTTTCTCAGATTTTTATTCTCTCGTATTGTTTTGCTCATGTGAGTCCTGACAACTAATGCATTTGCTGGTGCAGCAAACATTGCGTTGTACGAGGTAATATATTACCTGTAACAGCAAATTAGCGAGTTGTGACAGCAAAATATATTAGCTGGGACAGCTAATGTTTAGCTGTATCAACTAAAATCTTATCTTATCACCTATCATATTAGCTGTGATACTGATATATTTTTTGAGTGTAACCATGCCGCGAGCAAATACAATGAATCTAACGCCTGTTCCAGACAGCTTGGGGTCAAGGCCGAGGGGAAGTAGCACGAATATGGTCGAAGAAATATAGGGATGAAAACCACAAAAAGATGGTTCGAAAAAGAATAAAGCAAAATATAATTAGAAACATGATGATGCAAAGAAAGGAGACAGAGACTCGTGAGCGACAGAGACTCGCGTGTGCGACAGAGAGAGAGAGTGGGGGGAGGGGGGGGGGCACTGAGGCGGAGGTGGGCAGGCGGGCACGGCAAGTGGAGGTGTCGGTAACCAGGCGGTAAAGCACCACGACGGACAGGTACCGGCAGATACCGGTGGGTAGCGGGCGCGGCCTGTATGGGTTGGGCCCGCTGCGCGCTCAATACACTGCGGCCCGCACGGGCAATTTGTTCGCACCCCGCGCGCCCCGAGTGTGGACGGAAATTTCGGAGCGGACAGGGCGCAGGCATTCTCACCAGCGTACATCGGCACGCGATTCGTCCTAAACTGCACGAAACAATGCAATGAAAAAGTAAAATAAAATTGGGTGTGACGTATAAATTTGCACCCACACACAAGAGTCGGGTAAGAAGTCAGAGCAGAGTCTATAACCACCGAATCGGGACGTGGGGCTACCCTCAAATGAGCCCAGCTCGGTCGCAGGCGCATCTATTAGGTGGCCACACGGCACATAGTCTCTTCAATAGCTTGTCCCTATCGTGGGTGTCATGGCGAGCGCTCTCACTCTCTCCCCCCCTCTCTCTCTCTCATTCTCTCTCTCTCTCTCTCTCTCTCTCTCTCTCTCTCTCTCTCTCTCTCACGAGCCTGCGCGGGGGACCACCCGCAAGGCGGCCGTGTCGTTGCGAACTGGTACAGTACAGCAGGATGACGCTCGGCTCGCCAATCAGGAAACGGATACTGTGCAACGCCGGTCGGCGTCGCCACTAAATCTCGGCGTCGTGACGCCTCGGCGAGCCACAGAGCTGCATGCGGGTCCCCTGTGTGTGTATGTGTGCGTGTATGTGTGTGTGCGCGCGCGATATTCGTTCGGCCTGATCGTACTTCATGTGTCCCCGCCAGCAATGAATAGACGATGTAGTGGACACCTCGGTGAGGGGGTTGGAGGGTGGGGGGGTGGGGGGGGGCTCACGTTGTCCGCGGTCACCGTGTGGGTTCAGCTCGCTCGGTGCTCACCTGTGGTCCCGGAGGTGGTCCTGGCGGCGGAACGCCTTGCCGCAGATGTCGCACGAGTAGGGCCGCTCGTCCGTGTGGGTGCGCTCGTGGATCAGCAGGTTGTACGACTTGGTGAAGTGCCGGTTGCAGAACTTGCAGATGAACTGCTTCTTGGGGCGCGAGCCCCGGCCACCACCACCCGCGGCCGGCGTCGCACTCGCCGACGAACTGACGGCGGCCGACGCGATGACGGGTGGCTGGCTGGCCGTCGACGACACGGCTGGAGGCGGCGGGGGAGGCGTCGGCGACGACCGTCGGCCCAGCGACGAGTAGGGGTTGTCGCCGGGGAAGGCGGGAAATTGACTAGTCCTTGTCCCCTCATCACCATCGTCGGCGTCGTCGTTGTCGCGCGGGCCGAGGTCGTCCAGGTCGCCGTCGTCGGCCGAGCGTGGCGAGGCGTCGCCGGGTGTCCGGCCGGAGCGAGCGGCCGCGGTGGACGACGAGGGCGACGCGGCCGGCGACAGCGGCGGCGACGCGCACGCCGGCGCCGTCAGGGCCGACTTGACGGCGCCCAGGCTCGAGGCCGTGGCGAGTCGCAGCAGGTCGAGGCTGGGGGCGGCGGCGACGGCGCCACTCGGGGCGGCGAGCCTCTGCAGCGTGAGGTACGACTCGAGCGCCTGCAGGTTGAGGGCGGCGGCCACCGCGGAGTTGGGCGGCATGAGCGCGGCCTGCTGCAGCGAGGACACGAGCACGCTCTGTAGGGACAGCGCCAGCCCCATGCCCAGCAGCCCGCTGCCGCCCCCGGCGCCGCCGCCCGTGCCCGACGCCGACCCGCGCGCCGAGGCGTCGCCGCCCAGCGCGCCCAAGGAGGTCGCCTCCAGCATGGCGAGGTAGCGTAGGACGTCGCTGTTGTTGTTGTTGTTGTTGCTGACGGCGAGGCTGTTGTTGTTGTTGGCCGAGTCTGATATCTGCTTATCAGACTGCTTCATTGCGTCGGCCCATCGGGTTGGCCAGGGTCAGAGCATGCTGCAACAGACGCACACACACGGGTACACATCATTAGCGGCAGAGTTATACGAGTGACCCGACTCGGCTCGGCTGGCGCGGCCGAGGAGGACCGAGAGTGTAAAGAGTCGCACAATAAACGCCGCACCGCGCTGCCATCACTGTTCCAGCGCTTGCACGTGATGCGCGTTCTGCGCGCCAAAAAGCGATTTGCGCCGCAATTAAACACGCGGGTAACGAGCTACAGACGGGTTAGGGAGAACTATATAAACGTCGCGAGAGAAGAGAGAGGCGGCCGAGGGTGGGCGTGAGACAGGGAAGGGGCAGCGGAGTGAGCGACAAAATCCATCGGGAATCACAGTTATTCAATATGTTCACATGTGATGTCGAAACCGTTGCAACGGTAAGGCGAAGCATAACTTACTTTCACAGTTATACTAAGTGACAGAATGTTACAATAACATCAAAAGGAATGTGACAGTTTTGAAAAAATCCGTCAAGTCCACATTATCCAATGTGGCCGAAAAAGGCTTCGCGTGCTTGGTGTGGGCAATGGCAAGCTCAACCCCTTGACTTACACATTAACGGCATCTTTAATCAAGCAGTGGTCAAGAAACGTTCATAGAAATTACAAGCTGAGCGGATACCTACTGCGAGGCCTGCCGCTCCTCTCATTTCCACATTTCCACCACCCGCTGTTTCCTGCGACGGTCCGACGGTCCAAACAGAGTCAAAACAACTGAGTTTGAATCCAAAATATTCACCCAGGAGAGGGTAAGAGAGGGAGAGGAGAGAGGGGAAGAGTTTGATTTCGATTTAGTGACGGATTCATAAAGGAGAACCAGAGGGGGGAGAGGGAGAGAGGGGTAGGAGTGATACGAGAGATAGAGAGGCCAGCAGCCCTTAAATTTAAACGAGTAGAATTTAAGACACATATTAGCACTTTTAATCGCGGAGGAGAGCGCACGGAATGCGTAGTTGGTCGTCAACACTGTCTCCTAAATCAACCACTTAAAAAAAAAAATATGAGGTTTTTGAGGTCAGCCGATCCAAACGCGCACTAATATTTTACGTCAGACAAATCTGAACTGATTTTTCATCTTGGACTTAAGACTCATATTGTAAAGATAGCGAGCTTCAGTCAGAGGCCCCGATTCATCCCGCCACGTACCCTGCTTTGCGGGGGCGCGCCCCATGTGACACCCGGACTGGGTTGCGAAAATTTTGAACGTAGCGTCAAAATACCCTGATTACTATGCCAATTTTCATAATTTCACCCCTCTTTAAACAAAATATTCAGAGTTGTAGGACAATTTTGAGGAGAGGGGACTTTCCCTCAACCTCCACTTCCTCGACAGTCAAAATTGTCGTAGAAGCACCTGACTTTTTTTAAAAAGAGGGGTGAAAGGCTGATGCTTGATCCAAAACTCTGTTTTGTTTGTTGCTAGTTTCAAAATTTGAGAAAACTTGCGGCAAGACATTCTATTCATTCATTGCACCTTTCGTCCGCTGCCGATAATATATGCGCAAGCTGAGTCGGGCGGCCGGGCGGACCCCCGCAAGGAAGGACCCCCGGCCCCGGCCCCGCCCCCGACCCGAACCTTTTTCTTTTGTGTGTTGGTGCAGGAGGCTCTGCTCCAGAGGGGAGCAGGTAGCGCACACGAAAATCTTGGCGAGAAACAGAACCCGTGTCTATAGGCTTCGCGTTTTGCGCTTTAGCGCACGCGAAGCCTAATAAATGGAGTGTGACGTCACGTGAACTGGATAAAAGTGATTGCATACTGCTACTTTAAAAAAATCACTGTCCTTTTTTTCTCTTTTTTTTCCTATTTATGATTTGAGAAAAAGTTAAAGTGGAATTGTAACACAAACACAACCACGGTGTGTAGCGTACTTCCGCCGCAGTGTGAAACTTCCAGGTGGCTACTTTAACCGAGGCGGTTCACTTCACGCAAAATTACACGTCGGCCGGCACTGAAGCGGCGCCAGGGCGCTAAACGGCTGGTTGTACTCTCTCGCTACAGTGAAAATGGAAAAACAAAAAACAGAAGAAAACAAGAGCGCAACCTTTCGATGCATGTTAAGCAAACCTGTTCCCCAGTCTGATTAATACGCCACCTTGCTCGTAAAGGAGAGTATTTATACCGAAATGTGACGCGGAGGGATCATACCATTCGTTTCAGGGTAATATTCCAAATTATTCATGGTCGCACGGCCTCGCCTTATTATTGGAATGTTTTATTATTATAAAAACAGTCGTATAAACGGCTGCCAAACGAGCCGGCCGCCAAATGGAATACATGATAATACTATTATAAGGGGGGCCTGGGCCGCGGCCGCAAACGACTGAGGAGGAACAAAAAGGAGCAAATGAAAAAAGACATACGGAAGAAAAGAATCAGTTCTTCAGGTATGCCTCGCCACCCTGAACAGCTGTGGCTACGACAGGTAACAGTTTGGGTTCCTCCTCCTCTCATCCTACCTGGGCCAATATGGGTCATAATGGAAAGATAATAAAACAGATGGTCCACCGAGCTTCGTCGTTGTTAGAACAGGGCTCAATCCAATAGGGTCCAAAGTCACACCTCGTCCTACTTCAGAAGCGCGAAGTATCGATGCTAATTGGTGTTCCCCGCCAATGGCCCCGGGGTGTCGATTGTCGAAGGGCCCCCCCCCCCCCACTATTTATAGATCGACAGCTCGCACGACTTGACAGGGCGGGAAGGGCGGCGGGGGCGGCGGGGGTGGAGAGGGCAGTGCAACGTGGGATCACTCGGCCCTGCCCAACACGATAACATCTCCTCTCCACGGGCAGCATGATCCAGCAGTCAGAGCCCAGGCCGAGCGCCAGGCTGGGCTGGGCACGGCCGGCAGGCTGGTGACAAATGGAGCCGCAGCGACCGGCCGTGCCCCGGAGAGGTGGGGTGAGGCGGGGCGGGGCGGGGCAGGGTGGGGTGGGGTGGGGTGGGGCGGGAAAACGGACCGATGAGGGAGAGGACCATATGGGACGTACGGGAGGGGGCCTAAACGCCTTACCGTGTCGGTCCGCTTTATTGTTTTAGGATTATTGCCCAATTTTCTCCTGTTTGAGCGAGACGGGTCCAGTGCACACGTGCATTAGCTAATAAAGGTTGGGGAGGTGGAAGAAGAAGGGGGGCTCTAGCCTGTGAGTCACCCATTGGGTGCGAGCAATCCTGTTGTACTAGCACTGACGCCCTGTCGGCGATGCTGCAGAACCACGGCAGGCAAGAATACTGTGAAATGAAACGAAGAGACAAGTATCGTGCTCCGATAACCCTATAAAATTACCAAAGCTTGTAAAAGTAGAGGAACAAAGCTGAATCCTCTTGAGCAAAGACTTGTGCAAAGCAAATCGCCTGAAGATTTCCTCAGAGCAAGAGGTCACTGCCCATAGGAAGACAACCTAACCTCCACGATGACAGAGATGTCACACATCCACCCCCTTCCCCCACCCCCGCGCACCGCCCCCTCCCCATACACCCCTGGGTCGAAAGCGCAAACAAACACACACACACACGCACACATACACACCACCACAAACATTATCGCAACACAGAACATCTCCTCACCTGTGGCGCGCTCCGCAGAGACTGCAGGGCGACGTGGCGCAGTGTTGGAAAACGCAGCTGACGACGCCGTCACCGTCACCTCTTCGTCACTCACGTGTCACCCGGCCGTCGCACGACGGGCATGATCGCGTCACGCACAACACGCACAGAAACACACGCAAAACACAGAGGAAAGCACACGAAAAAGCAACGTGACGCACAACACACACACACGGAGCGACACCCGTCCGCACGGCCGGGCTGCTGCGGCCAGGACTCAGGACTCGGGTGGCCCGGCCGCAGCATCGCCCAGCATCCAGGCGGCCAGGCGGGGCTGGCAGCCAGCACAGCGGGGCCCGCCTCGGCCCGGCGCAGGTAGGGGGGGGGGGGGAGGGGGAGACCCGGGGCAGGGGGCAGGCAGGGGCGGGACGCGGAGGTGAAGGGGGGAGGGGGGGGGCAGGATGGCACTAGGACCCGAGCGGAGCGGACCCCCCGTGTCCCCCGTGTTCAGCGGGTACCGCTCCGCCAGGCTCCGCTCCCCGCCGGGGCCCCGCCGGGCCGCACGGGCTGACCGGACCCGGCCGCACCGGCACGAGCACACCGCTGATTGTCGGTGTTGTACAGAAAATAAAACCCGTCAAACATTTTCTGCACACTGTTGGTATGGAAGCCGCGGATTTCTCGCTTTTCGGGGAAACGCACACCCATAAATCGGTGCAAAAATATAAATGCAACTACAAGTGCAATAATAAATGTAAAGCCACAAAAACGGCATAAAAGAAGCCTAAAGGCTAAACGATAACAACCCGAACTATTAATAATGAAAAACTTGAAATAACCAAGCAAGAAACTCTAATAAATATTTACAATTTCGTAAATACAACAGCATAGCAACAATTTTTGTTACACGTTACAAAACTGTACAAAGGCAGTAAACATCACAACGTCACGAACACTAAATTTCTACAAGTTACAGAAACCACCACCTGGGCCCAGGAGAGATAGAATTTTTGTTTAGAGTGCACTCACCAAAGTAGGTATTACTAGCAGGGTAAAGTAATACAGTTGTAGAAGAAAAGTGATGAAACGTATGGAGTAACACACTTGAACACACTGCACATTTTGTGGAGTGGGGGGTACCTCCCGAAACCACGGACAAATTTAGCACTACATATTATGGAAACTCGGACACTAACACGTGTCTAAATTGAGTCACTACACATTTCACAGACACAGCACTGTAGAACGGCAAGGAGAAGTGTAGGCTCTTGCACCGATGCGGTGAAAAAATGGAGAAGTCCATGGTGAAGAGATGCGAGGCGGCGGCAGACATTTCCGGAGGCAAGGAGAGGCGATTTAGTCCATCATGGCGGAGGGGCCAGGCCCTGGACCGGAGGCCCTTGCGGGAGATGAATTATTAAAGGTGAACATGATGGCGAAGTGCGTTGACTCGCGATTTCACTGGAGAAGCAACGGCGCGGCAGCGAGCGTGGACATCAACTTGCTCCGGCGAGAACACAAGGGCGACAGACTGTCCGTCTTCTCGAATAATCTCCCGGAAGGCGTAGCATGAAGTCAGGCACGGATTAGGGTCAACCATGCCTGTCGCGCGGAGATTCGGCAGCTGCGGCTGGGTGCGAAATTGCGCCGGTGCACCGAGCTTCAGCAGGCTGCGTTCGCCCGGAGGGGAGTGGGAGACGCGCGGAGAAAAGTGACGGTTGGGTTGCCTACCTATCAGGCGTGTCGGCACGGCGGCACGACATGGTGTTCAACTGGAACTGGAAGCCAGACAAGCGCGAGGCCTCGGGCTCGTGTACTGGTGGAAAGGCCCCGCAAGTAGCTGACTCCGGTCGGTGAACAGCCTAGGGCGGCCTAGGGTCATTTATGTGACCTGCGGTTCTCTCAAGTCAAGTCAAGTCAGATGTGCGAGGGTGTGCACATTTTTGCGTTAGGAGAGACCTCGGGGGCAGCGGGCGGGGGGATGGTGGGGTGAGGGCGTTAGTGCCACAGCGGGTTGGTGTGTCTAGGGGATCGCCGTGCTGGGGCATCAGGCATCTCAGGCCCCGACCGTGGCAGGGGCCGGCCCGGGCCGGCGCAAGCGCGGGAAACTGCCTCGGGGCCCGGGCTGGGCGGGCAGGCACAGGCCGCGTGCGTGCCGGCCAGGCGCGAGGCGGGGCGGGGCGGGGCGGGGCGGGGCGGGGCGGGGCGGGGCGGGGCGGGGCGAGGCGGGGCGGGGCGGGGCGGGCCCTCGTTAACGCGGTGCGGCAGGGTTCCGCCCGGCCAGGCCGGCCAGCGTACTTAAGCATGACTCACGCGACCACGCGGAGTTTGCCCGGAAGCGGGGCGGGTCTGTCACCTAACCTACACACACACAGACAGACACACTCGCTCACACTCACACGATGGACGATGTCCTCCACCTTCAGACAATATTGTCTCTCCTTTGAGCAGAGCCGCTTCTTCTCCCTTTTCTTATTCTCGGCGGCCGACAAGCTTCGCGTGTGGCGGAAACAGCGACCGGGAAGTACGGCGGGGAAGGGGAGAGGCAGAGGGTGGGGACGGTGGGGGCCACCGCCCAAGCACCGATTGCGAATCTGTATCCCCAAGCGAGCAGCCAAGGCCTTCATCGAAACGGAGACTAAAACTCGTAGAAATGCTTCAACGCCAAAGTCAACTCGTCGATAGTAGCGATCTGGTCGCCGCATCGAGTCTTTAAGACACGGTAATACGGTGTCGTTCTGACCGGACCACTGAAGGCGCGGCGCGGCGGGCGCGGCGCGTTCGCCCCGACCCGGCCCGACTCAACAAAAATCGTAAAAAAAAGAAAGAAGAAGAACTCGATTTGGCTCATAAGGAAGTTTCGTACTTCCCTTGGCGGTGCAGCAATGGCCCATTGCAGTCACGTGAATGAGCATCGTTGGGCCCCTCCGCACCGCACCACGCCACACTGCCCGTTTTCAGCCGCGTACGCCGTCGACGCGTCCCCCCATCCTTCCCTTTTCCCCTCCCTCCCCCCCTCTCTCTCTCGCACTCACCGGACGCCCCAGCCGCTAGAATGGAGAGCGAGAGAGACAGAGAGACACAATGAATGGGCGTGGCAGGGAGCGGCGGCGGAAACAAAGATACCTGGTGGTCAGTGCAGCAGCGCACCCATGAATGGAATGGCTTGCGTGGCGTATATCGAGAGAGGGAGAGGAAGAGAGAGGTAGAGTGACGGAGAGAGAGAGATACGGGGAGAGGGAGGCCGGCCAAGGTCCAGCTGCCCCGCGGGGCGGGGGCCATGCTGTCGACCGGTGTCCCTCCGATATATCCCTTTCAACGTCTCCCGCTGCCCCGCCCAGCACCGCACCGCACCGGTCCGAGTCCATTCAAGTCGAGTCCACGTCGTCGCTCAAGCCGACTCCTGGGACCGTGACGTTGGGCATCACGCGAGCTGCAAGCACCCTCCCCTCTCTCTCCCTCCCTCCCTCCCTCTCCCTCCTTCCTTCCCTCCCCTCCCCCCCCTCTCTCTCTCTCTCTCTCTCTCTCTCTCTCTCTCTCTCTCTCTCTCTCTCTCTCTCTCTCTCTCTCTCTCTCTCCACCTCTGGACGCCACACGCAACAAGCTGGAGGAACGAGAGAATGCCATCAACCAACAAACCCAGCCACAACATCACACAGACCATCAAGGGGAGCCTGAGCCTGTCCGAAACGCAATGCCAAAGTGGACAATGATGCAAGTGGTTACCTACCGCGGGCTGGTTGATCGTGAGGTCGTTACTCAGTCGTCGCGGCGCGGACCCGCAATTACACTGATAAGACAAGTGTAAGTGTGCAACTATGGTCAACAATTGCAGAGTGCAAATTCCAGTCTGGACGTGCGTGTGCTTAACTTGGCAGCTGTGCAATTGCAAGTGTCAAGCTTGCCAGTTGTTCACTTGTAAGGGCTCAACTCGACACTCGTACATTTGCAAGTGTTCAACTGCCACCTGCAACACTTCCCTTGTTGCAAGTGCACTACTGTCGAGTTGAACTCTGACAAGTGTACACCCGGCGAGTTTGACACTTGCAATTGCACAACTGCCGAGTTTTACACATGTTCGTGTTAGACTGGAAGGAAGTTGCACAAGTGCAAGTGTCGAGCAGCTTGGGTTAACACTTTGGGTTAACAATGTAGTAATCAAAAGTTTAGGTCCCGTCCGCGGTGTCACTGAGTCGGCGGCCGGGATTGACCGAGGCTGATTCCCCAATGGAGGCTCCCCGGCGAACTCCCCATGACTTTCTAGGAACCCGGGCGAAACTAATAAAGTGCGAGGCTAGGACGCGCGCGAGGCGCTAGTCGTAATTGTGTTAAGTCATTCATCCGGGCGAGCGTCCCGCCCGCGCCCGCTTCTCGAGAGGTACCTCTGCGTCCCAATAGGGCGCCCCTACTGGTGCGACAGAGAGGGCAAGAGTATTGTGTATCGGCAGCGCGAGCTCGTCGGAACGCCCCCGCCCCGCCCCGCCCCGCCCCGCCCCGCCCCGCCCCGCCCCGCCCTACCCAGGCCCGCTCCGTCCCGGTACATCCCACTGGGAATCTAATTACTTGGCGAGCCCCCCGCGACTCAGCAGCGCGCGTGCCCAGCTGCGCGGCGCGTGCCCATCCAGGGGACCGGGCAGGGGGAGGTGGAGTAGGGGGGGGGGGGGCAGCACCCAAATAGAAGTTTGTCGTCATAGCAAGGAGTAGGAGGATGTCTATGTCGCCCGGCAGACTGCCTACCAGCCACGCATCAAAATATCATTTTTTGAAAAAATATTCCATAGCAAAAATTACGTTTAACTTGACTTGTGCTAAATTCACATCACTTGGCTACTAAAAACTCAAAGTTGTTTTACCCCCGGCAGACTATTACCCTGAGGAGACCCCGCGAGATGGTAGGGGACGGGACAGCCAGCGGGGGGCGCACGCCCAGCATGCTTCGTCCCGCTGCGTGCACGCCCGCGCGCGAACCGCCGCCGCACGTTCATTTTCTTCTCCTTTTTTTCTTCTTTTAAGGTGAGCAAGCTTCCTGCTGGGGCCGCAGAGTCCTGCGCGCTCGAGAGATGATAACTAGTCTTTTCGCAGGCAAGCCGATTGAACCCAGCAGAGCCGCGAAAAAGCCTTTTTTTTTTTTTTTTGGCGAAAAATTGACACGAGAAATAAGGGGTAAAAAGGCCCCACGTGCACTCGAGCACGGGCAGAGCACCCGCGGCATCGGGGAGAAGCAAAGGTATCGAACTTGAGCGACAAGGCACAGCTCTGCCGGGAAGCGCGCATGACGTTGATGGAGCTGGCAGCCATAGGGAGCCACGCCACGCCACGCCACGCCATGCCACGCCACGCGGAGCCTGTCGCTGACAAACGGGATCTCGAATGAACATCACCAGCGCGCCGCGACCAGTCAAGTCAGACGCGCGGGCAGGCGGGCACGGCGCGCAGGGGCCGGGCCGGTATAACACACTCAACAGGATGGAGCATTTCACATTTTAAACTGTCCACACGAACTTGTCGCCCCCCCCCTCCCCCTCCCTTTCCCCCATTCCTGTACCCTGCGCTGCGAGACCACGACGAAGGAGGGAGCGGGTTTCCTCTACTGCCGACTACCGCCGCCGCGCCGCCGCCTTCGTAGCAGCAGATTTATCGACACGGCGCCATCGCACGCACCGGCCCGGAGACTGGGCTGGGGCTGAAGGGGGGGGGGGGGGGGAAGACCCCCTCGTTTTCAAGGCGCGCGGCGCGGCGGGAGCAACCTTGGGCGAGAGTTTTTCGGTCGGCGGCCGACATCTGATCTGACGTGCCCTCCGACCCGATGTGATCGGGGACGTCCGCGCCGTGCGATGACGTGCAGGGGCCCGTCCCGTCCCACGGCATCCGACTCGACCCGGCGGAGCCGGTAGTCGCGTCGCCCGCCCTGCTGCTGCTGCCCACTTGCTTGGATGACTCTATGTCTTGGGAAAAGAACTCCCAAACGGCGCAAGCGGCGCCACCCGGCACCCCCCCCCCTCCCCCCGCCCTAGCTAGCTGCGACCCCGCGCGCCGGAGGCGCCCTTCGGGCGGAGAAATAACAGGAAAATAAAAAGGGAGAGACTAGTGGCGCCAGGGCGGTATTCGAACTCGGTTCGCCGACTTTTGGTGTCGGTTTTCGAAACATTCCTTCGGTCAAGACTATCACTTCCAGCTGGTGGGTCCGGGCGCCGCCACCGGAAGCCATACCGAGGAGACCGTGGGGCTGTGGGGTGGGTTGCTCACGTGACGCCCGGGCCCCAGCCCCGACCCCACCCGCTCCCCGTGAGGGCGCCACGCGACTGCCGGGGAGCACCGCGGCCTCTATTAAACCCCCACTGGGGCCCCGGCGAGGAGCCCCCTAAGGTGGCGAGGCAAGGGCCCCCTCGCCCCAACCCCCCGCGAGCACCACCACCCCCACCCCGCCCGGCATTCCTGGCGCATGCGCATGCGAGACAATACATTTATCATACTCCGTCCTGGTCACGCGGTCGGGGGTCAGCCCGGAGCCCGGCCAGGGGGCAGGCCGGCGCGTCCCTCCTCTGGCCCCCAGTGGCTGCCAGAAGCTCACCGCAGTTCAATTAGACATTTATCTCAATCTTAATATTCTTTCGCGCCGCCGCTGGGCGCTCTGATACCCCTCGAGGTGATAATATTTCCATGAGGCGTGACGTGGCAGGCCTGGGTTGTTATGAGTCAGAGGAGGTGCGCATATTGCTCCTTTTTCAGGCAAACTCAACCCATTAGAGATTAATTTTTGCAAGTAGGCTATTTGGAGCCGAAACAGCGAAGTCAAGCGTGCTGCATCTACGCCTGCTCAGTTGGCTGAATGCCGATCCATTAGTGACTTCACAGCTTTCGATTTCTATCCTCTTCTTACTTTGGAGCCATAGATCACGGGTCTTCCCCATGCTGAACTAAAGAATAACTTTTTGTGGTTGTCTCTTATTCCTGGATTTTACTTTAATGTATGACATCAATGTCATATTCTTCGTCCAGTGCAACGTGAATTTTTTCAGCAATGTTGCCCATAAACCTTGGGGTCTTCACTTCACCCTCCATCTTTTCGAGCCAGCTGATATCAGTATTCCTGCTTCTTGCCTAATGTTCACTTTCCCTAATTCTAGCTTTCAAATTGCAATTTTTTTTAATTTTTTTTTTCATTCTCCTCTACTTTGGTCTAAAGGCTTCTTACAAGTTTTTCCTGATCTCCACCACTCTTCTTTAGCATTTCATCATACATATCACTCATAAAATTCCATGCTAACTTTAAGATCTTTCACCGTTTCCTTAATACTCTCCAGCTGTTGTATGGGTTTTAATTTAGCATCAATTGATGACATAAAGCTCCGTAGTTCTTCAGTAGTAACAGGCTTTTAATTGCTCTTTGCCATTTTTCTCTGTCTTATTTTCTTTGGCCTTTTGACGGACACCGCATTTCCAGTTCGAGCGGTCTGCCTGCTTTCTCCAGGAAGTTTCGACAAAACCAACGCACGATCCAAAATGCAACTTGCATCCATTGACGCATAATGCACCAGCCGTTTGAACCTATCTAGTGTGCAGTACAGACAGGACAGATGACATCCATTATCACTCCTGCTGTTAGTTCGTACGCTTGTTTTGTTTACACTGTGCACTGTTCACACACAGTGCCAATAGCCGACTGTCACAGTGCTTGCATCAGGCGGTGGCGGTGAGTGCAGCTCTTACATAACCTCCTACCGGAATTAACCTTTTTGTGTGTGTGTGTGGTCTTTTTTTTTGTGGTGTTTTCGATCCACTCAATTTCTTCCGTCGTCTTTCTTCGAGGTCATTACTGTACTTGATAAACCACAACTCGACACTCTTCTACTTGTTTTCTCAGGTTAAAAAGAAAATATTTCTTCGCAGTACTTTTTGAGACCAGGTGTTACCGACGTGGACGAGAGAGAGAGAGAGAGAGAGAGAGAGAGAGAGAGAGAGAGAGAGAGAGAGAGAGAGAGAGAGAGAGAGAGAGAGAGAGTTGATTCTGCTCCACCCGCGCTCAGCGGGGCGGACGGCCTGCCACGCGACTGTCACGTCAGGTGGGCGCAGCGCGTGACGTAAGCGTGACGTAACGAATAATTAGTCCACTCGGGGCGCCGCGGTGATGGGGCTCATCCAACAGCTTTGCGACGAAAGGTACACTGCTCCTCCCTGCCCGGCCGAGAATATCCACGTGGTAGCGTACGAGAAATCGCCGACGATCGCAGTCCCGAATATGTGATTGGAGCTGAAGATAAAGTTTGTGAGCGGAAACCACCGGCGCTCGCTGCACGTTTACACCGAGTGTTGCGTGTTTTGCGAGGGTGCAGTGTCGTGCGTCCCGTGCGGGCCATCGCGTGCGCATGCGCATGTCAGAGGTGAGCGAGAGAGATGGAAGACCGGACCGGACCCGGACCGACTGCAGCTTTTTGGAAGTTACAAGTATCGACATGACGTCCTTCTCTCTCTCTCTCTCTCTCTCTCTCTCTCTCTCTCTCTCTCTCTCTCTCTCTCTCTCTCTCTTTTCCTCTCTCCCTCCCTCTCTCTCTCTCTTTCCCTCTCTCTCTTCCTCTCTCTCTCTCTCTCTTCCTCTCTTTCCGTCTCTCTCGCACACCCTGCTGCATGTCACGCCCCGCGGGACACACTTGTTGCTCTGCTAGGGGTAGTGACATGCTGCCCGCTGCGTTATGTGGCCGGGCCGGCCAGGGCCAGCAGGCCTGCAGAGCCTTCCTGCGAGCGCCCTGCGAGGGCCGAGCCCCGCAGGAGTGAAATATCTTACTCACGGCACGGTCAACATGGTGTTTATGAACAGCTCATGCTCAGAGTGGTAAAGGCCGTGTACCGGACCGAGTCAATTAGCATTGCCCGCGCGCAGAACACGCGTTATATCGCAATCGGCACTCGCCATTGGTTTATTTATTCCCCGTACGACGCATTTTTTAGGCACGAAGTAGCCTTATGGTTTTGTCTCAGGATCCAAATTTGTTTTTATAAGCGCGGCCCCATATGCAAAACCGAAATTTTGATGAAAGCTGCGGCAGCGAGGTAGAACTAAATCGGCTTAGTTCACTGCTGCAATAGCGGTTCGCAAAAGTAAGCGGCCAGCAGTTTTTGAGAAATTGGGAGTTTGAAGCTTTGACTCATCATGGAAAAGCAAACGTAAAAAGGGGAGCCGAGTCGGCTCAGACCAATATCATTATTTCTCTGTGTTTTTCCAACGAATGAAAAAGTTCGCCTATTGCAATTGTACTTCGACGTCCAAATGTTTCGTAGCACTGAGTAGTCACGTCAAAATCGTTAATTCTGCCGCACAGTCCCGTACTGTAAAATTCTTACCGTTATCTAATCGTAGAGAGGACAGTCTTTGTTTTTTACAGTGCACGCGTTTAATCCGTTTCATATGAGAGAAGTGCCTCTGGTATTTTAACTTGGGTCCAGGCAATAAAATCACGGGGAAACACATATGATGGAAACGTTGAAAAATTTCGATGGTGGTGTCTCCTACGGGTGGCCCTTGTACATGGACCATGTGCCCTTCTTGGTCCTCGGGCGGGCAGCGCGGGACCGTGAGGGGCCGAGAGGGGCCGGAGCAGGCCGTATGGTTCACCATGGGGCGAGGCATGTTAACACGTCATGCAGAGCCTTGTACCTACACTGGCTTACAAGTAAGGGGTCTTATGAGTCATCGCTTTCCAAACATAAAGGGCAACAAAAAAGAGTTTGATCTCGAAATATAAAGACGTCTCTTTTACAATACTATTTTTATAGCTTCTTTTTTTTTTTTATGCCGTGCGCGAGCTCTTCGACCACAGCTGAGATATGATTCCCCATCGATTTATCGAAAGGCACAACTATTCGATATGTTGAACCTCCTCAATTTGTCATCGCGACCTCGAAAGGGACTTCACAAACCACAATCATCTATTACCGATTTCAATTTAACACTGAATCGAAAACCACGCCTCCTACTACGTAATGCTCTTCATTTGTCGCATTTGTTCCTCCCGGACAAATTCCGACAACAACTCCAGCCGTCGGCTTGGCCCATGGGCCGGGCCGGGCCGGGCCGGTGCAGCAGGGTCGGGGGTCGGGCGGGCGTTTCGCGCAGCGTCATGGTCGCGTGGGTGGATGTCACCCCCGTACCGCCTCACTCACGCCCCTTGACCTGAACCTGTGCCGTCCGGGGTCGGGTCGGGGCACAGCAGACAGCCGGCCGCCCAGCCACCCCACCCCACCCCAGCCCAGCCCCACCACCTTGATGAGCCAACATTCCGGCCGATACGACACGGTGTGAGTCACCCATCGCAACCCCATACGAGTGCCGCCGGCCCCGCCTGCCTCGGCCCGGGTCCCGGGTCCGGCGGCCCGCAGGCTGCTGCTGCTGCTGCTGCTGCTGCACCGATCTGCACGCTTCCCGCGATGATAAGTGATCCCGCACGTCAAGGGCGGCAGCGGCCCCGCCGCGCCGCATTCCGGGCGGAGCGCCCGTGCCTGGGCCGCCCGGTGTGCGGCCGTGCGCGACGGGCCGGCCTACCCTCCGGGCGCTCCACCCGGCTGAGGGCGGATGCGCGCGCTCGCGCCCCGTTGCTGCACACGGAGAAAAGGATTTTGTTCTCACAACAAGCAGTTTGTTCATATAGCCTCAACAATATTTTTAGCAGATGATACGAATGTAGTCTGCACTGTTAGAAATTTTGCAGTAATTTAACGATAAAAAAGTCGCTAATTTTTAGAGCGACTGCAATCGTTTTGGAACGATTTGGTCGTGACCTTACCATAGAAAACTCATTCCTCTACGACATTGTCGTAAACTTTTCTAGCATTGAAGGCCTAAAAACTTCGTAAAATGTGACGATTTTAGTCGTTTACTTACTACTTGTGTCGTAACTGGACGATCAAAATCGTTCAATTACGACCGAAGTCACACATTTACGACCATAGTTGTAAATTTACAAATGAAGTGGTATTTGTGTGACATCCTGCGCAAGGAATTGACGATCAATCGTGCATTTAGGATCAAAGTCGTAAATTTACGACTTTATTCGTTTGAAAACGAACTCTTTCGCTATAAAAATTAGCCATTACTTCGTCGTTCATACGGACGACATAAGTCGTAACTTGAAAGTCTTGTTTAAAAACGACATTATTGTTCTCAAAAATGTCGTAAATTATGAGTATTTTTAATAGTGTGCTTGTACTGTCATACAGCGAGCAGCCTGTTTTGTTCGAGCAACTAAAAATCTGTTTGCTGCCAGCAAAGCGCCTGTTAATTTACTTTATATTCCAACAAAAATTTTTGATGTAGTAACAAATGCTTTGCTCAGCCAACAGATTTTTAGTTGGTGGAACAAAAAAGAACTGTGAAGGCTATGTTAACAAAAAATCCTTTTCTCCGTGCAAGGCTCAGCGTTCGCCAGGACAATCCGGCAAGGATTACTGTCTTTTAGTATTTCACAGTGCATAACGTATTCATACAAATTCGCACATACAGTCGGGACACTTCATCTCGCACCATCAATTTGATTCGATTCGTGTAAACACAAGAGCTCGATTCGATCGGTAATTGATTTATTTCAGACCGGTTTTCACACATATATCGAACACACCTCGAAGCACCGGAAGCTACACACGCGCGCGCACTCAGACTCAGGTGCGAGCCGGCTTGTCGCCGCCACGCCTTGCCACGCCACGCCACGCCGCGCCCGCGACGGAGAAATATATCCGACTTGTATCATATCTGCATATTACACTTCTAGTGATCACCTCGGCTCACGCAGGTCCTCGCCTCACCGCGCATCTCCCTCGAGCGATGCAAGGGCCGACGAGCAGGGCACCGCTGCACGCGCCCAGCGACGCCGCAAGTCGGTTATATACGACTCGAGGATCAATTTCGAAAGGGAAAAAGAAAATCCGTTGATCCGCCGTCATTGTGAGGCACGCGACACTGCCACGCCCTCACAACAGTAATGGATATCCGTTTTGGTGCCGTCACGTCCTCGCCGCGCAGCGCGCGCTCGTAATTATATGGGACCCAGGCCCTTCGTCGCGTGGCTGGTGAGCGCGTGCGGGGCGGGGCGGGGCGGGGTGGGGCGGGGGTGACGCGCGCGGGTCCGTGTTGTACCAGGTAGCGAGGCGCGCATGACACCGGCTTCAGCTCACTCTCCCCATTCTCACACGTGGACGGACACATAGGTGAATGCTGCACGGTAAAAGCAATGTCTGATTTTTTGAGGAAAAAGGGAAAACTTCGAGGAACTTCCGTAATTTGAGGAAAACCCCTCAGATTTTGAGGAAGGCTCCTCAAAAAATAAGGGAAATCTCCACAAATTTTGAGGAGGCTTCCTCAAAATCTAAGAAGATTTCCTCAAAGTATCCAAGGTCCTCCAAATTTTCCCTTTTTGCTCAAAAAATCAGACATTGCTTTTACCGTGTGCCGTATATTGTACCATCGTCAAATTTCTAAAAAATTAAAAGAAGAAAAAAAGAGAAAAGAAAACATTTAAGAAAATGTTTTGAGTTCATCAGAGTTTTCAGTGGATGGTCTTACACCCTCAGCCCTCTATGGATAAATTTATATCGGTATGTTGACGAATTTCTCCTCTGCTTACCAAGCGGTTTGTGTGACTATAATGCCAACCTTTTAATAATTTGATTACGTACATTTTTCTCTGTAACCTATATACAAGCTTATTCTTCATTACAATAGCTAGAGAGAAAAGGGTATGTATTATGGATATTTGCAAATGTCTTAACGCCTGTTGTGAAAAGGGTCTAGTAAGAATCTGAGGGTATAGTAGACATTGAGTTAAAAACTTCTAGCCTTTCGAGTGACATTTTTTGTGTTCTCTTTTCCTCTCAGTGTTTGATCGGATTCGCCGACGAAACTAAAAGGCCACTTCGTGCCTAATAAAAAGAGCTAAAGAAATTGATATAAAATATGCGCGCGAGCACTTTCCGGGCTGGGTCAAACGAAGAAAGCTAGAAGATGGTTTCTATTTCAGACATAAACCTCATAGTCACGGTGCAGGGTGGTAAACACTTTCACAAAGAAAGCCGCCGCGTATCGTTGTAGGACAGCCGGATCAAAGCCCACAAATTGGGCACAAAGCGGGCGGGAGGAAAAGTTGTGAGTAGCTGCGCGAACACAGCAATTATACATGATATAAGCACGTCATCTCGCTGAGACATGGGGCGCGTTTCGTTTCACTGTTCTCACCAAACAGCCAATGCGGGGTAAAAGGTGGGAAAAGCCGGACAATGAGTACACAATCAGTGTGTGGTGTCACTCGATGACAGGGTATAAGGTCCCTCATAGCGAGCGCTCGCTGGGGTTCTTCTCGCCGTGGTCTACGCCCTCCCACGCGTCCCGCGGCGGCCGGCGGCCCCCAAAAGGGCACCCAGAGCAGGGCGTCAAAAGACCCGGAGCCACGGCGGACTGGGAGCGGGCCTTTTCCTCGCGCGTCGCGTGCTGACGGGGGGCGGGGTCATTGTCGGGCCCAAAATGATTGTCCCCGCCCTGCCACCTGTGAGCGCGCGCGGCGTGCAGCCTATAAACCCCGAAAAAGAAAGGCCTCGGAGAAAAGGAGCACTATTCTCTCCCCAGTTCATAAATACTTCATGCGTGCGTCGCCCGTCGTTGTGCTGCGTAACGGTGGCCCCCGCAGGACAGGGGTTCCCGGGGTCCCCGCAGGGCTCCACCAGAAGACCATATTGAACGTCACGGAGGTCAGGTATATATGCGTTCACAAAGCATCGGAAAGTGAAGAACGTCAAGAGCCTAAAACTAAGTTAGGAAATTTTTCGCGTTATTACGGCGCTCACTCTCATGTACTGTATGGACTCGCTGACGGATAATTTCGTGGAATCGTAAAATGGATCACAAACTAACTGTACTCCGGATAAAATGATCCGTATTATTGATAATTTCATATATCTTTGGGGACATGCCTTTATCTATAAGATATGCGCAAAACTATTTTTTCTCTCCATAACTTTTAAATAAAGCCGTGTTTGTGTGATGGATTAAAATATAAATATTACAGAAGATTTCTATCGTATGGAAGATCATTTTTAATCCATAGTACGATTGCACAAAATTCTCCTAACGTACCGATAGCTCACCCGTCAGAAAGATTGGTAAAGCGAAGTTATGCGCCTTTTCTGAAGCGTACGTGTACGAGTCCGCAAAGTAAATATAGTTTCTTGTGTTTCAAGATCTGTCTTGGATGTCCATTGGTATTCTCCATAAGATCCAAGAAAGATCTTGAAATACAAGAAACTCTTTTTACCGTGCGTACGCCCTTATTCAAGTGTACAAGAGCTCATGTGCTCCTTCTTCACTTCAATGGAAACCCACATGTGAGTGAATGTCTCACACTTGTAGGTGTGCGAGGATTCATTCGTACACTTGGCCACTGAAACGTGTGAATTTTCGTAGGATATTTACACCTTTCAGTAGCCAAGTGTACGAATGAATCTGCGCACATGTACAAGTGTGTGACAATCGCACACTTGGATTTCCAGAGAATCTAAAAAAGCATGGGGAAATAGATTTATGGATTAAGAAGGGCGTAAGGTTTTGTTGGCTTGAAAAAGGCGTAGAACTACGCTTTAATTTTACCAGAGATGAGAGTGCGAGCATTGAGATGTTTTTCCCCCCTTTTTTTCTCGTCATCTTCCTCTCTGCATCCGCGCGGTCACGGCGTTCGGATCGAAATATCGACCACGGAACGTGTACACCACTCTGAATGATTTTTCGTAAATTTACGACTTATTTCGTAATTTGTGATCACGACACAGAGCTGTAAATTTACGAGCGCAGTCGTAAATTTACGACAGCTAATTCTTACTCGTCAAAGAAATCTAAGTCGACACATGGAGTAAAAAAAAATATCGTAACAATGCAACTGGAAGTTGTAACTTTACGACATTTATCATGGAAAATTTTCCCGTAACCCTTACGAATATTTTTCACAGTGACGTCTTATTACGGCGCTTTCCTTCAGCGAGCGCGCGACCCTCGGCGTCCTTTGTAAACAAACCGCATGTCGCATTCTGCCGAGCATCAATGAACTGCTTCAATAATCCAGCAGGCCCCGACACGCCCAGCGATAGCCTCCGCGGCGCATCAATCACACACACAGACACATTGGGGTGGAATCACCACGCAAAAATTACTAGCAAGGACCACGCTCCTCTATAGCTTAGATCGCGTTCTCGAACGCATATGTCTTGTATCCTCTTCTTATTCACTCAAACATATATGCTCACGTACACACAGGCGCGCGCACAGCCACACACACACGTCGTAAACACAAATCAAGCGCGCGGGACACCCACACTATACGGCGGGGATGACCGCCACCAAGGGCCCTCTCTACCTCCTCCCTGCCCCTGCCCGCGCGCCGCGCTGCTTCCACGCAGACCCTTCCTTTCTGACCCCTCCGCCTCCCCTCCCCCCTCCCCCCCCCCTCCGATTCGGCCCGGTCCCCCGTGAATTACAGCATACTCTATATCGGCCCCAAGCCCAACGCGATCACTTCCTCCGCGCATTCTCTCTCACGCGAGACCCGGGCCGGGCCGGGCAGGTCCGCGTAAATCAAAGAGGGTCACGCAATTAATACTCCTCGCGGGGACACACAGTTATCGCATCCGCGACAGTCGGCGGCGGCGGCGACACTCCACCCGGCCCCAGCGGCAGCGGCAGCCAAAATATATTTATGTTGTTGCTGCTGCCGCTGCTGCTGCTGATCGTACGCGGTGGGAACTCATCTAAAGGCCTCATCTCTAATTGGCTCGGGGCCGAGGCCGGTCCGGGACGGGACGGTCCGGGCGGGGGAGTTCGTCCCAGGCACGCTAGGTATGTGTTGCGCCGTGGGCAAGCAGTCATAACTTAGGCAAAAGTCCGGCCGGCAGGCCGGCCCGTCCGAGCTGAGCAAGCGGGGCGGGGCGGGGCGAGGCGGGGCCGGGCACCATCGAGCAGCTCCACGATGATATCGTCAGCTGCCGCAGCTGACGGAAATTTTTCTTATTATTTTCCGCCGGAATCCAAACGTCACCGTATGGCGGGCGGTGCTTCACTACTGTGGGCATCCACATCACGGAACATATTTTCGCACGCACAACGAGAGAGGGAAGTTTACGTTGAAAACTAGATCGAAAGCTGTCGCTTACTTGCCGGTTGGTGGAAAGAGCAGCGTACAGTAATACGCTGCACACAAACAAGATTGTAAATAAATACAATTTCAGGAAATCCTGGTTGGCACGAAGTTCATATTGGTTTTGGTTCTACCTCTCTATTCTGCCAACTTTCATCAAAATTCTGCAGAAAATTTCGGTTTTTCATGAAAAAAACATGAAAAAAAACATGCTAAGAACAGGCTACTTCATACCTTTAAAAAAATCGATTTCAGGAAATTCTAGTTGGCATACAAAGTTCGTGAATGTTTTAGTTTCAAAGCCTTTTGGGTGATGTTACTGGATTTTGTTTATCTCCGCGGGTTTGATCAGCACCTCTAGTACAGCGGGTCACTGCGGAATCTGATCTTTTCAGCTCAGACGATTGAGAGGTTAGCCTCTCAGTAAAAGTTATCAGATGAACTAGATTTTTGAACTGTAGGCTCGTAATGCCGCAAAAGTCATTTGAACACTGCTTTGACATTTATATCCTAACGTGCTCTTCCAAATTTTATTTTTGAACTTACTGTGCATGAGTTGAATCAACAAGTACCCAGCCACGGTCCTCGTGAGCCGCGCCGAGGGGTCGAGCACCTGCAACAGTGGCGACTCAGCTCTGAAATTAGTAGATTGCGGAACACTACCGCTCTATACGATTACTTACAAAAAAAAAAAATCATCTTACGAGTGAGCTACATTTTGTCCACTTGGATTTCCAGAATAGAATTTGAGCCTTTCACAATTCTTGCAGGCCGCGCGCTTCACAATGGCAAAAGCCTTCGAGTGAGGTCTTCCTTTTGATTAATTCTGTCCTTGTCCGCCGGCCAGTTGCCAGCAGGGCGGCAGGGTCTGCAGGCCTGCAGGCCCCGAGGGGAGGTACGGCCCCCATCTTCTACTCACGACCCCATCATCAGCATTCCTACCCTTGGCTCTGCCTCTGCCACAGCCCTTTGCTGTAGTAGCAAGTGATATGATGACTTTTCCTTTTTTTTCGACAAGGTGGGAGAGCCCCCTTTTCTCCCTCTGTGGAGCCACACTGTCTGGCGTGAACACGGGCTCGGCCCCACGCCGCCCGCCGCCCCGACCGCCCAGCTGGTTAGGTTCCCGTGAGTCAGCGACTTTGGCGCAACAGTGCTATGCCAATGCGGACCCAACAAAGAGGACATCAGTTCGTTATACTTGGCTCGGCCCGGCCCGGCCCGACCCGGGCCCCGCTCTGATCCGGTAGCAGGAGGTCCCGCCCGCCCGACCCCTGCAGCGCTTATCGGTGCGCCGAGCTCACGATTAGGCAATTATCTTGGGGCGGAGGCTGTGGTCCAGAGCAGAGAGCACACACGGTGTGCCGGAGCGGCGAGCATCGGCCGCTTGGCCCTTTGCATATCAGGCCAAACGTCATAAATCTGCCTCCAGCATGTCAGCCGCGTGGCCCTGGTGATGGTGGTGGTGGTGGTGCATTCCATGCGGCCTGCCCGCTGCTCTGCTGACTGGTCGACTCGACGATAGCTGCGCCCCCAACGCGCCGAACAGCGGGGAAATATAGATGAAGGGTAGCAGCGAGCCCAGGGTGATTGTCAGCGTGCTCCACGACCGGGCCACCCTGGGTAATGGTACATCACGCGGATGGAAGGATCAGTAGCTGCAACAACACTCGAAAACTGCAGTTCAGCTGTAGGTTTCCTTCACTCTGCAAATCTAAGTGTGACACTACATGTCAGTATAAACTGCAAAACTCCAGAATTCGTCAGTTTAAACTGCCAAACTCCAGAGTTCGTCAGTTTAAACTGTGAAACTGTTTTGCAGTTGAAACTGATGAACTCGGAAGTTTTACAGTTTAAACTGACGAACTAATTGACGAGGTAGATGATCTCTTTCAACAGCTTAACACTCCAGGGGCAGTTTTCGGTAATTTATACGCGTTTATTGGCAAGCTTGCAGATGCAGTGTGACTGGCCATAATTATTTCTTCTTTGTTGCAGACGTTGAGCCTTATCACGCTGCGGCAGAAGCGGAACAACCGCTCTCAACCAATTCGTCGGCAGTTCCTAAGCCGTCTGCCGTCAATGCAAGTTCAGGTAATATTCCACAACATCTATTCCATTTCGGTGACTCGATAAGTTGTACTGTTTATTCCGTTGCAGGAACCGAAGTCCAATTTGGCGAGTCTATCGCGACATTTGTAAATGCATCCTGCCAGACGCCGAGAAATGACAGGTCATACAAATTTGTCAACCGAGTTATGCTGTGGACAGCACGAGGAGGCGACGTATTATGACAAAACCTTAAAGAGGTTCTTGCGTTTCAGGGCGTAACGCTCCAAGAGGAACCGCCAAAAAGAAAAGTGGCAAGGGGTAATACGGATACAGATTTGCCTACCCGAATCCAAAGTAAATCTAAAGTTCCGTCATCTTCCTCGAGGAGAGACACTACACTGGTAATGCATGTAGCAAGTAAGTTTTTCCCTAAGAAAAAAGTTAACATTTATTGATACGGAATCCCTAACACCGTATTTCAGTTTCAGGAACCCAGCCCCCTCCCATGAAGATGACCACAGCTGGTAATTTGCCTCAGAAACAGTCTAGTAAGTAAATTCTTTGAAATAAAAACAAATTATATACTTGTAGGGAATCCCTAACACCGTATTTCAATTCCAGCCACTCAGACCCGTACCACAACAGTGAGTGACGAAGAGCCTAGCGCTGTCGAAGGTACATCAGTAAACATCAACTTTGAAATAGGCATGCAGAGTATTGTGCTTAAAAGTAATTGCTGTGTCCGCGCGCGCTCCCGCGCCCGGGGCACAGCTTCCGGAGCTGGCCGAGAGAGGGCGCGTAGGGCGCCGGCCGGGAGGCTCTGCAGCTAGCGGCAGCAGCCGCCCTGTCTCCACTTCTCCTACTGCTCGGTTTCCGTCTTCATCGGCAGGTCCGGCAGTAGGAATCCCGTGTGTGCGTGTGTGATAGTTGTCAGTGTGTGTGTGATAGTGTCAGTCTGTATCAGTGCTCATGTATAGTGTCCGTGTCGGTGCCTGGAATAAATCTTGTACCACCAGCTGTGTGTCACCATCCTTCACCCCGGGACACTAAAGTAATCTTCATTCATATTTGTTCCCAGCATTTCTGATGGATTTTACAATGGAGGAGCCTCATCCAACAGCGGCCATTAAGAAACCATCAGCGTCTAAGGTATGCTTATTGTTAAGATAAAAATCAATGTTATAAAGTTATGAATTTGCCAAACCTGTGTTGACATTTTGACTATTATCTTTTCAGTTGGACTTGGTTCCAGTTGTGCGGCTGGAAGTTTGTGCAGAAGCGGAACGTATGACCCGTCGACTGACTCCTGAAGCTGTCCAGCCAAGTAAGGCGAGCACAAGCAGCAAGGACAAGAGCAAGTTTGTCGAGGAGGCTAAGCGTTGGGGAGTAAGATCATGTTATGCTTAATTCACTTTTCATTAGTGTATTTTTTTCCTATATATAGATCCCTGGATTATTTCCGCGTCACTGCCACGTGCGAGATGTTATTTTGCTTCCTTTCTTTGTCTCTTTGTCAGGTCTTGCTCGAATACAAATGTGTACACACTAAGGATGGGGAACAGTACCTTCTGACAAAGACTGGTTGGCTGGAAGTTCCAGTTAGTCACTCAATGGTTAATGGTTATATTATGACCACTTGAAACCTATTGTGCTGAGGCAGATTACTTTAATTTAACGTCTCTTTGCTTATTTTACAGGCGCCATACTTTTGTCTGGCATTAAGACACTTGAGGTTGACCTGACAGCATTCTCAAAGGCCCTCGATGTGACTAATAAAATGCAGATGATGTACATATTTGCCCAGAAAAGTGTCTACATGGAATTAGCCATATCCTCTCAGTTCCAGGTCATTCAATTTGGCAAGCTGGTCAGTAAACGGGAGGCCTACATTGTGATGTCATCCAACTGCTATGTACTGAATTATCACTTCAGTATTGTGAACACACTCCTTATCAAATTTTTATCTTTCAGTGCGAGCTTTTTCATGACCAGGATGAAGCAGGCTTGGCAAAGATGCACCCACAGCTGTCTTGCATAAAAATAAGTGAAGCTGAACGGACATCATTTATAATTTGATGTAAACAGCGAATCTTTCATATGGTAATGCTTTGAGCATGCAGAGCAGATCTGACATTTTTATGTCCAAATACTTTTCGGTAATCTATATCAATAAAATTTCTGGTACGAAATAAGCTGTATTCTGGAAGACACGGTGACTTTCTAAAGCGCGTTATGATCCAAGGAGAGGATGGTGGCAAGGAGACTTACCAGAGATTGTAGGCCACTTTAATACATCACTTACTCCATCGTGGAGGACTTATAGGTGTGGTTGCTGACATAATGAGTGTTTCGTGTGGCAGAATAATGAATATGGTGCTGAAAGGATCCTCTGTTGGTCTGGCAATCGGCAAGTACGCAGAGGTATGTCTGATGTTTTTCATCATGCACTGGAATTTTCTGATAAATCTTAATTTCTAAATGAAAGAATGACCTAACATGCTGTTATGACTTACATTCCCACCTGCATCTTTTCTTACATCAATCATGTTACCATCCACACTGACTTGAGCTGTTCACGTACGTTCATTAGAGAATAAGCTTTTTTTTCTTATTTCAGGAGTGTGATCAGTTTTGGGCATATGCGGTCCTAGCGCCCATCATCACGAGAAGCATTAGTGTTCTATTCAACCAGGAATTTCTTAGACTCATGGAACTTCCCTTCAGTGGCGTGGTATATTAAATATCTCTAATACTTGACAGCATTCCCTCCAATGTCTGCCACATGATTCTGTCAAGATCATGGGGAGGAATGGAGTGTCTTTCACACATCACCTGTTTATGAAGTTGTTTTTCTACAGGGAAGGGCTCGGACCCTTTAAAGCCATGGTATGAAGAGCGTCCAGGATGTGGCATCAATACAATTGGAGAGGCTATGTCAAATTCTCTCTGCAATATCCACTGATACAGCAGAGAGGATTGTCATCGCAGCTCAAGTAAGTTACATTACTTCTTATACAAATGCATTCAGATTTATTTTGTCAATGATTTTCAATGATGACGAGTGTAATCTAATCTCTTGGTTCCTCCTTCTTATAAGATGCAGATGTAAGTCAACGTCATGGCAGAAGATCTTGTTGAAGAGGCCAGAAACCTTCTGACATGACCTTGTGAACCTCACGAAATACATCTCTCTGTCCCCCTTGGAACTACTCTATCTTAATGATAAGTCGAGGGTTAAAATTAGACTTCTAATCATTCAATGTTTCTGTATTGTCTTCTTCCAATTTATGCAATCCATTACAAGTGAGTTCTGCAGCTGAAGAAAATTTCTATTTGTAATTCTTTTCGAGCCACAGTAATAGTTATGCCTAAAGTTTGCTCTTCTAACAGACATCTGAATAATTTCCTGTATTTCTACTTCTTTCTCTTAACTAACATTTAATGATTACCTAGTACTTTACTTTGTTCTTTACAATTTCTTTCTGATATCTCTTAATGAGTTTTTTAATAAATATTTTAATCGTGAATAAAGTAAATTAATCTTTTCTGATCAATGCAAAGGTCCCTTTGATTTCTTGAGGTACTCTGATTCTGGGACTGAAAGGTACTAAATATCTATGTAGGTACTCTCTGCACACGCACCCACCTTGAGGATGCTGAGCACACCCGCCCAGGGCAGGCGGAGGGGCGCAGACGCACCCATGCACAGGTAGCGGTGGAAAAGCCAGGCTGTGCACCCTGCTTATTAATAGTTCAGTAAATAATTTGACCAGTACTTCATTCTTTTCATAATTTATTAATTACAAAGCCAAATTTTGCAAAGAGAGCTTATGAATAACTGGTTATGCACATCAGAAAACAAAACAGAAAATGAAGGTAGTGGGTGCAATATTGCACCCATCCATATCCCTGCCAAACGAGCACCAACTGTGTGCGTTAAGAAATGATTTTATGGTGGTAAGATGCAGTATAGTTCTCTGAGTATATTGCAATTTTTATGAGTGCTGTCGTAGGCCTATTGTAAAAACACACCTGATTCTCATCGGTTCACTCTTAAATTACTGTCAAGGATCATGATATTAGTTCATGTGACAAGATGAATTGTTATTACGAACCTTCGCTTATTACTTGTCATGAATAATTTCTTTTTAAATTAAATGTTGCATACAGTACAATTCCATATTTAAAAGAAGCCATAGGCATTTATTTACTGTCAAGGAATAGAGCTCTTTTGGGGCTGCTGTAGTGAAAGATGCACTGTTTCATTCAAATTTGAGCTTGGCAATTTATCCATTGAAATGTTTATTCCTCATAAATAGAGGTAGAAAATGGAGGAAGCGTGACGACCCATATGGATGCAAGTCTGCATCCACGAAGGGTTTAGCGCCCGGTTCGGGTGTGTTTGAATCGAGGGGCTGCACTCCGATTGGCAGGCGCTGCCAGCTTTAGTTGTTGCTATTGTTATTGTTGTGACGTCAGCGCCCCCCGAACGTGGTGCCACACTAACAATATACAAATGCTGGATGGTTAAATGAAATATTTAGAGGGTATAAATATTGAGTCAAAATCATGTCTCTAGAGATAGACTTGAATATTTCAGTTTAAAAACCCGAAACGCTCGCTTATTTTCCCGTTTATACCCTGAAATTTCCATGTCTGCAAATAACCTTCGCCAGGTGAGTTGGTAGTGAAGCCGGCTCAGTGTTTATTATTAACATTTGTTGTGACGTGCTCGCCGCTGTGGTTGTGTGGAATAGATTTTTGTGAATATTTGATTTGTTTTGATATAAAATGACTGAATTTCTACTAGAACTTTTGCCAAGTCGTGTTAAAAATTGTGTGAAGTGAATGTCATTTGGAGTAGAAGGATTCTGGATCAATGAAGACATAAACTCATAATCATAATAAAAAGTACTCATGGTAAGTTTCAGTTATTATCATCTGAAAGTCAAGATTAAGACACAAAGCTATTAATTGTCAACAAAACAATTATCACTAATATTCTAGACCAAGAACAAAACAAATATTTCTTAACCTCTAAAGGAACTAACAAGACTAGACTACAATATAGACTAGCTGTGAAGATTAGAAAAATAAAAAGAACTACAAGGCTAGCTTGGCAAGTATACAGACTAGATAAATAAATTACAAATGTTGCACATTTTGAAGCTTAGCTGATTTTTCTGTTGTTTTCTGTTTCTTGCTTTTGTAGGCTTGGTTCATGATAAAACAAATATCATTGATTGCCCTTTGAGCAATAGTTCTCAGCAACAAGTCCTTGTTTTCAACATGCTCGAAGCAGAAATTAAAACTTCCTGCAGCATCCAAATTTGCTGCCTTCTGCAGAAATTTATCAAGAACGTGATCTTCATGACAGTTGTTTAAAAGGTCGGTGTGTGCAAGAGAAAAAATTGTTTGAACTGCGGAGACAAATGTGGCTGATGGTAGTTTTTTCACGGTTACAGGTGAAATGAGGGTGATGGTGAGGTGCAGTGGAAATTGAACCTCACTCAGGAGCACGAAAAAAAAAAACGTAAGCCGTAATAGCTAACACGTTAGCTAGCCAGGCCCTAGCTAACATTTTATCTCTCAGAGCTAAACATTAGCTGTGGTAGCTGCGCATTAGCTGTGAGAGCTAACGTGTTATCCACATCACAGAATGCCGTGTAAGGTGTTCCCCCGAAAGCCATAAGTTCGTTTGGATACGCGTTAGCTCTCACAGCTAATGCGCGGCTACCACAGCTAATGTTTAGCTCCGAGAGCTAAAAATGTTAGCTAGGGCCTGGGTAGCCAACATATAAGCTATTACAGCTAAACCGTAGCTACTGCAACTTACGTTTTTTTTCCGTGAGGATATTGCTGCAATCAGCACATGGGAATTTTTGTAAATACCCAGAAACCACAGGTATTGCCACCTGGACAGCAGCGGCAGCACTCAATTTTTCCTGGACAGTCTTCGGAAGATCTTGATCCAAGGTAAGTGGGGTAGGTGATGGTGTGTTTACCATATCTTCCTCATTCTCTTCTTCATCTTCCACCTCCCACACTTGATCCTCTAACTGTTGTTGCAGTTCTTCTTCACCAACATCAGAAACAGGCCGCTGGATTACATGGGTTTCTCTAAGTTTTTCTGCTGCGTCAATTATAGATTCCAGAGCCACAAAGTCCAACGCTGAGGTTTGTTTACAATTTTGTCCTTTTGCAGAAACAGTAATCCCTTTAATTAAAGCAGATGCAAATGCTGATGGGTAATCTTTGCAGCTTGGATTCTTGCGGCTCATACCCATGTGCCTTGTACGGAAGTTGAAGTTCTCCACGGAGTCCGAGTTGAGCTCTCCAACTGGAAGGGAGGAGTATCCTTCCTGCTGCAAGTCTCTCCAGAGCAAAGGAAAGCAAAGTCATGCTCCAGTTTTCATGCAAAGTAAGGTTTCTGGAACCAAGGAATTTCCAACCTTTCATTTCCTTGTACATTTGATCCCAGAGGGCTAAATGGTGAGTGTCTGCAGTGAGAGCACATTTCAGAGCCTTGGGGTCGGAGCTGACTTTTTTTCCATTGCAGGAATCAAACAAATTATTAATTCTCTCTACAAATTTTCCTGTTTCCAGGGCACCAGGGAGATGACCAAGGACAGCATACCGGGTGTTTCACGTCTTACCGGACAGTCGAATGGGTTGCCTATCCCCTATGCCTGCAGGCGCCCTGCCGCCAGCAAGCTGCGGCGGCAGCGCAGGCGAGATGGTGGGGGCAGTCCCCTCCCTCTAATTTGTGGCCCTGCGAGGCCCCGCGATAGGCCCGTGAGGCCCCGCGAGGTCTCGCCCTCCCTCTGACCCAACATCGACGGGGAAATTGTTGGGGGGGGGGGGTGAAGCGGAAAGTGGGGGAGGGGAGAAGGAGGAATAGCGAGGGGGGAGGGGGAGCAGGGGGGAGGGGGGGGGGGGCAACCAATGGAATGGAAGGGAAACCAGAAATTACCGCCAAAAATTCAAAACTCAGAACACCTTTACTCAATAATTTGCTCAAAATGGCCGCCATTTTTTGCAATGCAGGCACCAATTCTGCGCAGCAATGCTTGGTGTGTTTCTTATTTCCTCCACTCCAATAGCATTAAAAATGTCAGTGATTCTGTCTCTCAGTTCAGGAACAGTTGCAGGGCAAGGTGGAATCATTTTCCCCTTGAGCATGCCCCACAAATAAAAATCACACTCTGCTAAATCTGGGGAACGCGGTGACCATTCCTGAACAGGACTGTGCAGCCCGATCCATCTGCCAGAAAACTTTTCACCAAGGACAGCCCGTGCCGCCAAGGCGGAGAGCGCGGGGTGGCCGTCTTGCTGAAACCACATTGCGTCACGGACAGCAACTGGTGTGTCTTCTAGCAGATTGTCAAGATCATTTAGCAAAGAATTTGTGTAAACATTGGCGTTCACATGCTCCTCAAAGAAAAACGGACCGATGATGCGGTCGTGCAGCACTCCCCCCCACTCAGCGACGGCGATGCGCCCCTGGAAATGTGCCTCCTTGGTGCAGTGAGGGTTGTCAACGGTGTAATGATGCTCATTGTGGTGGTTGAATGAGCCGTCGCTTAGCACAATGCATTCATCTGTCCATGCGGTCCGATTGATGAAAAAATCACCCGGAAACGCTGGATTATTTTGAGCTTCATCCACCTAAAATAAGCGTTTTATTTTAGAATTTTTAGTGCGCAATTTATTTTAGAATTTTTTAAGTGCGCAATTTATTGTGTCATGTCGAGAAAAGAATGACCTTGAAAAAAATTACCTTGTCCAAAAGCCACTGACATATTTGCAGTCTTCTCAGTGGATCACCCGGGAGAAGCTGCTGGACAGCGTGCCTTTTAAACGGGTGCATTCCCAAGTCATGCTTGATTATGCGGTGCACGGAGACGTGGCTCATGTTGAGCATTTTCCCTATCTTGCGCGTGCTGGTGTGAGGGTCCGCGTTGAGGACCTGCTGCACTTATGGGATTGCTTCCGGAGCGCGCGCCGGACGGACGACCTCATTTCTGCGCACTAAAACGCGAATATTAATAAAATTCTATCAGAAAACCGATTGCTCGCGGAAGCGCACCCCACCTCGCCGACCCGGAGCGAACGTGCCGGTGTTTTTCAGTCTGAGCTCAGGGAACCTCTGATGCCGAGGCACGACTCTCGGGATGTCCTCAGATGTAAGCACAGCAGGACCAGCAGGACTTACGCAATATGTATGATCACATGTCTGTACTGTAACACAAACAAATAACAGAATTAACTTAATAAATTAAAACTATACTTGTGTTGTAATTCATTGTACTTACTGTTTGCAGAAGAAGCTGAGGCCACTTCCAACAGAGGCGGGGCCTCATGAAGTTCAAGAACTTCGACGTTGTTTGCAGAGGATGTCGAGGGCACTTCCAACAGAGGCGGGGCCTCGTGAAGTTGAAGAACTTCAATAGCAACATCATCGGCATGTTCCTCGCACTCTAGATGACCCCCTGTAAAATGTTTATGAATTTCTGAATTTCTTGCTGCTCAACAGCTTACAGCTATAGTGTGTCGTGTGATTTACTTGGAAAGATGGTGGGCTCAGCATTTGGATTAGAGTGTACATTGTGAAAATGACGCGCTGTAGATAGGACATTGTGAAAATGACGCGCTGCAGATAGGACATTGTGAAAATGACGCGCTGTAGATAGAACGTTGTTGTTAGGACACGTCGACGAGGAAATCGTGGAGGTAGAGTATACAGAAGTTCTAGAGGTTTTCAGCATGGTGGGCGCAGAGGTGCATGGGGGAGAGGTCGAGGGAGTAATGGTGGTAGTAGGATTGCATGGAGAGGCAATAGTAATCGTAGAGGTGTAATGCATGGAAGGAATGGACAATATAAAGTTGGCAGATGGCAAAATAAGAACAGGGTGGAGTGGACAAGTGATGATAATCAGGACTGGAAACAAGATGATGAAATTCATGATGTTCCAAGTTGTTCTTCTGCTCAATCTTGCAGTAACAATGATGAATTGGAGAATGTTAAAGAGGTATGTCCTTCTATTTGTTTTCTTTGAGTTTATTTTTTCTTGTCTTATTGGTGAATTAAATTGCAGTGTCCGCAAGTTAAAAATATTTTTGTGCTTGGAGATAGTTTTGCTATGCTGTGTAGAGGTGGTTTGGAAATTAATGATTTGAAGCGTTGTTTGTGTCAGAGGAAAGGCATAAATTTCAAAGATGCAAGTGTGTTGTTGTTTATTGGAATGAACGATTTGTTGAAGGTAGGTTTATAATTCTATGAGTTGTGGTATGATATTTTAAATATGTTGAGTTAATGTATTTTATTTTGGGTGAGTGAGGAGGATATTGATGGAGCAATGTATTCTCTTATTTCAAAACTTTTGAACATGGAAGTTGAAAAACTGTATTCATGCAGTTTGCCTACTTTGCCTGGTAAAATCAATTCAGCCATTGAGCAATTTAATAAGAAATTGTATGATTTGAGTTGTATTAGTAAGTGTTTAGTTTTTACAATCTGTTTGAAGTTACTTTTATTTTCATTAATTATTATGTGTTATTTCAGGTGATAGTATTTGTTTTATAGATTTTGAAATGATTTTTGTCAAGGAGGATGGTACTGTGGATGAAACATACTATGAAAAGTGTCATTACAATGATAAGTTTGGCATTCATCCTAATACAAGAGGCTGTGAAAAAATGTTTGAAATTGTGAGAGGTTATTTGTGATTAAATTGTTGCATGAAGCATGTCTAGTAATAAAGCACTTTGGAACAGACTTTGTTGGTTCAGCATGGTGGGCGCAGAGGTGCATGGGGGAGAAGTTGAGGGAGTTATGGTGGTAGTAGGACTGCATGTTCTCATTGCAAGATCTTTTGGAGTAAAAATTTTCGTAAACAGCTCATGGCTGACCTTAACTATTTTTCCTGTGGGTAAAACTGGGCTTAATATCTTGTGATTGGTCCAAAACAAACTTACCTTGAAGGATATAATTTTATATTAACTATTGGCAGAGTTAGAGAGACCAGTGCCAAGCTTATAGAATAATAAATGTGAAGTGTAGTGAAGCAGCACGAGCACCCTTATTGGTGCCTGGCAAGCATGCTCTATTTTGAAGCGTGCTTTGTAGTTGTCTCCAAATGGAGCGTGCCATGCACACACTTGGGTTTCTAGAGTATTATACAACTGGTTACCCTAAAAACTGATAAAAGAAAGTCATAACCTGTTGTATGATAGAGATTTGGAATGAAATTTTCTCACTTTGGCACTTTTTTTTGTAGAATTGTTGTTTGATTTTCAGCGTTTCCTGGAACGATTTCCATGCCTCAAAAAGCCCTGTCCCAGATTTTTGATATGTGTTAGCACTTATTCACTTATTCTAAGCTTAATTTAAGAGGTGGAATATTGATCTTGATACAAGGGGCAAGGGCTGAAAAAAAAAAAGGTTTTCATAAAATAGTTCAATAATCTTCTCGAGGAAAGGAAGTGCTCGTAGCAAGTCTATATGGGCATTTTTAGTTTTCCCTGACACTATTGACTTGATTCAAACCGACACCTGCCTCCGACATTGCTTTTTCTTGAGTTTTGGGGGAATTTAAGATATTTTGTCACTAAAAATACTTAAAAAGCACTGGTCTCTCTAACTCTGCCAATAGTTAATATAAAATTATATCCTTCAAGGTAAGTTTGTTTTGGACCAATCACAAAATATTAAGCCCAGTTTTACCCACAGGAAAAATAGTTAGGGTCAGCCATGAGCTGTTTAGGGAAATTTTTACTCTTTGTTATTTTATGCTATTAATTTAAAAAAAAAATTGAAAGGTTTTAAATGAAGTAGTATTGAGAAGTGAAGCGGATATGTATTTTTTTACCCTTCCTTAGTGAGGCAACACATAGTTTTAAGAAGAATATTTTTTTTATTGAATTAGTTGGTTTTAATTAGTGTGTATCAAATATTTATATCGAGGTTATTAGGGTTAAAGCAGTAAATGATGGAATGGTGAACACAAAGTAAGCAGCAAAGAGTTTCATTGAATTACAGCAACTTTACAATTTTATAATCAGATACATAAATTACTGGTAAAGTGGCGTCAAAAGTTATACTTAAATGGGAGAGGGAAGGGAGACGATGCAAAGTATTTTGTTTACTGCAAATAGTAACCTAACCCTCAAATGACCATGTCACATTTTGTGTTGCCATTTCATAAATAATAATCGTACTCACGAAAACAATGTCTCAGTTTCTCACAAAAACTATAAGGAAAAATCGGCTCGCTCTGTGTATGGGGCGAAATTGAACGGAAATGGGTGAGATCGTGAAAGGGAGATACGGAGGCTCCGTGTCGCGTCGACTAGCGACTCGCTTATCGCGTATTAAAACCCACAAATCCGTTTAAAAACTATTGTTGGCTTACTTCGTCTTACAGGAAATTTCACGACGAATCCGAAACTGTCCGGGTTTTTGCTGTAAGGTGGAAATTGATAGTGCAATGACAATTTAAAGGACAGCGGGTAGGTCGGCGGCGCGCGCGGCCCGTCCCGACCGAGGGGTCACTAACTTTATGATTTCGTGTACACCGAATACTTGAATATGGTTGAATATTGATGAATATCAGTGAAATATTCGTAAATTCAAGTCAAGTTTATCTAAATTTGGGTGAAATATTAGTAAGTGAGGCTAAAATATTGTTAGATTTATGTGAAATACTGCTGAAAATGGGTGAATATGGTTGAATATTGAACTGATTACCGCAAGCCTGTACACTGAATATGCCAAGTTATTGACCCCTCGGTCCCGACCCGAGGTGAACACATGGCTTCACGCGCGCGCTAGGCCGTCGCATACCCCTGGTAGTATCACACTTAAGTTTTCAGAAGCAGTCAACTGCAGTTTACCAACAGACAAATTACCCGAATTCCGACAATAGACCCTGCACTGGTGAAAAACTGCAATCCAACTGTAGTTTACTGATATGGCACTGTAAATACCAGAGCGACGATTCTCGCCCTCAGGAGGGCGAAAAATTTTCTCTCACTCTTTGAGAGCGATGTTTGGTCACCCTACTTGAGTGAGGGTTCGGAAGCCTCGCCCTTTTTGAGTAAGGATTTTTACCCTTTATCTCACTTGATTTGAGTGATGTTATGGATTCTTTCTCTATATGAGCGAGGTTCCCGAACTCTCATTTAAATTAATGGGGTGAGAGAAAAAATTTCGCTCTTTATAGATGAGACATCTCACTCTTACATTTATTGCAGTGGGTTTGTCACTGTACGACAAGAAACTGTAGTTTGATCTGAGGGTGAACTGCAGACCATCACTGGAAAAACAAAGGTAGGACTCGAAGGGGTTACATGCCTTTACAAAGGCATTACAAATTAGCACCCCTACAAAGGCATTAAAACTGTCCTAAAGGTGTTAAATTTTAATGCCTTTGGACAATTTCGTGCCTTTGCAAAGGCATTAAAATTTCATGCCCCTAGAAAGGCATTAAGTCCTACCTTTGTTTTTCCAATGCCTCCATCCGCCGGGCAGAACAAAATGCAGAAACGAAATTGGTAAAAATATGCGATGTGAGTTTGAAGCCGACGTGATACACCGCACACGGAGTACATGCACGGCACACGGAGCTCCCAACTGCACTGCGCGCCGCCATAATCCTGCTCTGGGGCGGCGAGGTGAGATTGGCCAAATGCAGACATGATGTATGCCGCCCCGCCTCGCCCTTTTGTCGGCGCGCCGGCACCTGACGTCCCCGCGCGGCGCCGCGCGCCACCGCGCCCCCCGCTGGGGCAGCAGAGCCGGGGCGCCGGATCGCATTAGCCCCGGGCGGGGCGCCGCGCCGGGAGCCTCCCAAAGGGGCCCCAGCCGGCCCGGAGGGGCACCCGGAGGGGCACCCTTCACCCGCTCCGCGGGGCGCCACGGGACGGGAAGGCCACCGCACCAGCGCGCCTCAGCGCCCTCGCCCTGCCCCGCCCCGCCCCGCAGCCCGGGGGCATCCAAGGGCGCCTTAACCCTAAACCACGAAAACAAATGAAATTGGGGTCACTCCACCCGCCGGAGCCATCGGCAGCGCGCGCGTCTGGACGACGAAGCACCCAGCGGCAGCGATAGGGTACGTATTTCAAATGGAGTGACGTCGTGGACCTGTTTCTGACTTTCTTTTCCAGGAAAAGGGCCGTCGTCATCGGCGGCATTATTCGTTCTGCGACGGACTGCTGGACAAATAAAATCAGCGCTCCATCAGACCGCCCCGCGCCCCGGTCCGCCCTCCCGCTGCTCGGGCGGCTAACCAGATTAGCGTCGCGGCGCTTATTGCCGATTGCCGATCACCGCCGCTCATCGGGGAGACGGCGCCCCACCCAAATGAGCCGTGGCCAATGCGCAGCCGTCGGGCCGAAAATGTTCCATTAGTCCTACTGTTGATTAAAAACACGAACTAGCAGGGCTGATCAGCGCATCCCCGAATATTTATGTTCAAATCCGTATGGGGTGGCTGGAGCTGATGGGTCTGGGTCGGGGGGCCCCACATGCCCCGGCCGCCGGGGCTCCGACCGTCGTGCCTCACAGGAGGGGGTCGGAATTCGCTCCGGGCGATGCGCACCTCCACCCCGCACGGCTCCTACCTCATTTAAATCACCAATTTACACATTTCAATTTTTCATATTCGTTTCGTTAATGTGGTGCTGCCCCAGCCGCCGCTGCACCACGTGGGTGAAGCTGGCGAGAGCGCGCCTCCAGCAGCCGTCCTTCCAGCTCGGCAGGGACGGAATAGATATCCGGAGAGGTCATATTTCACGAGTTCAGCAAAAGTATAATTCATGCAGCGCACCGTCAACTGTCCGAGCGTCCGTCCGTTAGTATCCGTCCGTCTGGCCAGCCCGTTGAGTTCATTTAGACGCGACTCAACGTTTGCTTTCACACCCGACCCGTCCCGACCCTGCCGTCAAAACAGCGTGCACAGCGACGCTATCAACGTTCTGACGACGGCAAAATTTATCGCCCCGGCAGCACAATTTCGAGTTGCGAGTGGGCGAGTATGGTCACCTTGCCTGCTCACCTCAACACGTCCGCGGTGCAGGGCGTGGCAAGGGGCGAGGCGTGGCGGGGCGGGGTGGGGCGTAGCGGGGCGTGGTGGGGCGTGGCGGGGCGTGGCGGGGGGTGGCGGGGCATGGCATGGCGAAGCACCCCGAGGAGCGGAGGCGTTTGGTCTCCCTGCGCTGCCCGGCGGGTCGTGGGGATGTGGGTGGACGCCCCCCACTGGTGCCCGGGAGTGTGTGCGCCCCCCGCGGGCCGCCGCAGGCTGAGCCCCCGCAGCCCCCGCGCCCGCGGTAGCGGCAACGGGCCACGACCGACTGCTTCCCCCCCTGCGGATCGCTTAGCACCCCCTAGGGCCCCCCCGGACCCACCGGGGAGGCAAGCACGTGGTCGACACCCTCCTCAGCTGACTTAACCCATCTATATCAAATCGCCGATAACTCGAGAAGAAAAACGTTTTGCCCACACGATGGACACCGACGATTAAAAAAAAATACCATAGCAGCACAGCGTTACGCAGATTACGAAAGCATTTTAACCACATCTAATTGCAATAGTGGAGAGGGCGCAGGAAGCTTTCAGATCCTCTCACGAGAGAGCACACGTCTGCAGACAGCGTTGCCCCATTACCACGCTATAACAAAGAGAATAAAATGGGCCCGAATTTTGACAAGTTATTTCATGCCAGCCTCTTTAAACGTCCGAAAGGTGGGGAGGAGAGAGAGAGGGAGAGAGAGAGAGAGAGAGAGAGAGAGAGAGAGAGAGAGAGAGAGAGAGAGAGAGAGAGAGAGCAGCGCGCAAGGACCCCATCCTGGAAATAATTACAGATGCACGCAGGTGATGTGTTGTGGTGTGATGCCCGGCCCGGGGTGGCAGCGCGGCCAGCAGCCCAGGGCGGCCCGGTGAGCCCGCGGGGCCTCGGGGCGGGGAGGTAGCCCCACAGGGCCCCACAGGGCAGGGCGGCCACACCGCCGCGGGGCCCTTCTGGGCCGTCCCGGGCGCTCTGCCGGGGCGTGCGGGCCCTGCGGGCGGAGGGCGCAGCCGCAGCACGCGCAGCGGGGGTGCCCGCACAGGAAAAACAACAGTTTTTATGGTAGTAGCTTGTTATGCTAGTTAATGACCGTAGCGAGGTGGGGCTGGGCCCCCAGAGGTTGGGGCCTTCCCTCCTCATTTATGGGCAAATCTCATTCGGAGTTTAATTATTCGCTGATGTGGCCTTTGGAAGTGATCGATGCGGGGCTTTCTGTTTTCGGCCTAAAAAAAATGCGCGGTGCCTAAAACTGATACGTTTCCTTTATATGTATCCCATTTTGCACTATTTTGAAGCGAAACGTTCGCCAGTCAATCCACAATTTTCAGTCCCTTCACACTTCGGGAAAGTTCACTTAAAAAGTGTATTTTTAGAACACGTTAGAGAATTACTCCGAACACGGTAAAAACAATGTAAGGAAAAGGAAAAACTTTGAGAAACCCACGTAATTTGAGGAAAACTCATCCTCACATTTTGAGGAGGTCTCCTCAAAAATTAAGGAAAGTTTCCTCTTTTAGGAGACTCCCTCAAGGAATGAGAAGTTTTCCTCTAGTTTAGTAAGTTCCTCAAAGTTTTCCTTTTTCCCTCAAAAAATCAGGCCTTGCTTTTACCGCGAATATGAAAACACGAACATTGAAGAAATGAAAGAAATAAAAATGGCAGTGCTCTGTCACGGATACGGCACCAGGAGCACGCCCAGCAGGTGGAGCTCCGCCCTGCGGTCGGCTTCATTTTGCCGACACAGCAGGCCGCATATGAGGCCGGTACCGACGGCTACGTTCCGACGCGACGGGTCCGACGGGTACCGCACCACGCCGCGCGCCATAATATCCCCCCCGATTTTCGACGGCACTGGGTAAAATTAGACGTCGTCTCATCGCACTCATGCGACATGTGGTCGGGCCGGGGCCGGCCGAGGACAAGCAGTGGTGAAGGATGGTGATTACTCTTGAAACCCTGCGGACAAGGTAGGGGGACGGAGAGGGTGTGGGAGAGGTTGGTCGTTTGTAAGTGAGCAGCACAAAGGAACAGAAAGTTGCAGTCAGGCCTGCGGAAGACACAGGCTCGCAGGCTCCATAAAACCGAAAGGGGTGTATCTAGAGCAGAATCATCGGCTGCATCTGAAAACCAAACATATCGATTAAAGAAGTTTCTACATCTAAACTTCAATAATGGTTTTCACGATAGCTAATATACCGCCGTCCCCTGTGACTGCAAAGGAGAGAAGAGGGCCGTTGCTGCTCCTCACACACGCGCGCGCGCGCTCACACACACACACACACACACGCGCGCGCGCGCGCTCGCCTTATCTCTGGCGAAAGAGGTCTCCATGCATCCAATTCATCACCTTGGAGTCACTTCGCATCAGGAGACGGAACCCGAACCTCTTTCTCTCTCTCCCTCTCCCCCTAGCTCCCCCCCTCTCTCTCTCTTTCTCTCTCTCTCTCTCTCTCTCTCTCTCTCTCTCTCTCTCTCTCTCTCTCTCTCTCTCTCTCTCTCTCTCACTCTCGCTGCCGTCGGCTTCTTTAGACGGAGGGGAGGGATGTGGGAGCTGGGAGGTGAGCGGCCGGAGGTCAGAGGGGCCCTGGGCTCGGTCCGTATGGAGAGACCCCCTGATGAGTTGCGCCCGAAGCAAGGAGACACCCTTTCTGCGTGGGTGCCCTGTCCAGCCCCGCCAGCCCCGGCGGCCGAGCCGTGTGGCTTCGCACTGCCAGACGAGTAAATTGAGAACTCGACACAATTTATGATCCGTTTTTGTGATCGCCTGAGTACCGTTTGGCAGGCGGGTGGCGCGGGGGGCGGCGCGCCGTGGGACCTGCCCCGGCCACGCGGTCGGCCCGCGAGGCTCCTCTGTTCCCTCCCTCCACAGGACCGCGGATCTACACGGCTGAACGGTACTGTATAGTGTGAATGGAAATGCGGCGCACATTTCCATAACGCGTGGATTAATTATCGCCGTGGACGCACCTGCTCCTCTAGTGCGGGGACGGGGAACCCCCCGCCCCGGGCAGTGACAGCCGGGCCGGGCCGCCCTGCTGGATTCGCATCGCTTTGTGGTAACACGCCCTGTCTCAGCCCCCAAGTACTGTGGAGAGAGAGAGAGAGAGAGAGAGAGAGAGAGAGAGAGAGAGAGAGAGAGAGCTTTTCCACTTTTCCACACCCTCCTTGTTTTTCGATCCTTTTTTCTCCTTTGTACTTTGAAATGATCAATAATTCTGATTCAAACGGGACGTCTGCGAGTGAGCTCCTCCGCTACTCACCTCCCGCCCCCCCCCCACCCCCCCACCCACACCCCCACCCACCCCTCCTTCCAGTTTGGTGCGCGGCGGGGGCGTTCGGTCCGTGGGCGCGAAACGTGTCGACAAGCTTGTAATTTGCACCTGCCATGAATTCCTCATCCACAGGTGATGCCATATAACCTTTTGGCGTTTCCGATGAGAAGTTATTTCCCTCTCGGGCCCGACGGCAGCGGGATCGAGCGGCGCAAGACTTCGACACCGGCCGGGTTGGGGACGATATGGGGGCGGCGGCGGCGCCGGCTGGCTGCCAGCTCTGCCAGCCTGGCTCCATTACTCGCTCTGATTGGCTAGTAATTGGATGGACCAAAGTGCACCCGGAGTACCACGAGATAAAAATAGAGAGCGAGCGGCGGCAAAAGCGCGCATGCGCCAGGCGGCACAGTCTCTCGTTACGCCGTCTCGACAATATCCCCGAGGCGAGGTGAGGCGAGGGGAACTACCGGTGGCACCTGCCGACTGACCCAGTCCAGTCTAGCACCTGCCACGCCCCCGGCCAGCCCCCCGGCGGAGTGCGCATGCGCAGCGCGGCTCCCGGGGACCGCACCGAACCAACTCGTAATAAATACACTGGAAATCCAAGTGTAAGATGACTGTCTCTCACAAGCGAGAGCAGTTTTTTTTTCCCCTTTTTTTTTCTCGGGACATGCCTGTCGAGGGGAAAAAGACTAAGGTAATCCGGCAGGGTGTAATCCAGGGAAATTCGAAGTAATCCGGTGAAATCCGAGGAAATTTTAGGGTATTCCGGGGTAATCCGAGGAAAATAGCACCGTTATCCGGAGGGCACTCCATAAATGATCATAATCCGAGGTGATCCGGGGCAATCCGTAATCCGGCTATGACACGAAAATTGACAGTCTTTTCCCCCTCGCATGCCTGTACATGACCGAAAACATTGTCACAAACCTAGAGGCAGCATTGCCAGATAAGTTGGCAAAAAATTCCTCAACCTCAAGTACACACGTGTGAGGTAGACGGATATTTCCGACACTAGGGTCTTCTTTTGCCTGGTAAAGAAGGCGACACCCGTCAGGCTCAAACAGGGTTATACGCGGGATTACGAGTCTACTTATCTGCACCACTGCCTGGACGTATGAGCGAATGCAAAAATTGTCCCTTTTAAGTTGTCCCTCTATTTTTCGAGGCACTTGGAGGGGATTTGTCAATTGCCCAAATCTCTGCAATCCCTCCAAAGTTCCATTTGCGGGATCGCGATGCCTTTTTGACCTAATCAAAAATGTTGAAAAGGAGGGATCCCAGGTCGTTTTTAACACGTTACACGAAATTCAGATGGTCAGAAAGATGTATGTTACATAATTCATGTTCAGGGTCGTAGGAACGAATTCTAGTCAGGAGGGGGCACTATATACGAGCGTTTTGGCTCCGACCCCTTTAAAAAAAATCACTGATCAAGAAAATAATTGTACTTTTGGTAATAATATAAGTAAACACTAAAATATGCAAGAGTGAGATATCTCATCTTAAAAGCGCGAGACTTTTTCTCTTGCCCCATTTAAGTGAGAGTTCGGGAACCTCGCTCATATTGAGTAAGAATCCATAACATCACTCAAATTAAGTGAGATAAGGGATATAAATCATCACTCAGATAGGGCGAGGTTTCCGAAACCTCACTCAACTAGGGCGAGATTTTTGAGACTATTGCTCGAATTGAGCTAGGAAACCAAACCTCGCTCTCAAAGAGTGGGAAAAAAAATTCTCGCTCTCCTGGGGGCGAGAATCCTCGATCTGGTATTTAAGTGAACTGAATAGAAATTAAATAACGCGAGTGCCAAAAGCACAATGGCCTTGTGGCAAGTTTCGCATCGGTCTGCGTATAAAAATTCTGCAAGCGAAGCGAGCAATTTTTTTTTCTACGCCATTAGGGCGCAATAATACTTGGAATGGTGCCAAAACGTGCCTCCAATGACGCCAAAATGCGGCCAGGGTGCTCTGTAAGTCCTTTTTCGGCCATGTTTCGGCGCCCTTTCGGGATGAATTTGGCGCCCCCCCCCCTCCCGTTTCTACTCTAGAAACTCAAGTGTGTGCATGGCATGCTTCTTTTGGAGTCAACCACAAAGCACACTGTAAAATATGGAGTGTGCTTGCCAGGCATGCTTTAAATAAGAGCATGCCAGCCAGGCATGCTTCAAATAAAAGCATGCCAGCCAGGCATGCACTTGGAGTGGGCCCGATAAATCCTATTCATCTTGGTGCATGCCTGGCTGGCATGCTTTTATTTGAAGCATGCCCTGGCATGCATGCTCTTATTTAAAGCATGCCTGACAAGCATTCTCCATTGTACAGTGTGCTTTGTGGTTGAATCCAAAAAGAAGCATGCCATGCACACACTTGAGTTTCTAGAGTACGTGCCTGTGTTACATTGGTTACATCCATTAACGTAAAACCACCGTAGACAGCTATACGACTAGGATTCGGAGGTAGTAACGGAGGGACTTCAGATGGACCTGAGCAAGTGCGAAATGCCCCTAAGGTTGTGAAATTCCAACTCCCTAATTTGCTACTATTTGGGACATCCAGCCAGAGGATTTGGACTTTGGGATCTCGAGGGACTATTTGTACTCTGGGACAATTTTGGAATGTCAACTTCTGTTAGGGATGGTGAACGACTTGTAGACCTGAAAGTGGTTACGGATCGCAACAACAAAAAACCTACAGGTTTGCTCATAAAATGCTTATTACAATCAAATGTACATAATCCATCTATACACTGGAAAAACAAAGGTGCTATATAGCACCCTTTTTGGGGTGCTATTGAATTTTATGGGGTGTTACTGCACTAATGCCTTTGTAAAGGCACGAATAGGGCCAAAAAGAGCACCTTTGGGAGGCGATAGCGCCTTTCTAAAGGCACTATTTCACTAACGCCTTTAAAAGGCATTAGATAGCACCTTTGTTTTTCCAGTGTATAGGCAAAATTTAAGGTTTTCCTGACAACAACAACACGAATTCAGCATGTTTGTTGCCAGCATTTGACACCAGGAAGCGGTTTAGACGTTCACAGTGACGTGACTGAGTGTGTACGGAGGAGGCACACTGTGAAAAATACTCGTAAGGGTTACGGGAAAATTTTCCATGATAAAAGTCGTAAAATTACAATTTGAAATTGTAAATTTACAAGCACTCCCTATCGACTTGGAATTGACCGACGAGCAAGAATGGGCAGTCGTAAATTTACGACATATTTTGTAAATCAAAATTACAAAAAATATCGTAAATTTACGAGGATATTTTTCACAGTGCACCTGAGCCTTTTCCGGCAGGCCGGAAGTGTACGCGGAGTGCACAATTGCGGACACCTCACCTGGGAGGAAACAGGAAAGAGTTCCATTAGGAATCGGGAGCACACAGTGACGTGCTGCGCGACGCGGCCCGACCCGCCCACGCCCGCGTCCGCCGGGGACTTCAACTTGAACTTCCCTGCTGCTCAAACATTCCCCCCAGCCGCACGCACGGGATGTGGACGAGGCGACAACCATTCCTGCACACATTCTCTCACTCGCTCACTCACACTCTTCCTCTCCATCCCTCTCTCACAACCGGGTTTGTGTGTATGTGTGTGTGTGTGTATTTGTGTGCGCACTCGGGGTGCGCGCGCATGCCATCACGAGCAGCCAATCACAGCTCGGCAAGCAGCAGAACAAAGTGACGCGCCCCGGTGGTTCAAATACCAATAATTTGCTAAACTGTTGCGAAACGCCGGCGCGCCGTCCGCCGCCCCGCCCCGCCCCGCTGCAGCCCAGCCCGTGCGGGCGCGCCAGCCGGGCAGAGAGAGAGAGAGAGGGGGTTGTGATCATGGCGCGTTTAGGGAAATAAGAATATCCATATTCTCCGCAGCGACACTATAATTTCCCCGAGGGGCCCCGGGCCGGGCCCCGGCCCGGCCGCCGTTTGGTTTGTGTTCCCACGCGCGCGGGCCTTACCGGTACTACCTGACACAGTCCGTGAGAACGGCGCGCGCTCGCCGTTACGCACGGCCAACGAGACGTAAGTAGAAGTTAGTTTACCAATTGGCCGGGCTTTCTTATCTTTCAAAAGGGGGGAAAAAATGAAAACAGTATCGTCGTGAAGGCTGCAGCTTCGACTCTTAAAAAACATTTCCGCGTCAGCGTCCAGAATTGAATTATATTCCGAAGGATAGTTCATTTATATTTAATTTGATATCTTTATTCAAGAATTGTTACTTTACTTGTCCGACAGACTTTACGCGAAATCATCATGAGAGTTTTTGCGAAACTAACTCGCAAGTCACAAGTCTCCCTCGAGTGTTCAACAGCGTCAGCTTTTCTATGAAAACGGGGAGAAAAAGCAGACCTGTGCTATGGCACGTGCTGACAAATTAAAAATAATAATAAAAATAATAGAAAAAAAGAGCGACAAGCTGCCGCGCCCGACGTTTCTTGTAAAAGAAGCAAGCCCTCTTACCTTTCGCCGTGCCGAGGGCCATCACAACTGAGCCGGCAGCCGCAGTCATTACACGTGCACACAGCACAGCCGGGCCAGCAACCGACAGTTTCCAGAAACATTGCGCGCCGGCCCCAAGTAATTGATATTTAGCAAAAATCAGGAGCGGCGGGCAGAGAAGCAGCGGCAGCAGCATCCGAAACCTTTTCGACAAAGATAAAAGAAAACAAAGTTAACCTTAAAGAAAAAAAAATTTAAAAAAGAAAGAGGACTGCAGCAGCAGGCCAGAATTGAACTTTTACGTAATTGCACCCGAAATAATTTACAGGCCACAACAAGCGACTGGCCCGACTGACCTACGGGGCTACTTTTTCCTCTTGGACAAAAGCTTTGGGGCTGGGGGTGTCAAACGTCCACCTGGGCCAACCGGGTACAGCCACACAATGCGGAGTACGGACGACAAGTGCGGTGGGGCGGGGCGGGGCAGGTCGGGGCGTGGCGAGGCGTGGCGTGGGGCGGGGCAGGGCGGGGCGTGGCGCAGCCGGCCAGACCCGCCCTGATCGACACACAAAGTGCGAATTTGTTATGGTCGGCGATAAACGGCACGCTGCGGCACGCGGTGCATTGTGAGCGGCGCTGCAGCGCGCTGCCCTGGCGCCTCGCAGACAGGGGCGAGGACACTTGTGGCTTTTGCGGTCTGCGAGTGCGCATACGTGAGAGAGAGAGAGAGAGAGAGAGAGAGAGAGAGAGAGAGAGAGAGAGAGAGAGAGAGAAGGTGCGAGGGACTGCTGAAAAGTGTCACCGTCCGAGTGCACTCTCCGCCACAATGACCTGATGAAACGCGCGCCGTCATATTTCGATCGAAGAGCGCAGCCCCAAACAAAACACAGAGGGCGCCATAGTTCTGTCCTCAGCTAAGCAGGACGCCCTGCTGTCCACAAGAGCAGGGAGCTGGCCCGGCGAGCATCGGCAGCACCGCGGGCCTTGTCGGATCTCGAGCGACAATTTAGAAATCGTGGAGTGGCGGCGGCGGCGTGCGCGACTGCAGCGAATAAAATGTGCCCCGTTTCATACACTTTATTCATAAAGACCCCGAGTTGATAGAGGATGGGGAGGTTGACAGCGCCGGCTGCCAGTGGGGGGCTCGTGAGCCGCGGCCCCCAGCGGGACCCCGGTGTGGCGGGGCGGGGCGGGGCGGGGCGGCGCGCCCCACTGTCCACACATGAAAGGGGCCGCGGTGACATCACGCCCGGCGGGGCCACCGGCGGGGGCCGCTGCTGCTCCGGGGACTTGAACGCGTCCTAGCCGAACTAGTGAGTCGTTCGCTCTTTTACTTGCTCTTTTACTTAGACACGAGGGCGTCTCACATCCACACATCCACAATCCAAAAGTTTACTTTTGCGAAAGGCAATACTCTCCTGCTCTTCCTGCAATTAAAAACGCTGTTGACCTCGTATATGAGACAATCAACCGATGTCTACCGGCCTTGTACGCGCAGGCTGTTATTTTGAAATTTACATACAGAAAAGAGCAATACGGCTCGGTCCGGCTGAGGGAGTGTGGACAGTCTGTTTCCCTCGGCCGGCCCGGTGGCCGCCGATGGATGTTCTCGGCGGGTGGGCCGCCGGCCGCCGCGACCGAACCCGGCCCCGAGGGAGGCAGAGGGGGGGGGGGGGGCTGTACATTATTTCGGTAGCGACAAAAGCTTTGGGCCGAAGACATAAAATTAAAATTATTGAACCATATCCGGATGCTCTTCGCATTTATGTCGAATAAAAATTACCAAAAGAGAAAATGAAGTCGAGAGCCCCGGCTCCGCAGAGTCCCAGCTAGAGGAAGGTGTAATCAATGTCAGGGTAACTCTGGTCCAGCATAAAGACGAGAGAGAAGATGTTGCGGGGCGGCGCTGGGCGGGGCGGGGCGTGGCGTGGCGGGGGCCTTTGACAGTCTGGAGCAGCATTAGCGCCGCGCCGGCGCAACGTGTTTACATTGCCAACACGTCACGACGGCGACAGAAGAATCAGAGCGCTCATTGTGTATTTTCTTTGGCGAGAGAGTTGCCAAAACAGTCGCCCATAAGCGCGCACTGTCCATTAGTGACTCGGCTGATCTCGCGGTGCTCGGCCCCGGCCTGGCCCGGCCCGGGCCAAGGGCCGCTATCACCCAGCCGATCACCGCCCTCTCGATCTTGTCGATCGGCCGGGGCCGGGGCCGGGGCCGGGGCCGGGGCCGGGGCCGGGGCCGGGGCCGGGGCCGGGGCCGGGGCCGGGGCCGGGGCCGGGGCCGGGGCCGGGGCCGGGGCCGGGGCCGGGGCCGGGGCCGGGGCTAGGGCGGTACGGCCGCAGCGGGAGGACGCCGAACACGTCGCTGGACCAGCAAACACAGAGGGTCTCGCACCGCCACGCCCTTTGGGAACCCGGTGAATGTTTCTGAGAAAAGCGTCTCTTACAGCCAGGTTATGACAGCCCGGCCCCCGAGTCCCGAAGACTTGTCTCTCGCTCGCCCGCTCCCGAGTAGTACAGCACGCCCAGCAGTACAAAAATAATAAAAGGAGTCTGCTGCCGATGCTCTGCCAGGTTTCGGCCGTGACCGACCGGGCCGTACCGGGCCAGCGCTACCTAACCCACGGCCCGGTAATAATAATTACGCGAAATCGCCCATTACTCTCCTGTACTCTCTACGCTCCTGCTGTTGCATCTCCCCGGGCCGCATCATGGGGATGACCCTCGCTCCAGCTCGACGTTTTTTTCATCGCTAATTTCATCCCCGAGCGTCAACAAAGTTGGCGCGCGGCCCCACCGCAAAGACACGCCGCGCGCCCGGGGGACGGCCGACACACATCACCGCGCCTATTATTTATGCCAGTCGCTTAATTTATGAACAATTCCAGGAGTATGACTGCAGGTTTAATGTGGGAAGGTATACCCCGGCCGCGCGTAGGGTCGTCAAATTCTGACCGGGGGCAACAGCCGGCCGCCGGCACCGGTCGGGCAGCAGCGCGGCGCGAGACGCCTCAGAGGCGATCCTCCTCCAAGGCCGAGGACACACGAAAAGGATTGTCCAAAATAGCTAATGCAATAGCTCGTATGGCCTTCCCTGATAATTTTAGCTGTCTCAGCTAATTTTCAGCGACAATAGCTGATATAAATTACGTCTCATAGCTGCCTAGGGAAAAAAACGCACAAGTTGCGATTGCTAATATCTGAACTGTTACAGCGTAAAGTCAGCTGAGGCAACTAATATTTATAGCTAAGGCAATACCCGCTAATGCATTAGCTATTTTGGCGATTTTTTAAATTTATTTTGTAATTTAGGTGATAAGTGACAAATAATGCGCGGGAACGGACTCAGACACAAGAAACGCAAGTCTGAAACTTGCAAAGGCACTTGCAGTCGTATCCGAAACGTACCCAGTTTCAGCACTTCGCGTCGTTCGTTTCTTGCAACACATGCGGAAAATTTAAATTGAAAGGTAATTTTCGGTGGGCCGCAGCGGACGCTTGGTCAAGAGAAAAGAGGTATGCGACAGGGCTTCTGAAGAGTTAATATATTTCGAGGTTGATTTGAGTGCGGTCGTATATTTTGTGGCCGCGCGGAGACAATGAGCTACACACGGCACCTCCATTTCGGATAATTTCTCTCGCGCGCTGGGTCCCTCTCATGGTAATAAGAGGCAATTCTGCAGGATTTGTAACTGATATTTACGGCTTGCCGCGTCGTCAAATCGCTACCGAGAGGAAATGTTTTTCGGGCGGCATGCTGGGAAAACATTTTTATGCCTTCAAAATGGTAAGAGTAAATTTTGCATTTCGTTTCTTAGAATAAAATGGTCTTAATAAGACGAGACGACGGGACGTTATGTAAATAGAGAAATGTGTGTTGGTCCGAAAGGAAGAGGTCGGTGTCCTGGAGAAACCGCGTGCTGATTGTGAGATATGCTTCCGTGTGACATGAGCGCTCTTTGTGATCAAATCAGGTCCACCTCATGGCGCGGTAGCACATCACAGACAGCAGCGGCTGAGAGGTGCATATGTCAAAGCACGTCCAGAGGAGGGAAAGGGGGAGGGGGGGGAGAGAGAGAGAGAGAGAGAGAGAGAGAGAGAGAGAGAGAGAGAGAGAGAGAGAGAGAGAGAGAGAGACAGAACGAGAAATGGACCCCTAGAAGAGGCAGGGGGCGTGGCGGGGCGCGGCGGCCCTTTACGGACTCGCACAGGTAGAGTCAGTAGCAGCATGCGGTCGCGCATTAAGAGGACCCGACTATTCACCTGTCATGCGTCCAAGAAATGAAGAAAGAGAAGCTTTTCATAAAAAGAAGTCCAGCGGCCCCACTAATGGCATGTGTCGCGACACGGTGAGACTTCGACCTCTTGGCCGCGCTCGGCTATGCCTCTGCCTTTTACATCACTCTGTGGCAGGAGGCTGTTTTCATCTCCACAACAAAGCCTTATAGCTCCCCAAATCTGGATAGGTAACTCGCGCAGTTAATTTCAACTCCATTTCGAACACTCGCTATACCCAAGGTCATTACTATTTAAAATGCTCTCTCACCTATAAACAGAGAGCAGGTGTATGCAGTGCCTATAACTGAAGGCACCGGCTCGCTTAGCTTCTTTGATAACCATGAACCCTTTTCATATTTGAATATCGCGAGAGAGTTCTGTCCGAAAGCGCTGTGCCTTTCGTGGTGATTTATAGGGGATGAATACAACAAGATTTCAATGGACGAGCAGAGACTCGCTGGGTCCTGGCCGCCGGTTGCGACTCCATACACCTTGTTCGCAGGCCGCATTCATCATATGCGAGGAGCTGAAAGGGGCAGTGGGCGTGGATGCCTCGCCGAAGGTGCCATTCAGTAGCTTTCGCTATCATAATTTGTAAAACTTGAAAGGAAATCCATTTTTGTGAGGAAGTTGGGATGAATAGAATGCGAATCAGTTTGATTCACGCCGACGATTTATGCCGTCGAGTGTCGAGTGTCTCTTTTCTTTCCATTTGCGATACTCGGGGATACTCTCTTCCACGGGCTGGAAAGGGCAGGACCATACACATGTACACACACTACGGACCATAAGATGTTTTTAACACTGGTTAAAAAAACTAGAGCTCCTCCTACAGCCAGAATGAGAGTGTTATGCGTCGAAAACAACTTTTTATTCCACGGCTCACACCAGCCGCGTTTATCACTTGCGATCTCTCACGAGTTGACAGCGACTTCTGTTCGAACCGCCGCACGGCCGCACGGCCGCTCCACGTCAACCTTCGCGTTGACGTTTCTTTATGGCGTTTCGGTGTTAACAAAACGGAGAGGGCGAGCCGAGAGAACCCCGTCGAAGCGGCACAACATTATGAGCGGGAAATGTCATCGAGATGAGCTTGATTCACGGACAATGTTACAGTCAGACGGTCACACACCTGTGGCTGCTCACGCCTCGAAAGCCAAGCAGCAGAACAGACCAGCGTGTAGGTGCACCGTGCGTTTAAACTGTTAAAAGTTTTCGTCATTTTACAACATATTTTGTGACAGTGAATTCATGTTGTGTTTATGACAAATGATCTGTCTGTATGTGACAACATACTTGTTGAATTTTTTTTTCTGTTTACTGCATGACGAGGAAATTGACTATTTTTTGTCTCCTATTTGAGAAAACATCTCTCTTTTGACAAGAAAATTATCAAAATCGATTGAATTTAGATGAATTGACCGTCATTGGCAACTGACAAATAATTTTCAAGCTCATTCTTACAAATTTATCACGTTCCATACTTTTATCCGGACGATAATTTTCAAATGAAAGTAAGAAATTTTACAGTGTACCCTGTCGGGTTCGAGTTTTTGAAAGAATGTATTAAGAATATCGTGACAGTCTGGAACAATTTAAGTCATTTTGACAGAAAATTGTAAAGTAAAACAGGATAACATTCAGGAATATTTAAGTCAACTTCGCGAAACAATTCACGCAAATTCGTCATGGTCGTCCTGACCCGTCTTGGGGTTGCATAAGACTCGGCCCAGTACCGGAGGGTTGCAGCCTCGTTTAATGCTTCTTTGTGCTGTCTTCAATATTTTTCACATTTTACGGTTGCGTATAAGAGACACCCGACATCCCGACTTCCGATTCACATCAGGCCTAATGTTGTTCCACGATGAACTTTTCTCGCGAATCTAGAAAAAAAATTATTTTCGATAGACCTATTATCAGCTTGCTACGTTCGTGGTAAATCTGTACAATCTGCTAAAGGAAGCTTCACAGCCTGCTGCGGGCTGGGCCTGTTCGGTAAAATAAGAGCCATCCGATGAATGATGCCAATGCTTAGTGATTACAGCGGACGCACGCACGCACGCACGGCTGTGTGGGAGGAAGGTGAGTCACACTGAAAGGGCGAGTGAGTGAGACAATCAGGGATGCATTACCAGAAGGGCCGTCGTGTGAAACCCATACGGGCCGTGGCGACGCGCGCACTCTCTCTCCCTCGCACCAGACAGGCCTGATCGATCCTAAACGGCAAGGGTGCAGTTGAGAGAGAGAGGGAGAGAGAGAGAGAGAGAGAGAGAGAGAGAGAGAGAGAGAGAGAGAGAGAGAGAGAGAGAGAGAGAGAGAGAGAACGGGGTACAGGAGACCCAACAGATTGTGGCCCCCCAGCCATGCAGGCAGCTTACAGAGCCGCCCCGGCCTGAACGGTGAGTAGCGTGATTTGACTTGCTCGAGTTTTACCTCAATTACGGGAGAGGTATCCCCACGCATGACTCACGCCCGGCCGCCGTAATGTTCCCTGCAGCCCTGCCAGCACCTAGGTCCCCGAGGGCATCTTCCCCTCATCTCTCTCTCGCGCGCGCGCGCGAGCGCGGCAAACTTCTTTCGCTTGCCGACCCATTCAGCCCCATCAGGGACCACGGTGATAGCGGAGACCCCAATGGAGATCCCCGCTGCGAGGTATAGGAGTCATAGCTACACCGCCGCACTCATTTAGTCACCGTTACAATTTGGAGAGAAAAGGGGGGGGGGGGGAGAAAAAGAAAACAGTCGAAACTTTTTGGATGTGCCTGACCTGGAGCTGCCAAAAAGTTATTTCAACTCCCACCCCCACCTCAGCCCCTGAGTCGGTACGGCAGCGCCCTGTCCGCCGCGGTGGCGTTCCGGCCGTGTTCTGCTCATTAGGTTATTCGGACCGCAATCAAATCAAATGTATCATGTTAATAGCAGCCGCGCTGCCAGGCCGGCCGCCAGGGAGGGCAGCGGCGCAGGGCAGGGCAGGGCGGCGGCCAGGGGAGTCCTAATGACGTTTGCAACGCCCGGCCGACCCGAGCCCGGCGATACCAAATAAAATAATCCCCGTCGTCGTGTGTTTATTGCGCCCCCTCGCTTCATTTTAATCGCTTCCCAATGGCCCGTCATAAGAGACAGGATCATCATTACGAATGATTACCATTTCGGTCGCCAAACGCTCCGTCCGCCGGCGCCACGGCTGAGCGTCAGCCCAGCCCCCCCTTTCATTTAGGAAAAACTGTCTCAGCGACCAACAGGGCCTGGTCGGGGCGGAGCGGGGCGGGGCGGGGCCGGGGTATGCTAATGGCGGCGGTGGGGGCAGGACTGAGCAGCGCTACCACGGGGGCGACGCGGCCCAGCCCGCGCTATCATTACGCGCTCGCTCGTGTTATTAAAGTCTCCAAAGGAATGATAGGCATGCTCTTTAAGGAAGGAGCGCGATAGCGGCGATGGGGGCGCAACGCTGACCAGCAGGCTGATTCCGAAGATCGCTCTCGTGCCTCCGTCCTCGTCGCACGTATGGCGGTGCCCTAAGTTGCGGATGGCAGGGCCTCATGAGTGCGACAAGGACGGAGGCATGAGAGCGATCTTCGGAATCAGACTGCAGAGAGAGAGCCGGCAGCCCAGCGGCGCCGTCAGGAGACGCGGGCTGGGATGGGAATATGCGCTGACACTTCGGCCCACCGCGCGCTAGTTTTTGCGTGAGCGTTAAAACTCGATATATGGCATTGCCAAAGTCTTCATGGTAAAATCACAGTCTGGTCGTTTGATGATCCAATTTTTGGAGAAAATTAGTCACTTTAAGGACACATAAATAAATTTATTTACATATAATTTTTTTAAACGATGGGAAATTTTAAGGAAGATCCTGAAATTCTCCATAGTGATTGCAGTGTAATAAATTACACAAATCTCGCGCGGTTTCATCACCTGTCGCAAGAAAGAAGCAGCCGCTGGGAAATGTTTCTCCCTCGGCGACGAGGGAGCAGCGCATTCCGGACGGCGGCGGTCACAGACGCATTTGCATTTTCGGGCGCCCCTCTCCCTCCTCCGCCTCAGCGACCCGTCTTACCCGGCACCGGCGCCGATATACCGGGGGCAGGCACGGCTCAAACAGTCATTTTAAGTGTCTCTCAGGGCCGCCCCGCCACCAGGCGCGCGGAGCGCAGAGCCCGGCCGGCCGACACCCGAAATCATGTGATTGCCACTACTTGAGAAATAACACAGCTGGACCAGAAAATTACACATACACACACACACTCACATGCATGCGCGCGCGCGCGCAGAAGCAGCCGAAGCGACGGTGGTCAAGCTGTGTGGGAACGGGGCGAGAGACATGATCACAGCCCACTATCAATCGGTAGACGGCTCTGCTCTGCTCGGCTCGGCTCGGCTCGGCTCGGCTCGGCTCGGCTCGGCTCGGCTCGGCTCGGCTCGGCTCTGCTCGGCTCGTCGCGCCGCGCCTCCACCGCATGCTGTTCCTCCCGCCGCGCGGGGATCATCTGCCGTCATATCGTACAGCGCTTTACGCCCCTCGTGACCACGTGACCCCGCGGTGTCAGCGAGGTAGAAAGAGAGAGAGAGACGTCCATGCGCTTTATCGCAGTGCCCTGCCCCGCCCGGCCCCACCCGAGCCTTTTACAGCCTGCCAACGCCATAATACAGGCGTACATGGCGGCGATAGAGGCGACAGTCAGCGAAAATCTTCTTCGACAGCACTTTTTCTTTTGTTTTTCTTGGGCCACTGAAAATGGAAGAGTCAACTTTGTCTCTCTTGGGAGAGCGACTCTTCTGTACCAAATTTTCATGCTCATGGGAGAGCGAGACGTATTAACATGGCTCTATTGGAGTCACTTTGATGACTCTTTTTGAGTCAAGTCATCGAACACCTCTCTACTGGAGTGATTTCAAAATACCAGAAGAGACTCTATTTTTAGCGAACGTCACTTTTACTAAGCGATGAAAAAAATGCTTCGCTCATAACGGCCGAGAAATGTAGTGGCCTAACTAATCACCCATAATTCAAGAAGGGGGCCTGACCGCAAAGCTGCAAAGTGGCCATACCGTGCATCATTTTAAGTAAAAAGATACATCGCTGATAATAATTAGACCGGTGGTAAAATCAGAAATGACTGCAAGGATAGAACTTGTCGAAAGCAGCAGCCGCGGACGCTCACCGCGTCCGCATGTCCAGGGTTCCACCCTGCGGCAGTGGTGGCAGTCGTCATGTTGCCGGTCCCAAACTAGATTGAATCATTTTTTGACTCAAAGATTGAAAAAGTGTAAACGGCTGAGCCGAGACCAGCCATCAGACGCACGCGATAGAGGGCAGCAGCCCGCGATGATCGGCAAAATTGGGAGCAATCTTGTAGTGGTGCGGGCGGAGCGTGCGGGGTGCGGTGGGGTGGGTGTGGGCGGGGGCACGCCGCCCTGGTTCGGCCCGGACCGGCCCGGCCCGGGCTCTCGCAGTTTTGAAATAGTTGTTCTTCGGCGGTTCGCAAGGTCGTCACGCACACGGCACGGCACGGCACGGCACGGCACGGCACGGCACGGCACGGCACGGCACGGCACGGCACGGCACGGCACGGCACTGACAGCGGCACGGCCTCGTGCACGTCACGCGACCTGACCTCCTCACGCAACATTTTCTTTTCATTTTCGCAATTACCCGCTGCGGCGGCCTGACCTCCGATTTGCCCAAGTAAATGCCTAACCACCGGGTGCGCCGCGCCGGCTGCGTGCCGAAGAGCAACCAGCAGACCAGCGCGTTCGACTCTGTTTTGGTGGCGGCGCTGCTGCCGAGCGATTCCGACGATCGCTCTCACACCTCAGTCCTCGTCGCACTCCTCGAGCGCTACCATGACCAACATAGGGCACCGCAGTAGGTGCAACAAGGACGGACAGACGAGAGCGATCTTCTGAATCAGTCGGCTGGGAGGCGCGGGGCCGGCCCGGCCCGGCTCGGGGGTTTCCCTCGGCGGGAGGAAGAAGAAGAAGAAGAAAGTTCCGGGGCCGCCGCTGCGCCGCTCAGCTCGCGCCTGACATTTGCAGAGGCCGGGCCGGGCCGGGCCGCCTGGCGGGGGCATGGCGCCCTAGTGACACCAGCCCCGGCCGCCAGATGGCAGCAGCTCACGCCGCCCCGGCTCGGTTAGGCCCCGCCGCGAGCTCCCATGGGTGGGAGAGAGAGAGAGAGAGAGAGGGAGAGAGGGAGGGGGGAGGAGGAAGGCGAGCTTCTTGCCATGCAGCGCTGCCCGTACCGGTCGGGGCCGCGGCCGCGCCGGCTGTAGAGGGGTTAATCATATGCGAATCGAGCAAAGTAGCTCAGCGCCGCCGACCCCGGTCCTCACACAGCGACAAAACGGCAAACAAACAAAAAATCAACACGATTCTATGAAATTCTTAGTAATAATCCAATATGGATTGTTGACATTGTGTATTTGGGCGCCGAACGCAATATGACTGTGTTTTCCGCAGCTATTTTGACACTTATTTCTGAGAATAAGTAGTGAAACGTATGGAAACAAGTTCAGAAAGTATTTATTCACCCATAAAATATAATAGCAAGTAATGAAACAACGTAGAAGGCGAGTAACAGTTCGGTGGTTTGTCCAATGTATTGTTGTATGTTAGAACTAATTGTCGTTTTGGTCAAAAGTAACAGAGCCTTGTGGGAAAACACAAAAATTATTTTAATGCATGACTAACCAATTTTTATTGTTTGTAATTTTTAATTTTAGTGCTTATTCTTTGTACTTTGTAGGCCTTCAGGAGAGACAATAATGAGTTCTTCAGATTCTTCGAAAAATATGGTCTTTAGCAGTTTAATGTTTCCATTTAAAATATATGCATCTGAGGAATATCTGGTATATTCTCATCAGCTTTAAGATAATGATGAATAGCAGAATGCTTTGTAAGTAGAATGGAATTTATCCATTGACTATTTGAATTTTAAAGCTTATAACATTCAACAAAGCATAGCGGAAAACACATTTTCAGCATCAAAAAGTCAACATGAAATTTATCTGCCACTAGAGACCATATGCATACAGTAGTTAAAAGTGGACGGCAATAGTTGCAAATCAAGTATTCTGTGGAAATCACATGTACACATCAAAACGACATTTTTGTCGTCCCCACCCTCGTATCCGGCTGCACCCTAAATGGAAAGGGACAATTTTGTCCCAAGAAATGTTGCGTTTTTGTGCACACCAATCCCTTTTGACAAATTTGTGTAATAATTTGGGAAGATTTGTAATATTTCGGACGCAAATTGTCTCAATTTAGTGGGACAATTTGTCCCAAGAAAATGATGTGTACAAAAACGCAACATTTTCTGGGACAAAATTGTCTTTTTCCTTTAGAGTGTGCGTATTAGCGATTACCGGCAACATTTGCGCATCCCGGCAGCGAGCAGAAACATCCATGCATCCATACACCCCACCAACACGAATCGTCGGCCCCTGCTCGCAAGTCGGCATGTGGCAGCAACCAAGGCTGAACCCACATCCCGCACTGCCTCCGAGCGGTACACTCGTCTAATAAAGAAGGCGTATATGTGCTTATTTGCTGGGGGGGGGGGAGGGAGGGAGGGAGGGAGGGAGGGAGGGAGGGAGGGTGGGAGGGAGGGAGAGGGAGGGAGGGAGAGAGAGAGAGAGAGAGAGAGAGAGAGAGAGAGAGAGAGAGAGAGAGAGAGAGAGAGAGAGGGAGAGAGAGAGAGAGAGAGAGAGAGAGGGAGAGAGGGAGAGAGAGAGAGAGAGAGAGAGAGAGAGAGAGAGAGAGGGGGGGGGGTGTACGCGGCTGGCGGCTGGCCCACTAGGCTGGTGCTTCTCGCGACTGGTGGAAGCGGCTCCCCGCCATCCACTCCGCCCCACCCCACCCCGCCGCGGCTGTCGGTTCAATCACCTGAACCGTCCTTTAACGTCTGGTCCGGTAGGTTGGTCCATCACGACGACGATGGCAGCCTCACACCCGTCGGCGCCCCGCCCCGCCCCGCCCCGCCCCACCCCGCCCCGCCACGCCCCGCCACGCCCCGCCACGCCCCGCCACGCCCCGCCACGCCGCGACCTCCCATCCATCACACAACGCGCGGGAGCAGCGCCCCCATGGCCCCTCCCACTGCTCGCGAACACGACGTCAAGAACGAGAAATGAAATATCACGCGGGTCGCACACTACGCCCCGCCCCGCCCCGCCCTCCCTGGCCCGCCTCTCGTCTCAGGGTGCTAAAGTTCCTGCAAAAGTGACTGCGATGGGATGTGAAAAGCGGGTGGCTGTGGCTGCACGACCAGGAGGATATTTTCCGAGGGGGCCACCACTCCAGTAAACCTGTGAACAGTTGCAAGTGTAATCCCCGTGTAATCCGTGAAATACTTAATCAAGTTTTGAAAAACTGTCATTAAATTCCACCTAATTTTTCTTATTTAGTGTTCGTAGCCCCAGAAATTCATGTGTAGTCCCACAAAACTCATGCGCAATCCCTGTAATCGCGTAATTCTGTGTACATCCTAAATCGAAGTGGTGCCCCCATCGATATTTTCAAACAGTATTCTTCGAGTGTAATATTGCTGACAGTGGCCGATCACACTGCTCCGCCATGTTTGCCTCTCCGCCCTGCCGAACGGCCCCGCCTGGATATTCCAGTATGGTGAACCCGCCATTATACACATCGACAAGCAAAAAGAACGACTCATTAGCGGGAGGAAAAGGAATCTTGCGTCGAGCAAGAAACAAGTGAGGGGAACAGAGAGAGGGAGGGAGGGGAGAGAGATGGGGGGAGGAGGGCGAACGATGCGAAATGCTGATCAGCAATTATTCCTTTGTTGTTGTTGTTGATGTTGTTGTCGTTGTTGCTGTTCGTCCAATCGCAGTTCATGCAAATGTCGGCCCGCTCCGGACGCCAGCCAATAACACTCGAGGGCCCCGCCGCGCCCCGCCAGGCCCAACTGCTCCGCGTAACACCTGGGAGATAGACATCTAATTCCACGCTGCTGCCGAAGCATTCGCAAAGCCTCCCCCTTTCCCCCAACCCCCCCCCCCCCCTCCTCAAATTATTTATTCGCATTCGATTAAAACAAGTCAGGCGGCGGGGCGTCATGAGAAATGGGCGTGTTTCGAAACACGTCGAAATCCTGCTGGCATGATCGGTGTTATTATCCCTGCAGTCGATATCAAATACGAGACACCACAACAGCAGTCGATTTGTTCCATGTCATTTTATTCTTCTCCTTCTTCTTCTTCTTCTTCTTCTTCTTCTTCTTCTTCTTCTTCTTGTTCTTCTTCTTCTTCTTCTTCTTCTTCTTCTTCTTATTATTATTATTATTATTATTATTATTATTATTATTATTATCATTATTATTATTATTATTATTATTATTATTATTATTATTATTATTATTATTATTATTATTATTATTATTATTATATTTTCATTTTTCACATTCGAGCATTTTAGAGGGGTGGCTGACTTCAAGTTTCGGTGTACGCAAGAGTACGGAGTATACCTTCGCAACTAACTCACTAAATGGAAAGGGACAATTTTGTCCCAAGAAATGTTGCATTTTTGTGCACACTAATCCCTTTTGACAGATTTGTGTAATAATTTGGGACGATTTGTAATATTTCGGGTGCAAAGTGTCTCATTTTAGTGGGCAATTTGTCCCAAGAAAATGATGTGTACAAAAACGAAACATTTTCTGGGACAAAATTGTCCTTTTTCATTTAAAGAGTAAAGATAAACAAAGATAAAAATGACCCCGCGGGCGCGGCTCATCGCTTTCACCGGCCAGTCTTACCACACGCCCCGCCGGAGGCACACGCCGTTATCACGGCGCGACCCCGTCCTGACCCCGTCCCGACCCCGTCTCGACCCCGCCCGCGGCGCCCCCACTAAACGCGCTACCCCACCCGACCGCCGAGCTGCGTCTCTAACCGCGATTCGACGCGCGGCCCCTCGCGGCCCCGCCTGGTGGGACGGGCGGCCACGCCGCGCAACCGTCGATAGAGATCGCGCCCCGCCGCGCCCCGCCCCGCCGCGCCCCGCCCCGCCGCGCCCCGCCCCGCCGCGCCCCGCCCCGCCGCGCCCCGCCCCGCCGCGCCCCGCGTGTGTAATTGGCGGGGCACTGGCCCGGCGGCGGCGCGGGGAGCGAGCAATGCCCAGAGCCGGCTGATCGCGAGTCAAACAATCGACGACGCTGGAGGAGGAACCGGAGAGGAGGTAGAATAACGCCATGCGGAGCCGCGCCTCTCACTCACGGTGCTATTTATTGTGCACGTAGGTCGCGCGCAGAAGCAGCTCTCTGTTGTGAGCAGTAAGGAAGAATGCGCGCTGTGCATTGTGCATTTACCAGCATTACGGACACTCTTTAAAGCTTACGGTGAATTTCATTGTAAGCTACGGTGAACTTGGCATCACCGTAACTTACGGTGAATTTTCACCGTAGGCTACGGTGAATGTCACCGTAGATTACGGTCATGCCCCCTGATTCACCGTAAGCTACGGTGAATTTCACTGTAGCTTACGGTGAATGTCACCGTAGCTTACGGTGAAATCCACCGTAAGTTACGGTGATGCCAAGTTCACCGTAGCTTACAGTGAAATTCACCGTAAGCTTTTAAGAGTGGAGCGCGCGCGCAGCTCTCGACTGCCGGCGGGGGGTCTCTGCGCTGACGGGCGCACGCGCGACTCGGCATGCACACACGGAAAAATAAAAATAAAAAATAGGACCGGTGCTAGTCGCTTATTCAGCGGACACAATCTACCACTCATGCAATATACATTTAACTGCCGTACAAAGAGACAGCTGATATATTTGCTACGCAGCTGAAAATCAGCTCCCTAGCAATTGTTTTTAGCACAGGAATGTTTTGCTATCGGCGCGATTTAAAAAAATAAATAAACAAAAATGCCCAGCAGCCATATACTTTTTTGTATGCAAGCTCTCACATGGCGCTAACAGGTGCCTTATTCGTATTTGGATTTATACCCACCCATAAGCGTGGTGGATCCACGTCCTGACTTGTGACTACTTTCCCGTGCTTAAATTGCACAGCCTAAGTTAAGTTATTGCCAGCCCGCCAAGCAGACAGTTTCAAGACAGATCGAGGCAAGTTCTTGATTCAAATACATATGACATGACTTGAATTTCTGTGCGTAAACTGTTCTACAAAGGAGCTTGAATGCTGACGGTCACACTGCAATGGAGAAAAACGGTCTTGGACGGGGTGAAAAGGATTTTGTTCTCACAACAAACAATTTGTTAATATAGTCTTAACCATAAATTTTTTCCAGCAACTAAAAATCTGCTGGCTGAGCATAACAACTGTCACTACAACAGAAACTACTGTTGTAGTAACCGGCGCTTTGCTCAGCCAGCAGATGTTTAGTTGTTGGAACAAAAAAATATGATTATAATACTTGTTAATATTATGTATTAACAAATTGTTTGCTCTGAGAACAAAATCCTTTTCTCCGTGGGGTGGAGAAAAACATAACCACAGATTGCGATACAAAGTGTTCTAGAGAAAGTGTTAAGGTCGAAAGGTACTTGATTCAACCACCCCGTGCCGCACGCGCGGCCTCGAATAAGATTTCAGCACGAAGCGCAGGCCCCCTCGCAGCAGCGGACTTGATAAGATAATAAGAAATCCCGCGCCGCGCCGCCGGGTCCCGCGGGCCTAGCCGGGCCAGGCCGGGCCGGGCCGACTGACTGACCGCCGCGCCGGTCGAAACGGTACGCCCCATCTAGCCGTGCTGCAGGCCTGATGGAGCACCATCACGACGAGAAGAAGGTACATCATTACGATTACCAACCGCAATTTGGCGGCGCGGAGGCAGGGCGGGGCCGGGCGGGGCCGGGCGGGGCCGGGCGGGGCCGGGCCGGGCGGGGCGGGGCGGGGCGGGGCGGGGCGGGGCGGGGCGGGGCGGGGCCGGGCGGGGCGGGGCGGGGCGGGGCGGGGCGGGTCCGGCGGGAGCGGGTCCGGGCCGCGGCCATCAGGGCACAGGGAGGCGCTGTTTTGCTGTTGGTGGAGTGAATCAATACGGCGCCGCGCAGAGAGCGCAGAGCGCGTCGAATGAAAATATCAAAGCGGCACTCAGAGCGCGAGCTGCGCTGCTGGGGGGCGGGGCGCGCCCGGCCGCCTGGGCGGGGCCTAGCGGCGACCGCGGGAGGGGGGCTCGGCGGCGGGGCGCAAGAGAGAGAGAGAGAGAGAGAGAGAGAGAGAGAGAGAGAGAGAGAGAGAGAGAGAGAGAGAGAGAGAGAGAGAGAGAGAGAGAGAAGGGAGAGGGGAAGACCCGAAGCGTCAGGGTCAAAGGCCACCACGGCAGGACTATCGGGGCGTGGCGGGGCGTGGCGGGGCGAGCCCAGGCGCGGGCTGATGTTGGTGGTTGGTGGGTCCGTAAGGGTCGTGGTGGGGTCATAGAAGCCCCGCGGCACCCACCGAGGAGCCCACCAGTGCACCCATCCCCTCCGCGGTACACACACTGCGATAATTTTTTCTACAAGTCTCTAAGTTTTCGGTAGTCGATTGAGCGTTCACGCGAAATTTCAAAGACGCTTCGTATTGACTTGTGATTCTAAACCGAGCTTAAATGTGCCTCCATATATTTATTACAAAAATAATCTGATTTTGATTTTAATTTTGAGTTTACAGATTAGGAAAAGTATTATAAATTTGCAAAAATATTTGTAACAGAGCGCTGCACTGCGGCCCCGTATATTTACTACCGCCCCCCCCCCTCCTCCCCACGGCGGTGAGGGCGGACACAGCGCGGCACTGCGCCACTACACGAGGCAGTACTAGACACGTCCGACTGCACAATTGCAGCTTGATGAGGGCGGAGCGGGGCGTAGCGGGGCGTCGACGGGCCGACCGGGGCGGAGTGGGGTGAGCCGTGCGGCGAACGAGCTTGCGCCGGGATCCTTCGGTAAGGCAGCGGGTTGCGTTTTCTATCCCTCTTTAATGTCCTGAACACAGTGCAAAAAGCTATGGCCCATCAGTTTTTCACCGATGATTCAGTAAACGACACCCGCGAGATTTGGTCTTGGGTTTGGTCCTGCACACTGCACAGTGGGTGCTTTGCACCAATCCTCATTCTCTGTATACAGACAGCGGCTCAGTCGCCGCTAGCGGCACCAGCACCACGGTGATCAGAGCCGTATTCTCCGCGGGGGCACTTTCACCAGACAGCAATGCAAACGATCGACCGATGGTCCCGCCTCTCTTCAGCATTGTGGTCCAAAAGTGGTAGACAGGCAAATGGAGACCCTATAGACGAAGGGTAGGGCTCTAAACAAAATTAGTCCAGGATTCTGTATACGCAGTAATTTGCATATAGTTACAGATTTTTGTCTCAGAAACGATACAGAAAAAAAAGAAAACTGTAACGGCGTTACGAAATTCTGTATCACGTGCAAGCCTTTATCCGTGTTTAAAAATTTTTCGACCCTTATTCTACCTTGTGCCTTAACTCGTAGGCATGTGTTTAAACAGAAAATTGCATTGAATGTAAAACTTACAGTCACGGCTACAAAATTTCGTTACATTTTTGACAAATTACAAAATTTTGTATCCATATTCGGTTTTGCATCACCCCAGTGTGGTACAGGAAACTGTATGAAAGCCAATTTTTAAAAATCTGTACATTTTTTAGAGTGAGGAGGAGAAAATAGGCTACGCCGAGCAAAAAGCTCAAGCAGCTGTTGGTTACGACGAGGGGAGGCGCAACTGCGCTAAACGGTTTCGCAAGAAGGGCAGCGGCGCGGCTGTCCGCGGGGCCGCGCTATCGGAGAGGCGAAACTCGTGTCCAAAAGTGTCGGAACGTGAACGGGCGCCGCGCCGGGCCACGCCGCACGCCGCGCTGCCGCTCCTGATCGCTGTTGTCATTACGTGAGCGCCCCGGCTGCCCCACGGTCCGGCCCGGCTCGGCCCAGCACGGCCTCAGGCTGCGGCCGCTGGACACAACATTCCAGAGCGTGGGAACACAACAGGCAAACAAGGTCAACCACTCGCACCTGGGAGATGAGCTCGGGGGTCATCTAGGCGGGCGGGAGCTGCAGCAGCAGGGCGCGGCAGCAGGTGGGCAACAGCCCTGCTAAACCAGAGAGAGAGAGAGAGAGAGAGAGAGAGAGAGAGAGAGAGGGAGGGAGGGAGGGGGAGGAGAGTTTCGCTATCTGAATAGCATACAGGATAAATCATGGTAAGAGATAAAAAGAGTCGATCGGATAATTCTTACCGCGGATAAGACCACGCAAGAGCAGAAAATAACCGTCAGCACCACCGCCACCAATGAATGCCGATGAAAATTGATGAAACTAGACTTCAGAGTCGAATGTACTAGATTACATTCTAAATGTATGCTTAATATTATCGAATTCCCTTCAGCAGATTTTTTTCTGTCGTAAGGGGCCATATGAAACAAAACACGCACGTTTTCCAGCGATTTTAGGCGGCAACTCCGTTGCCTAAAAATAATAACTGCGGGCGAAAGTATGTTTTATCATCTGGGGGCAACCTAAGCTACCCTGTGCGACACCATCGAAGCACGGAAAATGTGTTAACAGGATACACATCAGGCCCTGATCTAGATTTAGTGAATGACACATTTTAAACCCATGGCATGGCATGAATTTACAAAGGCACAAGTTCAAGGCCTACTGTTAAAATAGCTATTTGCCCCTTAGTGTACATCCGGTGTTGTTCAGGCCTGCCACCGGCCCCGTGGAGTACCTCAAAATTTATAGAGGCGTGCACTGGTTGGAGGATTATAAAGTGATGGGAACAAGAATTTGATAACACTCGAAGGAAGACTATGAAAACCGATATGTTATGATTGTCAGGTACAGAACTGCACTTTATTGTCGAACAATTGCGTGATTTGATATTAGTTGTGAAATAGGTTTCGTATTTTTCCGGTAAATAGTATTGTGGGTATAAGGCGAAATTTTCCCCGATTTTTTTCAGAAAATTTTGAAGGATTGTTAATTCCATGAAATCTGCGTTTGAGGTAACCAAAACGATACGAAACGGTCTCATTACCTTCCTTCAGCCTCTGGTACACTGGTAAAACTAAGGCGTAACTGTACGCTTGATTGAAGCATACAGTTACGCTTGAAGGCGTTACGCTTGAAATCAAGCGTACGAAAGAAATTCACCCATACATTTAGATAGGACGAATAGGAGCAGATACACCCATTACGCTTGATTTCAAGCGTAATCTCAGTATGCTTGAAAACGGGGCGTAAGGCTACGCTTTAGTTTTACCAGTGTACAATGCGGTATATACAAGAAGTTGTAAAACGGGTCAGGATCGTGGAAACTTGAAGATTCAATACACAATCCCAATAAACATCGAAATTTGACAAGGAAATTCTTAAAATTCTTAGTTAATTTTGATGATCTTCACATTTTTCACCTGCACAGAAAGCGTTTGCCATCGTTCTGGAGCATGAACTTATGCCAAAATGTGTGTTTTAACACAATTTTAACTATATTGCTTTTGCCAATTTTTCCAACCCCCACGATTTTTTCCGAAATAAAAAGAAGCGGATTTTTTCCCAATTTTTCCGGGGAAGTTGCCGAGCGGCCGAACCCTTTTGGGAAATGATTGGCACGCACGGAGTGCACTGATTGGAGCGAGAGCGAGGAACCCGGAGGAACCCCTCGGCCAGCGGGGCCCACAGTCGCGCGGAGCGGGCGAGGCGCCTGCCACTGCCCCAGCGGGCCCCTGCCCCTCCGCGGCGCGCCGACCCAAATCCTCTCTCTCTCTCCCTCATAAACAATGTTCGACCGTGTGGGCCGAGGAAGTTGGTGCTTCCCTAAAGCGGCGTGTAACCGCGCGCGGCGCGAGCAAGCATTCCAAAGCAGCGGTGGGAAATGTCCGTTGGCAGTGCTATCCGCCCCCACAGGGCCCCGGCGGGCCCCGGCGGGCCCCGCGTGCCTCACCGGTACGGGACGGGCTGTGATCGCCGCGGGGCTGGGCAGGGAGCGCGCCCGGCCGTGTGGGAACCGGAGGGAACCGGGCAGCATCCCGTGCAGGACCCCGGCCCCGGCCCCGGCCGGCTGGACCGGGCTCCTCCCACTCCGGTCCCAGCTCCGGCCCCGGCCCCGGCCTCGGCCGGGTCCGCCTCCGGGTCGTGCGGAGCGGCTGCTCGCGGGTCCACCGGGCTCCTCCGGGCTCCTCCGGGATCTTCCCTCCTCCCTCCGGTCCCCCCGGGGCACGAGCTGCACCTCCTGCCGCACGCCGAGATAGGCATCTCTTAGAGACCACTCCGGCAAACAGAGAGAAACGCGTCACTTAGCGTTAGGCAGGCAACCCATCTCTCATCGGCTCGCGAAATACCGGATGCCTACTTCGCTCCGGCTCGCCCCACATGCACGACTATAAGGAAATCCGGCGCATTTTTTCCTCGGCTGCCAGTCGTGTAACTAAGGCGTCAAATTTGTTGCTGTGGTAACATTGTTGTGGCGCGAGAAATGGCCAGCTTCCGGCATACCTCCTCATTTCCTCGGCTACTGCCCCAAGTGCGAAAGGGGAAGCGCCTGAGGAGCCATGAAGTGGCGAGCCGCCGCTCTCTGCAGCGCAACGTAAAACGAGAAGGACACAGCTCAACTCCCTGCCCTCTTCCGAAAAAAAAAATATATATGAGAGATATTGCCGAAACAGTGATAACTACAAAAACAAGTTGCAAATGTCGTTATTTGCACTGTAAAATTCTTACGAAGAAAATTCTTCGCAGCGTTTCGAAGAATTTGGCTGCTTCGTAAGGCTTCGCAATACGAAGTATTTTCTTCGCAAGCCCCGCCTTGCGAAGAAATTTCTTCGCACACTACGAAGAAATTGCTTCGCAATACAAATCAGCCAAATGCTTCGCAGCTTACGAACGATTTTCTTCGTAATGCGAAGCATTTCTTCGCAAGGATTTAACAGTGTGTATTAACATTCCTAATTTACCGAAGGGATCGTGATTCTAGAGTGAATCAATTGCACTGTAAAAAAAAACTCCGGTCTTTATTCAACAATATTCCGGGCAAATTTCTTTCACGGATTATTCGTAAGTCTTCAACAACAAATGTTTCGTTATATTTTACGAATGACCGCGAATTACTCGTTAGATTTAGTCATAACGAATGATTCGTAATTTTACGAATGATTCGTTACAATTTTTAACTAGATTTATTGCAAAACTTCGTACCTCGTTAATTTGAATTCATGAAACGGTATAGGCCCACACAAAAGATAGAGACGTCTATAGATCGCGGTAGACCGTCTATGGTCGGTCTACAAACGTCGATAGACGTCTATAGTTGTCTATAGATGATCTACCTTGTGTCTAGCAAGTCTATATCCACAAGGAGACGTAATTTAGATATCTAAAATTAGTCTTAAATTTAACTACGAAGAGACGTCTACGTATTGACCGAAAGTAGACATCTATAGATAATCTACGAAATGTCTATCTTGTCTACATCTATTAGTAGACATATAATAGACATATATAGATGAGAAAATCTGCCTAGTCTATGCGCAGACGGAATGATAGATGTCTACAGACATAGACATATTTTAGATCACAGTTAGACCTACCTTGGAAGATATAGCATCCTAACAGTCCACTCCTCAAGTTGAGCGCATAGCGTAATGGATAGAGCGACAGTGAACTAGTAAGAAGATGCTGGGTTCAACTCCCCAAAATTTATATTTTTCTGGTGTATATTTATATCTATTAGCATACATCTAGTAGATGTATATAAAAAGACGTCTAATATACGTCGCATAAGGACACAGCTCGACTCCCTGCTCTCTTCCGAAAAAAAAAAAATGAGAGATATTGCCGAAACAGTGATTACTACAAAAACAAGTTGCAAATTTCGTTATTTGTATTAACATTCCTAATTTACCGAAGGGACATTATATATATTATACAGGACATTATACGTGTCATAGATGTCTACCGGTAGACTACAAAAGACGTCTAGTAGACTCTTCTGCATCTAAGGAAAGACGTCTTTTATACGTAAAATAGACGTCTATTTTTTGTGTGGGGGACAATAAACTTACATTAGTTGCAAAATTGGCTGTCAACTAATATCGCACGCACAAATCATTTTCAAAATTACGAACTATTCGTATATTTATTAGTAGAGCTATGGTTTAGTCGTCACGTTGCAATTACGGATCATTCGTTAACCCAAGTTGAAGTTGAAGTTACAGGAATACGAGCAATGTTTGAAAATAATTAGGAATGATTCGTTTACCTATATTAAAACGAATCATTCGTTGAAGAGTCCGTAAAATTACGGATAGGTTTAAAAGTGTATACTCGACATTTCATTTGCAAATAATGCACAGTACTAATATATCTTGCAGGTCACACCACGCAAACGCCGAACCCCTGAGCACCTTCACTCCCACACTCTTTCTTTCTTTCTTTCTTTCTTTCTTTCTTTCTTTCTTTCTTTCTTTCTTTCTTTCTTTCTTTCCTCTCTCTCTCTCCCCCCTCCCCTTACGCTCACACAAACACACGGACATGAGTGACTGTACCCATCAGCCGGGGCATAGCACGCGCCTGCTGGTTACTCTTTCCCACGGCGGTAACTGGAATGACGCCCCCATTGCCCCCCCCCCCCTGTTTACCGCCGGCGGGCGTTGGGGCCGGCGGGACCCGCTCGCCACGGCTCGCCGCCCGATACTTTACTGATCGTTTGCCTGCCGAAGCAGAAGGCATGGGCGCGCAGACCGTCTTCTTCCTTCTGCTCCTCCTCCTCCTCCCGCCGGTGCACGCTCACTTCCGGTGAAAACTTTTCGTGTTTCCGGCCGACATGTGACTTAGAGGAAGTACCCACCTCTTTTCCCGGTCGGACGGGACCGTCTCACACCTCCTTGACAAACGCCAGCGCGGTCCTGGGGGTAGACACACAACCGAGAGGGGCATTCACTCTTAAAATCTGTGACCCTACTATTACGTCTATTACGCTCTGAAAATGTACAGATTTGCCCAAAGTCAGGCAAAAACGCTCAAAAAACAGCCTAAAATAACCCACACATGAGTAAAATATGGAGAATTTTGGCCATTACGCTTCTATTACGCACGCTGTTACGTGTTTATTACGGATAGAGTGACCGGACTATTACGCGAGTGCATGCCCCACTCGCACACAACGTAAGGGTCCGGCCGCGAGGGCCGTGCGACGAACTGCTGCGGCCTTGAGAGTTCCGATCAACCGGCATCGAACGATTTCTTGCACGGTCCGCAAACGAAAATGAAAGGTGTCCAGAAATTAGCTTTCTCACCTAAAATACAAAACATGGCGTCGTTTTCGCTGTCTTGCGAGTAAGTAGTACTGCTGCGAAGAGCACCGCTCGCAGCGTGCGCTCCCGTGCGCAATCATCATTATGTGAAAACCTGACGTGCGGGGCCGGGCGGCGCGGCGCCAACTATGGTCGTCACGTCGAAGCCCAGGGAGCAACAGCAACAGGTGTCCAGCCATAGCATGGGGACAAGCCACTTTAGCCAGCGTCAGTGTGAGCGAGAGAGAAGGCAGGAGAGAGAGAGAGGGGGAGAGAGGGAGAGAGAGAGAGAGAGAGAGGGGGGGGGGTGAGGTAGAGAGGGAGGGGGGAGGAGGTGAGGTGATCACTCCAAGGTCCCAGAGAGCGCCGTTTTGGAGGCAGCAGGGCGTGGTGCGGTGTTGTTGGTGCAGGCCCAGGGGCAGCCGCAGCGCCGCCGCAGCAGCAAGTCCAGTCCCGCCCCTGCGCAGGGGGCAGCGCCGGGGCAGCGCCGGGGCAGCGCCGGGGCAGCGCAAGCCAGTCGTGGGAATCGTGGGAGCGGCGGCGGCGGCGAGGTGAAGTGAGGCGAGGCGACTGCCCGCCCCGGGCGCAGCATCCATCTGGACCGGCCGGGACGGGACGGCCGACCGGCAGGGCAGGGCACACGGCCCCGTACTACCGACCGGGGAACTTTATTTCAGCACCTAAATAATGAACAACAACTCTCCCGCATTGCTTTACGAATTTTAAATTTTATGCCATTCTCAGACAGTCACGTGAAATATTTTTTGTCGCTTCATACACTCATTTAACAGTCTGGCAAAAAACCTCCAACAAATGAAAATGTCATGTTTTCACATCATATTTAAAAAAAAAATCTGTATCCAATTTGGAATTGAAAGCAGATGATACCGCAAAAGACATTTTAACGATGCAGTTCATTTGTCCTAACCTAACTGCACGTTTCCGTTGTTTCTGTTCTTTCCGCTGTGCACGAACATTTACTTAGCACGAAGCAATATCACTTGGTACAAGGTGAATACGGGATTGAACTACGCGCACGTTCTTGTTGTACGAAGAACGGGCTTTTTTTGGATGTAGCTCTGACACATTATTACTTAACGATTAGTAATGATCATTAAAGTTCAGCTCATGTAATGTATTGATTATTGATTAGTAATGTTCATTTAAGTTCAGCTTATCATCACCTTACGGTTATAGAAATGATCAGTTTAGTTCACCTAATGTATTGTATCATCTGCACTGGAAAAACAAAGGTAGTACTTAATGCCTTTCTAGTGGCATGAAATTTTAATGCCTTTGCATAGGCACGACATTGTCCAAAGGCATTAAAATTTAACATCTTTGCAGGGGTGCCAATTTTTAATGCCTTTGTAAACGCATTAAAACCTTACGAGTCCTACCTTTGTTTTTCCAGTGTGCTGAAAATGAGAAAAATGAGCACTCATGGAGCTCCCTTTCCTTTGCTTTACTAATTTGTTTCATAACTCCCGTGTGCGATCGCGTGGCAGCGATGAGTGTTGAAAGCCGCAGGCAGGCAGACACGGTCGGCGCGTGCGGTGCGTGGCGCATGCGTGGCGTGTAGGGCGAGCGCCAGTCGCATTACCATACGGGGGGCGTGGCGCGGCGTAGCGGCGGTAGCGCGTGCCGGCCGCGGGCCGCCCACGGGGCCGGCCCAGCGTAACACGGGAGCCAATCACAGGCCGTGAGGCACACCTGGCTAACCACAGGAGGAGCGGCGCAGGGCCGGGGGCCGCCGGGGGCTCGAGGGAGCAGTCACGAGAGTCATCTTCGTGGATGATGGTAGCCTCCGCGTGTGCCGCTGGTGCTGGGCGAATTCGAATGTCGCACATTTACACGTGAGTGAGTGTCGCGCACTTGCAGGTGTGTGAATGTTGCACACTTCCAGGTGTGTGAATGTCGCACAGTTGCAGGTGTCTCAATGTCGCCCACTTGCAGGTGTGTGACTGTCGCACACTTACAGATGTGTGAATGTCGCACGCTAATCAATGTTAACTCTATCGGATCTTCGAACACAACTTGGCAACAGCGCAGATCGCGTACACAATTTTAAGTATAAATGTCATCTGCCTGCATCTTTTCAAAGTTCAAAGTATTGAAAACACTCGTACACATTAAGCTTGTAATTTGTGAGGAATCGAGTAATGACAAGAAAATTTGATGACAAACAGTCTAAATACGTTGTATTTTGAGTATAAAATCCAACTTATGGTGTTGCCAGAGGTATATCCAATTTCTCACCCAAAATGGGAGACTATACTTTCTCATGATTAATTAGAGTGAGAATTTAGAACCTCAGTCTTTTCGAGAGAGATATATTTTTCACCCTCGCTCTATTTGAGTCAGGATTTCTTAGCCTCACAAGCATGATATGTCCTCACTTTCTTAAAAAAAAAAAATTCTCACTCTCCATTGTATGATAAAATTGCCCTCAAATTCTCGCCTGTGTTGGAGTGAGAAATATGACTCAATCATTTTCAGTGAGTGGTGCGTGAAAGTCACACAGTTTTCACTGCAAATCTGAGAGTCATGTTTCTGACTGAAATTGAGCGAGGCATATGACATCGCCCCAAAGGAGTGAGGAAATTCTATATCGCTCATTTGGAGTGATAAGCCTCACTCAAATCGAGCGAGATCACTAGATATCGCTCGTTTTGAGTCATAGAAGCGACTCAAACGGAGTGGTATTTAATAATATGACTCCCCAGGAGTGACAAAATTTGGGTCACCAATCTCGCTCTCCTGAGAGCGAGATTTCTCACTCCTCGATTTACAGTGTTAGGAACGATTTTTACACACTAGAACACAGTAAAAGATAGTCGTATACCCACTCTGAAAAATAATCGTAGGTTTCCATGAAAATTTTTCACAAGGTGTATATATTCGTAAAATTACAATTAAAAATCGTAAAATTACAATTACAAATCGTAAAATTACAAGCACTACATGTCCACTTAAAATCTAATTTCGAGCAAGAATTGTTTTTCGTAAATTTACAACATTTTTTTTTAAGTCGCAATTTACGAAATATATCGTTCATCTACAAAAGGTATTTTTCACAGTCAGCCCAGTCAAAAGCTGAAACGTCGTGAAACGTTCAAGAGTTAAAGCGCTATAGCCGCTGAAAGTTCTAGATTCAAAATAAGTTACGGCGCTCAAAGTTCAGCTGCTTGCGTTACCAGTTAACACGCTAAAAAGTGAAAGCTTTTACAGCAAATGCTTAAAGTAGGAAGTGCAACGTTTGCGCCAGCAGTTTGTTGAAAGGTCGTCAGTTAAAGTTATCAAAGTAAAAGTTTTTAAGCGTTAAACGTTGTAAAGTGAAAAGTTGAAAAGGCAGTTGCTGACGCGTCCACCCGTCGTACGTGGTACGCCAAAGTCATTCGTCAAAAGTGCAACGTTAAAAGTGACTGTCTCACACGTTAGCATAGCAACGTACTTTTTAGGGAACGGAGTTGCCTTCTAAAATCGCTTTGAAACGTATGTCAACTGTTTTATATGGCTCCTTCCGGGAGGAAAAAATCCGCTCCAAGGATTTTTATAAAACAGTTATGGTATGTAAACTTGTATACTCACTCTTACAGTTTCATTGAAATTTAAACTACAGATTTTCTGTAAATTTGAATTTGAATTTCAGTTGCTTTGGTAATGCTCGACTTGTCAGCTGAAATCACCAGGAGAAGGGGATAGTTTTTCGTGGTGGGGGTGGGCGGAGCCGAGCCAACACGGAGCGAAAGAGAAACCTCTAAAGTCTGCGTTCAAACAGAGCTCTGCTTCAGTGAAACGCTTAAGAAAGAGATGACACCACTGAAATTTGCACGTGACCACCATACCGCCCTTTCAAAACCTACTTCATTTTTACCGAAAAAATAGACGACTGCATCGCTCTTCTGCCTACCTACACTCTCAAAAATACTGTACCAAAGTGCAGGACTGTGTACGAAAAACTGTGGTAGGCAAGGTACAGCATCACCGTACCTCATTCATTGTACCCCCCATAAGACACCATGTTAAAAATGACTGTGAACCGTACCTCGCAGACCGTACTCGATCAGGTACACTGTACAGCCTGATTAGGCAGTTTGTTGACCATCTTTTACCGTACCAAACACTGTGTTTTTTTCTGACAGTGTAAGATCAAGGGTCTACCACAGCGGTTCCCAACCTTTTTCGGGTCGCGACCCGAAAAGTACCCTTCAAAATTTTCGCGACCCCACAGACCCGTCGCCGCGAACCCACTTTACCCCCCCCCCCCTCCCCCCCACGCCTGCCACCATTAAAAATGGTGGAAACTTCAATGTTTAATAAAAGACTTGCTATTTTTTATACATTTAATTTTAGTGGCTGCCTTTAGCTTTGTACAGCTTCAACAAGGATTCACTTAATTTGCGCGCCAAAGTATTACTCTTCTGCTACTACAGTGGCACTGGCGACTGGCTGCGACGTGAAAAGGTAGGCGCGGTGGGAGAGGTCAAGCTAAGTCGGGGAGTTTATCCCCCTGCCTCCCGCTGCCCCCTATGAATTCACGGAAATTCGCCTCTCGTGCCTCCCGTATCATGTTTGCGTCGCTGCGCCAGCGGCGGCAACGCTGGGCCAAGGGGTCCCCCACTCACACAATCTGTGTACACGCGGAAAAACAATCCCACACAATCTGACACAATCTGACACAATCCCACACAATCCACACAATCCCACACAATCCACACAATCTCACACAATCCCACACAATCCACACAATGTCACACAATCTCACACAATCCTACACAATCCCACACAATCCCACACAATCTCACTCTATCCGGGCACCAATGGCCTGCAGTGGATAATTTAATAAGGCGAGGAGTTCACTTTTGGACCAGCCTACTGTAATGCGAAAAACGGAAACGGTACGCGTACGCGCGCGTGGGGAAGACAGTGTATTGGTGGGGGTATGCGGGTTGGAAGGGGGGTGGGTGGGGGAATCATGAAAACTGCGTGCATCAAATTACGTTCTTTGATATTCATGCTCTATATGTACTTTTTGACTATCAAGCCTCATTGATGTATTCATCAGACAAATATATGATTTTTGTTTGTGCGAGAATTGTTGCTGTGAATCCTTTTTTCCTGTTGGCATTTTCTCAAAAAAACATGCAGTGCTTGCTTGTCTTAGGGGTGGCAGTCAAAGTCGCGGGAACGTTACATCGGTCGGTGCAGACGAGTTGGTGAGTGTTCGTAGAGTAATGTTGTCAGGTTTAGTCTTGTCAAAATGTTATTTGTTTTGCTTGAAAAACACAAATATCTAACACATTTGATGGAATGAAATGTTTTTTGTCTGTTGGAAATGGACGAATAGTCCTGAAACTTGGAGGCCACTGAAAATGTGCGGGACTCAGACGAAGCAATGTCGTACAATGCACCTGAAATCAATGCACGCCAAAATAATTTGGTTTTGCGTTGTTAGTTAACGCCGCCACTAAACCTATCATACCTGGTACTTTGAGCGGTATCGAAAAACAACAAATTATTAGGTTGTTAGTTAGGTTATGTATCTTAAAACTTGAAACGGTACTGTATATCACAAAAGGGACCTGTCTCTCTACATTTTGTTTCATTCATTTGGTATTAAATCGTTAAATCCCTTTGATATTATACTTTGGAAGCATGGGAAGGAAGAAACCCTTTTCAGTGTGAGCCTGTCAGTCACAACACTTTGCTCATTCGTAATATCTGGAAATACAAGAAACTATTTTAACCGTGTTGCTCCAACTTGAGACGAGGAAAGAGCTGAGGGGGCGGGCGAGGCTGCAGGGTAGCGAGGGTAGGCAGGCCCGCAACACGGGCGTCGTACGGGCTGCCTACCCTCGCGTTCTGATGCTTCTGGGGAGACAATCAACAAACAATGCGGCACAATCCTAGACAATCTCACACAATCCCACACAATCTCACACAATCCCACACAATCTCACACAATCTCACACAATCTCACACAATTTTACACAATCTCACACAATCTCACACAATCCGCACAATCCACACAATCTCACACAATCTCACACTCAAAACAATCTGTGTACACATTTTTGGGGAGTGGGGGACCCCTTGCGCTGGGCACCCTTTAGGTTTTCCGTACGTCTGCACAGTGTCTGCACCGACCGTTTCCCCCAAATTTCCCCGGCCACGGCTGGCCCCATAGGTGCCGGCTCGCGACCCCAGGCGACCCCAGGTAGCTCACCGCGACCCCACAAAATTTTTCCGCGACCCCAAATGGGGTCGCGACCCCGGGGTTGGGAACCGCTGGTCTACCACTTCCATAGGCTAATCCTCGTACACCCCTCGAGAGGATTATTGATAGTCACATTAACATAATCATGTAAAATTTCCAAATAATGATAAATTTCGACAAATATGGAGAATTGCCATCAAATTTGACCAAAAGTTGCGTGATCACTGGCCAATAATCAGTAAATATGTTGAAGATAAACTCAAATAATCATTGAAGATCACCATAATCGTGACTGATTATAATCCTCGTACACGAATTTTTCAAAGTGGAAGACCCTTGCCCAAGATAAAAATTTCAAATCGTAACGTAGGGGAATTAGTGACCCTTTTCATGTTTTCTAGGTTGGCATGTTGTGTAAACAAGGTTTGTTTGAGGTGGACGCGCGTGCGCCGTGTCGCCGGCCATCGTTGAACCATGGCCGCTACGGCTGGGGGCTGAGCTCCCGCCTCGCGAATTTAAATCATCGTATACAGTTATCGAAACGTTGATAAGGTGAACTGAATGCGTAAATAGTAGTTTTATACCTGCAGAAAACTGTTTGTTTTGATTTCTTTTTACTGTGTGGAGGCCAGTTCTAAACGTGATTTCCCGGCCACGCCCTGAAGCTACCGCGAGCAGCCGCGGCGCGCAGTAGCCACATGGCAGTCACATCTACCGCACTCCCTTTTTATGCGGCGCCCTAAAGCAAACGGATAATCAGGAAGGTCATTGCCGATAGTAATGGCGGCAATTAAATAGTGTGAGGCCCGGCGTCGTTACCTCCCTCCCCCCCCCCTCCCCCTTCTTCAGCACTGATTGAGGGGTTGGCATTTAATTGCTGGCAGGAGTTGCTGGTGGCGCTGCGGTGGCAGGCTGTGCGGCTACCAGCCGGGCGGCCCGGGCCCGGGGGCGGGCGCAATGTCGCAACACACAGGCCCGAGCAAATAGGCCAGAGCCCCTGTACACAATTGGCAAAAGGGCGAGCGCGGGCTCTGCCTGAGGAGCACATCCTGCTCCCCATCCTGCTGTAATGTGTGGGTAGTGGTTGTAATAATCATACATATCGGCAGCCGTTGATTTACGGGCGGGGGGAGCACATACCGCGAGGGCCTGAAACGTATTTCACCGCATCACTTCTCCAGCTTGTCAGGGCGGGAGTCGTGCGTGATATACTGTGCGGTCCACGGGGCGGCTACAGCCGGGCTGCTGCGCTCAAAGACCTGCTTCCACTTATTCGCAAATTGTTTCTTCGGCGGGCGCCACTCGGCCGCGGCGCAGCGCCATGTACGTGGCGCCCGGCGGCCCTGCGCCCGGCGCGAGCAGGTGCTAGCCACCTGCTGCTGTCACCCAGACCCAGCGCGGGCACGGTGAGCAGACTGGTGGCAGCCCCCAATTGTGGAGATGTAACACTCCGCGCCCGCCTCCATCTCGAGGGGTCCACCAGTCGGTTCGAGAACGAACACACGATGATTACCGATTACCAGTGATTACCTACAGTTTTCGGTGACATTTTCGAAGAAACTTTGAAATCCGTGCAATTCTTTTTAATTTTATTTTTTTATTTTTATCTTTTGGCATATCATACTTACTGAGGTAAATCTCAAAACAGCATGGAAAACGACGAAAAGAGGAATTTTTGGGTTGCGATTACTATGAAGTAATTATCGGACAAGTGTACACGAGATTACCAGTGTGATGGACCCCTCGCTCCATCTCCGGTAGTTGCACGTATAGCCGCCTCCATACCAGCATGACGGAGGTCATAAATGTACACCGGGGACCTCACTCGCGCGGCGCATATCAAGTAGAGCACGCTTGGTAAAATCGGCGTGTTGAAGACATCATACGCCAACTTCCCACTTTATCCCCCTCCCCCTACCAGATCTCGAGCAGTTGATTTTAATCAGGGAAGACTTGGCGCCAGAGGGACAGCCTGGGGGCGGGGCGGGGCGGGGCGGGGCGGGGCGGGGCGGGGCGGAGCGGGGCGCTGGGCGCGCGCCGGCCTGGGGGCGGAGGCGGGGGCGGGAACGCGCCCGCGAGGCGCCGGAGGCAGGGCCCAGCTCGCCGCTTTGATACCCCAGAGCCGGGCGGCCGGGGGGCGGGCGGCGCCTTTTAGCGATGAGATTTGCTACCAACACATTGATTACACGTCTTGTGACTTTGAGTGTACGTTAAGGGTCTGGCGTGGGAATGGCGCGGCCGGCCGTGTCTGCGTCGGCGTGGAGGCGGGGTAGGCAACATGTAGCAGCCTCTATGGTGCACGCCTTTCTTCTCTTCACAACGGAGACGGCCGAGCGTCGTCTCCACCTGAAATCCTCGAAAAAACTCTACATTACTCATTTAGTCTTTGCGATGTAATTTTTTTTTGGTGAATTTTCCTCATTTTTTATTGCAACGTGGAGTTCCACAAATCCAAATATACGGAGGACAGTGTCACCTCGAACTAAAAGAGTTAAACAAATCATAAAACTCAAGGAAGGCAATACTTGAAAAAAAGTTGGTTGAATGCACGAAACAAAGTTCTGATTCATTCGGAGCTCTAGGTTCTTTGGAGACGCAATCCAGCCAGCCGACCACAGCACAGGCCTGGGCTCCGCCGCCAGTGAGCACACATGTAATTATGGGTTTGCTTCCAATCGACTGTTTGGGATGTGAAGCAGGCCCACACGGGGACTGCTCCAGCGGCCGGGGCGGGGGAGGACCGAGTGTGTCAGAGTGTGAATAAATTAGGATGATGCTCAGGCGGACACCTCCATACAGGAGGCCGCGCCCCGCGCGCTTACCTTGGGCTCCACCATGTCCAAGAGGAGACTTTATGAGCTTTCTGGCTCCTGGAACAATGTATGTAAGCGAGGGACACTTGCGGAAGTACTAACCACATTTACGGTCGGTGAACAACCTTGGGTCATTTGTGACCTGGTTCTCTCAAGTCAAACAGTGTTTCCAGAAAAGGTAGGCAAAACAATCGCGCAACACACCTGTGTGCAGGTGGCGGTATCTAAAGCCTGCCTACTAGGCAACACCCCTGCACCCGTGCCCAGGCGTTGTCTACACGAAAAAAATGACTTCATTGTGAGGATCAATTTTTGTCGATAGGCAAAATTCGATAGCTGAATTCGAGAATCCGATACCCACAGCCAGGAGCTGGTTGTCACGGCCGGACACTTGTACGATAAGAACTAAGCTGGAGTTTGTTCCATTCCTACAAGTGCCCGGTCGTGACAACCAGCTCCTGGCTGTGGGTATCGGATTCTCGATTTCAGCTATCGAATTTTGCCTATCGACTTAAATTGATCCTGACAACAAAGTCATTTTTTTCGTGTAGTAAGCAGGCTGAGATACTGTCCCGTTACGCACAGGTGTATTGCGCGGTTTTTTGCCTAACTTTCTTGCAACACTGGCGTGGCTACGGGGGTGGGGGTGGGAGTGGGGGGGTCTGGGGGTGGTTAGCAATGGGATTTCCCCTTTTGGAAGCCGCCGCGGAAATCAGGGTGTCTCACCTTAGCTTACATCGACCGTCACTGTAGCGTACGGTGAAAATCACCGTTCCACGGTTAAATTTACCGTAAGCTAGCAGTGCTACAGGGTTCACTGTAGCTTACAAAGAAATTCACCGTAATCTTTCATTATTAGTGTGTTAAGGTAGTAGGAGCGACTTCGCGTTTTAAAGACAAAATTCTGAAACTTTCAGAAAATATACTTTAAAGCCCCCGTATTGCGATGCCGATCTAAAATAACCACCTTACCGGACTATATTTTAAATTATTAAGCATCGAAAATCGCTCAAAATAACATGGCGTCTTATGGGAAACCGGCCCCGGAGCACCGTTAGCCGAACTTTACAATTTATTTTAAAGTCACCTATTAAAGATGAAGCAAAAAGTTTCGTACAAAGGTTGTGCATTTAGACCTAAGGAACCTAACGAGATCATAAAAAGTATAGGTCACCGGCAATTTAAGAAAGTTCTGTTAAGTTTAAACGAGCGGTGGCGACCGCAGCGGCTATGGCGGCCATAGTACGCCATGGCGCGCGGGGCAGACCCGGCCGCCGAACCGAGTTTTATTTCGCGTATTTCTCGTAATATATCAGTGTTTGAGTAGTTTTTGATATGTTAAATTATTCTATGATTTATTTAATGAATTTTAAGCATAATATCAACCTAAAAATCGAAACTTTAATTTTTGACTTTATAAGTCGCTCCTACTACCTTAACTTGTGTTGATGGGTGACTTTGCGAGTGACCATGCGCTGCAGACACAGTCCGCGCCGCGAGGTGACGCGCGTCATGACGGCCATGTGTGTGTGAGCGGCGCGGCGGCTCTGCGGTCAGGTCGCATCCGAAAAGGCATCGAGAGGCGCGGGGTAATGACGCACGGAGAGAGGGGGCGCTGGCTGCGGACGCGGCCTCCCGGGGGAGAGTTGATATGCACCGCTGACAATAGGACCGTTACCGTCTGGGCTGGGCCCTCCATTAGGACCACGGCCATACGGGTCGTCGGGGCGGGAATCGAAAGGGTTAAATAAGAAAAAAGAGAGAGAGATGCATGCATAATAAGACACACCGCGACACCATCTGAAATCCACGCGATGCAGGGTTGGGGCGTTACGCGGCGCGGGGACGCAGGTGGTCCGGCCATAGCAGGGTGCTCGGTGAAGGCTCGTGCCCGTGCCGTGGGGCCGCACGCCATCGGGATGGTGCGTGACGCAGCGTTCAGCAGCAGAAGGAATAAAAGGACTCGGGCCGTTTTCTTTTTAAAATTTATTTTTCGCAGATGTACAAAAGAAAAACCTAAACGTCGTTATGTTTTCAATGCGTTTACTACAAGTTGCTCGGAAAGACGAGTTATGTAAGTACTTTATTTAAACCTAAGGAGCCTCAAATAACGCTGAAGTTGGCGTTGTTTTTCGTCGATTGTCATGGCTAATGCCAGAAAACGAACTCCGATCTTCAGAATACGTATTTCCTGCCAGAACTTTACAACTAAACTTTCAAATGTTTCTAAAACACTTTTTGCAAAAGTTTTATCGCAAAGAGAACCTTCGAATGGCTTTTCTCCTATATGCGCTCTCATGTGAATTTTCAGTTTACTTGTACTCCCTGACTTCAAAGAGCAAACCTTACTTAAGGCATGATTTCAACAAAAAACGAGTGCGCTGTTTCTGAAGGGTAAGAAAAAGAAACAGTTCTGCAATATAAAAAATTTTAAAAAATGGACAGAAAACCCCGAAAACACTGAAAGTCAACGAGTCATTATTCTCGTTCGGACACAGACGGAAATTTGAGGGCAATTTTATTACTATCTGAAAAATGAGAATATATGTTTTTCTTTTTTACTACTTTTTTTTAAATTTTAGAAAGAATCTTGTGACTTTGCCCGAATGAAATGGATTCGAGCAAGGCTAAAACATTGTACCGTTAATGCCTTAAGCGCCCTCTAGGTTCTAACACTTTTGAAAGAATGAGAAATGACTTTAAAATATTAAGTAAAATCTCTGCGTAAGAACAAAATCATAAGTTTTATTCGACGCACATTTGCCACACAAAACGTCACCCAGCGGGCTATCTCAACAACACCGCCTTGACGACCACCAAATCTTACCTTCGGCCAAGGATAAATATATTCAAGTTTTCTATTTGAAACAGACTAAAACACATTAAATGAGAAAAAAACTAAACTATTGAGTCAGAACTCTTTGTGATGAATTTTATCCGCCTCAAATTTGATTTGACTCGTTGTCACGCACAAAATGTCGCGCAGCCGACCAGCTCTCAACAACGCCATCTTCACTGATAAACGAAGGGTTCAACCCTTCAAACCTTTAAAGTGTTCAAATACCACCAACACTTATAAAAGTGTCCAACAACAGTTGCTGTGCACTTAAAAGTGTTCAACACAGTTGCTGTGCACTTAAAAGTGTTCAACAGATGCTGTGCACTATGCACTTAAAAGTGTTCAATTCGATATTTGTGCACTTAAAAGTGTTCAACTCGCTTTGTACACTTAAAAGTGTTCAACTCGGTATTTAAGCACTTAAAAGTATCCGTAACTCCCCGGTTGGTTACTTTCCCGGTCCAGTGCGCCCAAGCTAAGAAAGTGTGCAGCTGGGGAGTTGAACACTTTTAAGTGCACAACTATCGAAGTGAACACTTTTAAGTGCTCAACAACTCTGGTGAACACTTTTAAGTGTTTAAATGGTATTTGAACGCTTTAAAGTGTTGAAGGGTTCAACACTTTGTTAAACAGTGTTGATATTCACACTGCTAGAAGTTTTTTCGGAAAATAGCGACGACAAAGTCGCTAATTTTTGTAGCGACATCAGTCGTTCTGGAACGATTTGTTCGTAACCTAACGATTAAAAAGTCATTCCTCTACAACATGGCCGTAAACTTTTTTAACACTTAAAGGCTTTAAAAGTTTGTCATACGTGACAATTTTAGTCAGTCACTCACAGTGTCGAATTCTAATTTTTCGCAGTATTGTTCTTTGTAATTTTGCACGAATCAGCTGCATCCTACAAAAATATATCGCTTGAAGAGAGTGAGGTTAGAAATTCTCACTTCAGGTAAGCATGAAAAAGTGTTCTTTCTCATTTAGAGGGTTTGCAGCGGTTTGCAGTGTCCTTTCCACAATTCGAGACCCTCCTGCACGAAATGCACGGCTACCTTCTAGCCAGCCGACATACGCACGGACCTAGACGCAAAGCTCAGGCGTATCTTAGCTGAAACATTCCTAAAATTCCACCTGAGAGCATGTGCACCTCTCTCGTGTTTAGAGGTCACCAAAAAGACGTTAAAAAAAACGTGCATGAAGGCAATCCTCGGTTTAACGCCTCATAACGCCAGACGGATTTTGCTAAGTGCTTGGCATATTTGACATACATGCTATAGAGACAACCCTTAGGAGACATGAAACAAGAAGCAGCCAGCCAACCCGTTCAGCGGGGAGACTCCAATTACGACGATTAGCATCTGGGCTGGATGCGCTGGACCGAAGGGATGCTGAACGTCGGGTCCAGCAGTCGCCCGATCCCACGCTGTGCACTGGCACATCGGGGTAAGGATCTCTCTCACCTCACCCCGGCCATAGTGAACCTGTGGGTCACCACACCCACCCCGCCCCGCCCCGCCTCGCCCCGCCCGAGGCCAGGCGCACCCTGGGCCCTGGGCACGCCCTAGGCACGCCCTGGGCACGCCCTGGGCAGGCGCCGGCGGGCACCGAGTCCCTGCCAGCCCGGTAATTGTTGGGTAGGTTTGGCGCGGGGTCGCCGTCGGCATCGCCAGAACGCCTAAATAACAGGGCCCACAGCCTGGGGCCTCGTCCACGGGCGCACCACGCCACGCCACACGGCGGCTGCGCGGGACATTCAAATCATGTCTCGCCGTGGTCGCCGCAGACGATGAGTACGCTTGACTTGAGAGAACCAGGCCACAACTGACCCAGGCACGAATAGCCTCGTGACAGTTTCTGTTTCCTAATATTTTACAAGAGAAAATTCTGTCCTGCCGGCCGGTAGAGAGTCCAGTCCAGCTGCAGACGTTTTACTTTTGACGAATACTTTTTGGGAGGCTGTGGCTTAGCGACGGTTGGAGCAGGAGCTGGGCTATGGTGCTGGGACGGTCAAAAACCAACTTTTGAAAGTTGCACTATAAACGCCATTCAAGTTTCTCTGAAATGTAATTAAAATCCGATGATTAATAGCGCATTTTTTGAAGTTGCTCTTGTTTAAATCCAAATTTTGGAGACTGGGTCGGAATGTTCAAGTGGATTGGCCCGTGGAGCGAGGCACTCGAGGCGGCTCGGGTAGGGCGGCATGTCGCGCGCTGGGCTGGGATGGGCTGGGCTGGCTGGCAGGCTGGCCAGATTTGCTGCTACTGCCCTACGGGTAAACCCAGTCATTTGAACTGTCTTAAAATAAGGGGGGTGAGGGGTCAGGGGGCAACACTTAGTTCGGCGACGCGATACGTTGCCACGTGTGGGGCGTGTGCAGCGAGTAAATCACGGACGGAGTGCGCCACACCCCCGGGACGTACAGCTGAGCGTACGCAGCGTACGCCCCCCGGCTCCACACTCCGGGGCTTAGGGCCTGAGGCCCGCCCACGCCCCGACCCCTCTCACAAACACGCCGCACCGCCTGGACACAACATCAGGTCCTGTGTGGACGCCCGCGTTGAGGTCTCCAAGGTGCTTACACACCAATGAAGCAGAGCCACTCGACCATTATCGTCCAGAAAATTATAACTAATACACAGCTATGAAGCTTTTCAGTTAGGGAATTCCTTTCTAGATAGTCCATATAGGACTGGATTCACCCGTTGGGTAGCAAATCCATCCATCCATCCAGCCAGCCAGCCAGCCTAGCCAGCCCAGCCCATGCCTCAAACGGCAGAAATAACAACACCGTAGCGCGTGCGACTGACCAAATCACCTGTCAGCCTCACGCTCGAGCGATCGGGTAGCATAAGGAAAGGGGTGAGATGACCCCGTTACCGATTGCGCCCCGCCCCGCCCTGCCCCGCCCTGCCCCACCCCACCCAACGTGCCTCGCTCCGCCCTGCCCGCAGAGGCTGTGAGAAAACCCAGCCCCCGACCAGCCCCGGGCCAAAAACCTTGCAACAAAATGAAGGAGAGTCGCGCTTGGCTGCGGAGCAGCAGAGTTGCCGGTCAAACTATACAGTGCGTGAAAGTGCAAGAGGTACATCAACAATATTGGAGAAACCCTGCAGATTGTAAGGAAAGCATGACTTTTGAAAGCCATCTTCAAAGGCTAGACCATTTGGAATCTTGGGGTTTGAATCAAGGCTTGAATATAGCATTCGATTATTGCGCACTGGATGTCACACACTTTGCTGACCTGGATGCCTTCGAGCCGAAACAGGTAGCAAGTGCCGCAGAACTGCGATGAATGCCTGAACACACCTGTCACAGTGCTCAGCAGGCAATGTGCTATGGCTGGCTGCTAACTAAAACCGAAACAGAGGAAACAGGATGTCAAGGCAGCAGATGGTATCAGCAAACAAGTTAGTGCATCCTCGTAAACGGCCCGATTGCTCCTTGGATAAGGGCAAAAATACATGGATCGGCTTCTCCGTTGTGCATAGGTACTTTCGTTACCAAACCACGCCCATAATATTGGGTCTACAGAGTTGGCGAGACACTCATTACACTCGGAAAGGATTGGCATTTACAGGTATGAAGTTGGTTTTGAGCTCAGGTAACCGCGAGCGTTGAAAAGAGCCAAAAAATCGAATAGGCACGGGTCCCGGACGAATTGAAGAGGCGGAGCGTAGCGCAGCGGCAGCGGCGCCCGAGAGAGCCCGGCCTCACTTCGTTACCAAACTACTCCCGTAGTATTGGTCCTACAGAGTGGGCTAAACAGTCATTACGCTCGGAAAGGATAGGGCTTGTGAGGTATGACATTCAATTTGAAGTTAATATCACGAAATAAGCACCAGAGGGTGTTAAAGACGAACATGTCTGCGGTGGCGCGCCGCTGGAGCCGGGCCCGCCCGGCGGCCGAGCGGCGGGGTGGGGGAGCCCCGCCGCTCTCTTCTTACGGGAAGCGCTCGCCGCTGCGCTACGCTACGCCTCCTCAAAACGTCCGAGACCCGTGCCTACGCGCTCCGGAGAAGCCGATCCATGTACTTTGCCCTTATCCAAGATTGCTCCCGAAGCAGCCGGTGACAAACCAATCGAGCGCGTGTGTATTTTCTTCTCAAACAGGGTCACTTTGGTAGGGTTAATACTCGAAAAATACTCCTGCCGTGGCCGTGCGTGGTGTTTATATGGGAGCGGGCCCCGAGGGCCTCAAGCCTGACCCCAGCGACACGCCCCTGCACTGTCGCTCACCCCGTTATTTCGGGAGGGGGCGGACGGCCGGCTGTGCCTCTGCAGCCACTACTCGGGTACTTTGCACTGCTGCGGGTGCCCTGTCTGTTGAGAACAGCAGAGGAACGTATAATTTGGACGCCAGTGGCACATGGTCATCCCCCGCATCCCCTAATGTCTTAGTGGCGCGGGAGCTTCCCCTTATAGAAGAGATAGGAGGAGAGGGAGGGGGAGGGGGGCGGGATGCCGTCTCTACCACAAACTTTCATATCGTTTGGCCTGGGTGGGTTGCGGAGCGCACTGTGGGGTCGAGAGTGGAGCGGGGCGGGACGGGGCGGGGCGGGGCGGGGCGGGGCGGGCGAGGCGGGTGAGGCAGGCGGAGCGCTGCGCCCGCCGCCTCTCTCCTGGTGCGGGACCGGCGGCGGGTCCTCCCCCTCACGGCGCGCCGTCGCGCCGGCCTGGGGGCGGGCTGGGGCGGGCTGGGGGCTGACCGAGGGCGGCGCGGAGGGCGTGGGTGGCGGCGAGCGCATCGAGGTAAAGGGGTGGGGTGTGGCACGACGTTGTGGCTCGTCGTGGCGGCGCCGGATCGTGGCGGGGCGTGGCGGGGCGTGGCGGGGCGGGGCGAGTCGAGGCCGCAACTCTAGGTGTACAACGAGTATGGCGAGTTGATTCATTTTCGCGAGTTGGGCGCGAGTTTTTACGAATTGAACGCAATTTTTTGCGAGTCAAACGCATTTTTTTCGCGAGTTGACGCGAGCTGACGCGAGTTTAGCGCGAGTTAAACGCGAGTTTTCGCGAGCTGAACGCGAGTTTTTGCTAGCTGTACGCAAGTTTTCGGGAGCTGAACGCGAGTAGGGCTCGGGCAAGTGTACAAAGAGTTGGCGAGTGAAGGACCCCTCGGGGCGAGATACAGCCGCTTCCGAGGGGGGCCCAACTCGATGGAATTGTGTACACCGGATTACCAAAGAACAAGGATTTACCAAAGATTACCGGTGATTACCAAGGATTACCACTATTACCAAGGTTGCAAAGATTACCAATGATTACTTAAGATTACCGGAGATTGCCAAAGATTACCACGGATTACCAACCCTAACAGAAGTTGAAGTCCCAAAATTGTCCCTTTAAAGTACCAAAGTTGTCCTTCTACTTTTCAAGGGACTTGGAGGGGATTTGGCACTTGCTCAAATCCCTCTGAAGTTCCTGCCCCCCGAAATCCCTCCGAAGTTCCATTTGCGATCACGATGCCTTTTTGACCTAATCGAAAAAGTGGTTTAGGAGGACTCCTAGGTCGTTTTTAACACGTCACATGGAATTCAGATGTTCAGAAACAATATAGTGTATTGTATAGATGTCTCCTTCATACATGTTTCATCCATGAACGGTGCTTTAAAACCGCCAGACAGCTATGCGACTAGGATTCAGCGGTAGTTACGCAGGGACTTCAGAGGGATCTGAGCAAGGGCGAAAACCCCTTCAAGTCGTGAAATCCCAACTCCCTCATATGCTACTATTTGGGACTTCCAGAGGATTTGGACTTTGGGATCTCGACGGACTTTGGACTTTGGGACAAATTTGGGATTTCAACTTCTGTTAGGGAACGATTACCATGGATTACCAATGTTTACCGAAAATTACCATCGATTACCAGTCAGTAACAAGGATAATACCAGAAACTAACGAGAAATTTTGATCCCCGACAATTTAAGATTACCAGGGATTACCTACTGATTATCAGATACTCCCAAGGATTACCAAGAGATTACAGAGTATTACTTTTGATAACCAACGATTACCAAGAGATTACCAACAATTACTGGGGAAAACCGAAGATCTCCCCCTAACAGAAGTTGAGATCCCAAATTTGTCCCAAAGTCCAAAGTCCCTCGAGATCCCAAAGTCCAAATCCCCTGGAAGTCCCAAATAGTAGCATATGAGGGAGTTGGGATTTCACGACTTGAAGGGGTTTTCGCACTTGCTCAAATCCCTCTGAAGTCCCTGCGTGACTACCGCTGAATCCTAGTCGCACAGCTGTCTGGCGGTTTTAAAGCACCGTTCATGGATGAAACATGTATGAAGTAGACATATATATACAATACAGTATATTTTTTCTGAACATCTGAATTCCATGTGACGTGTTAAAAATGACCTGGGAGTCCTCCTAAACCACTTTTTCGATTAGGTCAAAAAGGCATCGCGATCGCAAATGGGACTTCGGAGGGATTTCGGGGGGCAGGGACTTCAGAGGGATTTGAGCAAGCGCCAAATCCCCTCCAAGTCCCTTGAAAAGTAGAGGGACAACTTTGGTACTTAAAAGGGACAATTTTGGGATTTCAACTTCTGTTAGGGGATTACCAAAGATTACCAGGGATTCCCAAAGATTAACAGGGATTACCTCTGATTACCAACTCCAAGTACACCGGATTACCTCAGTTGAGCCCCCTCGGCCGCTTCTTCACGCCCAGGTCCGGATCAGCCGTCTCAGCGACGTGCAGGCCGCGCTGCAGGAACTGCAATGAGAAACAAAGTGGTGTAAATGTTGCGGAACAAAGTATAAAGCGAGCAAAAGGGTGTGAATCTGGCAAGAAGTTCTGCACACTCGCAACTACGCGACTACTCTAGTAAAATCAATGTGCAACTTGCGTGTTCTATCTATGATGATTTAGCACATAACATATATGATACGGAGTTCAAAAAGAAACACTGAGAAAAAAAAATCCTGCCATAGGCACTAAAAACTTATTTAATGCCACCAACATAATCCGGCCGAGGGGGAAACGACTAAGGTAATCCTGCTGACAGCCGTTTGGTAATCCGGCAGGGTGTAATACGGGGAAATTCGAAGTAATCCGGTGTAATCCAGGGAAATTTTAGAGAAATCCGGGGTAATCCGAGGAAAAAAGCACCGTTATCCGGAGGACACTCCAGAGGTAATCCGAGGTAATCCGTGGACGTAATCTGGCTGACACGAAAATTGACAGTCGTTTTCCCCCGAGGGGTCCGTCACTCGGTTTAGGAGCGCACACACGATTACTGATTACCAGAGATTACTTACAGTTCTCGGTAAGTCTTTTGAAGAAACGTTGACATTTTTATAAATTGTTGCATATTTCAATGAGGGAAAAACCAAAACAGCACGAAAAACGACGAAAAGAAGATTTTTGGGAATAAGATTACCAGTAGTTATCGGAGAAAGTGAACACAGGATTACCAGAGTGGTGGACCCCTCGTTTTCCCCTCGATCCTGGCTCTTATTGATTGGTTCACGTCTTTAAGATGTTTGAAGGCCAGGCATTAAAAATATTTTTGCCTGTATCAAAAAATTAGTTCCTGGAGTTGAAAAGCTTCAAGACTGCAAACCTTTGGCCAGAAGACTACAAACATTTTAGTGCCCGGTGAGATCTTTCTCTCTCAGTCTCAGCATGCATTACATAATGTTAAGTTAATAGACATTTGACAAGTGTTGCATTCTTCGACAAACGCGCAAACCCTATGGAATCAACGGATCACACTAAGTGATGTGCAGTTTACGGAACGTTTGCGAAGTGCAGAAAAGTAACAAACCAGATGATGTTCACTTCAGTTCGACACCACAAAGAGTTCAATACTTTGCACATTTGGATCGAAACGCCATTGAGTATTACACTTTCATTTGCTCGTTCGTTTCACCTGCGTGTACACAAGCTGACGACATTCAAACACTTGGGCTCGAGGGGTCCCTCACTCGCCAACTCTTTCTACTCTTGCCCGAGCCCCACTCGCGTTCAAGTTGCGAAAACTCTCATTCAACTCGCAAGAAATCACTTCAACTCGCAAAAAACTCGCTTGAACTCGCGAAAAAACAACGTTCAACTCGCGGAAAATTGCGTCCAGCTCGCGAAAACCCTCGTCCAACTCGCGAAAGTGCATCAACTCACCAACTCTTTGTACACTTGCCCAAACCCAACTCGCGTTCAGCTCGCAAAAACTCGCGTCAACTCGCGGAAAAATTGCTTTTGATTCGAAAAACATTGCGTTAAATTCGCGAAAACTCGCGCTCAACTCGCGAAAATGAATCAACTTGCAAACTCGTTGTACACCTACTTTGGGAGTGGGTCGGGACCCCTCGTGCCAGAATGCAGTCTCGAGCCCATAAGCTCCCCCGAGCTCTTCCTCTCAAGAAGATCCTGCACAGGAGGAAAAACCACACAACGCAAAACGAAAACTTAGAGAGAACTGTTCGGTGAACCTTCGACCCGAGAAAGCCGGGTTGGAGTGGCTGAGGCAGGCGGGGCGGAGTGCGAAAGCCGCCGCCGGTCAAATGTATAGGAGGTCCAGCCGAGCCGAGCCCAGCCCAGCAGCCGGCACGGGGGGAGGAGTCGCCTCACCTGTCCCTCCCGTCCCGTCCCGCTCAACTTCCGTTTGACGTATGTCTGCAGGCTCGGCTCGGCCCGGCCCCCTCTGACGTGGCCGCCGTGGCGCCAAGGCCTACCTGTGCGCCAAACCGCACAGTGGCTGCCGGCCGGGCCGGCTGTTTGGCCGAATTACATCCACTTTGTAGCACACCGGCCCAGGGGGGCGGGACCCCGCTGGGGCCCCGGCGGTGGGCGGGGAGCTCGCTAGGGCAGCTGTCGGGGGGTCATCGCCCCGAACCACCAGAGAGCCCGCTGAACCCATGGGTGCAAAACTGGCGCTGATCTAGTTTGCACGGGTGTCATTTCATTCGTATGTTTTCCTGCTTGCCTTTATGTGTAAAGTGGTGAGCTCCTATTCCTCACAAAGCAAAAGAGAAGCTGACGTGACAGCATGCAGAGCAGAGAGAGCAGCAGTAAAATCTGAAAAATAAAAATATTTAATGAGGGTGAAAATTAAAAAAAAAAAAAATATCAATCAAGATTGGTATTGAAAGCAGATGATACCGCAAGAGAAATAGCTATGGGGTGCGCTTTGTGCGACAATTTGTTGTGAGAACGCAAACTACGTAAACGACGCCAGCAGGGCCGCGTCGCGCGCCTGCGGAGTTGGGAGGGGGGACGGGGGCGCCGGCGGCGTGGCGGACCGAAGCGGTCGCTGGCAGGGAGGAGCTGTAAGTGTTGTTACACTCTGCGCGCGGGACGGAGGTGTCATTGTTCCGCGCAGACTGCGCGTCAGACATTCAGCCATAGCCCCCCCCCCTGGCAGCGCCGCGCTATATTATTGTAAGGTTGAGCGATTGGTTTCTGGACTCGAGAGTACAAGCTAGCTGACACCTTGGTGTCTTGTACTGTTCTGAAAGTAAAGAAGTAAAGGTATCATCTGCTAAAAAATGGATGAGTATGTGAAACGTAGTGTTTACAGAGAACGCACCGCAGATAATATAACGCTATAATAAGATGCAGCCTCTACAACTCTGATAATGCGAGCCTAACGTGGACACTCGGCGGGGTACGTAATGCACGGCCGACCCGGTGCAACGTCTGAAAATCAACACGGCGGTACGTATAGTGGGGCGTGGGGCTATTGGACAGGGCTGGCCGGGACGGGACGAGACGGGGGGGGGGGGTCCCAGCAGCCCACACCCCATCCTCCACGCTCGCACGTCGCGCGCGTCGCCGCCGCGATTTTAGTGATAGAGTCATTATTATGACGGGGACGATTTCAAATTTTCCGCACGACGGCACGCCTCACGAGCAACGACCATCCCTGCCATCACCGTCGTAATGGTCCCCTGCCCGGTCCAGACACGAAGGGGATGAGGGGAAGAGAACGGGATTCTGAGGCTTTTTGAGCACAATATATGCATTAAACATTGAAAGATCACTGCAATCTTAAAATGCTATAAATGCTGATACTTGATAATGATTGTCCCCGCTGCGCATCCTCAAAAATTCGCAACGCACCGAGGCATCAAACACAAATTTTGTCATATTTCACCATTTGCAGTTTGTTATATACAGTTGTCGACTACCAGTCAGAAATCCATGTTTCCCAGAGTAATAGATTTTCCGATTTTCCGCAACGTTTGAATACACGTGAAAACCACATTTCTTTTTCGCGCAATATTTTCTTCCGCAGCAGCCCGCAGGAGCAAAAGGAGCCTCACAACAGTGTATCTCTTTCTGGGCAGTGCCGACGTGCGTGTGTAACCACCACTTAATACATTTGGAGAAATAAATTAGGAAATGGGGAGGAGCGGGTCGAGGCGGGAGTTGGGGGGAGGGGGGTAGGTGAGGACCGGCCGATCTGTGGCGCCCGCAAATCAACCTATATTTTTCCGCTGTGGCGCCCCCTCCCCTCCCCTCCTCCCTCCGCCCACATCCGCGCGAAACACCGGCTCCCGCATCCAGACCTGTACAAACTATAAACGCAAGGTCAAGGAGTTTCAAGGGAAAATAAGGCAAAAAAATAAATAAATAAATAAATAAAAAAATAAAAATCAGAAGGACGTTGTTTGAAAGTGTCTAACTCGACCGTTTGCACAGTTGTAAGTTTTCAACTCGACAGTTGTGCACTTGCAAGTGTTCAACAGTGCAAGTGTTGCACGCGGCAGTTGAATACTTAAAAGTGCACAACTATCGAGTTGAACACTTACAAGTGTGTAGCTGGAGAGTTTGACACTTGCAATAGCACAACTGACGAGTTTTACACTTGTACGAGTAAGACTGGAAGTTGCACACTTACAAGAGTTGAACATTTGCACACTTGGTTTATCAGTGTATAAATTGTTAAATGAAAGAGATGATATAGAGCAAGTTTGAAGTGTTTTTCTGGAGAAACTCCTGAAACCTCCAGAAACTTTTGTTAAGTGGAGTGATGTGTTTCGATGAGCTGGAAACATTGTTGATCCGCCCAAATAACTTATTTTCTCCTTTTCTCCCTACTTATCTTCTGCATCTTGGGAAATTTAAGCATTAAGTCGTTGCACCCCAATCAACCATAAGCAACAGTGAATCTCACCGTAAACTACTGTGGAGCTCACCGTAAGTTGCAGTGAGATTCACCGTAAGTTTCAGTGCTGCCACACTAAATGTTTAGGTACTTATTCGTACATAGCTTAGGGACTGAATGACACATACTGTATTCAGCACAAACTTGTGCAAAAATAATGTACACACTGTACATAATAATGCACAAACTTTGTACGGAAATGTGTTAGTACAAATATGTGTCCATTATTATGCACAAACTTGTACATAATTATGCATGTGCAATTCAGTTCATGATTAATGCACAAAAAAGTACATTAACATTTATATGGTAAGGGTCCGGTGAAATCACGATTTTCGGCAAATTTTGAGGAAAATATTTTATCTTTTAGTATGTTTTAGAGGGTGAAAAAAAACTCAGTCTGATCACAGGCTGGCCACTGTAGGTCAAGCCGTTCCAAAGTTATACCACTTTTTACGTTTAAAATGGCCCAACTTTAGGGAACTTCTTGCGCAACAAATTTTGAGGTATAGCAATGAGCTTATAAATCTGCCCCCTTTGAATCTTTTTTGAGGTCTGATCAGTGAGATATTACCAATTTTTCAATACAGAAAGCTTTTTCAGATTTTTTTGATAAGTTCTCATTACAAAATATTTTTTTTGGCAAATTTTGACCATTTACAAGGCTGCTGTAAGAAAACTACAAGGAACCTGATAAAACACTCACTGATCAGTTGTTTGAAATTGATTCCAGAAGCCACAAACTAACAACCAGCTTTCTAACTACAAATCTGTTGCGCAAGGAATTTTTTAAAGTTTGAAAAAGCTTATTCTGCGAAAATTAAATGTAAAATTTTGACGTTTTGGAGTAATTACGTAAAAAATAGACCAAGCCTTTGTGCAGGCCTATTAAAAAAAAAAATTACACCCCCTTAGAATTTTTTTTTGCGGTAAAACCCAAGGGGTCCCCCACGCCCAAAAAATGTGTACACAGATTGTTTTGAGTGTGAGATTGTGTGAGATTGTGTGGATTGAGCGGATTGTGTGAGATTGTGTGAGATTGTGTGAGATTGTGTGAGATTGTGTGAGATTGTGTGGGATTGTGTGAGATTGTGTGGGATTGTGTGAGATTGTGTGAGATTGTCTAGGATTGTGCCGCATTGTTTGTTGATTGTCTCCCCAGAAGCATCAGAACGCGAGGGTAGGCAACCCGTACGACGCCCGTGTTGCGGGCCTGCCTACCCTCGCTACCCTGCAGCCTCGCCCGCCCCCTCAGCTCTTTCCTCGTCTCAAGTTGGAGCAACACGGTTAAAATAGTTTCTTGTATTTCCAGGTCTTTTCGTGAATTTTAAGACGCGACTTTGTCTTGGAACTTTGTGCGTGGTTTCAAGACAAATAATGTCTTGTAATTCAAGCACAAATCCAAGTAACTGCCTTGAAGTGGTCGCGAGTCTCTAATTTCAATCAATACGTAGCAGACATACCTTTTATGAGCCTACGTTTCAGTGTTGTTCTTTTGCTCCGTGCGATTTCAGCGAATGTTTTGAAGCCTCGCGCTTTTTAACGTGAATATTCTTTTCTTATTCTCCCCCTGCTATGACGTCATGCTCTCTGCTCGCTGCGACCAGCTGAGTTTGTTTATATTTTCGGATAGAGGGTCGTGTCTTTGCGTTTGTGCCGTGCGTCGTCAGCATCGCGATTTGTAGATTTTCATGGACACTGTGCGTAAGTGTCTTACTTTTTTAAAAAATTTTGTTTCTTATCGTAAAGTATTGCTTTGCATCACTTGTACCGCTCAACCAAATATAGATGTGCACTAACCTCTCCCTGAACGTGGGCTTGAGTTGTTATGAAAGCTTTTCTCGCATGGGTTTTTTGTATCTGAAGCAATTTTCACCAACCAAAATGTTCTTTTAACTTCTTCCACTTCCCCCCACAGTTTTCACTCTCTAAGGTGTGTTTTTACTGAGTTGTGTAGAACTTGTTTGTTTCCATGACTGTGCTCAGTATTGATATTACTGCTTGCCTCTAGTATCTTACATTGCCTTAATTTGCGTCTGCACCGACCGATGTAACGTTCCCGCGACTTTGACTGCCACCCCTAAGACAAGCAAGCACTGCATGTTTTTTTGAGAAAATGCCAACAGGAAAAAAGGATTCACAGCAACAATTCTCGCACAAACAAAAATCATATATTTGTCTGATGACTACATCAATGTGGCTTGATAGCAAGCTTGATAGTCAAAAAGTACATATAGAGCATGAATATCAAAGAACGTAATTTGATGCACGCAGTTTTCATGATTCCCCCACCCACCCCCCTTCCAACCCGCATACCCCCACCAATACACTGTCTTCCCCACGCGCGCGTACGCGTACCGTTTCCGTTTTTCGCATTACAGTAGGCTGGTCCAAAAGTGAACTCCTCGCCTTATTAAATTATCCACTGCAGGCGATTGGTGTTCGGATAGAGTGAGATTGTGAGAGATTGTGTGGGATTGTGTAGGATTGTGTGAGATTGTGAGAGATTGTGTGGGATTGTGTAGGATTGTGTGAGATTGTGTGGATTGTGTGAGATTCTGTGGATTGTGTGGGATTGTGTGGATTGTGTGGGATTGTGTCAGATTGTGTCAGATTGTGTGGGATTGTTTTTCCGCGTGTGCACAGATTGTGTGAGTGGGGGACCCCTTGGGTAAAACCTGCTCACCCCCTGATAAAAGAAGGTCCAAAGAGGGTTTTCCCGACTAAAACTCGTTTTTGATTTGTCGGTCGAAAATTGCGATTTTTTCACCGAACCCTTACCTTAGTGTGCAGGTTTACTGTAGCAGGTTTACTGTAGGTGAAGTTCACCGTAAGCTTTTAAGAGTGTGTAATACGTCGCTCAATTCCAGTCAAAAACATACTCTCAGATTTACAGTGTATTCCGTAAAATTACAAAAACATTTCTCTAACATTTTACAGGTATTTCCTTGTACAGTTAAAACTTCTTTATACAGTGCGTATCATCTGCTAAAAAAGAATTCCCTGCGATATCAAGGACACTGCAGACAGACAGGATAAACAGTGCAGATTTGGTCGTGTTTCCGCTCTGCAGCGGGGATGGCAACGGCGCCAGGGGCGGGTCCAGGGGGCACGTCGCGGGGGTGAGGAGGTGGTAGGAGGAGGGGGGAGGTCGGGGCGGCTGGTGATGAATCGTTGCGGATGTTGAATCTCCTGCTAATTAATCCAGCCCGGCGATCAAAGAGGCACAGCGCGGCTCCTGGAATACACAGCTGTGAGTCAGAGGAAGTCGAAATCGAGGGGGCGGAGGCCGCCCGGTGATTTCGCCTGGACGGCGGCTCCGTCGGTCCCCAGAGAAAGACGGGAATCGAGATTAGGAAAGGACTGCCTCAGTTTCAAGTCGGTTTCACCCACAGATTCATAATCCAGCTCTGCTACTGAGTAAATTTGATGTGAAGCTCTAGCCCAGAATATTCAAGTAAAAATATGAGGAGGAAAAAAGCTCTAGTTCTATCCTCCCTTTCTGAAAATTCTCTCAAGCTGCACGCACCACAGGGGTTTGCCAGCCCGCACCAGTTGCCCCACGGTTTATCGAGCGTCATAACATGCTCCTCTTCCTAGCGGCCCGCGCAGAGAATATTCCACATATTTATACGACCTTCGCCGTGATAGTGCCCTTGTGGCACCGCATGGGGGTGAGGTGGGGGGGGGGGAGGCGGGGGGACTGCGCCGCAAGAAAGCGATGGCTTTATCTCTATTTACCGGGCGGCACGGCCCAAAGGATGCGACTTATCTGTGACGCATTCGACGGCATTAAGGAGGACATCATAACCTCTCCTGAAATAAGCTGTGCCGCCGAGGGGCTCCCCGCGGGGTTATCTGTGTGCAGAGCGGGAGGGCTGCGGCTGCGCCTCCGCCGCTTGCCGCACCGCAGCCCGACCACTATTTATAGCGAGCAGGATTCCGTAAACTAAAATGACGAAAATTTCCGCATGTGTTTAGACCCCGAAGAATATGTGCCTGACCATGAGTCACGATCGACATTCGATTGAGGGTAGGATTTGCCTATTCTGATCGTTGCAGAAGCACTATAAGGATGGACTCTCACCTGTAGAGTAGGGGAGGGCCAGAACGGCGATGAACGCTTCAATTAAATAAAGTGATTCATGAACCTGAGCGAAACTGAAACCAAAATTAAACGTACATATTTTTTTAAACTAATTGCTACTTCGTGGATCCCAGAATTTAACTAAATAGTTATTTTTTTTAAATTTTTTTTTTAATTTTAAAGATCAAAAACTTCAGAACAAAAACTTCAAGGAAATAAAAGACGGCAGAAAAATGAAGAGAGGTTGGAAAAACGTAACAGCTAATGCACAAAACACTTTTTAAAAAATTACAAAACGGCTCTTTAAAATTGTGGAAAAAAAAATCATGAAAATTAACAAAATTATCAAGTAAATTCAGGAAAATTTTCATTTGTAAACAATAATTGAAGTTTTTTTCGCCATGGTATCAGCGCCAACACGAGGGTGCCACTGCAACTGCCGCCGTTTGCGACGCGACAACTTTCGCATTTCCGCGCGCTGCCGCGCTCGGCTCGGCTCGGCTCGGCCCGGTCCGTCCCGTCCCGCCGTGTCACTCGGTAGTTGGCGGTCGGCGACACAGATGGCAGCACACTTCACGCTCGCACGAGGCTCCGCCGCGCCACGCCGGGCCACGCCACGTCCGCAGCGCTCGGCAGGAAGCGTTCGAAAACAAATTCAACCTGCTCTTATCAGCGAGCTCTCTTTGCAAGATTTACAACCAGCAGCTCGTCGCCGTCACCGGGCCCGGCCGCGTCTGAGAAGAAACTACCTTGCGTGTACTCAGGGCGGGGAGCTGTCGCGCAGTCGGTGTGCAGAGGCGAGCGTACCCGTGTACCCCAGAACCAAGCCTACATGTGAACAGTACATGCAAAGAAATTGATTTTTACCCCAGAAATCGAGTGGAGCACGACTTGTTCTTCAAACTGAGTAACGCGCCGCAGAGTCTTGTCGCGCACGGGCGTGCACTACTACGCAGGCCCTGCACGTCCAGTCCAGGGCCATCATCTCTCTCGCCCAACCCAACCCGCGCTCAGCTCAGCCACGCCGTCGGATCAATACGGCACGCCCCACTGCGCACGCCCGCGCCTCACACCACCACGCCCCGCCGCGCCCCGCCGCGCCCCGCCACGCCCGTTCCGCACAAAAGGCAATTTTAGAGCGGTACCCGTGCAAAATACTGTATACCGGCCCCTCCCGTGCGCGCGCGGCGCCCGACTGCAATCATCCGAAAGAGGGCACACATGAGCACCGTGGGAGCGAGAGCGATGCAGGTGTCCGGATGCTGTCCGCCGCGTGTGTTGCAGATGAGTGTGAACAATTAGTTGGCGCCATACGCAGCTTTATCGCAGACGAAACGGAATCAAATCGATCGAAAAGCGCCGGCTGATCGCTGATCGTCCCGACCCGTCGGCGGCGGCGCGGCTATACTATAACGAATGTGTGTGTGTGTGTGTGTTTGAGAGAGAGAGAGAGAGAGAGAGAGAGAGAGAGAGAGAGAGAGAGAGAGAGAGAGAGAGAGAGAGAGAGAGAGAGAAGGCCTCGCGGAGGGCTGGGCCTGCTCGCGCGTTTAGGTTTTATTCGGATTGAAGCGACGGGCTCCGATTGAAGGGCCGCCCAAGCCCGCCCGATTGGAGGAGAGGCACCATTATATCGGAGGAAAACGCAGTTTAATTGGTCCAGCAATACCGTCTTACGCGCCGGACCGCCGCGCGCGCACGCAACGTGCCGAGCGTTACCGGGCGTGATGAGCGCAATTAGTGCTCGGGCTGTAATCACCACTCACACACACTCTCGCCTTGCCAATCGTACGGTTACACTACACACAACCAAACAAATAATTGGCCATAATTATGAAAGGAGATTTTGTTTCTCTTTTAATTTTTTTCCCTTTCTTTTCGAAGCGGGTCGCCCGAAAATGAGGCAGTCATTACACTCATTTATACGGCGCGGCTCCACTCATTGGTGCCGCAATTAGAAGTACATTGTTGGGGAGTTAGGATTATTAAAAGACAGCGAAATGCTAGAGGGACGAGGATTCGGGATCGGTGATCGGTCAGACCGAGCTGCCATAGCTCGTATCGCAGCTCTCCCGCAAGCGTTCTCCCATAATCAATCGTTTTCGGAGTAATCACGATAGGTTATTTCTCCGCATTCCGCCCGCGAGCGAGAGGGTCAGACAGGCGGCTGCGTGCGGCCGCGTCAAACGGGCTGAGTTCACACACATCATAAGTAAATGCCTTTTCGATTTCCGATTAAAAGTTCAGGACAAATGAAGGCGGACTTTGGTTTCAGCGCGCGTTCGTGCCCTACGATCCATATCCGAAATGTTTCTTTTTTCATTTCGCTTTTGCTGTCGTGTCCCAACGGCAGTGGTGCGGCTGTTTTCTTTCGGCACACACCAACACGCACGAAATGTTTGCAAACAGCGCTCAGGTGCGAAAGCGGGGCCGCGCAACGCACACTACGATCTCCTGCCCCCCAGGTAGCGCGCGGACCGGGCCGCAACCGCCCCGGCCCGGGACTACTTTGGGGGCCGCGGCCGGCCGGCGAGGACATCTCATGTTGTTTGCGTTTACAAAGAGGCAAGAGAGATACGGCGAACGCGTGTTAGCATAGGAAACGGAGACGTTAGGAAAGCATGAGCGGGAGAAGAGAGAGAACGAGAGAGAAATTGAGAGGAGAGGTTAAGAGAGGGAGGGGGGGGGGAGAGAGAGAGAGAGAGAGAGAGAGAGAGAGAGAGAGAGAGAGAGAGAGAGAGAGAGAGAGAGAGAGAGAGAGAGAGGCACAGCAAACGGGTGGGGGTGAGGAGGGGAGGTAGAAGTGGAGGGGGAATTACGATGACCCTAGAACAAATCCAAGCAGCACGACTACACCCCTCGTCGCACTAACACACACACACACACACACACGCACGCACACACACACACACACACACACACACACACACACACACACACACACACACACACAATAAGGAGATGAACTCATTGCATGCCTCGCCGTGGCCAATGGCGTGGCGCTGCAGCAGCCAGCCGCTCCCCCCGCGGCAGTACAGAGCCGCTCCGTAAAGCGCGCGCCACGCCACGCCGCGCCACGCCACGCCACGCCACGCCGCGCCACGCCACGCCCACTACGAGCTGCTGGAGTTACGCGGAGGGAGTCGTGGGGAGGGAGGGAGGGGCGTTCTGATTGAAGCCCCGGCGCGGCGGAGGGCGGAGCGAGGCGTGACGCCGTGGCGATAGGCAACCGTCCGTAATTATCTATCCACAGCCTGAACCATCGCCGGCCGTTGACTCTTCTTAAGGGGTTTATAATTGCATAATAATACTTTTTCCTTTCTTATTTTATTGGAATCCTCCTCACCACGCGCAGCGCGTAGGGTCAGTGCGCCGGCCGGAGGGCGTAAACGACGATTAGTCTCGTTTAATTATTATCACTGTGGTGTTAGTTTTGTGTTTGAGTGGGGCATCGAATCGTAAGGGTCGAATTAAGTTTACAAGTGTTGTTTGGTCAGGACATTTGTACTATATTAGATGATAGGGCCGCGTCGTTTGAGGGATAAAAGTAAGCGGAAAAGGATCATAGGATTCAATTTTTGTAATTTCTCTCTTCCTCATTCGTTTTTCATCACATAAACTATATACGATCATATGCGTAAAGACAATAATACAATATTCTATAAATATAATACAGGAGCTATCGAGATTTGTTAACGCAGTCTTTTCAAAAACAAATTAAACATAAGATTATAAATACACAATAGCAACACGATGCGCCGCACGCCTCAATCAGCTAATTCACCTTGACCTGTCGCGCATTTAGCCTCCACGCCCGAGACATGCCATAAACGTCGAAGTGAACTGCACTCGTGACGAAAGCTTTGTCTAACGTCGCTACCACGTGCATTGTGGGTCCGCTGCCTCGGCTCGACGCGGACCATAACATGTCAAAACGGCCATAAATCTTAACAAAATAGGTGACTAACAGATAGAAAATCATAAGAAACAACAAATGGCAGGGGGCAAAGAGATGGTTGAGATGCAAAGCCCGTTTTGGAAAAAACAGCATTTGGAGAACTGATCAAAGCGATGGTAGTTAGCAGTATCAACAGCATCTTCATCCGTCGGCTTACAATAATACTGATATTGCAAGTGGTGGAAGGGCAAGCCCTAAAACGCACCACGAGGTAACTTGGCATTTTAGCTAAGGAATCGTAAAACTTAATACTAAATGATCACAATGTAACACGAAATAAGATAGGATTTCAACATACAGAAAAAAATTGCTCTATTTGTAAGATAATTTGTACATTAAACAACCCCATTCTTTCCCGGCGACAAAGAATTAGGACGTTCCTTACGAAAACAAATAAATTGCTTTTTAAACACATTCACACGCTCTCACACACACTCACATACATTCAGAGACGGATCACAAAGGAGGACACCTCGCATCTATCATCCAGACGACACAGACACATATTACACATGACCATTGTCGGGACTAGTGGGAACAGGTGGGATTGGGACGTATCAATCTACATCACCCAGAGGCAATGACATGTTGCCAATAAATTATTTGTAATAAGGAGGAACTGGTTCGACTCGGCTTTACCGGTTCATGATCTCGGCAATGGTGAAACCCGACTTCTTTTTGCTGGGCGGCGGCGACGGCGTGGTGGGTACTAAGGTGGTACTGGCGGAGCCGACCGAGAGGTCCAGCAGATGTGGGCTGAGGTGGTGGGGTTGCTGGCCGAGGTGCGCGCTGGGGGCCTCCTGGGGGTAGCCGACGGGTGCGGGGGCGAGCTCGGGCATGGAGGCGCCGGCATGTCCCTCGGTGTGCGTCAGCAGGTGGGTCTTGAGGTTGGAGCGCTGGTTGAAGGAGCGGCTGCAGATGGGACACTTGTGCGGCGACTCCTCCAGGTGCAGGACCTTGTGCACGGCCAGGGTGCGGGACTGACAGAAACCCTTGCCGCAGGATCCGCACTTGAAAGGCTTCTCCTTGGAGTGGATGTACCTGAAGAACAAAAGATATGCTCGGTTAGATATTTCATCCCGCACAACCAAAAAGACAAGTCCGAAGTCCGAGCAAACGAGTGTTAAGAAATAAGGGAAAATGTGAGTTACGATTCCTACCTATGGTCTCTAAGGTGGTCCTGTCGGCGGAACGCCTTGCCGCAGATGTCGCACGAGTAGGGCCGCTCGTCCGTGTGGGTGCGCTCGTGGATCAGCAGGTTGTACGACTTGGTGAACTGCCGGTTGCAGAACTTGCAGATGAACTGCTTCTTGGGGCGCGAGCCGGCGCGCGGTCCGCTGGTGCCGGCGCCGCCGGGCCGCGCGGGGGCGGGCCCCGCCCGCACCGGGGCCGCGGGCCTCTGCGGCGGCCCGACCACGGGCGGGAAGGGGCGGCTGGCGGCCGCCGTGGCCTGCGCGATCAGCGCGTTGTGGATCCACTGCTTGATGAGGAAGCCCTGCAGGGGCGGCGGGTAGGTCGCGGCCGCGGCGTGCAGGCTCTGCAGGAAGGCGGTGGGCAGGCCGGCGGGCAGGCCGGCGGGCAGGGTGTTCATGCCGCCGGGCACGCCCAGGCCGGCGGGCAGGGGCGCCTGCTGCATCACGGGGGGCATGGCGTAGGGCGCGAGGCGCGACGCCTCCATGCGGCGCGACAGCTCCGTCACCGGCCGGAAGGCGGACGCCATGGACACCGACGCGGAGGACATGGGCGGCGCGCCGCCGGGGCCGCGGGGCAGCTCGCCGTCGCTGTCAGAGTCGCGCTCGTCCGCGTCGAACTTGAAGGGCGCGGGCGAGTAGTGGTGGCGGGGGCTCGTCGCCATGTCCTCGGAGGCCTCGGAGGGCGCGCTGCTGGAGGACGAGGTGGGGGTATGCGGCGGCGTGAGCAGCACGGCGTCCTCGGCCCTCATAGCGGGGCTGCCTGGAAAAGCAGAGGCATCCTTAGCAAGGCGCGTCCAACCGTCATACACTCCCAAAATAATAAACTACTCTGGATTTTTATTTAGGGTTATGAACAGTTTTATTTTCCTTCCTTTTGTATTTTTTTAGAGGTTACGACCCTTCACATGCGCTAAGCGCGAGTCAGCAAGGATCTTGATCCGGGCTGAGTCCAAACAGAAAAGTAAAAAGCCAGTCGTAAATCACTGGGTGCGCGACATCGCACATCATTCGAGAGCCGTGAGCTGTCACTCACGCGCCCGCCCGCGATGAGGGAATTTGTAAAGGGGAAAAAAGAGATGGATGCCCCGCAAAAAAAATTAAGAACGCAAGGCGAACACTGAAAATACTCACCATTAAGGGACGTTCTATGAAGCACAATATCCTCAGATGATGTCAAGCCAGCTGCCATTTCTGCATGTAGCACGTAAACACGGCGAGCACGATCAACAAGTCGAAGAAGCAGAAGCGATGTCCTTTGCACCAGTATCGCACACACACACGCACGCACACACTCACACACACGCACACACAGTCACAGGGGAGGGGGCACCCCTACGCGAGCAGGTTGCGGTGGCAGTAGAAGGTCGAGCGGCAGTCACAGCACACCTGACCGGATTGAGCTCTGGTGAGCGACTGACGAAGAAGGAGACGGGAGACGGCGAGATGTGAGCCGGGCTGGGCTGGGCCGGGCCGGGCCGGGGCGTCCTTCCGTGGGTCGGGTGCCGTCTGGCTGCCTGAGTAGCCGCGCGGCGGTGCGCATGCGCGGCGCGCCTAGCTCGCCTCCCATTGGCTGGAGCAGGGCCCGGCGGAGCCCGGCGGAGCCGCTTGCCTCCGCTGCTTGTCGGTGGCTCTTGCTCCTCCCGCCTCGGCCCGCCCGCGGGGCCTCGCGGGGATCCCCCGCCCCGCCCCGCCCCGCCCCGCCCCGCCGCCGCTGTGGCAGCAGCAGCGGCAGCAGCGGCGAGCTCCAGCCAGCCACCCCCGCACGGCCCACCGCGGAGCGTTCTCACGGGCAGCGGCGGCGGCGGGGTGGGTTCATCTCGAGATGTAGTCACACAGCAAGTACACAGCCCCTTCCACTCGGCTGAAACCCACGACGGGGAGCTGCTATTAGTCGGAATTTTAAGAGGATCACGCACGAGGTGTACACAGGAGTACGGAGTACACCCGGAGTACACGGAGTAGAGCTGGGCCGGAGTGCTGCTGGAGACCTGCCGGAGTACCCGGTGTACCCGGAGTACGTCCGGAGTTCAAGGAGTACAGCCGGAGTATGGGTGGAGTAGGCGGAGAACACCCGGAGTACACGGAGTACGTCCGGAGTTCAAGGAGTACAGCCGGAGTATAGGCGGAGTAGCCGGAGAACACCCGGAGTACAGGTGGAGTACACCCGGAATGCGCGGAGTGCAGCCAGAGTACGAGGAGTACAACCGAAGTACGCGCAGGCCTTTACACAGGAGTACACTTAGTCGTCCACCTCAATATCACGCATCCACCCCCCCCCCCACCCCCGGGGAATAAAAATAAAATCATGGCACGGCAGTCCGATGCAAAAAATTAAGTTTCACGGGTCGCTGGGCAAAGCGGAAGAAATAAATACAACCATTCCCAAACCACCCCGTCCCCGTCGCACCCTCAGGGCGAGCGCGAGCCGCGGCAGAAGGCCGGAGCGAGTCAAATGGGGACGTTCAGAGGAGGACGAGTGAGTGGTGCTTTCTTTTTATTTCCTGCGTATTTCCGACCCGCTGGTCAGCGCCGGCGCGGCTATTCGTGTGTTTGGAGTGACCCAGGCGCTCGCTCGCGGGGTCAGGACGAGAGACGAGTCCTGGGAGAGAGCGCACAGAGACCCTCGCGTCCGCGGCGAGCCGGACGTGGCCCCTTGGCATTGAATAGGGCGGGGCGGGGCGGGGCGGGCGGGGCGGGGCGGGGCGGGGCGGGGCGGGGCGGGGCGGGGCATAGTCCGAACATCACCGCAGCTCGCACCCACAAGTACTTCCACCCGCGAGCCACGCAGAGGCAGGGCCGTGGTCGGGCATAGGGGCCTAACGAACTTTCACACAGGGCTGCGGCGGCGGAGAGCCGCGAGCCCGGCGGCGGCGCGGCGCACCAAAAGTAGCGAAGTCGTCGACCGCGGACGCCCACAACGACGCTCATATTAAAAGACACCAAGATTTATTTGAAATGGAAAATTATGGAAATGTGCCGGTGAGGCGGTCGGCAGGGAGGCACTGTGCCAGAAGGGCGGGCGCGCGAGTGGGCGGCGCGGGCCGTGAGCGCTAATTGCATTCTAAACGCAACAACAATGTGGACAACGTTTCAAAACCTTTTCCAAAAAGGCCCACCCCTGGCGACGCCGGATACGCCGCTGTCGCGGCCTGCCGCCGCCCCCGCCGTGCCACCCCCACCCCTGCCCTGCCCCGCGAGGCGTGAGCGCCCCAGGCGCCGTAGCGCTTCAAAGCGGCAAGATATGACGTTTCTGATCCACTTTGCTGCTCTCCTCGTCATTTCCAGATTGACTCCTTAACGCCAATTTATCGCATAAAACTGTTTCAAAGGGCAAATTTAAGAGCCAAGCGTTCTGAAAAAGAAAGAAGTTAACGATAGACAGTAGTGTGGCAGAGGAAGACAATTTGGCGATGCCACGGAAGCATGCAAGAATACACACACATAACTTAAGCATCAACACGCATCCTGGCAGGGGCGGATTTGGGGGGGGGGGGGGCAAAGGGACAAGTGCCCCCCCCTGGGGCTCAGGCGCCCCCAAAAAAGAGGGGAAAAGAGAAAAAAGAGAGGGGAAAAAGAGGAAAAAAAGAGGGAGAAAAGAGAAAAATAAAGGGAGAAAAGAGGGAGAAAAAAGAGAATAAGAGGAAGGGAAAGGCTTGTGTTTCCTAAATAAGTCCTTTTTTTTTTTTCGCTCGCTCCGCTCGCGATGTTTTGCTAATAATACAAAAGTTTTGCCCATTTGGTACACTTTTCCAGTCCGGCTCGTTTCTCAGCTTTTAATCTCATATATTCTTATTGTTAACCCACTTCAGCGTGCAGTTTTTGAACGATTCCTACAGGACCCGCTCTATTTTGACACCTCCTACGACATAAAATCAAAAAAATTTCCTCGCTTCGCTCGGAACTACCTCTTTCTGGAATTCAGCCTATGGATTTAGGTCTACACGGTATGCACTGATCCTTATAAAACAATTTAAAAAGTTTCAGTTTCATTGGGAACACTAATTTCTAAAGCATTACATTTTCAGTCGATTTGTTGAGGGTCCCCTGAAAGTAGGCAACCTGCACGTTTTGCCCCCTCCTCAGCTGCAAGCTAGATCCGCCCCTGCATCCTGGACTGCGGCCGCACGCGGCTCTTCATACAAGAGCCGCGGGTCGCATGACCTTTTTTTTTCTCTCCTTTTTTTTCTTTTTCGTTTTACATTTCCCGCCAGACTCGTGTGTCATTACGCGCCGGTGTCGACCATCTGCAGCAGAGACCGCAGCGAGCCCGGCCCAACCGCGGCCGGAGCCCGCATCATGCAAATGCGCCGCCTCCTAGAAAGGTGAAATGACACAGTGATTGCTTTTCAATTTTACCCCGAGCTCGCGCGCTCGCGAGCGGCAGACAGAACTAATCACAAGACACGCGCGAGTGTGTTGGGGCGCGACAGAGACAGAGACGTCACGCCGCGCGGCTAGAGTTGGAGCGAGAGAGAAAGAGAGAGAGAGACAGACAGGGAGCGAGAGAGAGAGAGACAGGGAGCGAGAGAGAGAGAGAGAGACAGAGAGACAGAGATCGAGAGAGGCGGGCGCGGGCGGTGTATCGCCGCGAGCACAGCGCAGCGTCGAGGATTAATTACTATTCCACTCTTTTCCCACGGGATGAGCGGCGCTTTTGCTTTTGCGCTAGTCGCGAGTTTCGCCCTAAGGCGGCTCCTAAAAATTCCAGAGAAGCATGATAGTAAAATAAAATGACCAAAAAAAAAAGTGACAAAAAAAAATACTCTTTCAGGAAAACATAATGATTACTCGGCGTTCCTGGGAAACATCTAACAGCTCTAACACGGACACGGGAGAGGAAATGGATGACCCGCGTGCGCTCGAAGAAGAAGGCCGATAAGATACGGCAGAAAGAGTGACACACACACACACACACACACACCTGCAGGGCCGGCCGGCCAGCCGGACGGAAACGGGTCCAATACACTCCCTTCCGTCCGGCCACCGCGCCGCCTCGCGGTTTCCTTTGCCGCGGCGTTGGGCAAGTGCGCGCGCGGCTCTTTCTCGGAGCGGCGTGGCGTGGCGTGGCGTGGCGCGGCGCGGCGCTGCGGTGCGCGACGCCACCACCGCCGCCGCCATAGCGACGCCATGCCAGTGGGCGTGGTTCGAGAATCGACCGCGCACTCTCTCTCACTCAGGCCCTAGGCGCGGCGAGGGGGTGGGGGGACGCCACCGCTGTAGTGCGTCAGCGCGGCACAGCCGGGCACAGCCGGGGACCTAACGGGGCCGGAGGGCCCCGCGGCTCCGCCCCGCGGCCCCGCCCCGCCCCGCCCCGCCCCGCCCCGCCCCGCCTCGCGGCCCCGCCCGGCGGCACTACCGCACCCACAGAGGTGATTGCTGACTATTCATTATCGGGACTGCGAAAATCTGTGACCCTCTGCGAGTCGCCCCCGCCCCGTTCTTATTCCTGGGACCTCAGGCCTGGTGACCCGGCCCCAGGAATAAGAACGGGGCTGTTCGCCCAGCCCGCACACACTCAATGACACCCGACTGGATATGATGAACTCAGCCGATGTTTCCACTCCAGTCGGGTGTCATTGAGTGTGTGCGGGCTGGGCGAACAGCCCCACCTTACTCTATACTATGCCGTTTGCAGGTACTGTCCGCGAAGCGACTATAGACTTTGTAATCTTTTGAGACCACGTTTCTTATATTTCTGTTTCTCCGTCATTGGAATCGGAGATATACGCCTGAAAAAGGTTTTTTGGTGTGACAGGCACACTCGGCGCGGGTAACAAGGGTACTTTGAGAATCATGTGTGCACCCGTCCTGGGACTCATCAGGAAAATCAAGGAAATCAATAGGAGTCCGTACAAATTTGAACAAAGCTTAGCAGGAATGAACGCACAAAATTTAGTAGCTATTGGTATAATAATAATAATAATAATAATAATAATAATAATAATAATAATAATAATAATAATAATAATAATAATAATAATAATAATAATAATAACTTTCAGCCACTAGAAGCCAGAAGAAATTATTAAAAAGTTGGTAGGAATCATTGGGGATCAGAGAGGGATCCCCCTATTCCCAAAGTAGGTGTCCAACGAGTTGGCGCGTTGATTCATTTTCGCGAGTTAAAAGCAAATTTTCGTGAGTATGGAGCGCAATTTTTATCGCGAGTTGACGCGAGTTTTTGTGAGTTGAACGCGAGTTGAAGTGAGTTTTCGCGAGTTGAATGCAAGTTTTCGCGAGTTGAACGCGAGTTCGGCTCGGGCAAGTTTACCGGGCGTTTCATAAAAGTCGGTGCGAGCGGGTTTGCCTACCCAAGGGGCTATTGTGCCTTACTGAGAGATCGGGTAGGCAAACCCGCTCGCACCTGCGTCTTTCATAAAACTTGACTTGGGACCCCTCGGGATCAAGTCTTATTTGGTGTCGCCCCCTTCGTCCGGCACGACGTGGAGTGCAGAGCAGATGAACAGGTGAGGTTGCCGAAAGCTCCACTCCACACGTGGTGTACGTCCCGCCCTGCCCTGGGATTTCATTCATTCCTCGAGCCATTGGCCGGCGGCAACGCGAGCGTCACTCTCGTCCGCCACGCGCCGCCCTGCGCCTCTCGCTCACTCGCCTCATACCTTTTTCCGGTGCGATTGGGGAGCGGCGATAAGCCTGCGTGGTCGCCTCGCTCGGCCAGTACAGTGATTAGCCTGGGCCGGGCCGGCGGGGTGGGTCCCGTGCCGTGCGTGTGTAATCCCGATGGAGACAAGCCGTCTGGCGCGGACGGAATGTTGTCGTCCGTAAACCCCCGCCCCGCCCAGCTGAATGTACCGGACGACTACCGCGCTGCACACACACACACACACACACACACACACACACACACACACACACACACACACACACACACACACACACACACACACACACAAGCGCGCGCGCGACCCCGCGGGCAGGGCGAAGGAGAGGGGCCCGGCCAGCCCGGCCCGCAGCAGCACACGCCGCCGGCTCGCGAGAGCCGTACGCGCGTATTCCGCACTATACTAGTGCAGGTGCAGGTGGGGTTTGCCGTTACGCCGCCCGGGGCCGAGGTCGCTGTCCTCCCATTGAGGTGAAGGGGACCGGAGCCGAGGAAGGGCGGCTACCACCACGCTCGAGCCCCGGTCGGTCCCGCCTCTGGCCGGGCCATGTGGCATCCAGGCCCCATCAGCCCGCCCCAGCCCGCCCCAGCCCCACGGCTCGCTTTGTCGTGCTAATCCTGCGAGCTGCTGCAGGTCCGCACAGGTGTGGAGGCAGTAGCTGCACACCCCGCTCGCGCAGCAGAGTTCTGGGAACACCATCGGCCCCCAGCCCACCCCGCCCCGCCCCACCCCGCCTCACCCCGCCCCGACCGTCCGCCGGATAAGGAGCGCGAGGAAAGGGGACGAGAGGCGATGCGCCGTTTACCGGAAAATTTCCTCTACGGGGAAGTATTGGAATTGGCTCTACTTTTAGGCTCTGCGTTGGAAACCCCCTGAGAGAAGAGGCGAAAAATCATTCGTAAGTTCTATGAAAGTACCACACTGTTCAAATCAGACGATGAATTCACTGTTAAAACTCGCTAACATTCGCTATTCGAAACTCGCAATTAGGCCCCCAAATTAATCATTTTAAAAATCAGAATCAAAAACGAAAATCAACAAAAAATAAAATAAAATATAAAATAAAAAAAAACACAGTTTAAGATGAAATCCAAAAATTGAGAACAAAAATGAGCAAAAGAGAAATAATGAGAGGAAAATTTGTCAAAAAGTGACCGAAATTTTCGTTTTTCTCTTCAAAAATCAAAACAAACATCAAATAAACAGAAACAACAAAATCAGAAGTTAAAAAATAATTTTGTAAGAGTACCCCCCCCCCCCACCTTTTTTGGCACTTTCCCTTCTGGGGCACTCCGGGAACATGAGCACCCCTTCCCCCTCGCGCCTAGCACAGTGATTCTGGTGCACGCCCTCCTCGCTCTGTCTCTCTCGCACTCATGAGGTACACAGCTCATGAGGTACGCCGTACAAGTGCGAGAGAGACAGAGCGAGGAGGGCGTGCACTGGAATCGCTTCTCGCTGGTCCTGCTCCAGTAGCAGCCAGCAGTGTCGCCGAAGGCCCTCTGGTACGGGGAAGCAGCACGGGAATCCCCAGCTCCCGCTCCCTCCGCGCCCGCACAACGTCATTCATTCACTTGTCATTAACGAATGACATTGTTGAGCGCAGCAGGCTCCGTGGGACCGCAGCGTGTGGAGCTGCAGGCTGGTAATCCCCGCCCGGGCCGGCCAGGCCGAGGAGCAGGCGGCAGGCCTCCACGGACAGCTCCATTTGCCTCGGCCAGCACGGATAACGAGATGATTTCCGGAGCAGCCGGAAGAAGCGCGCGCGCGGGCGCGGCTCATGTCTCCTGCCACTTTGCCGCCCCCCACATTCGGGGAAAAAGAGGTGGAGGGGGGGGAGAGGGGGTGCAAAACAGTGATACAGCAGCGAATCGTCTTCTCCTTACATGTTGGAGAGCGAGATGAGGCTTATGAAAAGCAAAAACCCATCACTTTCGAATGACATTCAGAGGATGTCAAGTGCGCCAAGCGCGCTCTCTCGCGGATTCGTTTCTGCCCGCTGCTGGCACTAGTGCTCCGCAAATCTAAGTGTGATACTACCTATGTCAGTTTAAACTGCGAAACTTTAGTTTCGCAGTTACAACTGCAAAACTCCCAAATTCGTCAGTTTAAATTGCAAAATTCCCAGTTAGTCAGTTTAAACTACTGACGAACTCGGGAGTTTTTCCGTTTAAACTGACGAACTCGCGAGTCTTGCAGTTTGTAACTGCGTAACTAAAGTTTCGCAGTTTAATCTGACCTGGAGTATCACACTTGGATTTGCAGAGTGATGCCCACGCCGTTATGGCGATGCCGCGCGGCCTCGTCGCTCCCAGGCTGGCAGGCGCGACCTGACATCAGTACCCCCCTTCTTCTGCTTCATCAACTTCAGCCACTCGAAAGTGTTTACGGAGACGCAGCGCAATGCGCAAGCCCCTCGACAGCCTCGGCAAAACATACAGCGACGCGTTCTCCACGATACGAACGACAGAGAGAGAGAGAGAGAGAGAGAGAGAGAGAGAGAGAGAGAGAGAGAGAGAGAGAGAGAGAGAGAGAGAGAGAGAGAGAGAGAGTCCGGGGGGCGCTTCACAGCGCCCGGCCCCACACAGCAGGCTTGAGCGTAGAGCCAACCCCTGCGCCAGCAGCCATGTGGCAACACATCACGGCTTTCTCAGAATCAAAACACTCAACCGGCGACTGGCTTTTTATTATTATTACTATTTTTAAAAAGGGGGAGAGGGGTAGGCTTCAAATTCAGACTCTTAACTATAATTGGAGTGTGCCAGTTATTTAAACATTCTATTAATGCCAAACTTCCAATACGACATAATGACATGTATTTCTCCCCATCCGTCGCGTCGTGCGTGTGTGACAAGTCGTCTCGCCACCACGACATGACGAATCCTTCAACATGAAAAAATAAAAATTAAAAATAAATCCTACCCGCTGAATGAAGAAACTCCTCATCCACGTCGCGGCCGCGAGATATGAAGACTCCGTCACAATGAAGCAAGCAGCCTCCTCAAAACTTACTTGCGCATTTAATGACCAGGACGAGCGGGTGGCCGGCATTCGGGGGCAACGGAGCGCGGCCGAGCCTGTGTTAAGTAGGCTAGAAGCTGACAGCCCACAACACCTCTACACGGGATTAGAGGTCCGTGGCTGAGCCGTGCCGGGGTGACTCACAGCCTGTCCCCACAGCCCCGCCGGCCCTGCCCTGCCCAGGCTGTTCGATTCATAACTATCGGAAGGTATATAAGCAGGAAATGAATGACATCTTATTCACATACATGTGGAGTGCAAGAGAATGGGCCGTTTACTTTGCCACACAATTAGGCGCTCCCTGATAATGCTGACAGCGACGTGAAAAACGGTTCCAAAATCTTCGCTGAAATTGAATTGAAGCTGAAATCTAATTACAAATTAAATATATCTACTCACCAATAACAGACTAAAGTCAATGACAGCAGCTTGATAACGCGGATGCACAACTGATAAACCAAGTGTGCAAAACTGCTCAACACTTGTACGTGTGCAGCTTCCAGTCTGCACGAGCAAGTGTTTGACTCGGCAGCTGTTCAATGGCAAGAGTCCAGCTTGCAAGTTGTACGCTTGTAAGTGTCCAACTCGACAGTTGTGCACTTTCAAGTGTTCAACTGCCGCGTTCAATACTTCCCTTGTTGAACACTTGCAAGTGCACAACAGTCGAGTTGAACACTTTACAAGCGTACAACATGCAAGTTGGACACTTGCAAACAGCTGCCTAGTTACACACTTGCACGTGCAGACTGGAAGTTGCACACTTAAAAGTGTTTGAGCAGTTGCACACTTGGTTTATCAGTGTGCTGTATGCAATGCCAGTCAAAACATCGACTTGCTCTGTTTTCCCAGCAAAGAGCGGAGCTACAGCCCTTGCTGCTCCTTCCCTTTCTCACCCCCTCATCCTCTAAACCGAGTGGAAAGGCAAAATGAAGTGCGCTCACATTCCAGTGCGCCTCGCACACTCCAGCCGGCAGTGTGCGGCACTGGAGCTGGAAGTAATGCACTCTCTGTGGAGAGGTGTGATAGGAGAGGGTGACGAGGGTGCCAATCCATCCCGCCTCGTCCGCACCAACGCACCAATCGTCATTGAGGACAGAGAGAGAGAGTAACATATCTCACACGCGTCTTTTCACACAAGACCACCCTGGGAGGGCCCTCCTGCTCACACTCACAGCCTCTGCCTTTCCACCCATTCAGAAACGTCGCAACGGCCGAGCCAGCAAAGCGTATCGCGCGCATCACATTGATACGAAAACACGCATTTAGCTGCCATTGCATCCCGATGACCGCCGACAACTACGACACTTTCAAGTATTACTATATTTCATACACCTACACTGCACGCACAGCAGACTACATTTCTTTCACGATCGCGTACAGGACCTGCTGCTTTCGTCTCTCCACCCTCCACTCCGAAACTTAAGTAGATGATGGGAAATTCATGTACCTGGAAGTGAAAGACAAGCAAACATACTTTCTAGTTTCCAGAGCGCGCTAGTGAAACCGCGCGGCCGCGGGGGCCAAAAACCTTGTCAAAAACAATGCGAACGGCGACACGCCACCCAAACATCTTGAAATCACTTTGTCACACGTCGTCGTTGTCGGCAGTTTGCAAGTAGCGTGTAATGTGTTTACGCTGCTGCATTTGCGCCGGTCTGCAGAGGAGGTGGCGGGGCAGGCCGGGGTAGCGGAGGTCTGTTCCGGTCTGGTCCATTCCGGGGCTGATTCTCCTCCCCTGCAGTACAACAACGCAACTCCGGAGCGCACACCGCAGAGTTACGTGAGCCGCGCGACACGTCTCATCGGACCGAAGGGCCGCAAACGCCCCTAGTGTCCACTTGACTTGACTTGAGAGAACCAGGTCACAAATGACCCAAGGTTTTTCACCGGCCGGAGGCGCGCGAGGCCTAATTGACCCTAGCAGCTGCGCCTTTGTGACCCGCGTCCCGCCCCGCCCGCGCTGCTGCAGCACTCTCAGCTTCTCGCTCACTTTTTCACCCAACTCCCCAACCCACAACCCTGCGCGCTGCTCTCGGGCTCCTACTGACAGGCACCCCGCGCGGCCACCGGCAGCCGCCCCGCACCGCCCCGCACCGCCCCGCACCGCCCCGCACCGCCCCGCACCGCCCCGCACCGCCCCGCACCGCCCCGCACCGCCCCGCACCGCCCCTCCAGCACTGCAACAAGGACTTGAAACAATACGCAATGGGCTGCGCCTTGCCTTTTTGCTGCCGTATCGGACCACACAGGCAGGCGGTGCCGGGACCTGGCGGCGCAGCGGGCGCAGCGGGCGCAGAGCACGACGAACAAGCCGTGTTCGTGGAAAGGCGACACCTGCGGCGCGAGCCGAAGGTCCCGATGATTATTTAGGTAAATGCAGCATCGCCCTGTGGTTCTGCTCTCATCGCCCAGCGTGGCCACCGGCCGCCGCCAGACGAACCTTGAGCGAAAATTTCAGAGGAAAAATCGAGTGATTTTTCTCTCTTTTTAGACCTTGCCGATGCCGTTGCCGGCAACGGAGTTGCCCTCTAATATCAGATCTTAATTTAGAGAAAATACTAGTTTTACTTTACTTTTTAACTTAGTTTTACTACACCCTGACAATAATTTTCCCCCAGTTAGAAAAACTACGTTGTCTACCAGGATTTCGTGAAATCGTATTTTTAAAATGGTCTTTCTTTTTTACTTCTTTTAGTTTTACTTTGGACATCTTCATATGCTTCATTTTTTCCCTTTCCCACCGTATATATATATCCTTTTGATACCTTTGAACGAGTATCATACCTCGTTGTTACAGCGATAGGATGGTTTTCTTCGGTAGGTTAAAGTAAAGCAGCTTTGCATGAGATTTAATAATGATCAACCTCCAGCAAGACTTATACTCTACACGTACAACCACACTCACGGTACAGTGGTACAAACGACGCAAAAGTAGCAGCAATGAGGCCAGCGCAGGTGGCGTGGGTGGTCAGAGCACAGAGCCAGCCGCCGCGCGGGCAGGCACGTTCTGCTAACTGCTCATGCACGCACGCGCACGCACACACACGTCCACACACACACACACACACACGACGTATTTGTTTACTCCGGCGCTCGCAATAGTGTCCAGCACATCCCCCCCCGTCCCCCCGCCTGGCTCCGGCCTCCCCATCAGTCAATCCGCTTACACCAAATCAAAGCGGCAGCCAAACGAAATCATCAACGGCTGAGCAGGGGTAGGAAGAGGAGGAAGTAGAGGAGGTGGAGGAGGAGGAGCACTCTTCAAAAAAGCTTACGGTGAATTTCACTGTAAGCTACGGTGAACTGGCATCACCGTAACTTACGGTGAATTTTCACCGTAAGCTACGGTTAATGTCACCGTAGATTACGGCCATGCCCCCTGATTCACCGTAAGCTACGGTGACATTCACCGTAGCTTACGGTGATGCCAAGTTCACCGTAGCTTACAGTGAAATTCACCGTAAGCTTTTAAGAGTGAGGACGAGGAGGAGGAGGAGGAGGAGGAGGAGGAGGAGGAGGAGGAGGAGGAGGAGGAAGAGGAGGAGGAAGAGGGGGGCGAGCAGGGTGGAGGAGGAGAGCTCCCTTAGAGGTACGAGGAATAAACACCGGCGTGCGCGTCCTTGGCCGCAAGTGTATGTGTGTCACAGGCACAAGGCCGATACCCGCAGGACCCGCAGCAAACAGGCCTCCCGGGGGTCGTGCGGCAAGGACACGCGGTGCTGGCGCGCCGCGGCGGCCAGTAGGGTGATTCCGCACAGTGGTTTCGTCGCTCTCCCTGCTCCTTGTTGCACTCATTGGGCACGGCCATAAGGAGCAAGAGAGAAGGAACTACAAAACGGTGTTCGGAAGCGGGAGGGAAGGACGGGACGGGGTGGACGGGGGGCGGGCCGAGCGGGGGTGTTTAGTGTTTAAATATCTGCAGCTGGGCCGCATGAATGAGATCGGGCCGCCGCGGGCCGCAGCACGACAGATGTTTTTCAAAATGTTACAGGAAAAGCGAAGCAGCAGCCATCGTGCAGCCATTCGCCGTAGATATTTGGCGTAGGAGAGAGAGAGAGAGAGAGAGAGAGAGAGAGAGAGAGAGAGAGAGAGAGAGAGAGAGAGAGAGAGAGACGTCCACTGTCCACTACACCCAGAGAGACTACACACCTCCCGTGTCCTATGAAAAGCAGTGGGAGCAGCAGCAGTTTCGTTTTGTCCGCCTCACGAGCCGGAGGGAGGGAGGGGCAGCCGACAGGTAGCAAGCACGCGCGCCAAAGCAGCACCCCCCGCAATAAACCAGGGGGCTGGACTAGACGCGCTGCTCCTGGATGCAGTCTAGTCCGTTGTCCACTGCAACGCCGTGCCCTGCCACCTTCCCTCTGATTCCGAAGATCGCTCTCGTATCTCCGTCCTTGTCGCACCTGTGGCGGTGTCCTATGTTGGGGATGGCGCGGGGCCCATGAGTGTGACAAGGACGGAGGCGCAAGAGCGATCTTCGGAATCAGACGGCGGCGCGCCCCCACTCGGTGGGCGTGGGCATTCAGCATTTACTTCAAACAACACAATATCACAGATATATCGTTTCCGATTGGAACGCTAATAAAGCGGACGACTTTAATCCTCCTCCAAAAGTTTTACTGACTCGTGCCATCTGCTTCCCCCTCTAAATCCAATCTATTTCCTGGCTGGCAGGCAGGCAGGCAGGCAGGCAGGCAGGCAGGCAGGCAGGCAGGCAGGCAGGCAGGCAGGCAGGCAGGCAGGCAGGAATGAGAGACCTAGGCTGAGAAGCTGCGACCTGGGGAGACAAGATGCGGGGGAGGACATATTTCGCAAGGGTGCAAAGGTGCGAGGTGGGGCGGGGGGTACGCAAACAGTAGCGCGGGCCCGTGCTGCATGCGGCGAGTCCTTGAGACCTCAGGCGCAGGCGGGTGTTACGGCAATTCATATAACAATTGTAATAAAAAAAGGGTTTCACCTTGGTGTAAAAGCGTGTAAAAGCAAAACACACCGCGCTGCAGGGCCAAACGGGGCGGAGCACACCACCCCTGCCGAGCGATTCCGAAGATCGCTTTCATACCCCTGTCCTCGTCGCACTCATGGAGCTCAACCATGGCCAGCATAGGGCACCGCTGTAGGTGCAACAAGGACGGCGGGATGAGAGCGATCATCTGAATCAGTCGGCTGTGCGTGCACCGGAAGAGCGTGAGAAAGCGGCGGGTCCAGGCGAGGCGCCCCTCAGTCTCACCTGGATTGGAGGCGCCGCGCCGCCGCATACCCCTCTGCTCGGATGCATTTGCGCCAATCTGCGGGGGGGGGGGGGGGGGGGGGCAGCGACCCGACCAGGTCCTCCGGTCCTCTCGACGACCTGCGCTGACGGATGGAACAGAACACCCGATATGGGCACACAGTGGAAACCCACATGTGTGAATGTCCGCACACTTATAGGTGTGCGAGGAGTCATTCGTACACTTGGCCACTGAAACGTGTGAATTTTTCCAGGATATATATTTACACATTTCAGTGGGCAAGTGTACGAATGAATCTTCGCACAGGTACAAGTGTGTGACATTCGCACACTAGGATTTCCAGAGCATATTATCTGTAACGAATTCTTACGGGGCGTTCACAATTATTGCAGTGACCGAGGGGGGAGGGGAAGAAACAAGGCCTCGACGGAGTTTCTCTTTGCAGTTTTCATGCGCGTACACTGATAAACCAAGTGTGCAACTGCTGCTCAACACCTGTAAGTGTACAACTTTAAGTCTAACACGTACATGAGTAGAATTTGGCAGTTGTGCAATTGCAAGTGTCAAACTCCCCAGTTGCACACTTGTAAGTACACTGCAGCGTGCAACGCTTTCCTTGTTGAACACTTGCAAATGCACAACTGTCTAGTTGAATACTTACAAATGTACAGCTGGTGAGTTCGACACTTGCGATACAACTGCCGAATTGTACACTTGTACGTGTTAGACTGGAAGTTGCACAGTGCACACTTACAAGTGTTGCGCAGTTGCAGACTTGGTTTAACAATGTGCCACCACCTGTAAAAGTTTCCAAGTAAGTCACCCCTCACTAGGTTTTTTTCTCTTTTTCTTTTTTCCCCCAGTAGGTGTGCATTGCCGGGTTTCTGTTGCAAGGCGAGTGTCTGTGTGTGTGAGTCGGAGGGACGGGTTCGTGTCACCAATTGTTTTGAATGTGTCCACACGACACACACACACACACACACACACACACACGCGCGCGCGCGCGCGCGCGCGCGCACCTACTCACACACACTCACACGGGCGCTCGGCCTGTAGGTATGACTGCCTGCCGCGCGGATGCGTGTGTTTTTGTCGTTTCTGTCGGTTTTTGCTGCTCGTCCGCGCATTTGCATATAGCTACCACCCAGCGCGCGCGGACAGGGTGCAACGACCCCGCGCGAATGTATGCAAAGTATGCAAAAATAGAGAGGGCCGGCAGCCACGACCGCAACAACAAATCTATCGCCTGGCCTGGATGCGCGAAAATTTTAATTTAGCTGAAGAGCACTGCAAAACTTGTGTGTATTTTTTTTCTACAAAAGTTTTCTATAAAATATTTTTTCTTTTCTGTAAATTGTTTGCGCTGGTGTTAATAGAGCTGTTCTAATCCGAGGATTATGGGTTCGAATCGAAAAGATTTTTTTCAAATCTCCTTCGAATCGAATCAAATCCGACCAAATAATTTCGAATCAAATCGATTCCTTCGTAAGTTTCTTCGAATTTTAAGAAGAAAAAACGGAGTATTTTCAGCATGCAAGATACAAAAATTCGTTTTCTATCGGATACAAAAATTTATTTGTAGCATGGATACAGAAATTTGTTTATATCGATACAGAAAAAATATGTAATGGTCTTGGTCTACATGCTACTTTACCAGGAATTGAACCCCGAACACCTGGGTGAGAAGCTGACGCCTTTGCTCATGCGGTGTGTCCACAATCGCTGATATCTTCGAAATCATTGTCAAATAAGGTGGATCTATTGCCGAAAAAAATTGATTTGAGTGCGTATTTTGGGCCCCTAAAGCTCAAAATCCGCTTGTATTTACTTTACGAATTATTTCTTTCAATTATAAGAGGTGAAATCATGTGAAATTTTGAAATCATGTGCACAAATTTTGGGTGAGTTGAGGCACCCACGTGCGACACGACCAAAGTCCAGGATTAAAGTTACCGCAACGAAATTTTTAGTTCGTGCGTCAAAATAATTTTCTCAGTGTACGTCGGGGAGTTCATGCCCTGCTTCTGCTGCTCCGCTCATTCGGCGAATAGGGAAATGAAGTTGGTTGCCTCCCGCTCCGCCCCGCTCCGCCCCGTTCAAAAACCCCCTTGACAGTTGACAATGCCACAATGGCGTGCGGTGAGGAAGCGCCCCCGAGGAGGCTCTGTAGTCTGCTTCAGAAGAGCGCGCTGTCCTCGCTCTGTCTCTCTCGCACTTGCGGTTTGCGCCGCAGAGGTGTGAGAGAGACGGAGCTAGGAGGGCGCTCTTCGGAATCAGTCGGCTGGGCTCGGCAAGAGAGAGGGAGACGAATCGGGTCCACAATGCGCAACAAAGAGCAGCGGGTCCCGTGCGGGCCGGGCAGAGCGGGCAGAGGTCAGTGGTCGCGGGCGGAGCAGTGCACGGTGCAGTGCACCCCCTCCCTCCCCCACCCCCTGCCCCTTGACTGACGTTCATCGACCGGCGAAAACGGGATGCTATTGCGTCCAATAACCTACCGCGGTGGCGCATTTATAACGGATAGCGGGATGACTCACAGTGGGTGCATCATGGGAAAGTCGAGCTGGTTTCTTTTCATGGCAGACTTTTCGCTGCTGCCAGTGATTTCGCGCGCACTCCACGCTGTTTGGTGTAAGAATTGGGAGGGGGGAGGGGCAGCTACGCAATCAAGTCAGAGGCGTCGACACCTGGGGCGGCAGTCTTGGTTTTAAGTCCGTCTGAAGGGGGGGTGAAGCACTTCAGGTTGCCTACATACAGGAGTTTTGTCGTGCATTTTGCCTACTTTCCAGGCGGCTATCAAGAGCCGATTGTGTGTATGTGTGTGTGTGTGCATGGCCCCCTGTGCCCCGAAAACCGCCACTGGGCAGTGGGGAAATCCCCAGCTTTCGGCCAGCGGGGCGCGTACGAACCAGGCCCAGCAGGGCGCGAGCAGCGAGCAGGTCCTATGGCTCGAGCATCGAGCAGGTCTCTACCTCCATTAACGCACTTACTTACTTAACTTCCTAAAATGGCCGCATCCGAAACCTTATTGGGCTACCACTGCTAATGATCGCACCCGTTCCCACGATCGCAATGCCGAGTTTCTCCGAGCCCAGTTCCAGCAAACCCTTCGTTGCGGTGCGTTCGAACAAAGCGGCTCATCACTGTCCCGTCCACCTGGCTGCCGTCGTGACTTTCACCGCAGTTCCACGCACCGCATCCATCGGACATGCTCTCCCCCGCGTTTGGCAAGGAGAGCCACCCATAACATGAGAAGAAAGAGGAAGCTCCTCCGGCTTCGGCTCTGCTCGGCCCGAGCTAAATGGAATGTTTTGGCTCCACGCGGGTGTCCCGGTGAAAAATTACCCCGCGCTCATTATGGTGATGGTGGTTTTGGTAGACAGCGCGCGGGGCTCAGTCGGGAAAAATGCAAAATATTGTTCTTCAAAAATACTGCAGTGCCCTCAAAACAACCATGGCCATTTTCTTGTGTGCCCTGGTTTGCTTCGCCACGATGGAAAATTTCCCTCGCCCTCGGGGACAAATCTTTGTCCTGATCGCAAGTGGCTGAAACGAGGGCTGAAACTCACTTCTCCATGATTGGAGAAGTACCCTCAAGAGTACGATACCCCCGACAGGGTTTTACTTCACTTCAGTTAAGTACGTAATAAGTCAATTACGGAGCCCTGATTGTTAAAAATACTCGTTTAGACAACACTTTCTAGTTACGACTATTGTCGTTCGTGCACGACGGATCGATCGCTAATTTTCATAGAGAGAGAGAGGTCATATTAAAATGAATGGAGTCGTAAATTTTCGCCTTCGATCCTAAATTTACGATCGATCTTAAATTTCTGGCGCAGGATGTCAAACAGCTAAAACTTTATTCGTAATTCTTCGATCTAAGTCGTAAATTTACAGCTTCGGTCGTTAATGTACGACTTTTATCTTATACTGTGTAATTTTGATCGTACAGTTACGGCACAATTTGTCAGTAAACGACTAAAACTGTCACGTTCGACGAACTTCTTAAGCCTGCAGTGTTAGAAAAGTTCACGACCATGTCGTAGAGAAAAGTTTTCACGATCATGTTGTAGAGGAATGACTTTTTTTATCGTTTAGATTAAGACCAAAGTCGTTCCAGAATGACTGCAGTCGCTATAAAATTAGCGACATCGTCGTCGTTAACTTACGACAAAATTTCTAACAGTACTACAATATACTGTACGTATGTATGTGAGCGAGTAATCAATCACACTTTTTTCAAAATGTTTTGACGTCCTTTCCCCCGACAGCCATGCCACACACTTCACACCCAGCCATGGTCATGCATTTCTCCATCCATTCAATCGAAACCGAAAAACGCGCTGTGGGAAACCACAGCTCTGCGCGCCGCCACTGGGTAAAAACTTAGTACGTTTTTACACCGTTTCTTTCGGTGCTCGCTCCCGCCCCGCACCGGCAGCCCGGTAAAAGAAATCAAAAAGCTTTACGTTCGGGCCGACTTTCGACCACGCACGGAGACAGGTGGGTACGCCACCCAGGCCTCCGGAGACGGCTCACCGCAGGGAGGGAAACAAGCCCTGGGCCGGGCCATTCAGGGGGCGGAGACCTGAAGCCATGCAGAAAAAAAACAGTGCCGGACCCTTCTCAGGGGACGTCTACACCGGCTGACGGCGTCGTTTCTTGTTGTCCTCTACGCTTCAAACCGATTATAAAACCGTCAACTCGTTGACAGGTTGTGGGCGGGTCTTGACCCCGCCGAGTCGCTCAACAGATCGCTGGCAAAACCTGCGAGCGGCTTCCGGAATTTCGGGCTGTGTTTCTAATATAATTTTTACATTTATTTGCTGCTCCTGCACTGTGAAATATATATCTGTAAATTAACGATTTTGTAAATTACGACTTACGAAAAATGTTGTAAATTTACGGCAAACAACACTCCTGCTCGTAATTGAATTTCAAGTCGAAAGGTATAATACTTTCAATTTTACGATGTCACTTAGTGAAAAATTTTCCCGCAAATCCTACAATTTTTTTTTTTTTTTTTTTTTTTTGACTGTGTTGAGGAAGTTGGGTGTGGCAGGGAAGGAATGACCCACCCTATATGGCGGATTTGACTGCGGATGGGCGGGGGCATCTGATGAGGCATGAGGCGGACGCCAAAAAGCAAATTGGCAGCGAAGGATGTCCAGGTCCAGGTCCACAGCAGTCCGTGGTCAACCACCTCCCTCTCCTCTCCGTGGCGGCTTTGTGGTAGTGCAGTGCGGGGAGCGTTGACCCGCCTCCGTCACGGAGCCGCCCTGCCCGGCCCGGACCGTCACGACAGTCCCCACAAAAAATAATAGGGCGGAATATGCGTTGGGCAGAAAAACTACTCGTTGTTCGCATTTGGCTCTTACTTTCGTCATAGCCAGCAACAACAGTGGAGAGTGACACCGTCCATGTTTTGTGGCCGACGGAAAGGGGAAGGGTTCCGACGACGTGGGAATCGGGAGCAGCCGAGGCGGGCGGGGCAAAAAAAATGGTGTTTGAAAAGGGAACTATTTACTCGCGTTACAGCATTGAGGCGTGAGTCAGGGAACGCGCGCAGCCTCTCCACGAAATTTAGAAAAAAGTTCTATGGCTAAACAGGGAGAGTGAGTCAGGCTCATTTCTTCGCAAGGCGCACCCCGACCAGCCCGGGAAGGGAAGTCAGTGTGTCTGTTGTCTCACCCTATTATCCTGCTCCCGAAGGTACGCAAAGTAGACAAAACCAAACATACAGCGGCATATTTTTTTTTTCCGCAACCCTCACCCTCGCTTCTCTTGCGCAACCCATTCTGGTTACATAATTGAGGACGTAACAAAAGTTGGTTCGTGAGTTCGAATGGTGTTCGCAGAAGGCCACGCGGATGTACAGAGAGGGGCTGGTGGACAGGGCTGCTGGCCTGGCAGCCATCGTGCGAGCTGATGGAGGGAGAGGGGTAGAGAGAGAGAGAGAGAGAGAGAGAGAGAGAGAGAGAGAGAGAGAGAGAGAGAGAGAGAGAGAGAGAGAGCGAGAGAGAGAGCGAGAGAGAGAGCGAGAGAGAGAGAGCGAGAGAGAGAGAGCGAGAGAGAGAGAGAGAGAGAGAGAGAGAGAGAGAGAGAGAGAGAGAGAGAGAGAGAATTGGGAGAAGGGGGGGTCAGAGGGTAGAAAGAGGGGGGGTCGCTGAGAGCGACAGCGTGGCCCCCGAGACGACCCGACCTCTCACCCCTTTTACAAAGCGCCGGGAGACGCGGCGCCGCTCTCAGAGCGCGCGCGCTCGCCACGCCGCCACGCCGCCACGCCGCCACGCCCCCTCGCCCAATTTCACTTTTCCCCCGCCGAGGTGGTGGCGTTCACTTTTTTGATGAAGCTATGAATAACAAATGCGATGTTATCAGGACGCTGGCGCCCTGGCGGGATTGCCTTTGCTGTCGCCCCGCGCGCGCTGCGCTGCGCGGAGCTGGCGGAGCTCACGAGGAAGACGAGAGAGGAGAGGAGAGGAGAGGAGAGGAGAGGAGAGGAGAGGAGAGGAGAGGAGAGGAGAGGAGAGGAGAGGAGAGGAGAGGAGGGGCACGAGCGCGCTCAAGCTGCTCGCAGAGCTGGAGGTCCGCAGGATCAACACGCCTCAACCCCTCCACAATAAACGTATACGTCACAGAGACCAGCGCGACAATCAGCGACAAACGACGCACAAATGGAGAGCAAACAGACACACACGACAGAGGCGTGCTGGAGGACAAAACGCGCGCGGCACGCCGGCACGCCCTCCCCTCCCCCTCGGCGAGCAACCCCGCCGGGACTGTCAGCGAATTGGTATCAATTAAATCTCTCAAGTGATATCCGCCGAGCGGCCCGCCCCGGCCCGGCCGCCTCCCCCTCCGTGACCTCCAGCCGGGTGGTGTCGTGCGCCCCGCCCCCCCGCCCCGGCCCGTCTCTCGCCTCCCTCTTCCTGATTTTATCGCCGGGCCTTCGTCGCCCCCCCCCCCCCCTCCCTCCTCCACCTCTCCCACCGGATCGTTTCCGCTTTGCAGTATACGACCCCGCGGAGCGTGCAGCGAGCTAATGCAATGAGCCAGGTAAGCCCGGGCCTCGGCGAGAGCAGGATGAGCGCCCCGCTGCGGCCGTACCGCTTCCGCGTGCGCCGCGCCCCCCGGCCGTAAGTAACCTCGTTCCACAAGTCAGTTTGCATCCCCCCGCCCCGGCCGCCCCGGCCGCCCCGGCCGGCCCGCGGCCCGCGCCCGCCAGTCTGCCCCTATACATAATTTCAATCTCGGCACCATTACTCCGACAAAGTGGCCCCCGAATCGCGTTACCCGTCCGAGCCGGGCCGCGAGCCTCGGGGCGCAGAAGGCAGCAGGGAGGGTAGTAGTGGCTCGGCCCACCCTGGTCCCGGCCCCGGCCCCGGCCCCGGCCCCGGCCCCGGCCCCGGCCCCGGCCCCGGCCCCGGCCCCGGCCCCGGCCCCGGCCCCGGCCCCGGCCCCGGGGTTGAGCTCCCCTCCCGCAGGAGCGCTTGGCCGCCAGACTGATGCTATATATAGCCAGCCAAGAGACTCACCATACGCGCCAGGGGGCGCGCGGGCCGCTCTGCCCTTTGAGCGGTCGCTGTGCCGTGAGCAGCCTCTCTCGGCCCAGTGGTCTGCTCTGCTCAGCGACGCCCCCACTGGACCCGCCGACCGCGCGGCCCGCCACCGCCGCCCTCTCGCGACGAAAAGGACTGGCAGACACACATTTCCGTGCGCGAGCAGGCCCTGTACGGTGCGAGGAGGCCCCACAGGGCGCGAGTTGGCCTTGCAGGATGCGAACAGGCCGCGCAGAGAGCGAGTAAACCCTGCAGGGCGCGAGCAAGTCCTATAGAGCGCTAGTAGGCCCTACCTACAGGGCGCGAGCGGGCCCTGCCGGGCCTCAGCAGGTCCTACATGGCGCGAGCAGCAGGTCCTACAGAGCGCCATAGTAAGTGCTACAGGGCGCGAGGGCGACGACCATTATCGACGCTGCTCTTCCAACGCACCCGCGCGCTTCTCTCCCCCTCACACCAACCCTTTCCACGTTCGTTCGTGGGCGTGGCGTCGACGCCGCACCGCGCCCGCGAGCGTAAGAGAGAGACAAAGAGAGAGCGAGAGAGAGAGAGGGAGAGGGGGAAAGGAGTTGCAGAGTGGGAGGCGGTAGGGGCGGCAGTGGAGGCGGCGCCGGGCCGGGCCGGGCCGGGCGCAGGCAGCTCCCGCCCCCTGCCTCCGGGCGGGGAGGGAGGAGGGGCTGGGCCGGGCCTGGCGCGCCGTCCCCACCACCCGCAGTGCAGCACAGCGCAGCGCGGCCGCCGCGAGAGGCGAGCAGAGCGCCATCATCATCATCGTCATCATCATCATCATGATCATCATCATGATCATCCTCCTCCTCCGGAGCTTATCACCAGCGCCACCCTGCGGAGCACACGGGGCGCTCTGCTCTGCTGCAGGTCGCGCGGGCCTGGCAGGCGAGGCGACGCCCCGCGATGATCTCTTTACTGTCGCCCTGATAATGGCGCAGGCCATCATTTTTAGGGCGACGTCGTCGCTTCAGCGTCGCGTCCCGCGCGCGCGGCCATTCAGCGCGGCGCGGGGCTGTCGTCAGCGGTCCGCGCACCCAGCGACAATAGCGGCACCAAGAGGAGGAGGAGGAGGAGGAGGAGGAGGAGGAGGAGGAGGAGGAGGAGAAGAAGAAGAGAAATAAAGAACGCGGCCACCGCGGGGCTCGAACCCGCTATAGTGCGCGCAAGAGTGCGAGACACATGCGGGGGGAGGGCGCAAGTGGGTCAGCTGGGCCCTGCCGCGCCCGACACGGCGGCGGCGCGGCGGCGGCGGCAGAGGAACCTCAACGGTAGTATTAAAAAGAGGGGGAGTTTGATAATGTGTCGACTCGTAAACGCGGCGGGCGGACTCAGAGCGTCCCGTATTTGCCGCCCTGAGCACAGCGTCGTACACCGTATGCCCCACGACGCCCTTGTGTGCGTGTGTGTGTGTGCCCCCTCTCGCGCGCGCTCGCGTGTGTGTGTGTGTGCGTGTGTGTGCGCGCGCGCGCAGGTAGCCTGGGCCTGGGCGCAGCCGGGGGACGCTAAGGTGTGTATGCTTTCCGATAAAGTCCTTTTGAAGTTTCCGCCGCGCCGCGCGTCTCACCGCCAGACAAGATGGCAAGGCGCGGGGCGGGGCCCGGCCGGGTTCGCGGTTCGGAGCAGGCAGAGGGTTTTGTCAGTATTTGGCCGAGGCGGGGCGGGGCGGGGCGGGGCGGGGCGGGTCCCGCGCGGGTGGAGCAGATCCCGCCCACGCCCTCTCTGTCTTTCGGAGTCATTTTGGGTGAAGAGCAGTGACACACAGCCCGCTGGGCTCGCGCTGCTATCAGCATGAGAAGCGTCCTTTCAGTGCAACCTGCGGGCGGGGCTGTAAGCCACAGGGTATATATTTGAGCTGGGATATCGATTCTCTGTTTTATTACATTTTTGTTTTTGTTGTAGTCTCGCGGCTGCACTGATAAGTCATATCCCTCATTCGTCAGCAGAACCCCTACGGTGCCCCGTGACGCGACGCTAAATATTTGGGTGAAGCCGGGCTGCTAAATACAACGCACACGGCATGACCGACAGCACGACCGTACCTGTGCAAACTCACATATACAAGGGGGAGAGAGAGAGAGAGAGAGAGAGAGAGAGAGAGAGAGAGAGAGAGAGAGAGAGAGAGAGAGAGAGAGAGATGTGACAATCATTGCCTAGTTATCGGGGGCCCGCGGCGGGCGCGGCAGGATGGGGCGCGGTGCGGTGCGGCGGGCGTGGTTGGCTAACGCTTCCCGGATGGGAGTCGCGGCGCCTTTGATGTGCAAGTGAGTCACAGAGACAAAGCGTTAGGCCTACCGGCGTAGAACAAACAAACCCGAGCGAGCGACAGAGAGACAGAGAGAGAGAGAGAGAGAGAGAGAGAGAGAGAGAGAGAGAGAGAGAGAGAGAGAGAGAGAGAGAGAGAGAGAGAGAGAAGGAAAGAGAGAGACACATGTTTTGCTGCCGGCCGCTTTCGTTATATATTTCACCCCAATTCGCCAACCCCGCGATATCTCTCCTATGAGCTCGCGAGCAGAGAGAATGGAAGATTTTTCTTCCAATTCCTTTTTCGTCTGGAAATCGAGCGCGATGAAGTGCATAATCGAATAAAGACGCGAGTGCTGATACGATACAGTACCCGCGCACTCGGGGCCGGGCCAGGCGCGGCCAGGCGGCGCCTTTGAGGCGCTCGAGTGTCGGCCGCCGCTACGCCGCTACCTCACGCCACACACGGTAGCTTATCACGCCGGATGACGGCATCGCGGCCTGATTATAAGTTATTGGTCGTCTCAAGACCTACTCTGCAAGAGAAAAAGAAACCACGTTAGCTGCCTTCATTGCGGGGAGCACCGGCTGGCAACGGGTGACGCTTTCATCCGGTGCCTCCCTCTCTCTCTCTCTCTCCCTCTCTCTCCCCCCCCCTCTCTCTCTCTCTCTCTCACACACACACACACACACACACACACACACACACACAACGCAGAATTACAATATTCAGAGCGGATACGTCTACTTTTCCTTTCCGCTGTCGCGGGGCTGGAACACGGGCAACGGCAGCGGCGGTAGGCGCGACCCGCCGGGCGCGTGCCAAACTACCTCATATGTCGTGCCTGCGCTTGCCTGGAACGCAGTCTTCCCGGAGCTGACAAGGAAGGGGGGGAGGGGATGCGAGCCGGGCAACAACGCCAGGCCAGGCGTTTAGTTGCAGTCGCAGGCCCGACCCGAGCGCGGAGCGGTGCCACGAAATTTTGCCAACCACCCTCACAGGCTGGAGTCTCGCCGTTTGCCTATCTACCAGGTGATGGCCATAGTCAACGCGCCCACCTGTGGGAGCAGCAGATACGGAGCGGAACTCTTAGGAATGGCATTGATAGAAAAGTACGTAGATATATGATTTTCTACGCTCGTGTCAGTCGGCGGCGGAAGGCAGCCCAAGGACGCCCCCCCCCCTCCCCCTTTCCCGCCCGGGCCAGCCACAGGCGTGAACTTTACGGTCCAGGCTGCGGACGGACGGACACACACGGGGTTAATGGCCAATCTGGTTCGGACGCGGCACTAAATGGATTTATTTGAACACATAAATCGACGCCCCCAGCGCAGCACCGCGCCGCGACGCGCGAGTCAGGCCCGGGTCACTACGCGCCACTTTACTAGAAAGAAAGAATAAAAAAACGACAACTGGTAAATTTAAAGAAAAAATTAAATAATTGAAAATGTCAGACGTGGAATAGCAGCGAGATGAAATACTCGACAGCGCGCGCGGAGTACGCCTGCCTGGCCAGGTGCAAGAGCGCCGCGCGCAGAGAGTTCGGTAAGGGTAGAAAGGGTTTGTGTGCGCCCGTGTGTGTGTGTGTGTGTGTGTGTGTGTGTGTGTGTGTGTGTGTGTGAAGGTGGTAGAGAAGGGTTTACGAGGGCGACATCACCCAAGTGTAGACGTGCTTGTGTGTGCGTGTGTGTACGTGGGCCCCCGCCCGCAGGGGGCTGTAAACTAATTCCAAGGGCTAAGACATAAAGGCCCGATAGGCGCCGATCGAGCATCGGGGTGGGGCGGCCGACAGAGGGTGGTGTTGGTGTTCGGAAACACATACGGCGGGGCGGGGCACGACACGTTTACTGTTGCATCGGTCATGAGCCCCTCTCCTGCGTCCCCCGACAGAGTTAATTCTCGTCAAATAAACTAAACAGGCAGGGTCGGGCCGGTATTGAACTTGCGGCGGTGCGTTTATATGGTCCATCACATCACCCACGCTCTCGGGTCGACAAAGTCAAACACGGAACACGCGGCGGCTCGGCTCGGCTCGACTCGACTCGGCCTGCCGCCAGCGCTGCGTGCCGACCGGCCGGCCCGGAGAGCACGATGGGTTGCCTAGCGCGCACGGCGCACGGACGCACTGAGCCGCCCAGCACCAGACCCATTGCCCATCCGCATCATCACACCCCGCCACTCTGGTGAGGAAGAGTGCACTGTATATAGAGTGCCGCGCCGCGTCGGGCTAAGAACACTCTGGCTGGCAGGTGTTTCACACTTCAAGTGCCGTCGGGAAAATAATCGCGCGTGCAGTCACCACCACACCACACACTAGACCCGGCGGGACGGGGAGTGCGCGCCGCGCTGCGCTGGATCTCCCGTCTGGTCTGGTCGCACCCCCCACGGGCTTTCAGTGCGTATGTTCCTCTCTCACTGCCCCAAACACCGTGCAGAGAGAGAGATGGAGAGAGCACACACGAGCCCTAAGGAGATTAGTGAGTCATCAGCATCAACGTGGAAAGGAGTTGGAAACGAGGCATCTTCACCCAATAAAGCGTTAAACGTATGGGGCGCCCGGGCGCTTGACAGCTACAACACACATACACACAGGCAGGGCAGGGCAGGGCGCATTGTGAGGACATCCTACACCGCCCGGCCCACCCTGCCCTGCACTGCACTGCCTCCCCGCCACCCCGGCCGGGCCCCCAGCCCCCACGCAGGCGGGGGCGCCGCATGTGGGATGCCTTCGAGAAAGCAAACGCACCTCACATCTCTCCTTGTCGCGCGCTGAGGGAGAGGAGTGGAGAAAGAGAGAGACAGATAGTAAAGAAACAGTCTCGTGGCGTCAACGAAACTAAAGACGTGTGCGGATTGTATCCCGTCATTTTATGAGCTGTCGAGGGCGCGTCAAAACGTGACAACGATTAGGCGGAAAGTGGAGCGAAACGCTTTAGGGTGTTTGGGTTTGGGTGGCCGGCAGCACGGTGGGTCCCGCTTCGGGGAGCGCGCGTGCTCCCCAGGGTCCCCGCAGACACAGCAAAAAGCCGCGTACATTATTCTTACTAGAATCGTTTCCACCAACTGACGGTGGACCAGGGGGGTAGAAAGGAATTTCAGTCAGGAGGGGGCACCCCTTACAAGACTTTTGCCCCTCCCCCCCCCCCACCTCTTCGTTAAAAAATCACTTATTCAGAAAAAAAAATTGTATTTATGGTAATAACATAAGGAAACTGGATGGGATTTAGTGCAAGCGCAAAAAGACGGCCTTGTAGCCAGTTACGCGTATCAGTTTGTGGCCAAAAGTATTGCGAGTGAAGCGAGCAAAGAAACTTTTTGGGCATGAACAAAAATGTTAGGGTGCCAAAACGTGCCTCCAATTACTCAAAAAATGCGGCCAGGGCGCACTTTACGGTCTTATTCAGACGCCTCTGCGGGGCGAATTTGGCACCCCTTTGGGCCCCCGTTCCTACACTGTAAATACCAGAGCGAAGATTCTCGCCCTCAGGAGAGCGAGATTTTTCTTCTCTCTCTTTGAGAGCGAGGATCGGTTTCCTCGCTCGATTAGAGCAATAGTCACAAAAATCTCGCCCTAGTTGAGTGAGGGCTGGGAAACCTTGCCCTTTCTAAGTAATAATTTCTATCCTTTATCTCACTTAATTTGAGTAATGTTATGGATTCTTACTCAATATGAGCGAGGTTCCCGAACTCTCACTTAAATGGGGCAAGAGGAGAAATCTCGCTCCTTATTTCGATGAGATATCTCACTCTTGCATTTGCAGTGTACACTGGTAAAACAAATGTTTAGTTTATATACATCATGGTGTTTGGCAATTCTGTACATGACATGATGTATAGAAGCAACTAAACATGACAAGATGTTTAACACCGATACACACTGAGAGAAATGTTTCATTGCAGCCATAAACAATTGTTCGATCCATCTGTTTGGTCATGGGCATCAAATTTTTAGTCACAGCAACTAAACCTTTGGTTAGAGCAACCAAAATTTCGGTTACAGCAACTAAAATTTTGATGCCTATTACTAACCGGGACCGACCGAACACAATTTGATTATGAGTATCAAGATTTTGATGGCTGCAATGAAACATTTCTCTCAGTGCACTTCGTAAATGTTTAGAGTTTAAATATTTTGTGATGCATAGAGGTATACACTACTTGGGCAAGGCATTACATGGGAAAGCATAGGGATACCACGCTGCGCCAAGTGTATAGTCAACTGAACACTTGTAAAGTGTTTAGAAAATTTACATCTGCTGATGTAAAGTTTGAACTAAACATGATCTGGTGTTTAAATATTAAACATTGGCAATTAAACATCAGGTGATGTTTACAACTATACTTTTGTTTTACCAGTGTATACGCCCCTGCGATGGACCTAAGTGGCGCAGGAGAGTGTGTAGAATGGGTTGCCCGTCCTGCACGGCGTAAGCGGCCGGGCGGCGCGGCGCTGTGTCCTCTGGGCGGCAGCCCGTAGCCCGTGTAGTGGGCAGGGCCGGCAGGGCCGGCAGGGCCGAAGGCAGGTCAGAGTCGGGCTGTCCGAGGTCAGAAGCGTGTGAGCAGAGCGGAGACAGAGAAAAGGCGTCGTCGTCGTCCCCAGGATCATCCCGGGATGGGACTGCATCCAGACCGTACATTCGCAAATCCCGCTGGATGCCGGCTGGGGCCGCGGTACTCTCAGGCTGTAGAGGCTGCAGGCGAGGGCTGGGCGTATAGCGACCGCAGCGCTGGGACTCCTATACCCGCACCCGCGCGACGCTGCTGCCCTCACCGCGGCGGCCGGGTAATGCGTGAACCTCCGGCGGTCCAGAGGAGCACGCGGGGCTTCGCGTGCCTCCCGCCAGATCGCGTCGGCCTCAGCATCCCGGACGATGCGAGATGAGAGACGCCCATCCGACCGCCTCGGCCCCACCTGCTGTCGCTGTCCCCGCCGCACCCCGCGGGCTGCCGCCGGGCACCTGAGCCTGCCTGCCGACCGATTCAGAAGATCGCTCTCATCCCTCCGTCCTTGTTGCACCTACAGCGGTGCCCTATGCTGGTCATGGTAGTGATCCGTGAGTGCGACGAGGACAGACGTACGAAAGCGATCTTCGGAATCGCTCGGCAGAGCCACAATGCACCTGTCCTGTCCGTGCCCCTGGCGCAGGACGCAGCCCACAGGAGGTGCTGTTGTAGACTATGCGACCCACCCAGGCTTGACCTGCCCGCCCCACCCGCGCCGCGCCGGGCCGGGCCGGGGTCAGATCCGGAGTTTTTATTGAATCGTACGACAAAAGCGCCTTGCGCTGGACTGTCCCGCGGGTCAACCAGTTGGACCAGTGCACCACCTGCAGCTGCAGCCGCCAAACCCTGCCCACTGCCCTCCCGGGTCGTGTCACCCGCCCGCGTCCTGTAGCGCCCGCGGGGCCCCCAGCTGGCCGCGAGCACCACCTGCAGCTGCGGGCGCCAGGCCCTGCACACCCGAGTCGTGTCACCCGCCCGTGTCCTGTAGCGCCCGCGGGGACCGCAGCTGGCCGTGCACCACCTGCAGCTGCGGGCGCAAGGCCCTGCATAGAGTCCTAGAGTGACACTCTAGGACTCTAGCCCTGCACACCCGGGTCGTGTCACCCGCCCGTGTCCAGTAGCGCCCGTGGGGACCCCAGCTGGGCCTGCACCACCTGCAGCTGCTGCCGCCCGGCCCTGCCCACCCGGGTCGTGTCGCCCGCCCGCGTCCTGTGGTGCCACCGGGGCCCCAAGATGGGTCTGCACCACCTGCATCTGCAAAGCACCCAAGCTCTATCAGCCCGATTCATGCCCCACCCTCATAGACCTTGAAGAGTACTCCGCCGACTCCGCCCGGCCTGACCAGCACATGGACAGCGCCACGCCGCGCATAACACCCGGCAGCCACTTCCGACATGAACCTCTCCGTGACATACGCCCCGCCGCCGCCACCACCACCACCACCACCACCACCACCACCACCACCACCACCAAGAACAAAGGCCCCGTGCGCAGCTCTGCAGGGGCGTTTGCTGCATAAGCGCATAAATTCTCTAAGCAGCGGCAGCCATTACGATACGCCGGGCAGGGCAGGGCCGGGGCCGCTCAGGGGTCGGGTCAGGCAGGGTCAGGTCCGGGTCGGGATTTCCTCCACAAGTCATATGAGCCGCTTCCTCGAGATGAATGCCTCGCGGTGGTGCGGGCGCGGCAAGCAGCACGCGGGGCCACCCAGGAGCACGCGTCGTTCTCGCGACATACAGTCCCACTGCAGGACTCTCGCGGTCCCCTCTCGTTCCCGGCAAGCAGAAACCGCCGTCGTCAGCGCGTCCTGAAGGCGTCCTGAAGACGTCCTGGAGGCGTCCCGGCGGTGCCCTGGCCGGCGCTACGCCGCGCAGCGTTCTCGGTCGCGCCAGGGGCGTATTAAGGTCCGACCGACAGGGGCGGTGCCCTTCAGGTTGCCTACATACAGGGGTTTTGTAGCACAATTTGCCTTCCTTTCAGGCGGCTGTCTAGAGGCCTAATACGCGCCTGGGTCGCGCATTTCCATTTCTCCAGGTCGGCCTCATTACTGCAGGCAGAATCCGCACGCATTATAGCACCCCGTTGCTCGTAGAATAAGGGAGAGTGCGGCTGCGGCTGCGAGCGGGGTTGTTACTGGGACGAACCCCGGCTGCTGCTGCTGCAAGCGCCTTGTTCGCCCTGTCCTGGAGGGTCACGAGGGAGCTCCTCGCAATAGTCTCGAAAGGGCACTTCCGGGTCGAATCTCAACGGTTCAAGATCAAAATCCGATATATCTATACATAGATAGAGTTTCTATTGAGTCTCGGATTCGAACAACTGCGAGCCGACCCGGAAGTCACCCGTTCGAGACTATCGCGTGGAGCTCCCTGGGGTCGTACTAGTCGTACCCATACTACGTGACCGATCTTGGGGGAGAGGGGGATTGGCAAAGTTTTACGATCGGTCACCGGGGGGAGCGCGAGTGAAAGTCATGTAGTATTTTCGCAACAACATTTTCGGGTGCATTTCGCGCGCGACACGTTTGGAGGCTTCGTCGCTCTTTTAACTTTTTAGTATTTCCTCAAATTTGTACTGTAAACCATACAAAAATAATTTTGATTGCAAAACAAACAACCATACTTACTGTTGCTTTTTTTTTTAACAATCGAAGGGTTTTCGTGGAAAACTGGAAGGTTTTGCCAAATGTGTTGAAATATGCAAAAAAAAATAATAAAAAAATAAATAAATAAATAAATAAATAGCGATTTCGAAAATACTACGTGACTTTGGAGGAGGGGGGGGGAGGGGTCAAGCCAAATACCACGATAGGTCACAGGGGGGGGGGGTCAAAAAACCGTCAAAATCGGTCACGTAGTATGACTTGACTTGAGAGAACCAGGTCACAAATGACATCTAATGACCTTCCTCCTGTAGCGGGCCGCGGCTGCGCGGCGCCCCCAGCAGGGAGTCTCTCAGCAGCAATCGGCAACTATCTCGTGCTGTTGTGCGTTTGCCGGTCGCTGCCTGTTGAGGTCCCGTCGAGGAAACACACGCGCGCGCGCGCGCGCGCACACACACACACACACACACACACACACACACACACACAGACGCACACATCCCCACTCAGACTCGCGCAGAAAGGGGAGGTGCGGGGAAGGGTGGGGGGTGCTGCCTAATGAAAACTGGTGTTTGATTTGTGCCGTCCGGTGCGGCGGTGCGGTGCCGGCTGGGTGCGGGTTGGGCCTGGCCAGGAGGGACCGGACGAGCAGGGCAGGGCAGGACAGGGCACGACGTCCTGACGGCCAAGTAGTGAACGGCACCCAATCAGCAGCAGTGTTTGCTCTGTAGATTAGCAGCGGCGGAGGGGACGAGAGTGGAGGGGAGGGGGGAGGGGAGATCGCGCAGGTCCTGGAACATCCAGGAGGAGAGGACGAAAGTCGCAGACCCCGACCCGGCAGGCAGACGCTTTACCAGCAGGCTGATTCCGCAGCGCGCCGTGAGTGATTCCTCTCTCTCTCTCTCTTTCTCTTTGCGGCTGGGCCATTGAGGAGGAGGTGTCGCGGGGAGCACAAGCTGAAAACCTATTCAGCTGGTTCCTCTGCCACCGCCTCTCTCGCTCACTAGGAGTCTGCCTGGATGAGAGGGCACCCTGTCTCTCACGCACTAAACGAGCGCACCTACGAATGCGTGCACCGGAATAGCTCTTCAGCTCATGAGGTCCGAGAGGGTTCCGTTTGAAAGGCTCCCATGAGGTGAGGTGCGCATGAAGGGCGCGGTGTAACCCCTCCCCCCCCCCTCAACCCTCTGGGTTATCTGTATCAGCCGCCGCGTGTCACCTATCGCCCCGGCACACGTATGGTCGCACACGTCGTCGATACGAATGTGGATCTGAAGTGGCCTGGTGCTAGGCTGTGGCTGGGGCCGGGGCCGGGGCCGAGGGGCTGGGGGCAGCACAGTGCCATATCGACCCCGGCGCGGGTATGCCACCTGCCCGCCACATGGCGCCTTGTGGCGTTAAGCCTACAAGCGCCCCCCCCCCCCCTTAAAAAAGGACAAAAGCCATTGGATAACTGTAAACGGACAGTGCGTTACATTCTAATAAAGATGAGAGGTTTTACAAAAGAATTAAGTATCGAATACAGGACGAAAATAAAGACCCAAAGATCCAAATGCTCGAGCAGAGGCTTTGGTGGAGGTGCCTCGGTATCACTTGTGAGTTTTGTCAAAGAATTGTTAAGAAAAGGTAGCAAATATTACTCTATTATCCCAACATTTTATTAGAAGATTTAACCAGCTAGGGACTTTGCTCCCCGTGTCGATTCGGAACGTACACAATATCAAAACGATACGATGTACATTTTATTCAAGCGTGTTTTGGGCACGTTTGGATGATAAAAAAGCAACTGTTTTCGGTAAGTTGTTCTTCACCTTGTTCTTCACTTCGCTAATGCTGAAAGAGTCTATTGTTTTGAGCAGTTTATCTGCTCTTGACCAATCACAGCTCAGAACAAAACGCCGTCCTGTTATGTTCCTGGCGTGTCCTGTCAGCAGCGTTGCGGCCAATAGGGTGATTCTGCACAGTGGTCTCGTCTCCCTATCCTTGTCACACACCTCATAATGCCTCATGGGGTACGGTAATAAGGAGCAAGAGAGGGGACACGACGAAATCAGCCTGCAAGTTAGTCCTCCAAGGCGCTCCAACGTCGGTTCACATGGGAAAACAAAGGTGCTATCTAATGCCTTTTTCGAGGCGTCAGAGGAACAGTGCCTTTACAAAGGTTCTACTGGCCTCTAAAGGTGCTGTTTTAGTGCCTTTCCAAAGGCGCTATTGCAGTAGTGCCTTTGAAAGGCATTATATCGCACCTTTGCTTAGAATTGTATGGGGAAAATTACGCCAATGCGTACGATCAAAGGTAAAAGGCAGTCAGCTCAGCTCGAAATAATAATTCTCCCACGAGAGTGACCCTCGTGGTCTTATCAGTGACACGCGGTGCGCGTGAGAAATACAAATACGAATCATCCGCAACAGGCTCCGGGGCGGGGGGCGGCGCGCGCGTGGCCGGGCCTAGGGGTAGTGGCGGGGGCGGCAGGTGCTGCCTGCAGGGGCGGGGGCAGAGGAGGAGACGGTGGGTGATAAGGAGATCAATCGCTCTGATCAGACCCGCACTCACACGATTCGACACAGAGTCAATCAGCGCAAGGCATCTCATTCCTCGAGATGAAACCGCAGCAAGCAGGCGGGCGCCAGGGATCCTCCTTCGGCATCCCCCCTCCCCCCCCCCTCCGCCCGCTCTCCCCCTACCCTTCTCGCATGCGTGCGCTGCCTCGCGACACGTCGCCCCGCTGGTCACGTGCCGTTTGAATGATGTCGTCCGTCGTCCGCCATCGATCAGAAGAGGAGCAGGAAGGAATGGAGGAAAAGGGGGGGGGGGGGGATAACACTAAAACTTGACTGCGTCACCGTGCGGCCCGAGCTCACCCCGGCAGTGCGGTCCAGCAGACTGATTCAGAAAGACCGCCTTTCTCGCTGTGTTTCTCGATATCTTCTGGATCAGTCAGTTGCCAAAGTGCTCCGCATTCCACCAGATTTACAGGATCCGTCGGGATCCGTCCAACGCGCGTGCAGCTTTCCCAGGCTGCAGCGCTCCTATTCTGACTCAACGCCTCACTTCCGTACAAAACCTCCTTCAATAGATCATTTCGGTAAACCGAAAAGAATGAAGAACAGAAAGAAGCAAAGCGTAGTATGGCAAATTTATCATGTGCCGTCTCTTTCATTTCAGCAGTTTTAGAGAAATAATACTATCCTGCTGCGCATTTGACATAAAATTAACACTTTAGACGTTGAGTCATTTTTAAACAGTCCCTTGTGGCACACTTTACCTGTAGGTAAAGATTTCCGTTCAATGCCTGCCAGCCCAGCCCAGCCCGCCCAGCTCTGCAGCTACTGGTGAGCCTCAAGCTCATTTTTAGGCACGAAGTAGCCTTATGGTTTTGTGTCAGGATGCGATTTTTTTTATCAGCACGGCCCCTTACCTAAATCCTGATTTTTCTATACGATTTTCATAAGACTTGGCAGAGAGGTAGAACTCGATCTCCTTAGTTCACTGCTAAAGTGCCAGCCCAAAGTTAGCGACCAATTTTGAGAAATTTCGATCTAAAATCTCCGTTTCTATGGTAATACTCGACTTGTCTCGGGAAAGCAGCGTGGAAAGGGGAGCCGAGCCGAGTCGCCATTGTTGCGGCTGCTCGACCCTCGGCGCAGCGCGCAGGGAAGGAGGACAGCGGCCGGGGACTTGTTGATTCAACTCATGCACAGTAGTTCAAAATATTAAATTTCGAACGACACGTTAGAATAAAAATGTAAAAGCGGTGTTCGAATGCCCAATGCACAAGGAGCATACAATTCAAAAATCAAGCTAATCGGACAATTTTTACAGAGAGAATGACTTCTAAATCGTTTGAGCTAGAAATCTAAAATTTGGCATGTGACCCACTGAACTAGTGACCCTGAGATAAAACAAATTCAATAACATAACCCATAAAGATAGAAATTTTTAAGTAAATTTCTGCATAAACCATCATCTACCGAAATATTTAGTGAAACAAAAACATTAACGAACTTCGTGCCTACCAGGATTTCCTGAAATCGTATTTTTTATTACTTGAGTGAAAGTTCATATTATTTTCTTAAGTCTTTATATTTGTAAATACAGATGAAACCTGGCATACCAAAATACAAACTGACTGGAGATGTAATTATAGATGCTGTGACAGCATGGGAACACAGTAGTCAGTCTGCTGTTTCTCATATAATTAATATTCAACTAATTGGATTGCAATGGTGTCCTATATGTTCCTATGCCTCTGGTCATTATGATGATGTAAATAACTCAATTTCTGTCGAGGTGCTATCCAGGGGGTGCACACAATGATCTACCAAAATATGTCCTACCGTCGTAAAATAAATTAAAGGAAAATTAAAGTGAAAGAATGCTGTTTTTAAAACATCTACCAATATTTGTTCTACCAGAATAAAAGGAAAAATTAAAAATCAGAAAGGAATAATAAAAATATTATTTGTAAAAATCCTGGTGCAGTGGGGAAAAATGCAGAATAAAATATCCTTCCAAAAATATTTTAAAAAATCCTCAGAAATTTATTTTTTTTCTTAGTAGTTTTTAAACGTTTGGTAGATGATTAATTGGTAGGATATTTTTATCCTGCATTTTCCCCCACGGCACACAGTGGAGTAAAGTCGAACAAAGAGGGTCATAGCTAAAACATGCTGGGAATTGCACAAAAATTGGTTTGTGTTTGGGGGAGCGGGGAGGTTGAAGTGTGCTTGATCGGTTGCTGATATCCGTTAGCACCTCCCGGGCCATCCTTGGGGGGGGCATCGGGGACCTCACGAGGTCGCCGATGACGCCCTGCTTGAAAATTCCTATCCTGAGATTGTCGAGGGTCCCCGATCGATTCCCGGTGTCCGTTCGCACCTCCCGCGTCATCCTGGGGGTGTCATCGGAGACCTCATGAGGTCGCCGATGACGTCGTCCTTCTTGAAAATTCCTACCCTCAGGTTTTCGAGTGCACCCAATTGATTCCCGGTGTCCGTTCACTCCTCCTGGATCAACCTGAGAGGAGTGTCATCGGAGACCTCATAGACCGAAATAGGACATATGATTTGTTGCATAATGGTGTCGCGCATTGTGGCCACTAGTGGCGTACTGGTGCACGCCCAAGGCAGGCCGTCATCTGCAACCCAGTGGCGGATCCAGAGCCAGCCTTTGGCAAAGTATTACTTTTTGCCTACCTTTCAGGCGGCTATCGAGGAGCCATGCAAAAGGCCTGTCGCCCCTGGATCCGCGCATGCTGCAACCTCGTCAGGTCCTCATTGAAACACCCAGGTTAAATCGGGAGGTGCAAACGGACACCTGGAATCGATCGGGCCCCCTCAAAAACCCCAGCATACCAATTTTTAAAAAGGGCGTCATCGGCGACCTAATGAGAAAATGAGGTCTCCGATGACATCCCCAGGATAACCTGGGAGGTGCAAACGGACACCGGGAATCGAACAGGGACCCACGAAAATCTCAGGATAGGAATTTTCAAGAAGGGCGTCATCGGCGACCTCGTGAGGTCCCCAATGACACCCCCAGGATGACCCGGGAGGTGCAAACGGATATCAGAAATCGATCATGCACACTTCAACCACCTAACCAAACACAAACCAATTTTTGTGCAATTCCCAGCATGTTTTAGCTATGACCCTCTTTTTTCGATTTTACTCCACTGTGTGCCGTGGGGAAAAATGAAGGATAAAATATCCTACCAATTAATCATCTACCAAACGTTTTAAAAATACTAAGAAAAAAAATAAATTTCTGAGGATTTTTTAAAATATTTTTGGAAGGATATTTTATTCTGCATTTTTCCCCACTGCACCAGGATTTTTACAAATAATATTTTTATTATTCCTTTCTGATTTTTAATTTTTCCTTTTATTCTGGTAGAACAAATATTGGTAGATGTTTTAAAAACAGCATTCTTTCACTTTAATTTTCCTTTAATTTATTTTACGGCGGTAGGACATATTTTGGTAGATCATTGTATGTTACCCCGCTATCCAAAGCAGTTATTTCATTGGAGGTGAGGTGTTCTCTAAGCGACAGTCAGTAAAGTAAGTGTTCCAGTGTTAAAAGTGAACATTATATTTACCTGTTGCTTCTTGTTTCTGGATTGTTTGCAGAATTATTTTAAGGAGGAAGAGCACGAAGGTGCTATATGCGAGAACTGCTCATCCAAGGGCCTTAGGCATAAAATTATTTTGGGACGTCTTCCACCAGTGCTAACTATCCAACTGAAAAGGTTAATGATTTCAGTTTCAATTACTAAATTTAAATTTCAATTAAGTTTGTGAAGCTTTCTGTTACAACTGCTATCTGTTGTGCCTTGCTTGCCCTTTAATCAATCTCACTTGCTTTACTGTAGGTTTAAACGTACATTATCTGGCTGTCTTCAGAAAATTAACAAAATAGTGAATTTTGATAGCAAATTAGATCTGACTGAATTTTGTGTGCAATTTGTGCATAGTAGCGCCCTTTATGAACTGAAGAGTGTTGTCAACCACCATGGCAGGCGCGGCGGAACGGGGCACGGGGGGCGTTGCTGGCGCAGCCAGGGAGCGCCGTAGGCGCCCGAAGGGGGGCACCAAAATGTGTCCGGATAGGGCGCCGGAGGCGCCCTAAGCAGAGCGCCGGGGGCCCTACTGGGGGCGCCTTGAGCAGGACGCCACATGCGGGAGCTGAGGGTACAAGAGTAGAATAGAAACGAAGAAAAAGCGCGGAAATGGTCCACTAATGTCACATAATTAGTCCTACAATCTCTTTTTACTTCTCAATATATAGAGAAATTTTCTCGCTCGCTTCGCTCGCTGTTTTATTTTTGAAATGCCAGTTGTACGGCAATAAATTTACTCTTGTATTTCTGCACTAGAACTGCTAGAAATGACCGAAATTAAAGTGGACCGAAAATGGTTTTCTAACGTCACAAAATCAGTTTCATAATCTCACTTTCCATCATGAAAAATCAAAAAAATTTCCGCTCGCTTCGCTCGCTGTTTACTTTTTAAGCCAACTCATGCAGCCTACCGGATTTCCTGTTTTATTACAAGTCAGCATTTAATTCCTTAGCACTCTGCGTTTCGCCTGCCGTAAAATAGTTTCTCTGCCAAGGTTAGTTTTCGCGCTTCCCTCGCACGCTGTTTATCATTTTCCTAAAACTTTCATACGGCGGTCATCCGACATCGGAAAACAACACCTCAAATATTCAAAAATCTTAGTTGAGCAATTTTCTAGACTCTAATTCCAAATGTTAAAAAAATTTTCAATCAAGATTGTAAATGAAAGCAGATGATACTAAAATCTTATTTTTTTATTTATTTATTTACTTATTTATTTATTTTTTTGCTGTGTTGCGCCTCGCGGACTTCGAGCCATTGAGCCATTCATCAGTCCCCCCTAGGTACAATATACCCAGGGTACGCGCTTGGTTTTTGAACTTGGGAGTAAAAGCTAGCTGACACCTTATTATGTCTTGCACTTTTGTGTATTAAGGCGACGTTACGAAAATGTGCGTACGAATAATTTTATTTCAGCGCCTTCTGCACTTACGGGGTTTGGGTAGTCAGCCACCGTTACACATGTGTTTGGCGGGTCGACCCACCCAGAGTCTGGCACTCTGGCACATACTGCTATAAATGTGTTACACTCGGGAGAGCCGCGAGCGTGGCGCCGCCGGGCGCCGCAAGGCAACAATACCAAGGGTTGGAGCCTCGCCTGGTCCCTGCCTCGGCCCCGCTGGCCCCACCTCCCCCTCCCGACCCCCTCGCCTGGCCCGCCTGGCCTGGCTTCCCCCTCTCCAGGCCTGCACCATGAGCCTGCACACGCGCCGCCGCGCGCCGCGCGCCGCGGCACTGTGACAACCCGGCCCGCTCTATACTATTGCGAGAGTACAAGCCGATGAAACATCAATTCTCTTTAGTTTCTTTTTATTATATTTTTGCTGAGATGTATCATCTGCTAAAAAGATAAAATGTGGAATCGCAATGGTAGGGGAGGGGGGCGGCTTTCACACTGGAAATTAAAGTGTGCGAATGTCGCACACTTGTAGGTGTGCGAGGATTCATTCGTACACTTGGCCACGTAAACGTGTGAATTTTCCTAGGATATTCACACGTTTGAGTGGCCAAGTGTACGAATCAATCGTCGCACACCTACAAGTGTGCGACATTCTTACACTTGGATTTCCAGAGCAGAGATGGCGCCGAAGGCGGCCCCTGGCTTGCCCCCCCCCCCCCCCCCCCCCTGGCTCAAAAACGTTCCGCCGCGCCTGCACCATGGGCATTCTCTTAGTAATGGGCACTACACTGCCCTCAGCAAACATGTAAACCGGTAATTTTTCATTCATATTGATCCATTTGGGAATGTACCTAAGTAATTCAGTTTGTGCATACACAGTCCCCTGCTAAATTATATTTAATTTCAAGTATGCATTTTAATTTGTGTAACATGGTACTTCCTGTCATTTGTAAAGTAACTAAGTGTTTTTGGACTTCCTGTACACCTCCTGGCGCATGACGTTGCAGTCTAAAATTTTAACTTTTTTGACTCTCTTCCTTTTGTGATCCTAGGTGGTACAATTTCAATGATAGCAAAGTTACCAGCAGTACTAGTAGGCACCTGCGCACTAGTAATGCATACCTACTCGTTTTTGAAAAACAGCCTGATGTCAATAATAATGCCCTACCCTTTCACAATCCAGAAGCTTCTTTGAATACATTTTAAAAGAAATTTCAGCCTTCTGACTTGGATGTGACTGTAGGATCATAACCCTATAACCCCCTCCTCAACACGATACACTGATAGGCCATCAAATTAGAACTCGAAAACGGCCTGACCGATTTCCGAGTTAGACGGCTCGTTGGATTCGTCTCGTCAACAATTGGAAAGGGAAATATTATCAAAAGTACGAATTTCCCACTCCTCCGAAAAATTCGGAAAATGTTGGAAAATGGCCGATTTGGGGCGCCGCAAGGCCCGCCGGGGTTGTTCTCACTGTTTATGACTGCGAGAAAGACAAACATTACTGCGTCAAGGCTGAAGTGCAGGCTTCTTTCAAGAAAGTTACTTATGTGGTGTCTATTATGATTTCAAAAGTACAAGGTGCAATTTGCGACGCTGAATGCTATTGCAAGGCTCGAGCACTAGCAAGATGCTGCCATATCTTTGCAGTTTTGCTTCTACTATCACGACATATCGAGCGTCATGGACATGAAGGTATGTGTTATCAAAAAAGAAATTGTGAAAAATTTCCTTTTAATTCAATAGCATACAACAAGTTTCACATTTCATTGGTTCTACTTCTTGAAATTTAAAATAAACAACCTCTGCATTAGAGTTAACAGGAAAGGGGAAGATATACAATTTCATTCATCTACCTGCATAATGAAAAAGTTAAGATTGTCATGAATTCATGAATTACTCCATTTCAATATGCCTTTACTTTTCCAATGAAACCTTCATTGACTTTAACATGACAAATCAAAGTACATAGAGTGTAGTTGGTATTGCTATCTATGGTGATGCTGAGGGATCTTCATTCATTCGGACAACCGGCTTCTGAAAATTCACAAGGAATGCACTAATTCTTACCATTTCACTTGCGACTGGAAGCATTGAGTTTGGTATTACATATCTCACCAATCTAAAATCCTTTACTTTCCCAATAAAAATTTCTACAAATATTCTTGCTGCTGCCATGGCTCTTGAATAGATTAGTTCTCTCCCAGTAAATGCTTCTCGCCTGCCAAGAAATGATGGAATGTACAAAATCAACTTCCTTTTCATCACATTGGTCCTCCATATCGAAACCTTTGTCAGCCATGCCACCGTCATGTGGTTCAAGATAGTCCATAAAGCCACTTTCTTCAAAAATTGTACGATCATTTACGCTTCCCTCAAATCCTTCACTTATGAATGACAATCCACTAAAGCAGGAAATCCCCAAAAGGTATTTAATGGTAGGATAGGTTTTGTAGTCCGAGTAGCAGTTGCTTTGCTGCTGTAGGTTGAATGGACTTTGAATTCAAAATTCAGTAGCATCGATGATTACTCTCAAGTTCGGGAAGTCTTTGAAACATTTTGGTCTTCGCCCATTCTGGCTCTCTGTGCTTACAAACATGAATATTTCCAGTTTCCTGAATTGTAAGCTCATAAACCTGATCTATGTGAAACAGATTTTTCCAGCATGACTCTACTCTCACTGATATTGAAGAGTACTTTCAGGTCCCTAAGAGGTATTCCTCTTCTAAGTCTGAGTAGGGTGAGGAACATTTTGTCTTTGGGAGTCAAGTCTCCTTAAAACTGATCCCTCATAGGTGTCTTCCTCTTGAATTCATATTTTAATTTCGAACACACTTCATCCCCACCAAGGAACTGATACAATGTTTTAAACACTTCTCGTTTCCAATCATAAACAACAACGCGAAGCGTTATTAACCTAGCAGTTAGTCGACTGGCGTAAAAGCTACGCCACGCCACCTCCTCGAACCATCCAAACTCATGTTGGATGGTCCGAAGTCCCTCAGTGTGTCAGCTGGCGCGTTTTTCGGATCGTCCGTCGTGCATCATCCGTACACGACGGACGACCCGAACTTGCTTTAATGCCGGAACACAAAACGCATCGGCTGGGATTCGAACTCGCAACCTGTGGGTTACGAGTCCGGCACGCTACGGACTGAGCCACGGACCGGCTCAGTGGTATGTGGCATCCGTAGCAGCTCTTATGCGGCCTCTGAGCCGGCGGCCGGAGCTGTTCGGATGGTCCTATGGGATTCGGACCGTCCGAGGTGCCGCCGGCGACCCCGCTTCCGCCTGGCGGCAGATTTAAATATTTATCGGATAGTCCGTGGTGCATCGGATGATCCGGATTTGCTGTAATGCCGAAACACAAAACGCAACGGCAGGGATTCGATCGCTCAACCTGTGGGTTGCGGGTCCGGCACGCTACCGACCCAGCCACGGAAGAACTAAGCGGTGAAGGGCATCCGTAGCCGCTCTTATGCGGCCTCTGAGCCAGCGGCCGGAGCTGTTCGGATGGTCCGATGTGATCCGGACCATCCGAAGTGCCGCACGGTCTCTCGCTACTGTTTTGCGACGAGAGGCTCGTGACGGACGGCGTAGAGGTGAGTGGGATGGTCCGATGGGGACGCGGATAGTCCGAGTTTTTTTCGCTTTTAGGAGTTGTGCGGATGGTCCGATGTGATTCGGACCATCCGAGGTGCCGCACGGTCTCTCGCTACTGTTTGGCGACGAGAGGCTCGTGACGGACGGCGTAGAGGTGAGTGGGATGGTCCGATGGGGACGCGGATAGTCCGAGTTTTTTTCGCTTTTAGGAGTTGTGCGGATGGTCCGATGTGATTCGGACCATCCGAGGTGCCGCACGGTCTCTCGCTACTCTTTGGCGACGAGGGGCTCGTGACGGACGGTTGAGAGGTGAGTCGGATGGTCCGATGGGGACGCGGATAGTCCGAGTTTTTTCGCGTTTAGGAGTAGTGCGGATGGTCCGATGTGATTCGGACCATCCGAGGTGCCGCGCAGTCTCTCGCTACTCTTTGGCGACGAGGGGCTCGTGACGGACGGTTGAGAGGTGAGTCGGATGGTCCGATGGGGACTCGGATAGTCCGAGTATTTTTTCGATTTTAGGAGTTGTGCGGATGGTCCGATGTGATTCGGACCATCCGAGGTGCCGCACGGTCTCTCGCTACTGTTTGGCGACGAGAGGCTCGTGACGGACGGCGTAGAGGTGAGTCGGATGGTCCGATGGGGACGCGGATAGTCCGAGTTTTTTTCGCTTTTAGGAGTTGTGCGGATGGTCCGATGTGATTCGGACCATCCGAGGTGCCGCGCAGTCTTTCGCTACTCTTTGGCGACGAGGGGCTCGTGACGGACGGTTGAGAGGTGAGTCGGATGGTCCGATGGAGACGCGGATAGTCCGAGTTTTTTCGCTTTTAGGAGTTGTGCGGATGGTCCGATGTGATTCGGACCATCCGAGGTGCCGCGCAATCTCTCGCTACTCTTTGGCGACGAGGGGCTCGTGACGGACGGTTGAGAGGTGAGTCGGATGGTCCGATGGGGACTCGGATAGTCCGAGTTTTTTTTCGATTTTAGGAGTTGTGCGGATGGTCCGATGTGATTCGGACCATCCGAGGTGCCGCGCGGTCTCTCGCTACTGTTTGGCGACGAGAGGCTCGTGACGGACGGCGTAGAGGTGAGTCGGATGGTCCGATGGGGACGCGGATAGTCCGAGTTTTTTTCGCTTTTAGGAGTTGTGCGGATGGTCCGATGTGATTCGGACCATCCGAGGTGCCGCGCAGACTCTCGCTACTCTTTGGCGACGAGGGGCTCGTGACGGACGGTTGAGAGGTGAGTCGGATGGTCCGATGGGGACGTGGATAGTCCGAGTTTTTTTCGCTTTTAGGAGTTGTGCGGATGGTCCGATGTGATTCGGACCATCCGAGGTGCCGCGCGGTCTCTCGCTACTGTTTGGCGACGAGAGGCTCGTGACGGACGGCGTAGAGGTGAGTCGGATGGTCCGATGGGGACGCGGATAGTACGAGTTTTTTAGGCAACGAAGTTGCCTTCTAAGATCAGTCGAAACGTTAGTCAGTTGTTCTACATTGCCCCTATGGGACAAAAAAATCTGGCCCAAGGGATTTTGATAAAATTTACAGCAGTTATAGAATTGTATATTCTAAATGCAATTTCGAAGTTTTATCAAAATCGCTCTTACAGAAATTTTGGAAATTTGATTTGAAGTTCTGGTTGCTCGACTCGTCAGCGGAGAGAAAGAGAAACCTCCAAAGTCTGCGTTCAAACAAAGCTCTGCTTCAGTTAACTGCGCTAGAAAGAGATGACACCACTGAAATTCGCACGTGACCACCGTACCGCCCTTTCGAAACCTACTTCATTTTTACCGAAAAAATAACAGACCGCCAACCTCAGAGCCAGTCCTCAGTTTATGTTTTCAGTCGTAGATACAAATTAGTCTGCCTCTGTGTACCCTGTCAGTGCGTAGAGGCTCCCATAATTGTTTGGTAAAGGCCTGCAACATCATTTTACGTCGTCACTAAATTTAAAACTAGCAAAATATATTTTGGGTTGGTTTGAGTGGACACCAAGGCGGCGTTGTTTATAGCTGGCCCGCTCGGCGCCATGTTTGTGTCTCAAATGTGAGGTGGAGAAAATTCACGATTTGGGCTCTCACAGAGAGTTTTGACCTAATATTTTAAATTTCTATTTTATTTAATGGTAAGTGTGTGGCAAATGTGAAACTAGAACCCTTTAATTCTTGGCTGGTGGTTCGATTCAGTGGTTGCCAAGGCGCGTTGTTGACAGCTGGCCCGCTGGGCGACATTATGTGCGCCCGATGTCTGGCGAATAAAATTCATGATTTGGCTATCACCAAAAGTTCTGGCTTTGGATTTATATTATTAAATCCTTTTTGACTTTGAGGTAAGTGTTCAAACCAAGGGGGCCGTTTAACGCGTTAGCGTAAGAATTTTTTAATTTTATCACGATGTAGAAAGACCCGGTGGCGGCGCTTCGCCGCAAAAGGTGGCACCAGATCTCGTACCAATAAGTCAAGTTCCTGCTGCGACCGCGACCGCGCTTCAGTCGAGCGGTACGCACCCCCACCCTTCCCCGCCTCCTCTCCCCGCCGCCCGCCCGGCGGGGTAGGGGCTGGGGCCGTCCCCCGATTGGCGGAGAAAGGAGGCGGGGAAGGGTGGGGGTGCGTACCGCTCGACTGAAGCGCGGTCGCGGTCGCAGCAGGAACTTGACTTATTGGTACGAGATCTGGTGCCACTTTTGAGGCGCTGTGGCATAGGGAGCGCCGCCACCGGGTCTTTCTACATCGTGATGATGGCCCTTCATGGCCGCAGCCGATCTTGCCCAAGCGATAAACGTTTACAAGGCGAATTGAATGCGTCGTTAGTTGTTGTAATATACCTGCAGAAAACGTTTTGGTAAGTTTGACTTCAATCTGGTGAGCAGAATTCTTGAAATGGTGTACATTTACGTGTATCTTTTGCGTAAATCACTTTTGTTCCTTCGTATTGAACCTCCGTGAAACTTTGCCAAACGATTTCTGCAGGTCTGTAACTGCTATTTTCACATTCATTTCGGCTGTGTAACATTTCATTTAGCTAAACTAAATAGTTAAAGTCGCTTGGTGCGTTAAGGGCGCCTTGACGCGAGTTAAGTCGCGAGGTGGACGCGTGAGCCGTGAGCCGCAGATCCATCGGCCTTTTTTTGTTGAGTGCAGGTCCCAGCCTAGAACCACGAAAGGGGTAGGACTGGTCACTCTCACCTCAAACGCGCTCCGTTTTGTCGAAGGGGGCGGCGCCTCCCCCAACCTTCTTTTGTTGAGTGGAGGTCCCAGCCTAGAACCATAGAAGGGAGGACTGCGCACTTCCACCTCAAACGCGCTCGGTTCTGTTTATAAGGCGGCGGCGCCTCCTCCAGCCGACTGCGAATAGTGCCAGTTCCGAAGGCGAGCCAAGCCGAATCGGCATTGTCGCAGGTACTCGCCCGCTCGGCCCCTCGCTGCCCCTCTGCGCGGCGCGCAGGGGAGGAGGACCGGAGGACCGTGACTGGGGAAAAGGGGGAGGGCTGTTGATTCAACTCATGCACAATAGTTCAATTTTTTTTGGAAGAGCACGTTAGAACAAAAATGTGAAAGCAGTGTTCTTATATTCGTTTCACTACGCGCCCTTACTTCAAAAATCAAGCTGATCGAACAAATTTTACTGAGAGACTAACTTCTAAATCATTTGAGCTAGAGAGATCACCTTTTGCATTTGATCCGCTATAGTGACGCTGATCAAACCGTGAGATAAAACAAATTCAATAATATAATCCAAAAGGCTGGAAATTTTAAAGTCAATATTTCTACGCATAAACCATTCGCCTATAGTTATTTTGTGAAACTAAAACATTAACGTACTTCGTGCCTATTAGGATTTCGTGAAATCGTATTTTTTCGCTTTTAGGAGTTGTGCGGATGGTCCGATGTGATTCGGACCATCCGAGGTGCCGCGCAGTCTCTCGCTACTCTTTGGCGACGAGGGGCTCGTGACGGACGGTTGAGAGGTGAGTCGGATGGTCCAATGTGGACGCGGATAGTCCGAGTTTTTTTCGCTTTTAGGAGTTGTGCGGATGGTCCGATGTGATTCGGACCATCCGAGGTGCCGCGCGGTCTCTCGCTACTCTTTGGCGACGAGGGGCTCGTGACGGACGGTTGAGAGGTGAGTCGGATGGTCCAATGGGGACGCGGATAGTCCGAGTTTTTTTCGCTTTTAGGAGCTGTGCGGATAGTCCGATGTGATTCGGGCCATCCGAGGTGCCGCGCGGTCTCTCGCTACTCTTTGGCGACGAGGGGCTCGTGACGGACGATTGAGAGGTGTGTCGGCCTCGGAGAGAACGTAGGGTTAGGCTGGTGGTTCTCACGGCTCTGTGCGATGGTTGGGGCACAGAGATTGAAAGGCCCTTAGGATGTTAAGATTTAAGTGATTTGAGGAATGTCATCGAATTTTGTTGTGATATTTCCTATAGCATTTCTCTTTTGTTTTGAATGTTGCAGAAAATGAGACCAAACCTGAGTACCCTTTTGTTTCGGTATGGAGAGACCTATGAGGCATGGACGGACAGGTTGGGGCAGCCGGATGTTAAATGGCCAATAAGATTTCAGCGGATCGTCATCTCGAGGAAGACAATGTCTCTTGCAGACATCCCAGAGAAGGCGTGTATTCCTTGCATCCCAGAGCAAGCGTCGCTTCCTGACCACGCAGAGCAGGCTGTAAGTATTGAATTGCAGTTTCTGTGGCTTCTTAAGTATGGTGGATAGCCGTCATGATATTGTGATTGTTGCAGGCATCAATAAGTACGCTGGACGACGATTTAGTCTTAAGTGACAGTGCAAGTTCAGATGATGAATCAGCCAGGAAGTACCAGACGTCAAACATGGAGATGTTTGAAAGAGACATGGACTCGCTCTTGTACTCAATGGAGTCGCTGGAACCAGGACCGTCAGTCGTCATCCAGGGTTCTGCTTCAAATTTGAGTGAGTATTTTCGCAACTCTCTATGCTGCAGGTTTAAGACCGCTGTTCAATTTACTCTTTCTCCATTGTAACAGTAACGTCGACTCCTGAAATGAGAAAGCGAGTTCCCATTATGAAACAGCGCATTCGCCCTCGATCTGCCTGTTTTGATATTTCACCTGTGAAACCCCTCAAACGGCCTTTGGAGGTGAGTTCTGCCTCGTCGTGTAAGCGGCAGAAGAAAAATGAGGCAGTAAAGGAGGAAAAAGTAAAATTAAGAGCATTGATAGACTTAGAAAGGAAAGAAAAGGCACGTAAAAGGCAGGTCACAGAAGAGAAGGCAAGGGCAAGAAAAGAGGAATTGGCAAAAGCTACGGAGGAGAAGAAACAAAATAAAGCAAAAGCTGCGGACGAGACGAAACAGAAGGAGGTCAAAGAGAAGAAAGAATTAAAGAGGCGGAGTACAAGCATAGAAAAGGAAAAAGTTACAAAGAGAATGCGAGAAAACATCACTCCGGTGCAGGATTCAGAAGATGTCACCATGTCGGACGATGTATCTACCGATGGTAGTGCAGCAGCATCCAGTTCAGCTGGTGAGTGAAGTGCTGTTTGTTGCTATTACAATGCAGTGCAACTTGTTCTTTCTCAACTGCTTTTTTTTTTCTTTTTCTAATTTTATTGGTTTTTTTTTTCTTTCAGGAGATTGTAGCATGAAAATAGATGGTGAAACATTAAAGTTTGAGATGAATGCCAAATTGTTTGGTGAAAAGATAATCAAAACTATGATGTCAAAATGTAATACTCAAAGATCGACGCAGGCAAAGTCGACTACAGCTGTTACGGTAAGGGTATTGTTGAAATCAAAATGTGCATGACTTTGATCCTCACACATTTATGCTTTAATGGTTGTTTACTATTGCAGTTCCGGGTAAAAAATATGTCTGGTAAAACGGTACAGCATTGGTGTCCTCTGTGTGAGAAACATGTTGCCAATATTTCGACACATGTATCAAAGCCAACCAAAAAGGAGGCCGAGTTTCACGAAGGGGCTGATACAAACCTCCTCGTAGCATACCACAACCAGATCTTCACCCGCGGAATGAGAGGTCCCATTAATGTTGCAAGTTTGGCAAAGGAGATTTTAAAGATAAAGGATAAGGAAGCGCTTGTAAAGAAATTGAAAAATGCCTTCTCTGCGTTTGGTATTGGCACAGTCACATCAGATAGTGAGTCTTTTCCTCTGCAAGATATGTCGACTGTCTTCTCCAAGGTATGTAAAATTAGTGATGAAACACTATGAGGAGCTTTGAAATATAGTGTCTTACTCTTCTGTGATGCTTTTCAGGGATTCCCCAAAAACCACGATGACGAGGTGGAAGAGCAGGCGGATCAAGAAATAGCAGAAGGTGATTAGTGTTCTCTTGCTTGTTGTATACCAATTGTGTAAAGTTTTCCAAGCCGGTAGCAACTCCCGCTGGCAGGCTGATACCATGATCGTCTAAACCGCGCGGAGCTTGAGTTTTGTAAAGGTTCAAACAAATGAACGGAAAGGTTTTGCGTACTCAAACAATTTCTAACGTTTTCGTATTTTGTGTCCTCGTGACTTAGAAGGGTTATCGCAGCTTTTTTACATTCACAAACACGTAAAATAAAATAAAAGTAAAACTCGATAGTATGAGAAATTCAGCTACCGATCGGCTGTGCTACTCTTATTTATTAAAATTTCAATGTTTCCGAATGGGAAGCGCATCGACAACCCTCCTAAGCCACAAGCACATAAATAACAAAGACCAGACAATAGGTTTGAGTGCTAAAGACCCATCCGTTCGTCCGTTTGAACGTTTTCAAACACCCGAACGATCATGGTATCAGCCTGTAGGCAGGAGTTTCCACCGGCTGGTTTTCCTTTATCTTGTGATATTTGTTTTATCTATTGTGCTTTTACATTTTACTATATTGTATTAGTTCGTAATTGAAATCATGTTCAAAACCCCTGCCCCTGTGGGAGGTAGCAAGATAATATTGCTTCGCTACCACCGGTGTGTGCGAGGTTGGGGCACATACTACATGTGTTAAAGTGGAAAGAGGTGGCATGGCCGCTCCTCTTCTTCTGAGATTTGTTCTGCTATCAGATTGTCGATCTGATAGAAGGAAACAGTTTCAGAGGAAGCAGTGCGACCATGTCACCTCTTTTCACTTATTTTTTTTTTGAACGAAAATGTGTGTGTAGTGATGGCTGACTAATGGGTCATTTTATCTGAACAGATATTCGCTTTGGCCAAGTCTGCGTCAGGGGGTCTGCCTGGATGAAGGGCAAAGTTCATCTTTGTGGAGGCAAGTATAAATACAGAGCACTGATCATTAATACTGTATCGCTCATAAACTATTTACTGAGAATTGGTTAAGTAACATGTATTTGTTTTGCAGCGTCAGCAGTTGGCATTTTTTATAATGAATGGCTTGCGCATTACGTGTTACGACGACAGTACAGGAGGGACTTTGTAATTCTCCATAAATTCCGTGGATATTTGGGTGTTCCACTCGGAGAAGGCAAGAAACTTATTGTGTCAGGTTCCGCAAACATTATTCGTATTGTATTTGAAGAAAGGGACACAATGTACAGGGTTATGATGACAATTATATCCAATGAATGTAAAACAATGAATCGTCATGTATGAGTTTTTAGACTGCGCAGTTTTTAAATGGTATGTTATAATCTTATGAATGATTTTCAATGCACGAATAAATAAACTCCTTTGAAGAAAAACGGAAGAGACTTTTAATTACAATGTCGTCAGGGTGTGTCGGGTGGTCTGATGGGGAAGCGAATAGTCCAAGTTTTTTTTTTGCCTTTGAGGAGTCGTGCGGATGGTCCGGCGGGCCGTGATCTGCTAGGCCGCGGCCTAGCAGATACCCTAGTGTCTACCGCGCTCGGGAAGATAGCCGTCTGTCTACCAGCCCTGAGAAGATAGCTTAGTGTCTACAGCGCTTAGAAAGATAGCCGCTTGTTCGTAGGGAGCGTCGATATGACTCCCTCCAACCCAGAGGAATCATTTTGAGAAGACGGAACCCCAAGACCACCATCTGCATTGTCGATGTCATCAGAGACAGATTCTTGTGACGTAGGGGGCGTCAGCGCTTCTAACCGCCGCAGAGAAGAATAATGTTGTGCATTTCTATTGTACAGAAGGTATATTTGCTTTGAACCCTCCTCGTTAAACTGGGCTACATACCGCTCGCCTCCAACAACCCGGATGAATGAATCAAAGATCCTCGAGGCAGCTGCAATCTCTGCAGTATCTGCAGAGGTTCCTGACTGACCCATCGCTGCACCTGAAACAAAACGGAAATTTTTAGAACCAAGACTGAAAATAAAATGTGCTTCAAGCCAACCAACAAAAATGTATCAAAGTAAATGATGTTTGAGCTTACGATATAAAATTGCAGACTCAAAAGGAGAACCGTCAGACTTTGAAGTCATACACTGCAAATCATCCCAGTGCTGGCATACATAATTTACAATCTTGGCCCTCATCTCAGCTGCATGTTCGCCATTACAATAGATACAATGTGATAGTGAGTAAAATAAACAATTGCCGTCCCCCGGAATGTCAATGATTATGAATTTCGACCCATCAGCTAGTGACAGTGACATGATTTAAAAACAATTTTGCAATGAAATAACAGAAAATATTCCTTCCACAAACTTTTTGGCTTTACAAAGTGATTCTTGATAATTTAAATAAAATAAATGCTTCCTTGTTAGAAAAGTAAAAGGATAAGATCAATGTTACAATTATACTAAACAGTATTCGCTAATTTGTTCCCTGAGAAGAAGCCGACAATACCAGCACAGAAACGCTGGTACAGACTCGCAGACTTCCACTCAGAGTGAGCAGCTTTGAACACGAACACACATTCTCAGCCACTGGCGGCTCCAGGGGTTCGGGGGTCGGGGTTCGGTAGGATAACATTATTTGCAATGCGAGAATCCAAAAATTTGTTACATTTTAGATTGCAAATTTTTTTATCAAGTTAACGAAAAATAATGTCTAGATTACGACAACGTAGAACCCGTTTACAAATATTTGTAACATTTACAAAAGCTTTTAACAGTTACAAAAATCTGCATCAGTGTTCTAAAATTTTAAACATTCATTATAGTTTTTTGTAACAATTACAAAGTTTTGTTTCAAGATTACAAATTTTTGAATTTTCATCCTAGGTTACAAAATTTTGTTTCAAAATTGATACTAGAACTTGTAATTTTTTTTTAGAGTGCATCCTTACGTCTTCTAAACGCCCCTGAAAAGTTTCAATATGTCAGGCAGAGGTGTAAGAACAATGGATAAATTTAAAGTCAAGGTGACACTGTATAATACAAATGATGTTTCTGGCACTTACTGAAACATTATCGGACAATCAACTTGAATTTAAATAAAAAGCATCAGCATGCTGAGAGTAAAAAAAAAACCATACCTCCCCAGCCCAGCACAACTGATAAACTCTTGCTTCCATTGTCGATGTGAATATCCAAGATGATTTCGCACCCTTCGTAGCGTAGTTGGTTTCTAGTTTAACTTCTCCACTCTACGGGAAAATTACAACTACAGCACTTTCTTCTCGAAACAAATCCACAAAATACTGGGTGGACGCCATTTCCTGCAATACAAATAAGCCTGTTGGTCAGAGTCTGGCAACTCAAACGACAAAATGGACTATGAGACGGTGACTGCAACTGTCACCTCATTAGGGTAGAGCGGAACAGAGCCAAACGCAGCACACCGCAGTGTGCCATTTTCCGGACGGCGTCAGTGACTTCGTCACATGTGACAAGGTCTTGGTCGATTTTCCGGATGCGCTGCTGCAGGTTCCTCTACAGGGCCATCGTAAATGGGGTGCAGGCGCCCCGAATTTTAGAAGCGTCATCTTCTGGGTAGGTCAGTAAAATAAGACCGTTTTTAGAGCCTTCTAAATCTATTAAAAATACAATTATTTTAGGCGATATATTCAGGTAGGCCAACTTCTGGGTAGGTTAAATGAAATAGACCCCTTGGAACGCGCAACTCGTGCTCTACTCCTCCTGCAGTGGCGGGGGCGGGGTGGGCGCGGCGGTGCCAGTCGATAACCAGCCTGTTTTCCCCTTGAATATGCATGGGCACGCGCCTCTTCGCAGTCCCAGGACCCGGCCCGGCTCAGCCCCTGGCAGGCTGAGGTCAGGCCGAAACGGGCTACGGGCCGCAAGCCTTGCTCAGCAGATCCGCGGCCAGTTACCGCACACCCCGCGTCGCTCCGTCAAACCAGAGGGCAGAGGGCCGGCCCGGCCCGGCTTGGCCCCCGCAGCGCTCCGCGCGAGGAGATTGAAAACCAGCGCTCAAAACGCGCGCGTGCGCTGTTATTACTCGCCATGGGCTTCATCAGGAAGTCAACATGATGTCGTTTCCCCCGCAGGCCGGGCCGCCGTTTAAAATGTGTTGATCGCGTCATTTCTATCAGCGATCAGCAGCGATGACACGCGGGCGGGGTGGCCTGGGCTGTGCGGGGCTGGGCGGGTCTGGTGGAAAGCGTCAAAGGCATGCGAGCATTTAGCCGGCGATGTCTATCAGTGCGCTGGAACCCGGCCGGCGCGGCGGGGCGCGGCGGGGCGCGCAGTGACGGCAGCACCCTCGCTGCAGCTCGCCGCCCTGCCTGCACCCCACGGTCACCCCGAGCCGCGCTGCGGGGGGCGCGCGCGGCGGCGGCGACGCGGAGGGCGGGGCAAAGGCACAGGGAGGGAGCTGGGGGCGGCGCTCGGCAGCGCTGCGCTGCCCGAGAAGAAGAATGGTGGGGGTGGTTCGCGAAGAAGACCTTGAAGTAGTTCCACGGGGTGCGCGGCGCGCGGTGTGGCCGCGGCTAGACCTGGCGACGAGTATTGGTGTTATTGGCGTGCTCCGCGCGGGCAGGAGCGCGCGCACACATACACACACACACACACACACACACACACACACACACACACGAGAGACCGAAAACACCTGGCGGAGAGCCGTCAACCCTTCCCGGAGAGATCGTTGTGGTGGGACAGGCAGGTGGAGGTGGAGAGGCGCATGGCCGTGCGAGGCTATGAGGAGGAGGGGCACACTGGGAGTAGAGTCCTACTCTAACTGGGAGGAGGCGGACTGGTCTCCCAGGGGGACACGTCGAGGCGTACATCATGTGCCAGCTCCCCGCTGTTCAAGATAGGGGCGCATCCGTCGGCAAAACGAGCACATTTTCCGCGTCCTTTTGAGGACCAGGTCCAGGCTGGGGCGGGAGCCTGTGCGTTTTTGACAGGAGGTAGTACAGGTTAGCTGGTTAACTGAGCTGTGAAGCGGAAGAAGGGGATAAGTTGACTTACCCCCAAACTGAGATTTTTATGGCATTTTATAGTACGTTAAAGTCTTCTTGTGCCTACCAAATATTATGCGGATATCTCCCATAGGATGAGAGATATAGGGGTTTGTAAAAAGAGATAAGTCGACATAACTTGTTTTGTACGATAATTATCATGCATCAAAATGGGGTGAGTTGACTTATCCCCAAATTCATAAAATTTCAACAGAAGCAAAAGGAGTTAAGTAGACTTGACTCCTTATGTTGCATGATATCAGAAAAGTTTAGTTGACTTATACCCTTTTGCACAAAAAATACAGGCACATATCTTTTAAATTGTAACGCAGTACTATATGGCTGAGTTTTAGATTACAAGTTGACGGAAGGAGTTTTTATATGGTTTTAATTTCTGGAAAGATTTCGGAGTCCCATATTATGTTAAAGTTTAAAATAATTAATATGACTTATCTCCTTATGCAACAAATGCATTTAGAGTTAGGTCAACTTAACTCTTTTCGTCAATTTTCCAAAAGACTTGACTTCAAATTCTTACCCCGTCAAAAGAGTTTAGTTGACTAATGTCCATAAGTTTACGTTGGCAGAAGGAGTCAAGTCCTAAATCTCAGTAACGAAGCATGATATTGAAAAAACTCAAAGTGGCAGTAATATCCTATAGGAAAGCACATCCCATTTACATCATAACATTTTTAGAAAATTAATTGTGAATAGTTTTTTGATTTCCTGAAAAGTATGGGTTTTGGACTTATACCCTTCTTCTGCTTCACAGCCCAACTGTACCGTACGTTTGGGACTCGTCGTGCACTCCTTTTCAATTTTACCGCTTTTCGACCGCAGTCACGCTAACTGGCAATGTACTTTTTCGTACATGTGAAATGTAAACGTGCGGATTTATGTAAAAAAAATCGTGCAGAATTATGTAGAATATTGTACATAAATCTGTTTATTATTGTGCATTTTTTCGACATGTAATAAATTCTGCAGATCTATGCACAATATTTTACATAATTCTGCACGATTTTTTACATAAATCCGCACGTTTATATGCGTACATTTTGTGGTATCACGTAGGTTGATGATAATAATAAAGATACTAGATTGATGCTATCACTTTAATGGGCAGAGCCAGACTGAGGAGCATTTGAAATACAGTAGTGTGCTTAGGAGCCATAGTGTGTATAGTACAGTTGAGGGTAAATAATTGGTAGCAGAAGCAAGGTGTAGTAAACAATGGTAAACAATACAACATCTCCCCCAAGTTTTGAAAATTGCAAATTTTAAACACTGATAAAATTTAACTGTTGCAAAGCATGATTAAAATTAAATGACTATAGTATTGCTGGCTAAGTGATAAAGTTAATTCACAATAAAGTATTTGATGGCAAGTTGACAATACAAATCAAAATATTAATTACTTGGTGTGTCTACACGATTCTTAAAGGCTAGGTTAAATTACAAACATTTTCCTTCCTGGAAGGTGTCAAGTGCTAGAAGAAATGAATTTGGTAGGTACAATTCAGCAATAGTTTGGAGCAAAGCAAACATATGATAGAAGTGCAAATAATACACAAGGTCATAGTAAGGCAGGTAAACGTATCACAACTAGAGATCACAAATAGGTGAAAATTAGGTAACGTAGTCACATTTGGGAATCAAAGTTTGGTAAATTAATTTCACAAATCAAGTTGAATGACAAGTGGTCAATTAATTCAAGTGAAAGTACAATGTTAGGGTAAGGAATTAATTTCTGGGTACTCTTCTTCTGGATATCTCTTGCTTGGAACTGGCTTTCTGGACGACTTTCTTGTCGGCTGTTGGTCTGCTAATGCCTTCTTGCGATTTTTCTTACTCTTTGCAGATGTTGGTGTTTCAGGTCTGTTACAGCGACGCTCAGTGGTTTCAAATTCTTGCAAGGAGTTGACAGTCTCAAGTTCTTGAGTGGCGTTGACAGTTACTTTTGTTGGTGAGGTCACATTCGGGTTCATTCTTGGTGGTGATTTCGGCTTTTCCTCAGTTTTGTTGGCTTGGTTGGTTTCTTCATCAGTATGATTAGCTTGGTTTTCACTGATTTCAGCTGTTTTCTTTTCTGATGTGGAAGTTGTTCCAACGTCACTGTACCACAAGTAATGTTTTTTACTGGTTTCAGGTTTCTTTGTACTGAGTGGAGTCAATTTCGGGCTGTAGCTTTTCCTGATGTGCCTGGATGTTCTGACCACTTCATGTCCTTTTTCATTCTTTACCAAGTATGATCTTGGAGCAGTGGTACTCTTCTTAATGATGACAGCAGGTTTCCAATTGTTTTTCCTTCCATCAGTGATCAGGACAGGTTCTTTTTCTTCAAATCTGACTTCTTTCTTTGACGCTGTTCGGTTGTAATATTCTGCTGCTTTCTCTTGGCGTTGTTTTAGCTTCTCTTGAACTTCTGTTTGAACTTCTGGCTGGAGCATTTCATCTGAGATTGGTAATGTTGTTTTCATTCTTCTGTTGAACATTAGTTGTGCTGGTGTAGCATTCAATCCAGGGATTTTCATATTTCTGTAGTTTAGTAATGCTAATGAAATGCTGCTTTTGTCTTCTCTGCATTTTTCCAGTCTTCTTTTGGCAATATCCACTGCCTTTTCTGCTTGCCCATTGGACTGTGGGTAATTAGGCGAGCTGTACACGTATCTGAAGGGTAGAATCTCAGTCAGGGATTGACACTCGGTAGAGTTGAATGGATTATTGTCGGAGTAGACAATGTCTGGTACCCCAAATCGGTGGAATAATTCTTCAAGATGGGTGTTGATTTCTTTGGCTGATTTATTCTTCAATTTCAGGATTTCGAGCCATTTTGAGTAAATGTCTTGGACAACTAAATAATCTGTTCCTCCAAAATGAAGAATATCCGTAGCTAAGTGAGACCATGCTCTAGTTGGAATCTCTCGGAGGACCATTTCTTCTTTCTTCTTTTGTGGTTGGAATGTCGCACAAGTTTTGCAGGCATGAATCATGTTAGTTATGTCTCTGTAGAGACCTGGCCAATATACCGTTTCAACTGCAAGGGAGTTGGTTTTGGATATGCCAAGGTGACCATGGTGTAATTTTTTCAGCATTGTTTCTCTTAATGATTCAGGAATTATAGCTCTTGATTCAAAAAATAGCATGCCATTTTCTTCGTGAACTTTATCCCTGTTCTGCCAATATGGCTTTAACTTTTCTGGAAGTTGAGTCTTGCTGTCTGGCCAACCTTCATAAACATATTTTACAAGTTCTTGCATTTGTTGATCTTCTTTTGTTGCCTTTTTTATTTTTTCTTTAATGGGGTCTGCAACAGGTAGCAATGTGGTGACTGAATGAATGGTTGTTGATATCTTGACTTCATCTTCTGGTTTACATGGTAACGAGTCTCTGCTTAACAAGTCAGCGACATGCATCTGAGATCCTGGTCGGTAAATCACTTCAAGGTTGTACTTCAGTGTCTTGGTGCGAAGAGACTGTAGTCTGGTGGAACCAATTTGAGCGACAGATTTGTCAAACACTGATACTAGTGGTTTGTGATCGGTATGTACAATCACAGAACGTCCATAGATATAGTAATGAAACTTTTTCAGGGAAAATATGATTGCTAAGCATTCCTTTTCTATTACAGCATACCTCTGTTCCACTTCCGTTAGACATCTAGAGGCATAAGCTACTGGTTTGCCGTCTTGAAGTAGAGTGCAGCCTATCCCATGTTTCGAGGCGTCACATTGGATCACAATTTCTTTCTTCTCATCAAAGTTTGCAAGTGTTGGTGCAGTGGTGATGAGTTCCTTGATTTTGTCCAATGCTTGCTGATGGCAAGGAAGCCACATCCACTTGGTGTTTTTCTTCAACAGTGGCCTTAATACATGGATGAGATCAGCAAGATTTTTTACAAATCCTCTTTCATAGTTGAACATTCCAAGTATTTTCTGAAGCTGTTTCTTTTTCTTTGGTGTCTCGAGAGCTAGTATGGCTGATACTCTTGCTGGGTCTATTCTTCTTCCTTCTTTACTAAATATGTGTCCAACGTATTTAACTTCTGCAGCTCTTAGTTGAACTTTCTTGTGGTTGAACTTGATATTATTCTTTCTTGCTCTTTCCAAGACAGCATTCATTGCTCTGTCATGCTCTTCTATGTTACTGCCAAATATAATAAGATCATCAAAATAATTCAATGTATTTGGTATGTCCATAAAATATTTAGAGCACGCCTGTTGAAAAATTTCAGGTGCTGCGCTCAAGCCAAATGGTAATCTTTTGAACTTGAAGCATCCAAATGGAGTGGAAAAAGCACAGTGATTGCTAGAGTCTTCATCTAGGCAGCAGTGCCAAAATCCATTCTTCAAATCTAGCACTGTAAAGACTGAGTTGTTTGACAGTCTTGTTTGAATGTATTCTACAGAGGGAATTTCAAAGTACGGTCTCTTAATGGCTTTGTTGAGTTCTTGTGGATCGAGACATACTCGAAGAGAACCATCGGATTTCTCTCGAATCAGACTGTTTGAAACCCATGATCTTGGTTGTGGGCATTCTTCGATGATGTCTTGTTGAACCAATTCTTGAAGGTGAGCTTGAAGTTTATCACTGATTATTTTAGGAAGTCTTCTCGCTGGTTTCCTTTGTGGTTCAATCTTCTTGTCAATCATCAAAGACACTGTGTCAGGAAACTGTCCCGTGCCTGTGAAAACATCAATGTTACTCTCAACAAATTTCCTGATGTTTTCGTCAGAGATTTCTTTGGTGATATCTGGGATTTCATTATTGTGGGTCTTGATTGAGTGCACACTTGGTGGAATCCTTTGAACAAGATTTAGTGCTACACAGGTATGTCTGCTGAGTAGTGGTACATCTTGAGCTTCAATAACATAGAATGTCAGTTCTCCAGATTTATCTCTGCAGGTGATTGGCAGCGTGATTTTTCCCAGTATGGAGATTTCAACTTTCCCATACAGTAGAGCTCTTGTTTCTGGTTTTGAGAGGTCTTCTACTTTCATGTTTAGCATCTTGAGGTAAGACATGGGAAGGGTATCAATATCTGAGCCTGGATCTAACTTAAATCTTATTCTTTTGGTTTTCACTCGAATCTCTTCATACCATTCAGGTTCAGCGGACTTGGTGAGTATGCTATGAATTAATACATAGTCGTCTGGTTCAGTGTTCTTCTCTAGGGTTGTCTCGATTCGTTTAGTCACAATCAGGGAGTCAACTTTTTTCAGTGATGTTTTGCAGCATCTGGTAAAATGTCCGAAGTAGTTGCATTTCTTGCATTGATAGCCTTCTGCTGGACATTCACCAAACTTGTGTCTGCTGTCACACCGTTGGCAAGGCCTTTTCCTGACATTGTCAGGTCCCGGGGTTGGTTTTCTTGTTTTGCTTCGATGATGACTATGAGATCTTGACCTTGATCGGGATTTTGATTTAGATCTTGACATTGATCTTGATTGAGATCTTGATGGTGCAAACGATACAGACCTTGATCTTGATCGGTGATGATTTGATTGATGATGTCTTGATCTTGAGTCGTTCTTGTAGGGTTTGTACTTACTGGATCTTGATTGATAACTTGATTTTGATGGGGCTCTTGATTCGGCTCTTGATGTAGAATATTTGAGATGATGGATTGATGACCCATTTCCATTCTTGATGGCGATTGCTTGAGATACTTCATTCAGCTTTTCACTTTCTTTGATGGCTGACACTAATTCTTTGTAGTCTGTATGATTCTTTCTGATGATAAATTGTTGCAGTGCAGTGTCCGTAATGGAGTCTACGAGATTGTCAATAATCATGTGTTCTTGTTCTTTATCTTCAAATTCACATCCTTCGGAGAGTTTCAATAGTTCGATGATGTAGTCATCAATGTCTTCATTTTCTCTTCTTTTGCGATGTCGAAACATTAACCTTCTTGAAATTGGAAAATCTTTAGGTGACACTTGCTTGTCAATTTGAGCAATTAAAAGTTTATAATCTTTCTTCATGGCATCTGTGATTCCCCACGCTGGAAATTGGTCCAGTGCCTCATGTCCCATGAAGGCCATGAGGACCCCCGCTTTGATTTCATCTGATTGTCCTGATTTGCCACTTGCTTGTAGCCAGATTTCAATACCAGATTTGTACTGTCTCCATGATTTTTCTAATTGAGAGCCTAATTCAACAGGTTTGGGGGCTGGGATTGCCATCTTGATTAGTATAGGTTATCACAGATAAGTCAATAAATGAATTTAAAACAAATTAAAACAATGTGCATATCACAGATGATTCAGTCTTCTTTGTGTCAGAGGGATTCCTCCATAACACCGGCCTGGATGCCCAATTATTCTTGATGATGATGGATAAAGATGATTGATTCTTGATCTTGATAAACTTGCTTTGCTTCACTTCACTTCCGGCTGCGCCATGTGGTATCACGTAGGTTGATGATAATAATAAAGATACTAGATTGATGCTATCACTTTAATGGGCAGAGCCAGACTGAGGAGCATTTGAAATACAGTAGTGTGCTTAGGAGCCATAGTGTGTATAGTACAGTTGAGGGTAAATAATTGGTAGCAGAAGCAAGGTGTAGTAAACAATGGTAAACAATACAACACATTTCACGTGTACGAAAAAGTACATTGCCAGTTAGGTTGAGTGCAATACAGAGATTCGATCCACTGTCCAGCTCAGGAAGGTCGCTTCGCAAGCAATGGTCTCTATCGACCACCACCACCACTACCCCCACCACCATCACCACCACCCCGGGGCTCACTCTATCAGCCAGAGTCGCGCGCCGCGACCCGATTTCTGAGAACTGGGTCACTACGGAAGGCGGCGGGGGCCTCGACGGGGGCGACAGCGAGCTGCGAGTCCCGGCCCGCCCGGCCCCAAATGTACAGCCCGATGAAAAGGAAAAAGTGACGCGGCGAGAGACACCTAATTTAATCCAAGGCCAAGTGCGTGAGGACAAAGGAGACGCCGTCGACGAGAAGAGAGGATGCGCACGACCTCGACACGAAAACCTCATCCCTACGGTGTCCTCCGGAGGCCTCCGGCGGCTCTCCGGGGTCCCTCCGGGTCGTCCGGTATAGTCCAGTCAACGAAATGAAAAAGCCCACCGAGGTATGAACAAATTGTTACAAGAGGTTTTATTGCAGATTCTGGTAGAATGACACGTGCTGAACACGCTAAATTAAAGTTTACCGCGAAATTCGGTCCGGAACACCTTTTTTTTGAACACGAAGGGCGTAAGTGCAGCGCCGCGGTTTTTCGCTTATATCTCCGGTTGTTTTCATCGTAGATGGTTGCGAGAGGGCTTCAAATGACCGGAAGGGACTACGGAACAAGATGTCTACACTGGATAGTTCAAAAGCTTTTTAACCTCTACACTGTTAACGATTTTTTAAAATCTCAAAAAAATTACTCTCAGAAACCATATTTTTTCGATGTGATCCCGCCGGAAATTCAGAAAAAGTTTCTAGTAAATGTTGTAGCCTCATGTCTTAGCTCTCCAAAGCTCCCTCACGCTACTCTAAGCTCCCAATAGTCTCCGAGCTACGTGACTTGAAGTGCGCGCCGGGCGAATCGGCCGGCGCGGGCCCCATAAGAAATGCATGGGCCCGGCGGAGCGGCCGGGCGGCCGAAAAACGGGGGTGAAAGGTGAAAGTTGTCCGATCGCGGTAAAATTTATTCCTCAATATACTGATATAGATGCGCACCTTGTGAATTTATTTCACCGCCCTGCGATTTTTTTTGTAAGAGTTATTGCCAAAAAACTGTTTTTGCGACATACGACCGTTCAAAGTGGCCAAAGTTATGTTCAATATGAAAATATGAAAAATTCACCCCCCCTACGTCTTTTGCGAAGGTTCACTCTACGATACAGAACCACCCGTTTTCGATTTCCTCCCAAAACAAAGGCCCTGAATTTTTTTTCCCGAGATTTTTTGGGTGAAACACCTTTGTGCTTTTTTACATAAACGGTCCTGTACGGGGCACCTGCACGAACCCAAGGCAGAAAACTATATCAAAAACTTCCCCAAACCTTCCTGTATCCGTCGCTATGCCTCGTTTTACTCTCCGTTCAACGGCCGCCGAGCTGCAGCGTTAAACGTTCAGACGTGCAGCGCGCCGCGCCGCCGCCGGGCCGGTGTCGCGTGCGGAGGCGGCGCGCTGTCTCTCTCGCACTGCCTGGTGGCGCGTGGGTGGGAGAGGGACGGGCGATACGCTGTTTTCGGAGCTGTGCCTGTCGACTCAGGCGCGTCAAGGCAGGCGCAGCGCACGGACTGCATTCACTGTAAACCCATGTGTGTGAATGTCGCACACTTGTAGGTGTGCGAGGATTCATTCGTGCACTTGGCCACTTAAACGTGTGAATTTTCCTAGGATATTCACACGTTTGAGTTGCGAAGTGTACGAATGAATCTTCGCACACTTACAAGTGTGCGACATTCGTACACTTGGATTTCCAGCAGAAAATAAAGACAATAATTCAGACATTATATGCATGGATATGAGATGTCTTTTCACACGATACATATTTTAACACTTATTAAAATATTTTGGAAAAAGTGGGATAATTTATTGTAATACATCAATAACTTAACCTTCCCCAATTTGTATTAATTTTGAATATAATGCCTGAATTATTGCCTTTTTAAGCATCACTTTCATTACGACACGCGAAATGTTGATAAAATTCACATTTTAAAACACCAGATCTAGAAGTATTTAACGATAAACTGTCACTTCGAAGCGCGGTTAGCCAGTGTAGTCCGTGCGCTGCGCCTGCCTTGACGCGCCTGAGTCGACAGGCACAGCTCCGAAAACAGCGTATCGCCCGTCCCTCTCCCACCCACGCGCCACCAGGCAGTGCGAGAGAGACAGCGCGCCGCCTCCGCACGCGACACCGGCCCGGCGGCGGCGCGGCGCGCTGCACGTCTGAACGTTTAACGCTGCAGCTCGGCGGCCGTTGAACGGAGAGTAAAACGAGGCATAGCGACGGATACAGGAAGGTTTGGGGAAGTTTTTGATATAGTTTTCTGCCTTGGGTTCGTGCAGGTGCCCCGTACAGGACCGTTTATGTAAAAAAGCACAAAGGTGTTTCACCCAAAAAATCTCGGGAAAAAAAATTCAGGGCCTTTGTTTTGGGAGGAAATCGAAAACGGGTGGTTCTGTATCGTAGAGTGAACCTTCGCAAAAGACGTAGGGGGGGTGAATTTTTCATATTTTCATATTGAACATAACTTTGGCCACTTTGAACGGTCGTATGTCGCAAAAACAGTTTTTTGGCAATAACTCTTACAAAAAAAATCGCAGGGCGGTGAAATAAATTCACAAGGTGCGCATCTATATCAGTATATTGAGGAATAAATTTTACCGCGATCGGACAACTTTCACCTTTCACCCCCGTTTTTCGGCCGCCCGGCCGCTCCGCCGGGCCCATGCATTTCTTATGGGGCCCGCGCCGGCCGATTCGCCCGGCGCGCACTTCAAGTCACGTAGCTCGGAGACTATTGGGAGCTTAGAGTAGCGTGAGGGAGCTTTGGAGAGCTAAGACATGAGGCTACAACAGTTACTAGAAACTTTTTCTGAATTTCCGGCGGGATCACATCGAAAAAATATGGTTTCTGAGAGTAATTTTTTTGAGATTTTAAAAAATCGTTAACAGTGTAGAGGTTAAAAAGCTTTTGAACTATCCAGTGTAGACATCTTGTTCCGTAGTCCCTTCCGGTCATTTGAAGCCCTCTCGCAACCATCTACGATGAAAACAACCGGAGATATAAGCGAAAAACCGCGGCGCTGCACTTACGCCCTTCGTGTTCAAAAAAAAGGTGTTCCGGACCGAATTTCGCGGTAAACTTTAATTTAGCGTGTTCAGCACGTGTCATTCTACCAGAATCTGCAATAAAACCTCTTGTAACAATTTGTTCATACCGAAACATTTCGTTGACTGGACTAGTAGCCAGCGGGCGCACAAAGAAGCGCACAGTAAGGGCTGTAAAAGGACGCGCGCGCGCTGCTTTTGTCGGTTTGGGGGAGGGGGCTATATGTATACACGACACGCCCCATTCGACCCGGCACGGCCGCCACGCGCGGAGCGGCGCACTTCGCTCCGTACTGCTGCCGCTGGTGCTTTCTTTACATTGTTTTGGATCTGGGTCATTGCGAATGGTAAAAATGTGTCAGCGCCGCTGCGCCTCCCGAATGCGTGACGTAACGCGACGGTGCGCGGCAAAAACAAAGTACTTATCCGACACACCTAAACGCAGCGCTACTGATTTAAATATCGACAAGACAATACTTACATGGAAAGATGATCTGATTCGGTAAAACAAAGTTGTAAACGACACTGTGAGAAAAAACTACAATTTAACTACAATTTTTTACTGTTATTTCGAAGTACAATAAAATATTTTAGTAAGATTGTACCCGGTATAGGGTAAATTAGTGCTGTACGGTAACGAAAACCGTAAACCGTCAATTCAAAACCGTTGTTTAGTTGTATGAAGTACGGTTTTTCTCACAGTGGAGGCTGTAATTAGGTCATGTGTTGGATCCATTCCAATAGGGTATTTCGACGAATCCCTAGTCCGGAAGTAAGAAGTGAAATGGAGCAAAAAAAAAAATCGGAACCAGCAGTTGAAGGCGATCTGTTGATATAGGAGAGATATACTTGGTGACACTAAAAACAATTGTACGAAGCACCGAATGCCAAGTATATTTATCATGATTCGACGGATCGCCTTCAACTGCAAGTTCCTTTTTTTTTTTTTTGATCCGTTTTTTTTTTCTCAATTTACTTCCTGGCTAAGGATTTGTCGAAATGCCCCATTCAAACATTTTGAGATTTGATATAAACGTTCATAAAGCTCCCGCGACAGCTTTGCTCTGGGGAGCAGCGCGTGGTGCCACCCGCCGAGTCTCCACCCCCACCCTCCCCACCTGCGGACTCCGCGCCACGCCTCACCACATATTAGAGCCCAAAAGCATGAAGGCCACGTGGCACCGGGGCGCACTGCTGTTTAACCTACATTCCACCACGCTCATTGAGGGGGTTGGCTTTGTTGGCGTCCCCGACGGTGCCGTAGCGGTGTCACGGGGAGCAAGGCGGGGGCGGGGGACGGAGCGCGGTCTGTGGGGCCCGACCGAGTCCAGCCCCCCCAGCACCAGTGACCTTGCTCATTTCTGGGACCCGCCGTAAGGTAGCCTACTGACCACCATGCCGCGAGCGTCCTTCAACGCCTGCTCCCCGCCTCTTCGAACTTCTGGGGCAGTCAAAAACATGCACCAAAAACAGTGCAATTAAAAAAAAAAAAATCCTTAAAAAAGACCTGGTAGGCCGAAATACTTCGGTGCGGATGGCTTATAGAAATTGACTTTAAAATTTCCGGCCTTTTAAGTGATTTTATTAAGTTTGCTATTTTATCTCGGGGTTTTTAGCTCAAACGATTTGGAAGTTAGTCTCTCAGTAATAAAACTGTCCGACCAGCTTGATTTTTAAACTGTAGACTCGCAATGCGATGGTCATTCGAACACCATTTTTTAAAAATTCCAAAGTGTTTTTATTTTTATTTTTTGAAACACTGTGCATGACTTGAATCAACAGGTCCCCAGCCACGCTCCTCCCCACCCCCTCCCCTGCGCGCCGTGTAGAGGGGCCACGAAGTTATAACTTCATGGCTTTATCTCTCGCTTCTCATTGGTCGTGAGGTCGGAAAACAGAGGGTAATCGGCAAGCAGCCGATCCTTTCCAACTGCAACCTCACCTTAATCCAATTTAAACTTTCCTGGCCTAACCAAACCTACCCTAACCTTCTATTGACTACTTCCAGCCCAGTCCCCCATTTTGGCAAAAATTGACTGGACTACAATTCCAAAACCAAAGAGAAGCAACAGCTGTAAGTTTAGGGATGAGTTCGAATTCCAGGAGGGTTTCAAAATTAGCCCCCCGGCCCCCGCAGGTGGAACCCTCTGACCACCCAGCGCCAGCTGCCCTCCCGTGGCTCAGACGTGTTTCATTCTGTATGCATCGCATTGCTCACTCGTCATTGGTCCAATTATATCAAAAGTCAGAAAACTCCCGAGATCACATATCGTGCTAAGATCAAGTTTGCTCCCAATCCAAGCAGTGTGCTCTAGCTTTGAGCAGGGACATTATTGCAGGTTTTTCAATACGAAATCAAATCCTGGTCAGTTCTTTGAGATTCCCTGATGTAGCAGTCCGCGCGCCGGCGGCCACCCTCCCAGCCCGGCAGCGTTCGACTTGCATATTGAAATCTCTCTCCGACCCGGTGAGTTGAGGCGAACCGGCAGCGGCCAATCAACAGCCCATAATGAATAATGTATACCAGGTATCGGCTGCGCCGAGGCAGCGTCGACCCTGCCAACCCCGCCAACCCGCCACGGCCCGCAGCCCTGCAAAGCAACCCCGAACTGCTGCCTCGCTGCTCGCGCGGCTACAAATAATGTCCCCCTCTGCAGTGCCACACTGACTCCAAAAACACAGATTGAGCAAATTTATTGCCAGTTTCACCTACACCATTTCAGGCAACTAAATATTTTGAGGTGCTCCTACCAATCGCGTCCCGACGCAATTAGTATTACTAAACACTTGGATACTGTTAGCGGTGTATTTGTCCGCTGTTTTCCACTCGGCCGCGCCCGAGCGGGGGCGGGGGCTCGCTCCTGGGCAGTAGCGGCTGCCAGCCCCGCGCACTGTGCACTGCTCGCATTGTTACGGCCCGTAGAGATAAATTGTTTCCGAGTGGTTCCGAGTCCGCTTGCCCACTTGCTGCCCCAGCGCACCTGTCCAGAACTATCTTGCGCTCCCGCAGCGCAGCAGCAGCGCCCCTGCTCAGCCCAGCCGCGCCGCGCATACATTTTCGGTAATGAAGCACTTTCTTGTCACGTGACCGCCGCCACTGCGCAGCCGCTGTCTGTCTGGTCTGTCCCACCCCCTCCAGCCCCGCGGCGAAGCGAGAGGTTGGGGCCGAGAGGAGCATTTGAATATGCTTATCACTACCGTGCTGACCGACAATTCGAGAGAGAGAGAGAGAGAGAGAGAGAGAGAGAGAGAGAGAGAGAGAGAGAGAAAGAGAGAGAGAGAGAGAGAGAGAGAGAGAGAGAGAGAGAGAGAGAAGTATGAGGTCGATTTATCACCCTTTCTGGACCGCACTCAACAGTATGGCGGGTTGAGGGAGAGGGGGGGGGGGGGGCGAGCCTCCGCCGCGCCCTCCGGCCCGTTCCGTCTGCCGCCGCCCCGGCATCAAAAACAATTAAAAATTCGTCAAGAGGGAACTCACTTAAAGCCGAATGATTTGCATTTGTACTGCCCAGCAGCAGCAGCGGCGGCGGCAGTCATCCCCCGGGCGTCGTGTGTTCCGGTGCAGCTCACACGGGCGGAGGGTAAACTGCCGCCCTGATGGTCAGTCTGCAATTAACTAATTTGTGTGCATGCCCCGCATCCCAGTACATCTGATGTGCAATTTTTCTTGAATTTTCCTGCAATATGTTTGGGACATGCATTGTGGAATGTTCGAGTTATCATCATAAACCCTGTTTTTACTCGTTCTTTACCACCACCTCTCTCCTGAGTGGTGAAAAGAACGAGTATTGTTCTCAGTCGAGTGTAACCCTTAACTGTCCACACTTTCATCTCAGATCTCACAATTCCTACAGGCATAATAGTTATACCATTCGAAACTGGAAATGCTGGTCTTTATTCCAACAATGAACTATTTTTCAAGTTTAATAGTATTATTTTGAGAACACTTAACAAATTTTGGATGTTTTCATTCTAAGTCCATAACCCAACTTATAAGTGGAGTTTTCAATCTCAGCAAGCACAATACCCACAGACATTAAACTTGCGCTGATCTCAGCAAGAAGCCTTCCTCTGCATTGCAGCAATGAACCTTTTTTAACGTTTAATAGTATTATTTTGAGAACTCTTAACAAATTTTGTGCGAGTTTTCATTCTAAGTCCCCGAGTCTAGTCGTAGACCGAGTCGGCTCGCGCCAGCTCGCGCTCCTTTATGCGCCCCAACAATCGGACCCGAGCGGGAGGGCCGAAGAAGGCCCGAGCACCCGAGACGAGCAAGGGCGAGTGTCCCGGGAAAAACTTCCCCTGCACACACGAACGGTGATGAAATCTGAGATGAAAATGTCTTCACTCTACTCACATAACGTTTTACACTCCTACCTCTGTAGCACATAATTATGTAAAGAACGAGTTCCATACTTATCACAAAATTCATTTTGTGTTCTATTTGGCCCTTGTAGGCAACGGAGTTGCCTTCTAAAATCGCTGGAAAACGTGCGTGTTTTGTTTCATATGGCCCCTTACGACAGAAAAAAATCTGCTGAAGGGAATTCGATGATATTAAGCATACATTTAGAATGTAATCTAGAACATTCGATTCTGAAGTCTAGTTGAAATCTGTATTGCAGAAATTTTGTAAATTTGAATTGAAATTCGAGTTTCTATGGTAATGCTCGACTCGTCAGGCAAAATGAACAGGGGAAGGGGATATTTTTTCGTGGAGGGGGTAGGCCGAGACGAGCCAACACGGAGCGAAAGAGAAACCTCTAAAGTCTGCGTTCAAACAAAGCCAGCCTTTAGTTTCGAGCGCAAGAATGAGATAACACCACTGAAATTCGCACGTGACCACCGTACTGCCTTCTTTAAAACTACTTCAGTTTTACTGAAACTTGCCCCGGTTCTGCCAACTAAATGTGTGCCTCAAAGAATGAGTTCCAATCGTAACGTTATGAGAGCAGTGATTTTTTTCATTTTATTTGGTTGGCATGTTGTGTCAACAACGCGAAAGCAGGCCAAGCATGTCCGCCATTGCCGGTGGCTGATGTGCCCACCTCGCGACTTTAAATCATTTTTTAAAGTTATCGAAACGTTGACAAGGCGAACTGAATGCGTAAATAGTAGTTTTATACCTGCGGAAAACGGTTTGGTAAGTTTGACTTCGATCTGGTGAGCAGAATTCTTGAAATGATGTACATTTACGTGTACCATTTTGTGTAAACAACGCCTTAACTCCGCGTTTTCCCAATAGAGCGCACCCCCGTCGCGGCCGCGGCGCGCTTTGCCCGCTGGTCCTTCGCGTACCAGCGGTATTAGGTAGCGCCCCGGTTCGCCCCTTCCGTGCGCCCGGTGGAGGGGAGGTTATTGTTGACGTTTTCCGGCCGTGACCTCGCCGCCCAATTTTTGCCGTCAGAAGTCAGAAGGAAGGAGAGTTATCTAATCTCCTGCTCCTGTCGATTAAATGTCGGCCGAATTGTCGGAGAGTATTCATTACTTGAAACCCGCCTTATCAATTCAAACTTAGAATTATTTAGCCACTATCTTGACTATCGTAAACTAAACAAAACCAGTCGGTCTTCTTACAGTCTTATTCAACACTCACAATATTTTATTTTAGTTATAGAAACTCCGTTGTCTACCAGGATTTCGTGAAATCGTATTTTTTTAATTTTTTTTGTTTTTTAAATCTGTCTGCCTGTCTGTCTGTATTTTTCTTGTTCCAGGAACCTTGTCTCACCTTTGCGAGACCGCGCGGTTTGGTGGCGGACGGGGTGGGGGTGCAACCACCCTGTCACATCCGGTTGACTTTTCAGAAATAAGAGATATGTCTGTTTGTTGTCGCGCTTCATTTGCCCCGCAACCTTTCTGCCGAGCGAACTCGCCGCGCTCTGCTCTCCCCTCGGCCACCCACGCGAGCTGATAGAGAGGGTGAGGTCCTCCTCAATCCTTTCGCACGCGGGTGGGGCGCCTATCCGTATCCCCGGGGCGGGGTGGGGCTGGGTGGGGCGGGGTGTTATTGGCGCTTGAGCGACATTGCGGGCTGAGCGGGGCAGGGTGCGGGGCTTTGCGGTGCCCGCCGAGGGCCCCCCTATACCATGCACTTAACTGCAACGCGCGGCACACACAAAGGTGAACAGCGCACCTGAGAAAATGTTTCCGCGGACGAGACGGGACAAGGCAGGGCGGGGCGGGGCAAGTCTGGGGAGCTGGGCAAGGCGGGGCGATGCGATCGTGCGAACCAGTGCGAAACCTCAATGACGAGAGCAGCACTATAGACACTTTATCAAGCAGAGTGCTCCGAGCTGCGCACAAACACGACAACAACGGCATGACATCTAGTTTATACTGTTAGCTCAGGACGAGCGGGTGGGACAGGACGGGGCGCACTGCACACACCTGCCTGCCGCCGCGCGCGCGCGAGGGGGGGGGGAGAGAGAGAGAGAGAGAGAGAGAGAGAGAGAGAGAGAGAGAGAGAGAGAGAGAGAGAGAGAGGGGAGAGGGAGAGTCCGGGAGAGAGATAGAGCTTGTTGACAACGCCTCAGCTTATCAAGCACAATTTATTTGTTGTTGTTTTGTTTCAAAATCACCTCAACAAAACTATCATTTGTTATGTGGGGCGTTAATCTTCTAGTCATTGAGCGGTACGGGGCGGGAAGCAGCGCGCAGGACGCTCGTACGGCCAGAGGCAGCTAGAGGCAGCCAGAGGCGCCTGGCGGCCGAGCTGCAGACGTGTGCTCGAGCCCGGCCGTGTTTTAGCACCCTCATGTCAATTCCGGTCGTATAGGGCTCGTACCTGTCGCGCCTTGTCCTGCCCTGCCCTGCCCTACCCTCACCGGGCCCGGCCGGGGCGGGTGGATGGATGGAAAGGATTGTTTGTCCGCAATTAATTGTTGTATGGCCGTGCTGTGGACCTGCGGGAGGGACACCTGAGCCCCCGGCACCCAGGCACCGGCACCGGCGTGGGAAAGTGATTGACGCCTGCCTGGCGAGCACGGCGGCGCCCTGACTCTCGTCACCTCGCGCGAGCCCCACTCACTTGTAGGTGTGAGGATGAAGATTCGTCCTCTTGAAAACCGTCCTTCACGAAAAGAAAAATAAATAAATTCAGTTGGGTGACAATCGACTAAACTGCAGGGCGTCGTAACGTAACGAAACGCGGAATTAGAAACGCCTAAAAACGAAAACTAAATTCCAATTTTCCAAGCGTTTTTAAAGCGTTTTAGGCTTTCTAAAAGCGTTTTACGTGAGAAAACGTAGAAAAAATTTCAAAAACGCTTCAAAAACACCTGGAAAATTGGAATTTAATTTTCGTTTTTAGGCGTTTTTAATTCCGTTTCGTTACGTTACGACGCCCTGCTAAACTGGGCCAATTTAGCACCCGAGCTGAAAACTTGGCTGTATGAACAAAAAATTAGCAGTACAGCTAAGTGGGATTAGTTTTTCAGAGAGCAGTTAGCTGTACAGCCGTCTGATTCCGAAGATCGCTCTTGTAACTCCATCCTCGTCGCACTCATGGCAGTGCCCTATGTTGAGGGTGGCAAGGCCCCAAGAGTACGACAAGGACGGAGGTGCGAGAGCGATCTTCGGAATCAGCCTGCAGCTAATAATTTGCATGGGTGCTAAATAAATTGTCACGCACCTGCGAGTGTGTGAACATGTTCGTTCACTCTTGTAAAGTGCACATGGATCTTCATTGAGAGCACGACAGGCAGGAACGACCGAGATATTGCCGCGGGGGAAATAAGTCGCGAAAATGGTGTACTCTTCGTACGATAATGGACCGGAAATGGGTCGGAAATGGCTGTCAATGCTGAAAATAGGGAAAATGTGTGAAAATGCGCGAAAATGACTGTAAATGCATGATAATGGGATGGAAATGGCCGAAAATGCCTTAAGCTAAAAATATGACAATGCATGAAAATGTGTGAAAATACGCGAAAATGAATGACTATGTATGATAATGATGGAAATGGCTGAAAATGGTGGAAATGTGAGGTACTGCGTGAAACTGTGTGGAGATGCGTGAAAATATGCGGAAATGCATGAAAATGTGTGGAAATGCGTAAAAATTAGAGAACTAAGAAGGATGAAAATGAATGAAAATAGCTGGAAATAGTTGGAAATGATAATGTGGCACACTTATCTCCAAAGTTATTTCCCCCTCGGATATTGCGCTGGGAAGGGATTAGCGAAGAGGCTGTGATGGGCAGAGCACCTGTTGGTCCGCCGATTTATTCCGAAGAAACTCTTCTCGCTCTGTCCCTCTCGCACCTATTCGGCGAATCCAATGAGTGCGAGAGAGACAGAGCGAGGAAAGCGGAGTCAGTTGGCAGGGCCGCGCCTGGGGGGTAGGCCAACCGCAAGGCACGGATAGAGAAGTGATCAAAGAATGGAGGATGGGGAGCGCGGGTTTTACTGGGGAACAACCATCATAGACAAGAGGCGCACCTGAGGTGGGCAGTGATAAGTAACGGTACCTCAGCTTCAGCCCGCGCTGACACTCTGATAGCTCGAGTTCCTCCTAATAGGAGCTCGTGCCCTGTATGCCCCATGGGCCGCTAAAGTCCCAGCGCCTCTTCTCGCTCTGTCCCTCTCGCACCTATTCGGCGTGCTGCCCCCCCCCCCCCTTCACCCCTCCCCTTCCCTCCGCGCGCTCAGCAAACAGAGACCTATCGGGCCGGTGTTGTGCGTTGCCCTCGGTGCCGTACCCTGCGGGGTCCCGCAGCAACTCCGCACCGCGACCCAAACATTTCGAGAGCGATGGAATCGCCCTTATACTTCGAGACGCGCAATATCGTACCTTTTTAGCATAATTTTTAATAATTAATTTAAGTAATAATTAATCTAGCGTAATCAGCGTCAAACGTAGTCAGAAAAGCGTTGAAAGTCAGAAGTCTTAGTCAGGAGGGCGATTGAGCGTGCCTGTTCGCTTGCTTCCTTATTGCTCCTTCCGCGTCGGAAGACATAAAAGCGTAGCGCTGTTCAGGCGATATATATATATATATATATATATATATATATATATATATATATATATATATATATATATATATATATTAGATTTAGATTTAAATTTTAGATTTAGATTTTTTTGGGCTTGGCAAGGGACTTTCGTCCCGCTGACGCCTCACCCGCTCTCATAATATACAGTTTTTTTTTTTTTTTTTAGAGTTTAGAGTTTAACAGATATAAATAAATGTATAGATCACATTAGTGACAAGAAAACAAAATAGTGGTTACATGTTTATACACATGTACGTATACACAGCAGCAGCACAATGTCTAGCTATATTGTTTTAGAAGAGCATTTTTTATGTCAGTTTTCATTCTTTCAGGAGTTATGTAATGCAGATATTTAAATCCTTCAAACTTGTTCCATGCTTTAATAGAAGAAATTAAAAGAGATTTACCATAGTATTCAGTTCGATGTTTAGGAACCAAAAGCTGGAGGTTTTTAGATCTAGTAATACATACTTTTTTATCATCGAAATTCAATAGTTCATAGAGGTACTTAGGCTGTTCGAATTTAATAACCTTCCAGATACTAGTAACAAGAGCCAGTTCTAGTCTTTCAGATACTTCAAGCCGTCCATACTGGGAGTAATAGCTAGTGATATGATCAGTTTTCCTGCTATCTCCAACAATTCTAACAGCAGCATTCTGGGCTTTTTGTAACACTTTACAGGTCTCCTTGTTCATACTACAGCAAACAGCTAAACCATAATCTATTGTAGAAAAAATAAGGGCTTGTACAACATTTTTTCTTACATTAATAGGCATACATGTTGCATTTCTTCTGATGTGTGCTATGGAACTAATTTTGCTTGAGGATTTTGCTTGATCTTTCCATGACAGCGTTTGATCAAATATTATGCCTAGGTTTACAACTGTTTCCTTGTATGGTATTTCCTCATTATAAACTTTAATATTTTTAACATTACTTAGCATATTTAGATAGCTCCTTGTTCCAACAATAAAAGGCTGGGTTTTACCTGCATTTACATTTAGGTTATGCTTTTCTAAGAAATTTACAACCGAAATAATGTCTTCATTCACCAAGTCAACAGCATGGTTCACTTGAGCACTACTGCAATGGCATTAGAGCTGTACATCATCAGCATAGATGTGGAATTTACCATAGTTCAGGATATCTGGAAGATCATTAATGTACAGGGCAAATAACAGAGGTCCAAGAATACTACCCTGCGGGACTCCAGCAGTGATTGATTGCCACATAGAGCAACAGTTTGTACTAATGTACACTCTTTGAAACTTATTAGCTAGATAGTTAGTGACCCACTGCAGGGCACTTCCTGAAAAACCTTTACTTTTTAGTTTGGACACAATGCTGCACACAATCAAAAGCTTTACTTAAGTCGAGAGAATTTTGAATTGAATTTGAATTTGATTGTTTATTAAAGTCTTGTAAAATAGGATGTGGGACACCCCGTTACATCACAAGACTGATACAGTCAACGCTTGTAGCACATCGTGCCAAATAAGCATAATAGTGTAATTTATACATATTTTTTCAATAGGACAATTCTCATGTGTTTTTTAAAGGTAGCAGTTTTAACATTTACAGAGGTGATGATATCAAATTCGTTCCATAACTTGGAGGCAGTGATATGAAATGAGTTGGCATAAGTACATGTACGGTGATTTGGTATTTGCATTACATTTTTGGTAAATCTATTAGTGCGGGAAGAAACATTAGAGAGGAGTTTGAATTTAACAGATAGATAATGTGGAGCTTGAGTGATATACAACTTATGAGCCAAGGCCATAACATACAAATCTCTGTTGTCAACATATTTCAACCAGTGATATTTATAGTAATAAGGTGTTACATGATCAGATCTGGGAAAATTGTAGACAAATCTCAGGCAGGCATTCTGAACTCTTTGCAATCTGTTAGACTGAGTTAGAGACATGTCAGTGAATAATGGTAAACAGTAATTAATATAAGAGAATACAAGGCTGGAAACAATTCTAAGGCGGACACTCTGAGGCAGGCAGTCAAAGTTTCTGCGCTTCTGAGCAAGTGAAGAGAAGCATTTTTTGACAACACTATCAACATGTAGAGACCAGCTGAGAGTCTGGTCAAATATCACACCTAAGTTTTTAACAGAACTTCTAAAATCAATCAGTTCATTGTTGACACATACTTTGGGAATAAAGGTGTTGTCATTAAGAAGTTTAATATTTCTACTGGATCCCACAATAATTGGCTGTGTTTTAGCAGCATTAATTATTAGATTGTGCTTCTCAAGGTATTCAACAATAGCTACTGCATCTTGATTAATTAAAGTTACAGCACTGTCAACATCTGAACGATCAAAGTGGAGATAAACCTGCAGATCATCAGCATACAAGTGATAGCGACTTGCAGTTAAACATTCTGGGAGATCATTGATGTAAATGGAAAACAATAAAGGTCCTAGGACTGAACCCTGAGGCACCCCATTCACAATAAAGCACCATTCAGACAAAACAGAGTTGTCAACAACACATTGCATTCTATTAGTTAGATAATCACAGAACCACTGAGTGGTGATGGAAGCAAAGTTCAAGTTTTTTAGTTTAGAAATAAGTAGACCATGGTGAACTCTATCAAAAGCCTTGCTCAAATCAAATAATACCAGTAGAGTCATAAGTCTTTGGTCAATTGCTTCCCTTATATCATCTGTCACCTTGATGAGAGCTGTTGCAGTGCTGTGCAGTTTCCTAAACCCAGATTGACATTCATTTAGTAAATTATTGCTTAGTAGGTAGTCACACACTTGCTGATGAACTATTTTTTCAAGAGCTTTGCTCAGCACACACAAGATGCTCACAGGCCTGTAATCTGCACAAGTGGTAGGTGACGCCACTTTTGGTATGGGGATAACATTTGCTAGTTTCCATACAGAGGGAAACACAGCTGTTTGGAGGCTAAAATTAAAAATATGCTCAAGTACAGGAAGCAGTAAGTCTAGGCATTCTTTTAGCATGAATACTGAAATTTGATCAGGGCCAGTTGCTTTGGAAGTAATGCTGCATATGCTGTCCTTGATCTCATTTGGAGTGACATATTTGAAATAAAATTGGCCATCAGTGACAACACATTGCTTATCATAATATCCAATTGTAGTTTGAATTAAGTCATTGTCAAGATTAGATGCAACACTGATGTAGTGTTGATTCAATTTATCCACCGGTATTGTTACCTCACCATTATTATTGTTATCTTTACCAACACCAAGTTCACGAACTTTCCTCCACATCGACTTACTTGTGTAGCATTTAGAAAATGCCTTATCATAGTAGTTGGCTTTACTTGCTTTTATTAGTGATTTAATTTTATTTCTCATCACTCTGAATTTTTCCCAGTTTGCATTACTTTTGTTTTTTGCAAAGGTGCACCTTGCCTTATCTCTCTTATTTATTAGCCTCTTTATATTATTAGTTAACCATGGTGGTTCCTTTTCTCTTACATTGAAGGTAATAAACGGTGCACGTTTATCATAGATTGAAATTAATGATTTGTTGAAGTACTCAACCTTTTCATCTATACTATTATAGGAGTAAATATCCTCCCATGGGTGAGAGAGAATCTCATCAGAGAAATTTTCATAAGAAAAATTCTTGAAGTCTCTGTAATGTACAGACTTATTAATTCTGTTGGTAGTGGAAATATTAAGAATAGCATACAATAGGTCATGGTTGGAGAAGGCTGGAGCAGGTGTCTGTCCAGCATCAATGACAAGGTCACTAACATTTGTTGCAATTAAATCTAGCTGAGAATCACAGTGATTAGTATGATATGTTGCTTCATAAGGAATAGCTGTGAGGTTACAGTCTGTTAATACATCAGCAATTATTTTAGTTTCATCAGAGTCACTCCCGAACCTGGCATTAAAATCACCACACACAACCACATAACCATAATTAGGAAGAAAAGTATATAGATCATCTCTGAAGATATCCAAGTAACCAGCCTTAGGCCTGCGGTATACACAAGCACAGAGAATTTTGCTGTTATTGACACATACCTCCATTAAGATATATTCAGGTTTGTTGGAAAACTGTCCTGGCGAGAGGCTTAATATTTTGGCCTTTATGCCCTTCCTGATGAATATGGCAACTCCGCCACCACCTTTGCCTTCACGATCATTTCTATAGCAGTTGTATTCAGGTAGATTAAAAGAAACTTGTGGTTTTAAGAAGGTTTCGCTTACTGCTATTATGTCGATGCCACTATTAATAAACGTTGCAACAAATTCAGTGTTGTGCGCTTGCAGCGACTGGGCATTAATATGAACAACCTTTAAACAAGAAGAATAATTATTAGAAACATCCTTTAGATATTTTTGCAGTGGCAATGTCTCATAACACATGACAAATAATATGATAAAAGTACACTTTGAATGACTAGGTTTTAAAGAAGAGAGAGAGAGAGGGAGAGAGAGAGAGAGAGAGAGAGAGAGAGAGAGAGAGAGAGAGAGAGAGAGAGACGAGCGCTGCGCTCACTGTAACCTGCGCTCTACGCCCCACGCGCCGCGCCACAGGCTCTCCCGATAGCTCTCCGCGCGAGGGGGTCTCTACTCCGGCAGTCCGATGTTCCTCACCCCGGCAACCCGACGGCAATCTTTCAGGAACTATCGTCAAAGTCGTGCTTTTCGCCTACTTACAGGAGCAAAGTAGAGAATTTTGCCTACTTACAGGAGCAAAGTAGAGCATTTTGCCTATTTACAGGCGTTAGATGCTAAAGAATCCCAAACTTTACGCTAGGAATCTGGCAATCTCGGCAATCTGGTGTTCCTCCAAATAAGAAGTGGAGGCCCCCTCGTCTCCGCGCTACACGCTCCGCACCACTCGCTCTGCGTCCAACGTCGCGCACCTATAACGTTTTAAGTCATCTGCTTTCACGTTAGCGTTAGCGTTATCGTTGTTTTTGTTTTTAATTGCCGATCCAGGCGCGCGCTTGCAACACGGAGCGCGCCACGCCCTTGACAACTTCCTCGGGGTGTGGGAGGTGCTGGGCCAGGTGTTTTCCTCTGTACCGCCCGGGGACCGTACCGGTGCGGGCCGGGCACCACCCCCACCAGCTATCGATGTCTTGGCGGGCACCTCGGCGTGCGACCGGCGATGACCGCCGGGCATTGGTCGCGCCTCTCCTCTTTCGGGGTAACTTTATCATTGTTTTATTTTTAATATTCGTCTGCTTGTCTCCTCCAGATATCTCGATCTAGAGATATCGTCTGAGCAAACAATTATTAACATCATGGGTCATGCAAGGGGTGGACTGGAAGGACTGGACAAAGAAAAACGGTAAGTGGTGAAAATGTAACATACGTAAATTATTGTGTTACTAATAAGCTCTTGAATAAGCTTAACAAAATAGAAAAACCCGGTCTTTTTACGAGGGGTCGACAACTCGGCTTCGAACCGAAAACAGGAGCTCGGAGTACACGGAGAACAGCTGGAGTTCGCAGATTTAGTTCGGTTGGAGAGCAGTCGGAGTCGGAGTACATCCGGAGTTCATCGGAGAACGCACCTTAGCAGATGATAGCCTACGTAGTATCAGCAGCTTGTACTCAAGTAAAGTGAGAAAGTTCGTCAGTTGTTTTCTTTTGCTTTTTCAAATATTAAAATTGCAAGTATAGCTTTTCCTTACAGCTCACAACAATGTTGTGGGGCGCTGGGGCTGCTCGCGTGCTGTCTCTGTCGTATCGGCCTGCCTGCCCCGCCCCAGAGATGAGCTATCTCTCTCCCTCCTCGTGCAATGAAATATTGACGCAGCCAAGGCGGCATATTAAAAACAAACGACCGTGAGGTGAGGTGGCAACAGGAGCGCCCAGGGCGACAAGGTGGGCCTCGCTCCGCCTCGCACCTGTTGCTGACCACTGGCCAACTCCCTAATGACTTATTTAAGGTCAGGAAAAAACGGACAATCATATTTAAAAACGATACTCAGTACTTTTAGTCAATTTGCTAATCCTTCTAGGTTACTTACAATCTGGGTACTCGATCTGACCCGCCAGGAGAATAAGGTCTGTATACTTTCCGGTTTCGTTGGATAAGGACTCCGACGGAGGGGGTATCGCCGTCTGAAGGCCTGCAGCGCAGCGCACACACGCACCCAAGCGCGCTCCATACCGACGCGCGGAGAACCGCTCAACTTCTTCGCCCTCGATTGGGGGTGGAAGTAGGTCTCGCTCCCCCGCCAAGGGGCGGTACTATATAGGCGGGTGCGGACCAAAGAGTGCTGCGAAAAAATGAACGAGCAAACACGCTCTGCCTCTCCCTCGCTCCTCTCCCGCCGCACGCACCGCGCACCGCACCTGCCAGCGGGCCGCGGGCGGGCTCACAGCTTCAGACCCAGCGGCTGCTACAAAGGTTGTTGCACATACTCTCCGAACTAGCTCCATTACATCAACAATATATGCTTCCGGCTCTCGGCATTTAGAGACGAGGTAAGGTAACCAGGACCGGAACCACAAAATCTCAGAAAAAGTCCGCTGTCGAATCTGATACGAAAATTGTACACTCGATTTCCGATGACAACTGATAAGCATAGATATATGGTTTACAAGCCCAAGTCGAAAGAGTCCCGACAAAAATTGCCCCCCCCCCCCCTCCCCCCACGCAGGCGTAGGGGGTCTGAAAGGCGGGCATTAGTCGTATTGTTTGGTAAATCATGATCGTGTTCACCGCACTATGCTCATGCAGCAGTCCATATTCGTCGATTGCTATGAGAAAGAGCAAACATTACGGGCTTTAAAACACTTCTTTGTTTGGACAGTAACTGCGTTTGAAGTCAACTCAGCAATACCTCCCATCATCGAAAGGCAACCTGACTTTAGCATCATCAAGCGCACAGGTTTTCTCACCTCTAGGTTTTCTCACCTCTATTCATATGTCCCTTTTCATCAAAACTGAAGCCAAACGAGGATAAATTCTTAGTTCTGACACCAATGTTCAGGAAAACTTTTCAACCAGCCAAGAGCAGGCAGTTTATTAAGCCGTGGGCAGCAGGCAGAGACCGAATGAGCTAAGAGTCGCCGGTTCAGCAAGCCCCTTCGCGACATAAACCGAGTTGTGCGAAGGAGAGTGCAAGTTGTGGGCGGTTGTGGGGTGTAGGGGGAAGCACCGCCGCCTAACAATGTACGCCTCCCTCCACTCCCCTCACGGAGTATTTCTATTTCCCTCGACGCATGGAGTAGGTCCACTTGAGACATGCGAGATTTGAGAAATTGAGAGCTTCGAGTAGGTTGCATGGCACCCCTTAGTCTGCTTCATTCCAGGGCGCAACTATGCCGACTCGGCTCGGCTCCTCTTTCCACGCTGCTTTTCCGTGACAAGTCGATATTATCATAGAAACGGGAAACGGAGAGTATGGAACAAAATTTCTCAAAATCGGCTTATAAATATATAATCACACTGGAAATGGAGGTCGCCGTTGTTGCTCTTGGGAAAGCGACTTTTCTGTACCACATTTTCATGCTGGAAGATTGAGAGGGACTAACATCGCTCTGTAAGAGTCACTTAGATGACTCTTTTTGAGTCAAATCATTAAACGTCACTCTACTGGAGCGATTTCAAAATGAGGGAGAGTGGGGCCAGGGGCACATTCTGTCAATGCGCTGGCCTGCCCAGACAGTTCAGTTTCTCATCCAGCTTTTCAGTGAAATCGCAACGTCTTGACACTTGAACCTGAATGCCCGAAATCGATGACCCGAGGTTGACTGGTTTGGCGGCAAGAACCAAGTGAAGTTTTAATGTATAATTTAGGTATGTTTCCATATTTTTAATCTAAATAATCACCTGACACGCTCTTCTGGTGATCATTCGGGTCCTAACGAACATGGTGTTTCATTCTTTACTACTTCTCGAATATATTGAGATCTTGTCCCGATCCCGGTATGACCTGGTACCCTTACAGGCGGGCATGTCTGAGTAGGCTTCAGTTTGGGCAGGTCCTGTCAGTGCTTCTCGGGGCACATATTGTCACACTAAAATTGACATTTCAGATTAAAAAGGCTTACTGTAGTTAGTCTGAACGGTACACCAGTGACCTACAGACTACTGGTAAATGTCAACTTATATTTTAGTGTAATTTTCATTAATTTCCGATCATGCTCTAAAAAAGCTCTCACAAAATGTGGTTTTGGTACATTTTGGAGCAAAATGTTTTGTATCATTTCTTAACGATAAAAACTGGCTTCTGAAAAGAAAATATTGTTCGAATTCAATCATAGTACGTCATTTGTTACTGTAAGAACTCAAAAATTAATTTTTTGATAACTCTTGAGCCATTTCCACCAGCTGACAGTATGTGCCCCACTCGGGGCACTAACTGTCAATTTGCAGAGGTTGCTCTCTGTGTTTATTTCGCAATGTATGACAAACTTTTATTGAAGGTCTCAATGGTTTTTAGTTCCTGAAGGTCCAATAGAGGTATATCAAACCTAAGAACTTCAATGTCTCCGCAACTCAGCCTTCCAGAACGGTTTTTACAAAAAGTGGCAGTATGTGCCCCACTCTCCCTTACCAGGACAGACTCGATTTGAGTCGTTTTAGCGAACGTCACTTGTACTGAGCGATGAAAATATTCTTTGCTCACTACGGGCGAGAAATGTGACAGTTACATTTCCAGAGTAAAATTTTTTCTTACAGTTAAGTCTTCTCCTAATCTATTTCCTTCACCCTCACCTCCTCAACCCTTAACTTCTACTTCTGACCACTTATTTCTCTCTCTCTCTCTCTCTCTCTCTCTCTCTCTCTCTCTCTCTCTCTCTCTCTCTCTCTCTCTCTCTCTCTCTCTCTCTCTACCTCGTAATTTCAGTTATTTTCGATTACCTTGTGGGGGCTATGGTACGAACAAATAGCGAATTGGTCCAACCCCTCTATATTGATTCATATCCACTGGCAGGTCAATGAACTTGGCACAGTTTAGCCGGGCGTTTGCGTCGAAACAAAGCAAGCAGCATCGGGGGACACAGAGTAGTCGGACGGGCGGCGGTCTGATGTAGTACAGCTACAGCTCTGTCGGCTCGGCTCGGGCCTAGACTATCCGCGGATCTGATTTCCCTTTGCTACAATGCAGATTCCAGCGGGAAGTACTGAGCCCATAATCATAGCCTTATCGCTGGGGAAGAGTGCGGCGGGGCCGGGCCGGGCCGCGGGGCCAGCGGCAGGGCGCGAGTACGCCCGGGGCGCACGCCGCACTTGAGAAACGGTGAAGGCAAGCAATGTGTAGTGAGGTTATACGCGCGTCCCGCGGCCAGTGCCAGCGCGCACCCCGCCGCACCGCGCTACGCCCTGCACTCCGGACAGGTGCTACGGCTGCTTGGTGGACTCGACCTCCTCGTCGTGTCGCTTTCGGTATCGGACATCTCCTGCGCCTCTGACATCCGCTCGGAGGATGGGCGCGCGGAGCCTAAACGGCAGCAGCAGCGGCTGCGCCGATTTGAGGCCCGTTTGCTGTGTAGAGCATCGCGGATTGCGGTCTGGCTGCGGCCCAAACACGTGCCCCGCCCCGCCCGGGGGCATCAGCAGCCAGGCCAGCGGCCGGCGTGTTGCTGTTGCACCGATGAGTCAGCCTCTGCAGTGGTTATTAGCCCGGGTGGAGCCAAGGAGAGCGAGGCATGCCTCTCCGGCCAGTGCCGGTGGAGTAGGACGAAGGGCGTGGAGTAGGGCCGTCACCGTCATGGGCCTCGAGACGCGGGGTATCGCAGGCTCTGGCTATCGTCTCGTTTCCCGATCAACCTGCTGCCCCCCCCCCCCCCTCTCTCTCTCTCTCTCCCTCTCTCACTCTCTCCTCTCTAACTTCAGCTATGTGCACCTTGGTGGGGCTTCGATCTTTCCGAAATGTTTAGTCTTTCCCATTCTGGACGCACTGTGAAAACCTTGCGAAGAAATGGTTCGCATTACGAAGAAAATCGTTCGGAAGCTGCGAAGCATTTGGCTGCTTTGTATTGCGAAGCATTTTCTTCGTAGTGTGCGAAGAAATTTCTTCGCAAGGTGGGGCTTGCGAAGAAAATACTTCGTATTGCGTAGCCTCACGAAGCAGCCAAATTCTTCGCAATGCTGCGAAGAATTCTCTTCGTAAGAATTTTACAGTGCGCACTCTCAGCACGGCTACTGACTTTTACGCTCTTTTGTCAGTAACTATGCTATAGTTTTTTATGCAGCAGGAATACTGACATTAGTATTTTATAAGTAATACGCAATAATTTCTCATTTGCATTACTGACAACTGACAACTTGACTTTTTATCAGTAGATACGAATAAACAAAACAATACGGAATAACCGACAAAATCATCATAAGCCAAGGAGACCCTTTAATTCCTTCCAATAATCAACATTCCAGCTAGACCAGAAACTAAGGGTAAATGGTGAGGTTCATTTTGATTTTGTTGTTCCTCACGCCGTAGAGGTAACGTTGAATCCGTGATTATGAGCTGCGCTGCTCAGTGGCTCCTGGTGGACGGCAGGCCCGGTACGCGTGGGTGCACCTCGCTTATTTATTCATACCTTCCGTTCGTCCTCATCTTTTCCAGGGAAAAGTGTGCTGACTTCATGACTCCGCTAAATGAAATATGTGACCGAGGCTGATTGGCACAGTGTGTCCGTGTCGTATTGGTATGCAGGGCGACGGACGCAACTTCCGTTCAAATAAAGTGCCGACCAGCCGCCGCACACCACGCCACGCCTATTATAGCCTCGACCCCGGCCGAAGCACCCGGCAGATAATTTGCGAATAACGTGTCCGCCGCGGCGGAGGTGAAGTCATCCCGGCTGAGGTGCGGCGGCAGTGCCACGCAAGTCACCGACGCCGGAGCACAAGTTACAGAGACTCCAAGTCCGCGAACGTGACGCCGGTGAAGTCATCGCGCGGAGCGGCACGCACCAGGCACGGTGGCTACCATCGCGTGCGAATAATGGAGGGCGTACCCGCCACGCCAAGCCACAAATCTGTGATTTTCTGCTGCTGGCGAGCCCGGCCCGTCCCGTCCTGCAAAACGATTTCGTAGCGGCTGCTTCCGACGAGCAGCGCGCGCGGCAGGCACAACAACTGCTTCCTTACTGCTGCTCAGCAGACTGAGAAATTGAACAAAAATAAAATAAAATAGAAAGCCACCGTGAAATGTTCTTATTAGATAATTGTGTTGAAATAATATGTTCTTTTCCCTATGTTTCCCTCGACGAAACTTACGGTAGGGATACCTGGGATGCCTCCCCAGTGCCTACCTACTATTAATGAGTAGCTACTATCCGGAGCCCTTTTTCTTCTCCCGAATTCCTGCGGGTCCCAGCGCGGCCGCCTCCTCTGTTCGGAAGCACCGGAGTGTGGGAGGAGCAGGAGCAAACAGAGCTCGATTGGGGACTCCTTTGGTATATTTAAAACTCTCAATCCTCGCATCCTCGTAAAAGCGGAAAAAATAGCTGGGCTGGGCTGGCCGGGCTGGCTGGCATTGAACGGGTATCTTTACATACGGGTAAAGCCAGCCATAAGGGACTGTCTGAAAAGAACATTTTTTGATTCAAAATAAATTGAAGAAACTGCGTCAATGAACAATGGGATTAGTGAGGAATTTCGGAGAAGTTTAACTCACATTGAGAGGCAAGGGTTCATATGAAAACTCATTCAACTCACTCACCTACAAGTGTCCGACATTGGGTTTTCAGTGTGTGATAGTTTAGAGAACACCAGTGGTCGCGGCGGCAGTGTACTGGGCAGTCCGCGGTAACCCTTGACATGCCACCGACCGGCCGGTCTGGGCCGGTCTGAGCTGGGCTACTTGCAGGGCCCCACCCCGCACCACCCCCCCCCCTCCCCCCCCGCCCGGAACACCGGCCGGCCCGGCCCGGCCCGGGACGGAACCTGTAATTGTGGCTGTGTAGTGGGTGGGAGTGGGTGGACCAGGAGCCTGCCGGCTGCGGAGCCCAATTCAAGGCTCCGCCGCTCACCGCCACGCCCCTCTACACCCGCCCCCCTCCCCCCACAACGCCCCGCCCCGCCCGGCTCCGTGCCGTACCGGCCGATGATCCCAGCATCTCGTAGATCTACTCTCCACGTGGAGCCTGGTGGCCCCTCGGCGGAGCGGCGCGGAGCAGGGCGGGGCGGGGTGCCCCCACGGCCGTCTATCGGTATCGCGTGCTTCAGGATTACTACTCCTTGTCCAGGAGGCCGGTCGGGTCGATGTAAAGGAGCCTCCTTGTGTCGTGACCGGGCGGGGCGGGCGGTGGAGTCTCGCCGCTACGTTCCTCCCCCCGAACCCCGCCATCCCACACCGAGCGCCCGGTAGGGTAGGCAGCACATTCGCAGGGCTGCGCGGCGCGCTGCCGAACCAAAGATTACGCCACCGCGCATTTGAGATCATCTCTAAAGCCGCAGAAAATTTCGGGAGGTGGGGGGTACGAAGAACGGACGGAGGTAGCGGGGGAGGGCGGGGGGGGGAGGGGGGCACTACTTCATCCCGTTTACTCCTGTTTTCCTGGGTCCACCCGATCCCCTCCCGCTCCGTCCTATGGCCCGCGCGATGCCCATTGAAGCACTCTGCTGTCCACACTTCTCTCCCCGCTCTACCTGGCGGTCCGGCCCGGTCCGGCGCGCACCTGTTCTCTCATGTTACAAATGCTCAGCTCAGCAACATGTGTGTGCACTAACGGGCTATGTAGTATTTTGTGCATAACTACGTACAACTGTGCATATACGAAACTTACGTACAATTTTGAGCATAATTACGTACAAAATTATGCGTAATTTACAAGGGGTCGTCAAGTCCCCTTGGCCGTGTACGGAGGAAAATATACATGACAAGTAATATTGGTAATATCGAGAAATATCAAGTATTATTTTAATATATCAAAGAGTATTAAGAAATATGAAGTTATATCTAGTAGTATCACGAAATATCAAGTAATATCATGTAATGACCGGTAATATAAGGTAATATTATTTAACATCTAGCAATGTTAATTAATATGTATAATCATTTTTACAAAACTAAGGAGTCATATAGACACGTGATCTATCTTCAGCTGGACTAAGTAAAACTACTGGTAATCGGACAAGACTACTGGACTTACAATTCCAGTTCCAGAAGGCTGAAAACAATGCTATCTCGTACACGATATTACTTGATATTGATTGATAATACATGATATTACATAATAATACTTAATATTACTTGACAATACAGTCAAGTGCCCTAATTTCGGACGAATTGAGCGGTTTTTCCTTTCTTACGTGTAGGCATGATAAAATATGAAAAATCTGTTGCGATTGGAAATACTGTGGCTCGAGACACGTCGGATGATACCCATGTCGAATTTCTATCAACAGATGGGAAGCTATAGCAATCATCGGAAGAGTGTCCGAAATTAGGAACGAAAGTGCTCTAATTTCGGACACGTGCTCTATTTCGGACACAAGCATGCATTTTGGCCTAACCGAACAGGTTTACTTTTCACTTGGGTGGCCTAGGTCACAATTCGTTGAATAACATCCAAACCGATTTTTTGGCTCAACCCTGAGAGATGAAAACTGGACCGAAAAATGGGATGGTTTTGTGAACGCCTTTAACTCTGGACAATTGTGCTGTAACTTCGGACAAAATTCAGAGGAGTGCTAAATTCTTCCTATCTTAGCCATTTTTTTGAGGTATCTCAAATCCGGAAACGGCGTTGTAAAGGTGATAGTCAAAAGTACAATTTCGCTTCTTCCTGGTGGCGAAAACATAAGTCTTTTGGCACAAACATGGAAAAAAATGTAATTCTATGCCACAGAATTGGACTGTCCGAAATTGTAGTACTTTCGAAAATCGTTCCGTACCAAAAAACGGTTTGACTTAAAAAATAATAATTTGTAGTTCTGTAGCCAAAATACTAAACATTCATTCGAGAAAGGACCAACCATAGGGCAGCTCACACCTACATGAGCCCCGGTTTTTGGGGGAGCTTATTTCAAATCAGCAATTTTGTTCTATATGCTCTTTTTAACTTTAACTTCCTGTGTGCTGTAAAATTTTAAAGGTACTTCAACCGACTTGACGAAATATGGTACTCTATACTGCAAACTGTACGATGCCGTCTTCGGATTTCAAATATCTCAAAAGGTGACCGAGATAGGTTGAAATAAGCACTTCTCTGCAAACTGTCCGAAATTAGGGCACAAGTCCGAAATTAGGGCATTTGACTGTACTTAATATTACTTGATATTACTTGATAATACTTTATATTCTTTGATATTACAATAATACTACCATAGTAGGACTCTTCTATTTCTGTTTGCCCCAATCCCCACCCTACTTTTAACCCAACTGCGTCTTCTTGTTGTTCGGTTAAGTGACAGCGCCCAGCTGGGTAGGCTTCCCGAAGAATGGAGGTCTGGTGCTAGATCAGACTGCAATGCCATCACCGCCAACACCACCAGGGCAGGCCCAGCCCCCGGCTCTCGTGCCCTCGTAGTCTACTGCGGCGTCGTGCTCATAACGTACCTGCTCAGCCTCAGCACACTCCTGCTTTCCAGGGTGCTCCAGGCGGCGGGCAGGCAGGGCGGGCGGCTTAAGGCTAGTGGCTAGTTCTCTGCAGGCGACGAATCACCACCGCCGGCTGCCTACTTACAAGCCGTAAGCGGCTCGATTTGCCCACATCCCACACTGTTAAAAATTTTGTTGTAAATTAACAGGAAACGTACTGTTAAGTTTGTTAGCAGTAAATCCTGTTTCAAAACAGGAAAAACTGTAAATTTACAAGGATGGGAAAAATCTCAGAATCAATTTTTTCGTCGAAATGTATTGACTTCTTTTTGCACTTATATCTCTCTTCTGTAATATTACAAAATTGTTGTATTTCGAACAGTAAGGGCTGTTAACAAAATTAACAGCGTATTTCCTGTAAAGCACCAGCATACACAGTGATACTCATTCACTGTTCTTTGAGACTTCTGCTGAAATAATCCATATGTAGTAAGTTTTTAACTGATAAAAGAAGAGCTGTTCAGAAACAGGATTCCCGTAAAACAAATGGTCGTCAGGCAACAACTTTTTATAACAGTGCAGACGTTTTCGAAAGTATACCATTGCACCCCCACCCCCATCCATCCCCCTCCCCCCAATGGTACTAAGGGTTACCATGATCATAATGGCACCAAGAGGTACCTTCGCCCCTTTCCCTCCATTTCCATTCCCCTCTCTGGATCACGCGCAGTACCAGCTGTTAAACTTGAAAACGACTGATTTCAAACACTGTTTTCAGAATGTCTAAAGTAAACTCGTTTAGCCCCTAAGCTTACTGATCGCAATTCACGCATTCAGAACACTGTGGGTGGTGCATAGAATTTTACGAGAAAATGGCGTACTTACTGACAGACATACTGGCACAACAAAAGAAAATCCCTGCACCTTATGACAGCAATGTCTTCGCTATCGCATAGCCAATCAGCCAACAACTGAACTATCTCTAATACGCAGCAAAAGTGACATTTATTTGGCGTGTAATGACGGTTAATAAACAAACATTTATGTGTGTCGCTCCACGTGAGCCGCTGCCTAAAAGCTCCGGGTCGCCCGACTTACGTCAAAAGTAAAATCTGTAGCTCGGCTCGATATCGTGTTGCTAGCTGCCTGGCATCCGCTCCGGGGCTCCCAGAGCCTCCGGTGCCTCTAAAGAACCTCGGCCTGCCGCTGAGCCCCTTCCTCTCATTGCTTCTAGCGAAGTATGACTCACGATGAAAGTGCCCCTTCCTCTCCCATCCGTACCCCCCCCCCTGTCCCTCCTGCGCCTTCACCGTCCCTTCCCCTTTCTTATTTTTCTTTTTTCCAGTACCGACGTCTCTTTTCCTTTCCCCCTCCCCCAGTTCTACGCGTGAATCACCCCTTGATTCGCTCAGCGCGTCCAATGGGCGTTTTGTTCCCTAACCCCTCATGGTGTTATAAAGTGACGGGCTTTCGATGAGAATCGACCTCGAATTAGACATTGGGTGCTTACTATTAATTGTCGTGTGAGTGTGGAGAGCAGGAGAGGGTCTAGCGCCGCGAGTACTGTTGAGTCACTAGAAACTAACAACAACCGCTCGGCAGCTCGGGCACGGCCCGGCCAAACGGAGAACGAGTTTTGCTCCCAGTTCGAACTGCCGTTTCTGTAAATAATCCAAAGATTTCAATCAATCCCTTCCCTGCCAGTCTCTCTCGTCCCCCGCCGATCTTCCTCTCTACTTACTACCACCTCGCTTCTTGCCTCTCCTTTCCTCCGGCGGACTCACGTCCGTCCCTCTCCCTCCTCCCGCTGGTCCGGAATGTGAGTTACGAAGCTAATCGGTCAGGTGCCTATCACTCGTCCGTCAGTCCCGCTGCAGTAGCGCTGGCCGTGCTACGGAGGGAGGGAGATGGGTAGAGTGGGAGAGAGATGGATAGAGTGAGATACGGCTGGCCTGTAGCATATATATATATATATATATTTGTGTGTGTGTGTGTGTGTGTGTGTGTGTGTGTGCGCGCGCGCGCGCGCGCGCGCGGGCTATGTACTATTTTGTGCATAACTACGTACAACTGTGCACATACGTAACTTACGCACAATATTCTTACATAATTACGCACAATATCGTGATTTTGAACATAAACTACCAAGGGGTCGTCAACTCCGATATTCCTTCGTACACGGCCCGATATTACTATAATATTACTCATATTACTTGATATTACATAATAAATCGAGTTGTAACCCGTTGAAAAGGTGTGTGTCATACTTCAGCTTACGTGCGTAGAGCAGACTTCATGGCTCTTAGCAGCCAACCACTAGCCAACTATCAGGCAAGAGGTGTCCGACGCCACCAGACGGTTGAAAAGGGTGCTAAAGTGACCCGGCAAGACAACCCACGGCTCACGGCTCTTAAAGATGGCCGCCATCACTTAAACAGTAATTAAGAGCCAACTTTGAAGGCTGCGACTTTTTTGGGCTAGCGTGCTGGGGTCGATCCGAGTGTCGCAAAGGGTACTCTGGTGACCCGACACCACAACCCTTTCACCGAAATGGCCCTCCGGCCCTCGCGGTACAGCCCAAAAAAGTCTCAGTGGTCAAAGTTCGCCGCAGACGCTATTTTCCCGATTAAGAGCCAACTTTGGAGGCTGAGACTTTTTTCCGCTAGCGTGCTGGGGTCATTCCAGTCACATTTCATTTCGGTTCGACTTAGCCCGATCAGTGTCTCGACCGAGCGTCGGCTGCACGCACAACTCGTCTCTACGAGTAGACCAAACCGTCGCTTCGTTCCAAAGCGCACTTTGCGGAATCTGCCTACTGGTCTATAAGACTGGGGTATGGAGGGGAGCACTCCCCCTCCGCCCCTGCCCTCACAGCACCCTCCTTGCCCCTGGCCGGCAAAGCCTCGGGCGGCGAAACTCTAACGCTTCCAACTCCTTTAACGCACAGTTGCTACTCGCAGTACGATGACGCCACTTCAACCCCCGCTAGTCCCGCGAGTCCCAAGCGTTTGGAAAAGGGGAAACTCCAATTTTGCCGCGACAACCCGAAACACAGCTCAAATCGCTACTTGGGTGAAATGCGAGGTCCTGCAAACTTCTTACTTTTTACCAGATGAGTGCCATTTAACCTAAAACAGAATTTCTTCACTTAACTTCGTTAGTAGATGATAGTAGACATGTTCGGTTTGTGTGTGACTTTCTCTGAGCCTCTGTCGGGAAACAGGGGCAAGTCGATACCTACAAGGAAGACACACGTAGTTTTGGCACCCAAGGCAAGACTAACGTAGTTCAGGGACCCGAGGCAAAACTCACGTACTTCTGGACCCCTCGGAAAGACTCGCGTACTTTCTTCGTTATAAGATAGGAACTACGTGAGTCATTCCGGGGGGTCCAGAAGTACGTGAGTTTTGCCTCGGGTCCCAGAACTACGTTAGTCTTGCCTCGGGCGCCAGAACTACGTGTGTCTTCCTTGTAGGTATCGAAGTGGGTCCTGCCAACTTCTTACTTTTTACCAGACGAGTGCCACTTTATAGAAATCACATTTTCTTCACTTCACTCTGTGATTAGATGATAGTAGACACGTTCGTTATGATTGTGACCCTCCCTGACCCTCAGTCGGGAAATATAGGGCAAGTGGGTCATGCCAACTTCTTACTTTTTTTACCAGACGAGTGCCATTTCCCTAAAAACACATTTTCTTCACTGAATTCCTTTAGAAGATGATAGTGGACACGTTCGTTTCGATTATGACCCTCCCTGAAACGCTGTCGGAAACCAAAGGGCAAGTGGGTCCTGCCAACTTCATACTTTTTACCAGATGTGTGTTATTACATCAAAAACACATTTTCTTTACTTGACTTCGTAAGTAGATGAAAGTAGACAAGTTCGTTTTGATTGTGACCCTCCCTGATCCTCTGTCGGGAAACAGAGGGCAAGTGGGTCCAGCCAACTTCTTACTTTTTACTAGACGAGTGCCATTTCATAGAAAACACATTTTCTTCGTTTAACTCCGATAGTAGATGATAGTAGACACGTTTGCTACGATTGTGACCCTCCTGGCGCCCACACAATGGCCCGTTTCCGAGGCGGAACGCCTGCGACAAAAGATAGGCCAACCCGACAAGCATTCGTGTGAAGTTGGCGGCCTACCCGGGGAGCACAAGTGCAGGGGGAAGCAGAAATTAAATCCCTGGTACACAGAATTTCAAACCGTCACCTCGGGATGAGTTGATTGTGGGGGCACCTTTCCTGACCCGCTGTCGGAAACCAAATGGGCAGTGGCTCCTGCCATCTTCTCACTTTTAACCAGATGTGTGCTATTTCACCAAAAACCACATTTTCTTTACTTTACTTGGTTAGTAGATGATAGTAGACAAGTTGGTTTTGATTGTGATCCTCTGTCGTTAAACAGAGGGCATGTGAGTCCTGCCAACCTTTTTTACTTTTTACCAGACGAGTGCCATTTCATAGAAAACACATTTTCTTCACTTAACTCCGTTCGTAAATAAAAGTAGACACGTTCGTTATGATTGTGACCCTCCCTGACCCGCTGTCGGAAACCAAAGGGCAAGTGGGTCCTGCCAACTTCATACTTTTTACCAGATGTGTGTTATTACATCAAAAACACATTTTCTTCACTTGACTTCATTAGTAGATGATATTAGACAAGTTCGTTTTGTCTGTGACTTTCTCTGAGCCTCTGTCGAGAAGCAGAGGGCAAGTGGGTCCTGCCTACTTCTTACTTTTTACCAGACGAGTGCCATTTCACCAAAAACACATTTACTTGACTTCGTAAGTAGATGATAGTAGGCACGTTCATTTTGTTTGTGACTCTACCATAGGCACTGAGAGTGAATAGAGGGCACCTGGGATAAGCCTCTGTCTTACATTTTGCCAGATAAGCGTCCTCCACCTATCGGTGAGTGCATGCTTGTTTATGCTTGTGCTTTGGTTTACGCCACTGGGTCAGGGAGGGTCACAATCAAAACGAACGTGTCTACTATCATCTACTAACCAAGTCAAGTAAAGAAAATGTGGTTTTGGTGAAATGGCACACATCTGGTTAAAAGTGGGAAGTTGGCAGGAGCCACTGCCCCTTTGGTGTCCGACTGCGGGTCAGGGAAGCTGCCCCCACAATCATCCTGAGGTGACGGTACGAAATTCTGTGTGCCAGGAATTTGAACACCTATTTTCGAGCTATGTTTGGACTTTTCCTGACATTCCCCTGTAGGTCATGGGAGTTTGGGGTGAAATGCTTTGTAAAGAGGGCAATTAAAGGAGCATTTAAAAAAAAAGAAAAAAAAAGAAGTCTTCTTGTGGGGGGTGTTAGGCAATAATGGCAATAATGCTTGCAATGTACCCGAAATTGAGGTATGGTCAATGGTCACTGCGCGCACACTTTTTCACTTACTATTGGGTTTTTGGGGATGCCATTTTAATCACATACTCTGTACAGATAGGGCTTCAAATTGAACTAGGATTATTAATTAATAGCAGCTAGAAGTATTAAAAAAACTTTCAATGAAAAGTTATAAGTTAAAAAATGAAATTTTATGGTAGATATAAATTTTTTGACAGTGTATTAGACCTCAGATCTTTATCATCCTAGTACAATTTAAAGACCATATAGTTGGTAAAGTCCACAAAAAATTTGAAGCCAATTAGTCTAACCGTTCTCCTGAAATCATGCGCGCAAGGGTCAAAACCAATGTTTTGAGAAAAACAGCTTTAAAGTAAAAAGTATGTTTATTTCACATAAAGAACATTAATAGCCACCTAGAAACTGGGCGGTCGCCTAGCAACCGCTCCCCTCCAAATGCGAAAAAATCCCCCCTACTTACTTAGGGGTGTATTTTTTTTTTTTTGTGACTCCGAAACGGTTCGTCCGACGGGGGTGGCTCCAGTATAAATCGAAAGAGGAGACAAAAATGAGTCGGCCACGTGAGTTTCAAACCTCTACTACACCTGGAAGGACACTTTTAAAATTGCCCCGTCGAAAGTGTCAAAAATTGACACTGTCTTACGCGAGGGGTGGAAAAAAATCAACGGGGTGGATTTGATTGTTGCGACTTTAGGGACGTTTCACCAACACTTTGGACCATCACTCCTCCAAATTTCAAGTTTCTATCTCAATTTTTTAAAAAGTTATGAGCGGAGAAAAAAGTGGACCGCTGATTATGAGCTCCAGAGTATTTGCTTGAAAGACAAGCTCAGATACGGGAAGCTATGTCATCCGGAGTTTCCGAGGCCCTCTACCGCGACTTGTGCGAGGTAACCTTTTGTCGGGTTCTTCTGCTGAATCGAAGAATGGTCGGGGAAATTCAATATATGCAATTATAAGACTTCATTTGATCCAAAGAAAACCCACCAGATGACAATGCAGACGCTCTGAAATCATTGTCCGAAATGGAGAAAATCCTGATAAAGTCACTTCAAAGAGTTGTTATTCTAGGGGAAAAGGGCAGAGGAGTTCCTGTACTTCTCACCGAAGACATGCAAATTTCTGTTCAAGCCTTTATTGATCTGCGACTTGAACCAGACTTTCCTGAAGAAAATGAGTATCTCTTTCCCGCGTTGCACGCCGAAGACGGACACCACCGTGCTCATCTAGTCTTAAGAAAAATGGCAAACGCTTGTGGTGCATCTGATCCATCCTCTTTGACGAGCACAAGACTTCGGAAGCACGTTGGCACCTTGATGACCCTGTTAAACCTTCGAGACCATGAGCTTGATGCTGTCGCAGACTTTATGGGCGCAGACTTTATGGGCCACGATATCAGGGTGCATCGGCAGTGCTACCGCCTGTCTTCTGATACAATGCAGCTAGATAAAGTGAGCAAAATATTGCTTAACATGGAACTTTGAACCGCTACATGGCTAATTTAAGACCATCCTATGGCTTCCAAGACAATGTTTTTTCAATGTTAAAAAAAAAAAGCCACTTATATGCAGGAATCTGAAAGACATGGTTAGTACCCCATGTTTTTTTTCTTCTTAAATTTAAATATTGTTATTAATTAAAGTTACTTGTACAGGGTGAATTGCAATAGATGAAATGGCTGTAGAAAGCAGGACAGGGATTCCAGTACATTTTTCCTAATCCATTTTTCCTAATCCATTTTTCCTAATCCACTTTTCCTAACCTTCATATTTCCTATACTGCCCTTTTTTCCTGAACTGTATTTCCTAAAACTATTTTTTCCTAACCCGCATTTCCTAAAACTAATTTTTCCAAATCCGCATTTCCTAATACTAATTTTTCCTACTGGAACGCTTTTTTTATTTTAAGTTTATACTCCTTTCCTACCGCGTTCTTTTCGAGTAGCAATAACAACAATTGCACGCAAACCAAAATATGCCGCATTGTTGGCCCCCTACCAACGGCGAGTGCGGCTGCTCCTGCTGAACTAGTTCAGGCCAAAATTCAAAATTTGCCAGTATGTCTGCTGAAATTGTCAACAAGCAGCTTCAATTAGACGGGTACATTTATTATAAAGTAGACAGCAAGAATGAACTGAGCACGGGAGGGACGGTGGTACTTTTCCCGACTTTGTCCCAGTAGCAATGACTAAAAGAAGCAACTTAAGTACCTAAAAATGGCACACGAAGGAACTGACTCAAGTCTGCAGTCAACTTCTCTGTCACCTCATCGTGGAGAGAAAACCACAAATGATGTGATTGCTAGACGAGTTTATTAGCCTGGGTTTTCTCAGGATGTTAAGGACTACGTAAGAAGCTGCGATACCTGCCACAGGCTACGAACAAGTTTTAAAAGTTCCTAATGGCAAAAATGCTGTAATTGGCAGTTCCCCCGGCGTTACACTATAGGGCTGGGTAGTTTCCCGGTTAACGGGTTTCCCGGTTAACGGATTTCCCGGTTAACGGGTTTCCCGGTTTACGGATTTCCCGGTTAACGGGTTTCCCGGTTAATGGGTTTCTCGGTTCGTTTTTTTTCGAACCGGCATTCCGGTTCAGAGATCAGGAAAAAAAAACTGCTAACCGAAAACCGTTAGCGAACGGGATCACCGCCAAACCGGTTCCGTACCTGAACTGAGGTTTCTCGATTCGCGTTTAAACTAAAATTTTAATAATAACGAGTGAAGCGCCGAGCACAGGTGCTTGGTGCCCCGCGCTCCCGCCTCCCTCCACCCTCACCCGTGCTACTTCTCGGTCTCGCCGCCAGTACTCAGCATGAGATATGTAGTTTTCATTTAATTCCTACTTTTATTTAACTTAAAAAAACATCAAATATATGGGGGAAAATCCCTAAACCGGACGGTTCTGTTTGAAAAATCTTTTGTTTTCAATATGTAAAAAACTGTTTGCGGTTTAGGAGAAAAAACGATTCGGCAAAATAACGGTTTTCTGAGAAAAACCGTTTTTTACAGAACCGGTTAACTGGTTTCGAAAAGGGTTTTTCTCCGAACCGCAAACCGGCTCACCATTTCCTGAACCGCACAGCCCTATATTACGCCAGCCTGAGCGTCATATACCTAAAATTCTTTACTGGCTTTAGCAATAGTTACCGCGTATATGTCATAATTCTCTTCTACTTTATTTCCCAACAGGTCAATCCAGCAGGTTTGAAAGTTCACAAACCTTTACAATCTATTCCGCCTCCAAGAAATGTTCTGAAACAAATCGGAATAGATCTTATTCAATTACCCGGGTCTAATGGGTTTAAATACGTCGTGGTCGCAATCGACTACCTCAGTAAATTTCCTCATGCAAAAGCTCTTCCTCACAAAACTGCTGCTGGCGTTGCCCGTTTTCTGTTTGAGTGGATTTTTTTTTGGGTGCCCTGCAGTCATAATAAACGACCAGGGTAAAGAGTTCTGCAATGAGGTCTCCAAAGAACTTCAAAACCTGACTGGAGTTAAGCAAAGAGTTACTCGGCCGTACCACCTATTATGTTCTGATTATGGATCTTGATGTTTCACTAGTTAATTAATATAAAATTTTCACTTTGAAACGTCTGATTTAATGAGAAATAGACACAAGCAAGATACACTGGTTGAAACGCCTGTATTCCATTTGCGGTACACTTGTCCTGGGAGCCCCGAGATGGCACCTCGGCGAGGCTACCGGTATGAGAAGTACTCAGGCGGACTAAAGCGCGCGCGCTCGCAGGGCGGTTTTTGGCGGTTCGTCAAGCGTGTTCCAACTTGATTCTCTGGTGTTCGCCTTTCGCTCGTCTTCAAATCCTGAATCAGCCCCTCTTCTTCGTGTTATTCACTTAACAAATAACAATGAACAATGGATCAGGCGACAAAAACTCAGAGGCTTTTCGGTCAGTATGTTAACGGTTAGATCTTCCTTGTACTAATTTTCTCTCTTAACACTAGATCAAAACTGGAGTGTATCATTTTTAGCCCGCCCTTCTGCTTTGAAAAAGCATAAAAGCGGGCTTATGCAAACGACCTCGTGTCTGTCTGTGTGTCTGTGTGTCTGTCTGTCTGTCTGTTCCACTAGAAGGAGATGAGCTAGAGACTTGAAATTTTCAGGGTGTCTACAGTTTTACTCCTAGACAACGAAACGCCTACGGCAAATCCTGCTAACCCTCATTAAGGCACTGAAAAAAATTATAAAAGTTTTCACGGAATTTAAAAAAAAAAAATAATTCAACTTTTTCCAACCCCGTCGACCCGTACCTCTTCGGAAGCGTCTTTTCGCGTCTAGTTCAATGGTGCACACCGTTTTACGAAAAAATGGACCCAGCTCGCGACTACACTGTAAAAAGCACCCGTAATTGGTCCAGTTTTCAACTTTTCTCAACTCCATCGAGCTGCACCTTCCCGGAAGCGTCTTTTCGCGTCCAGTTCGATGGCGCCCACCGTTTTTCGATAAAAAGGACCCAACTCGCGACTACACTGTAAAAAGCACCCAAAATTGACTCACTTTTTAACTTTTACGAACCCCATCGACCCGCACCTCTCTAGAACCGTCTTTTCGAGCGCAATTCAGTGGTGCCAACCGTTTTTAGCCCGCCCTTCTGCTTTGAAAAAGCATAAAAGCGGGCTTATGCAAACGACCTCGTGTCTGTCTGTGTGTCTGTGTGTCTGTGTGTCTGTCTGTTCCACTAGAAGGAGATGAGCTAGAGACTTGAAATTTTCAGGGTGTCTACAGTTTTACTCCTAGACAACGAAACGCCTACGGCAAATCCTGCCAACCCTCACTAAGGCACTGAAAAAAATTATAAAAGTTTTCACGGAATTAATTCAACTTTTTTCAACCCCGTCGACCCGTACCTCTCCGGAAGCGTCTTTTCGCGTCTAGTTCAATGGTGCACACCGTTTTACGAAAAAATGGACCCAGCTCGCGACTACACTGTAAAAAGCACCCGTAATTGGTCCAGTTTTCAACTTTTCTCAACTCCATCGAGCTGCACCTTCCCGGAAGCGTCTTTTCGCGTCCAGTTCGATGGCGCCCACCGTTTTTCGATAAAAAGGACCCAACTCGCGACTACACTGTAAAAAGCACCCAAAATTGGCCCACTTTTTAACTTTTACGAACCCCATCGACCCGCACCTCTCTAGAACCGTCTTTTCGAGCGCAATTCAGTGGTGCCAACCGTTTTTCAATTTCCAGTGTTGCCAATCGTCAAAACTCAAACATTTCGATTATTTTCGACATTTCTCGATATTTTCCGATATTTTCGACATTTTTCGTTGTTTTTCGAAATTTTTTGATATAATGCGACATTTTCGATATTTTTCGACATTTTCGATAATTTTCGATATTTTTCGATATTTTTCGATAATTTTCGATAATTTTTGATATTTTTTGACATTTTTGATAATTTTCGATGTTTTTTGATATTTTGCGACATTTTTGACATATTCCGACATATTTCGATATTTGTAAACATTTTTGACAATTTTTGATATTCTTCGACATTTTTCGACATTATCCCTCATTTTTCGATGTTTTTCGACATTATCCATATTTTTCGATAGATCTCAACATTTTTGAGATATTTCGAGATTTTGCGACATTTTTTACGAATTTCTACATATTTCGACAATTTTCGACATATCTCGACAATTTTTGAAATTTTCGACACCCCTCGACGCCTATACCATTAAAATTGGTTCGACGAGCGTAATTCAGTGTTGCCAACTGCTGCCAAATAAAGTCCGAGTTCGGCCGTTCCATCTGAGGCCGAACTCACGTATTTCGACATTTTTTCGAGATTTCCGACTCCCCTTTTTTGCCGAGTAACTGACCGTTTAGTCACTATCGGCACGTTTTCAAAGCAGAAGGGAGGGCTGTAGTTTCGGTGGTTCACCGTTACAAACTGACTCTTTCCGAAGAGAATGCCTTTACGGGCCGCAGGCCCGATCATTTACATGCTAAGAGGACGTTCTGTGTGACTTAGGGGTCGGGCCGAAGGCCCGACCGAACGCCGCCGGCAGGCCAAGCAGGCACGCCCCCTGCCGAACGGAGTTGCCTGCGTAGCAAAGCGGAGCTGGCAACGACGTTTGGCGGAAGGGCGGGCCTGCTTGTTCCAGCTATCGAGCCAAGGCTAGTGCGTATCCAACCTCCTGTGAAGATCAGCACTCCCACAATAATTAGCTCTTCCACCATCTCAAACTCAGTACGTGATAAGTTTTAAGGTGTTTTATCATATTCTTCTGTGTGTAATTTGAGATATGTTTTATGTTGTTTCTAGTCCACGCTGCTTTTCCAACATGATTACTTGACCAAATCAAACCTTAATAATGACCGTATGCCCCTCAAGCCACTCAACATCAACATTGCAAACATTACTGCTCCTCCTAAAATAAGTGCCAATACAAGCTACTCAAACTCTTGCGTAAGTGAGAACCTGTCTCCTTTTATTTTTATTAATTTCGATTAGCATACGTCTTATTATCCCGTTGAAGTATGAACATTATTTAGTTGTTTTGATAACCTTATTTATTTTCATTCCAGCCCAACAAAATCAATGTGCCATTCAGGCTTCTTAATAGCAGTAATATTACAAATACAACTGTTCCTTTGGCTAGGGTGAATAAAATAAACTGCTCAACCATATCTGTAAGTAACATTTAATTATACATGGAGCCTGTTAGTTAAACTCTTTTTAATTTTTGTTTTGTTTTTGGGCTTCTCAATGAGCAAGCACCTGTAGTTAACGTTAATAACTGAGTATTTGCTTTTTAATTTTCAGCTTGCCAAAAACAGCGTTCCTCCTCTCAAGTCTTTACCTGGTATTCAAGTGGTGACTAACTCTGCTGCTGTAATTACTGCTGCTCCTGCTGTTCAATGTCAGGAGGTAGTTGAAGTACTTCCAGGTAAATTAATCTCCTGTTAACATATTATTTGTCCTGTTTTGAGCACTTATTGTTAAAGTCTGAGAACATTTTACTTCTTGCAGCATCATCAAATGAAATATACTTGGACAGCAATACACTTACGGTAGAAATTAATAATGACTTGCTGCTTCCTCAGAGTAAGCAAGACCCTGATTTATTAAAAGCTAGGCAAAGAGCTGCTTCTGCTATAGTCATTGCTGGTATTTTAAAGTCAACAGGTATGAATTTTTTTTAAAGCATAATACATATACTTAGACTTGATAAGCAGTGATTAAGTTTTCAAAATTTTTGTGTATTCCAAGCAGTTGCCTCAACTTCGACATTTCAAGAACAAGATAATGTTAGCTCTGAAGAAGAAATCGATTTGGCCTCTGACTCAGACAATGAGTTATTTGTAGACAAATTCATAAATCTGAAGAATGTTCCACCAGAAGTAAAAGAAATTCTAAATGAAAATGATGTACCTAACTTAAATACCACTGACTTAACAACCTCAGGGGGAGAGACAACTTGTGAGTCTGACGCATCTGCACTCAGTGATGTATTTGAAAGTAAAATGAAACCAAAGAAACTGAAGTCAAGGAAGCAGAGAAACCGTACTCACCAGCAGTCAACATCAGATATTGAAAGATTAAATGATAAAGTTTTGGTGAGACACAATAAATCACTTTATAGTCACCTTAAAGTGTAATGTCACAGAAATGAATAATTATATCACTTTATTTTGCAGGGATTACTTCCAAAAGATTACAGCAATAAAATTGTCAACATAGAAGCAGTGGATGGGAATGATTGCGAGCAACTGATCACAACATTTCGAGTGAATGTTTCAAAGGTTGATGATGTGATAAAATGGAAAGACCAATTTGAATTATCCAGCAATACTAATTATAGAGTTGAGCATACAAGAAAACCTAAGTCAGAAAAAAGGATCATGTACAAGGTCAGTGCCATTATACTTAATCATTGTTAAAATATTTCTTTAGAAAACTTGCATACATATAGTCTAGTATATATTCCTTTCATTTGTATTTATTTTTTTCGATTCTTGTTCAATACTTTCAGAAAACATTCAGATGTCACCACAATACGTTGGCTGAAAAAAGTCAAAGTAAAACACCTCATGAGAAACACACTAAGTGCCCTGCATCAATGTTAATTACTTTGAAAAACAACGTTAGGCCGGTTGTAGCATGGTTTCCTCGGATCTTATGGAGTTTCCGCGGTCTTCTAACGGGCATAAGTACCTCGCCGTCACGACGGACTTATATTCGAAGTATGTCTGGTTACGACCTCTGCGAACGGCGACCGCCGCTACTGTTCAGAAGCACTTACTAGAGGATGTTATTTTGAAGTTCGGCGTCCCGGGAGTTTTAGTATGCGACAATGGAGCCCAATATAAATGTCAGGAAATGACGGAGTTTTGCGAAAAATTCGGAGTGAAGCAATTATTTAATTTCCCTTACCATCCACAGGCAAACCCGACGGAGCGCGTGAATCGTGTTTTGAAAACGATGATCGCCTGTTATGTGAAGAATAATCACCGTGCATGGAACAAAAGTTTGCCTTATTTTGCGAATGCAATCAACACTACAAAACATGATGTAACGGGTTATTCTCCGCATGAGATATTGTTTGGTTCGAACTGGCGTAAGCACGGGTCATTTAAATCGGTGGAAATTCCGGAGGGACATTTACCTGCGGTCGAAAGGCCTACGGTGTTGCCTCAGCCTGTGCTTAACGCACAGAAGGACATTGTCGATCGCCTCCAGAAGGCTTATCTAAGGAATGCTTATTGTTATAACCTGCGTCGGCGGCCTCTGGAATTGAAGCCCGGCGACGTGGTATACCGGGAAAATACCGGTTTACAGTCGAACGCCTTACAATATATCTCCAAGAAGCTGGCGAAGAAATATATTGGCCCATTCACTGTCGTTCGGAAGGTTGGCACGCAGGGCTATTTGCTGCGCGGTAAAGACGGAAAAGAAGACGGGCCTAGAGTGGTGAAGCAGTTGAAATTAGCAAAGGAGGTGGAGGATTAGTCCCTGTTTTTCTCCCCTATCTGTTTTCTATGCCTGTTTTTCTGTTCTCTCCGCTATGTTCTTCCTATCCGGATGGGGTTTCTTTCATTGTTGAGATGAGGGCATCTCACTAAAGGCCGGGGGGGTTGGAGCATGGTTAAAACGTGAAGGGAGGGTTCCGCCTGGGAGGTAGGCAACACATCGCACGCGCGGTGCCGGCGGGCGGGTATCGCCAGGGGCCCGGGTCCCCCTCCTCTCTCCGTTCTCGGGTCGGTCTCGGCTCTGCGCTGCCGAGACTCCTCCCCTCCCCTCGCCTGCTGAGCTCCGGCGAGCAGCTGGGCAAGGCGGGCGAGAGGCAATTCTGAGGAGAGCGTCCGGCAGAGCGGGTCGAGCCATATTACGCCGCATTTCACCCGGGTTTACCAGTCGGCGTACCTATCCAGCCAAATTTTACCGGTAAGCCGCGCCCGTGCCCACCTAGGTTTTGTGTGTGCCACTGTTCGTTTCGTTCAGGTGTTGTGATTTCGCTCGACAGGGTGATACTACCGGATTCGCGCGGTCACCTGTTTTGTTCGGCGTTCCGGCCATGAGCCGTGGGCCACTTTGGCGATATTTTGAGCCAGCGACGCACTTAGCCATGCAGGGCTAGGAGCCGCAAGGGAGCTGCCGTCCGCCCGGAGGACGCCGAGTCGCGCGCGGCCGGGGCCGATGAGCCCGCGCCGTCGCTGCACCGCCAGAAATATGCCGACCACCTGCACGCCGGGAGCGCGGCCGGGAGCGTTACGCCCCGCGCCGCCGCGTCCCCAGCTTTGATTATAAAGTAAGCTCGCTCTCCTCTCGCACGCCTGAAGCTTCGAATAGTATGAAGATCCCCAGTATTTTTGTTCTTGTCGCCTGGTGCTGCCGGCGTGAGCCTAGGCTAGTGTACCATGCAAGGGGTCCGCAACTAGGTTTGAGCGCGTACACCGGCCGCCCGGAAAACTGGGAAGACCGGGAGGACCACCACGAAGACCAAAGAAAACCGAAGAAAACCGTTAAAATCGTAGGCCACAAATGGTAAGGGAAAACCGAAAAATATTAGGGAAGACCAGAAAACTTGAGGGAAAACCGAGAAATTTTAAGGAAGCCTGGAAAATGTTAAGGAAGACCAATGAAGATGAGGGAAAACCATAGAAAACGTTAGGAAGCCTTCAGAAGATTCTAGAAAATCAGTTATTGGGAAAACCAGGAAAAAGTTGGGAAGACCGGGAAAACCAAAAGGAAAACCTAGGAAAACCAGGCAGCCCACAGCATATGTACACCGGCAGACCGTACTTGGGGACCCCTCGGTACCATGCATGCGTGGTGCACTCAGGTCCACGCCGGTCGCCCGCCGACACCCTGCCCGTTCAGCACCGGTTGCGCTGTCTTGGTAGTTACCCGTACTGGTTATATATTGTCAATATAGTCCAAGTTGAAAGTCCGCTATGTAACAATTATTGTTATTGTTAAATTTTGTTACTCTGGCCTTCGGGCAGTGTAATTGTGCATTTCAGTTATGTTTATTATGATTAAATATTGGTCATTATTGTAAAAATTGTTCACTGCCGAGTTTGTCTGAGACTTTTGGGGAGAGCTTGTCTCTCTGGCGCCCTTCACCGAAAATACCCGGATTTCTCACGCCACTCTGCCAACTATATAGTGATATGCTAGCCGGAATGATCTTACCGCCGCAGCGCGGGCTACATGTGTATATTATATTTTGCCTGAATGAATCATGAAGCATTTACAAGCACCTCACCAATCACAAAGTCTATTTGCATATAGTAAAATCTTTGTCTTTAATTTTACAGTAGCCAAGATATTTACCTTAAAACTCATCCAATGGAAATTCTTTTGAAAAGCACTCATAACCATCCTGTTGAGGCTGCAGCTGGAGATGTTCTACGGCACAGAAGGCCTTGTCTCGGAACAGTGCAGAAGTTCACTGATATGTTCAAGAATACAAGTTCCAGAATAACACCAGCTTATGCTATGGAGAGAAACTTGGAAGATTTAGAAATGTCAGATCAAGATTTAATTAAGATAGGTGATGGTGCATTTGTTCCAGAAAGACCATATAAGCTATACAAGAAAATTATGAAAGATCAGAGTGGTGAACCTTACGGACCTGGAATGATTTCAGCTCTTGAAAAATATGTAGAAAATTACAATTCTGAATGTGGGGAAGTTTGTGCCAAATTTGGTTCTAGTTCTGATGGTAATGACCATTACATAGCTGTATGCACTGCTATGATGAAGCGGATCCATACCCATTACAAGGCATCGGGGGAAGTCATGTTCGTTGACTCCAGTGGCTGTATGGACAATAACAATGCTAGAGTTTTTGTTATACTCACACCTAGTGTAGTATGTGGACTTCCCTTAGGCTTACTTATAACTTTCTCTGAAAAGGAACCAGTGATTTTGGCTGCATTGCAGTTGTGGAAAGAAGTATTGCCTGAAAATGCATTCTATGGAAGGGGCTCCTTAGGACCCAAAATTATTATTAGTGATGCTTCTACTAGTGAGCGTAACAGTGTGAGTGACTGTTGGCCAATGGCAACACTGCTACTTTGTCTGTTCCATGTTCTTCAGGCAATGTGGAGGTATGTCTGGGACAGTCATAACGGAGTGGAGTTCAAGGACAAAGCTTATGTCTACCACTTCTTTCGAGAAATTGTGTATGCCCCAACGGTTGAAGAATTTAAAAATGCATATGAAGAGGCTTTGCAAGATCGGCGACTGCTACTATACCCTATTGTCTGGAAACACTTTGAGGATTATAAGAATAAAGCAAAAGAATGGGCACTTTCTTATAGGGTAGATCTCCTCACAAGAGGACATCACACCAACAACTTCTGTGAAGCCTGCATGCGTATCATCAAAGATACAATTCTACAACGAGCAAGAGCATACAATACTGTGCAGCTGTTGGACCTTCTACTGACTAAACTTGACAAACACTTCAAGAGGAAATTAGCTTTTGTTGTAAGCAATAGAATTCGTGCCAGCAGGTCATACAAGTACCGAATTAAGGCTGAGAAGCTAAAACCACTCGTGGCTGAGAGACTATTTTCCTCTGAGAATTTGTTTCGAGTTGAAAATACACAAAAGAAGACCGAGTATGTTGTGGATTCGCAACTCAATATTTGCTCGTGCCCTATTGGTATGTGTGGAGCACCATGCAAACATCAAATGATGGTTGCAAAGAAATTCAAGATTTCTAATCAGCAATTTCTGCCAACCTCTGATCCAGCATTCCGAATGATCCTATTCTTTATCATGACTGGTCACACCAACATACCTGATGGCTTTTTGAAAACTTTGAAGGGTGACAACGTAAGTGTTGACCTGAACATCAATCCAGACTACAGCAATAACACTCCAACTAATGAAAAGGAAAATGAAGATAAGATTGACATTCCACTGGAATCATCAGAGCAGCCACCTGACCTTGATTGCCTTAAGGAGGAAATTCGGAATGTGGCAGAGGATTTGTGTGACAGATTGACAAACAGCTTGTACTTGTCAGAGCCATGTCAGAAATTTGTGAACAATTATTGGACCATTGTCAAGAGAGGTAACTTTGAATCCACCCTTGCTTCTGCCTTGGCAACATTTTCAAAGGACCAAGCCTTGTATGCTCCAACATGTCGCAAGGTTAATATTAATGTGCAACCAACCGCTCCACCCAGACGGGCAAAGTGTAACCAGGGAGGTAAACATGCCCAAGCAGGGGGAAGACCAAACATGGCTGTGGTTGCAGAAACAATAGCTGTCAACCCAAGAGGTGACCATGGGTATGCCCCACCGTCTAAAGTCAAGCGCAATACTCAAGTGGAGCCATCCTGGGCTGTTCCACCTGTCAAGAAGCCGAAAGTACGTCATTCATTAGATTCATGTGTTGGTGCTAGTGTTCGTCTCCCAAAGTAGTAATTATTTGGGAAATCTGTTGCTACCAAAATACATTTTATTCTTGTCATATTTTGTGATAGAGATTATTTGTCATGTGTTTGAGTTAGGATTAATCTCAGTTAATCATATTCTTTATTCTTGTCATGTTTGTGATTACTAAGAGCGGAATAAGTTGTTCTGAAGTATGTAATTTTGTTTATCTAGTTTTATTTGTGTGTGCAGAGGTACTTGAAATTGTTAATGTATTCTCATCATTTATGATGTTTGTTATACTCTTAAACAATAGAATATATTTCTATTTGATGGTGCACATAAAAAATAATAAATGTTAAAATACAAGTCCATAATTGTGGCATATGATTTATTTTTAAATGAAGAAATTGAAATCTAGACATGGCACTTAAATCAATCAAGGTTGGCTGGCAGACAACTTCATTTTCTTGTTTTGGCTCAGAGAAAGGCTTTTCCTTTTCTACAACAACAACAAAAAAAGACAATGAGTCAAAAACTTAGTTTTAAAAGGAAACAATGTGATTGAAGCAACCAGAGTACTTACGATGGTAGTTGGAGGGAAAGGAGATGTGAAGCGTAGTGCACAGGGCTTTCTTATTGTTTCTTCAACTTAAGCTACTGAACTATCATTGTTTTCATGTTTCCCTGCAGACTCATGGGTTTGACGAACAGGAATAAGAGAAACTACTGAAAACTTTGTCACATCAGACCCAGATGAAGAGGGAAAAGGAACTGTTGATACAGTAGTTTCTTCAGACCCAGAGGGTGTTCGTCTCCCAAAGTAGTAATTATTTGGGAAATATGTTGCTACCAAAATACATTTTATTCTTGTCATATTTTGTGATAGAGATTATTGGTCATGTGTTTGAGTTAGGATTAATCTCAGTTAATCATATTCTTTATTCTTGTCTTGTTTGTGATTACTAAGAGCTGAATAAGTTGTTCTGAAGTATGTAATTTTGTTTATCTAGTTTTATTTGTGTGTGCAGAGGTACTTGAAATTGTTAATGTATTCTCATCATTTATGATGTTTGTTATACTCTTAAACAATAGAATATATTTCTATTTGATGGTGCACATAAAAAATAATAAATGTTAAAATACAAGTCCATAATTGTGGCATATGATTTATTTTTAATTGAAGAAATTGAAATCTAGACATGGCACTTAAATCAATCAAGGCTGGCTGGCAGACAACTTCATTTTCTTGTTTTGGCTCAGAGAAAGGCTTTTCCTTTTCTACAACAACAAAAAAAAGGCAATGAGTCAAAAACTTAATTTTAAAAGGAAACAACTTGATGGAAGTAACCAGAGTACTTACGATGGTAGTTGGAGGGAAAGGAGATGTGAAGCGTAGTGCACAGGGCTTCCTTACTGTTTCTTCAACTTCAGCTACTGAACTATCATTATTTTCATGTTTCCCTGCAGACTCATGGGTTTGACGAACAGGAATAAGAGAAACTACATAAAACCTTGTCACATCAGACCCAGATGAAGAGGGAAAAGGAACTGTTGATACAGTAGTTTCTTCAGACCCTGAGGGTGGAGTAGGAGAAGGAACTGCTAACAAGACAGTAATTTCTTCAGACCCAAACTGAGTGGGTGGAGTAGAAGGTGACACAGTTATTTCCTCAGTCCCAGGTTGAGTAGAAAAACAAGCTGCTGTTTTCACTTCAGACCCAGTTTGAGAAATAGAAAGAGCAGCTGCCGAAAAAGTTTTTACTTTGGATCCAGATTGAGTAGGAAGATCACATGCTAATAAAGTCATTGCGACTGCTTCAGATCTAGGTTGAGTTGGAAGAGCAGTCGTTGATATGTTAGCGGTTTCATGGATTTCAACAGTTTCATGAATTCGATCCATATCATCATGGTTTTGACAGCTGCAATTTGGACAGAGCACCTTGCCTAGAAATTAAACAAACAAAAAAAAGGTACTACTGTATTTTTCCTTTTGTATTTTAAATACGTGAGATATTTTATAAAGGATTCTACAAACCATTGCTTGTCTCAACACGTATGCAGTGCACGTGGAAGTGATTGTGGCAAACACCACATTGAGCAGAAACTCTGAAAAATTTTAAACAGTACTGATAAGAAATACGATTTGACATATTACACTGCATAAATAAAGTCAGGATTAATTTAGCAATACCTGATATTGGAGGTGGTGGTGTTACGCATCAAATCATTGCAAACACAAATAGTTAAAAAGTAGGTGCTTGAATTAGCGGATAGCCCAATAGCAGTTTTGGGAGAAGTTTCATGTGCCGTCCCTTTGTTGGTCGTGGCCTTCTCACTGATACATTTCCTACACTGCCAAGTATTCAGCCTTTTCACTGAAAAATGATAATAAATTATAGGTTGCTACATGCATTCACTCATAATCAATAAGTATAGAAACTATCCCTTGAGCAAAGGCAGGGCCACAGGCAGCATACCATCAAATACAGTTGATACCGGTAATTAAGTATAATTAAGAGCTGTTACAAACCTGCTTGTTTGGTAAGACCCACACAGCTAAGGTGGTGCCACACATCGCAAAAGTCACACCAAATCCAAAATCTGGGACAAAATGGAATTTTTCTGGTTAAATAGTGTTTTTTTTTTTTTGGGAAACGAAAACGAAAGCAAACATGGCCATGCAATGGTCACATATAATCTAAAGAGGCAAGAATTGAACTTACCTTTTGTTGGACTTATTGTCACACATAGGACATAAATCTGGATCCATACCGGCCTTTAACACCGAAACCAGAAAATAAAGCCAACGCCATTTGCTAGAGGAGGGGGCCGGCCTGTGGCGGGACGGGTGTCTCAGCAAAACTAGATTTGGAGAACGCGCCTACGTCGTATGCTTCTCATACCGGCCCCAATAGCCTCGCCGAGGTGCCATCTCGGGGCTCCCACGACAAGTGTACCGCAAATGGAATACAGGCGGTTGAAACGGAAACGAACTACAACTAACAAGTGAAGTGAGAGAGCGAAAGATCCAGATGGCTAATAACAAAGTTTACCGTACAGGGCGCTGCGATACTATATGAACAAATGAATATGAATGTATATGACATACTTCCCCCTTAAATTAAAATCAATGGGAGAAGAACATTTTCAAACACTTTCGTGATGTAGTCACTGTTACCCTGAAGAAGCAAACAAACAAAAATTAACAATTTTCTTTTTTTTTTTTTTAGTGGGGATAACGGACACAAGAGATAAAAAAATACATAAGCTATGCAAGAAAAGGCTAAGGAATTTTGAGAGCTATAACATGATTCTGCACCCGACCATCCCTGACATGGTCCCCATCGAGCTGGACGGCGTCAACACCCAGATGGAAGTCGACAACGGCGCCATCTACACCGTCATGACGACGGGGACCTACGACACCATGTGGCCGCCCCAAGCTCCGCTTGCACCCGGCCGCCGACCAGAGCTCGTCCCAGTGGACATCCTGGTCAAGCCGTACCTCAGCGCCCCCATCGCGGCAGCCGTCGGCGCGCGCCCAGTACGTGTCCGTTTCCGTCACATCGACGCCACCCTGCCCCTCATCGTCGTGGACGGCCCGGCCTCGGTCAACTCTCTCCTCGGCCGCAACTGGTTCGCCGCCCTGGGCATCTCTGTTGCTGGCCTCCACCACGTCTCACCGGCCGTGCCAGCCGACATTCAGCTCCACCCAGCACTCAACCACTCCGAGGAAGAGCTCGGCCGCTTCAAGGGCCCGCCCATCAAGCTCGACTGGGACAAGAGCGCGCCGCCCAAGTACATCCCCGCGCGCCCCGTGGCCCACGCCATACAGGACGCCGTCGTCGACGCAATCCACACCCTGCATCGGGCCGGCGCCATCTCTCCTACGCCTTTCCCACCAATCGTCTACGCCACCCCGGTAGTCGTTGTACACCGCGCCGACGGCCGCATTCGGCTCTGTGGCGACTACAAGTCTACCGTGAACAAGGTGCTCCGCCCGGACCGCTACCCTCTCCCTACAGCTGAGGCAGCCTTCGCCAAGATCTCCGGCGCCGTCGTCTTCTCCAAAATCAACCTAGACCAAGCGTTTACGCAGGTGCCCGTCGACGACGAGGCCGCCGACATCCTGACAATCAACACCATCATGGGCCTTTACCGCGTCCACCGCCTGCCCTTCGGCATCTCTGCCGCGTCAGGAATATTCCAGCGACTCATGACCGACCTGCTCGCCTCCATCTCCAACGTGGTCGTCCTCCAGGACGACGTTCTTGTCTGTGGCCACAATGTCGCCGAACACGACAGGACCCATTATGGATCTTGATGTTTCACTAGTTAATTAATATAAAATGTTCACTTTGAAACGTCTGGTTTGATGATAAATAGACACAAGCAAGATACACTGGTTGAAACGGAAACGAACTACAACTAACAAGTGAAGTGAGAGAGCGAAAGATCCAGATGGCTAATAACAAAGTTTGCCGCAGAGGGCGCTGCGATACTATATCCCTTTAAGGCATGAGATCTGAAAACTTTTCAAAAATATTTTTTTTGTTTTGAGTTGACCTAGGGGATGTAAAAAAATCATTTTGAGACCAGGCTGGATGTTGTACCATGTTTGGTTCAGTAGATATTGAACGTAGTATACATACCACGTCATGCCTTAAAGGGTACTCGGGGCCAATTTCTAATTTTTGTTTGTTCTTAAAAAGTTTTTTTTTTCCAAAATGATCGTCTTTTTGAGCTCTTTCCAATTTTCATGTTTAACATTATTGATTAAATGAACTTCTGCCCGGAAATGACGAAAAACAGTGTTTTTTAAGCTAAATTTTGGACTTGTTGACATAAACGGCGCTCAAGAAACCTGGTTTTTCGGAAATGTTCACTTTACTCGACAGCCACTAATGCGCAATGATGTGACGAATCATACCCTGTTCCGGGAAGGTTACTTTTCTCAAAAACCGCTGCACCACAGTCACCCAAAGTGAACGTTGTACACATACAACAAGTGCATGGAAACTTGTAATACCCCAATAAAAGCTCATTTTTCGCGGAAATACGTTATAAATTGTATCTCAAAAGTGGAAATGCCTTTTATAGAACTAGTCTATGATGGAAGATGCGAAGGATGTTCGAAATTTTGATGTCAAGCAGTCGATTTTAGTAAAATTACTAGTCTGTTGTACATATACAACATATGTTCTACCGGCGGCATGGTGTTGTATACATACAACGTTCAAGTTTTGGCAATAACTCGTGAGGTAGGGCTCTAAAAGCCAAAAATATTTTAAAATTCAAATATCTGGGATACTACTGAACCATGATTAGCTTGCAGTTAAAGTGAAATTAATACGCCGGAATTAAAGCGCATTCAAAAATGTAAATTTGAGCGAAATTACCAATTGCTGCGAGATATGTGCTCGAACAATGAGTCTGAAATGATCAGGAATCTGCCTAAAGTATGAGAATTATCCAATCAGACGGTGCCAGTACCAATAAATAAACCACCACAAACCATAATTTATCGTATTTTCTCACTTTTCGTTTCATGGGAAAAATCGGTACCCTTTAAGGCATGGGTGGTATGTATACAACGTTCGTTTTATTTTTGCTCCTAATCCTGCCCAATGCATTCGATTGAGGACTTGAACATCTCATTTTGTTCCCTGAACCTTTCTCTTCGTGATTCTGTCCAGTTCTTTGGTCCACTTCGCTTTTACCCCGTTGAAATGAAGAGGTTTGGGTGTCGGTGCAGTCAAAACAAAATCGACGACCTTTTCGCTCTTGCTGCCATGACTGTGTGGATCCGACAACGCAGTGGGTTGGAAAGAACAAATAAAATGATGAGTAAAACACGTTTTAGGCATCGGAGGTGGAATAGAAACCAATTTAGGGCTTTAATAGCCACTTTTATCGAACGTTGTATACATACCACCTATGCCTTAAAGGGATATGAACAAATGAATATGAATGTATATGACACCACCCACAGGCTAATGGCCAAGTCGAACGGGAGAACAGGTCCATAAAGGCGGGACTCCTTAAAGTTTTACTAGACAACGTGAACGAGTGGCCTAATGTTCTAGACGGTGTCCTATTTGCCTATTCGCCATTTTTTATGCTCCACCAGCAGGATCCTGTTTTACCCATAGACGTCGATTTGAAACCACCCGAAGATGAAAGTGACGAGTTTGACTTCTGACTTCTGATGACGCAGCAGAAACTTACGTGACAAAGTACTTAGATTCTCCTGAAGATGTTACATATCTAAATGAATTTGTTGCTCAGCTTATGGCACTAAAATAGCAAGTCCTTTCCAAAGCCAGATCTAATATCAAGGCTGCCCAGTCAACACAGCGAAAGGAGTACAATAACAAGCGATTCAAAACCGATAGTTAATACAGACCTGGAGAAAAAGTTTTAAAATTAAATTTGAGATGTGACCGCAAGGGAGGCTGCCAGGAAGAAGCATGGACTGGCCCGTACTTAATTATTTCAACAGACAAAACTGGTGACTGCACTTTGAAAAACTGCCGTTCTGGTCGAGTGCTAGCACAGAGACATGTGATTGACAACTTCAAGCCATACGTTGAGCGACGGCCAGGCTTTGAAGGTAAGGCATGCCTATCAGTCACAGTCATAACATTGTAAGATTTCAACCCTCATGACGTTTTTACTGTTGTAATTTAGATCAGTCTGAAGAAATGGACTCGCCTAAAAAATATGATAAAGAAAATGTTGAAAACTCTGGTATGTTTCTTTTTTAGCAAGTTTAACGGAGATTAACATCTGATCTCTCATCTATACTGCAAATATTTTTTATTACAATCTAGATAACTCTGAGGACATAGACTCGCCCGATATAGTCAATGTGACCCACAACGTAAAGGAAGACTCTGAGGACGTAGACTCGCCCGATATAGTCAATGTGGCCCACAACGTGTAGGAAGAGACGGTGAAAACTGATGATAACCAATCTGGTATGAATCCTCATTTCAAATATCGGGTGTCCCAGAGAACACACGGCAGCCAGTTGGGTTGCCTACGCGCTGGCTTCAGGCGCTGTAGGGAGCGGGGGGAGCGGGTGGCGGTGGCGGGAAGCGGCCGGAGGCGGTTCCCCCACCACCGCCGCGCCGCTAGAGTGCGGTACGGAGGGGAGAGGCACGGCGGCTGGCTGAGGCCACCTGAGCTGGAGGGGCGGACGTCACAGCGCGTGCAGAGAGGGGTCTTGCGCTTGAACGAAGGGGTGCCAACTTTGGGGGGTGCGCGTCGCGCCCCGCGGCTTCGCGAGGACCGCGGCGCTTCCTCGCGGCGCAGTTCCGTAGGGCACCCTCGCGGATTCGCAATAAGGACCCGCGGCAGGGGCGGCGCTTCCTCGTGGCGCATCCTCGCGACGCGCCCCCGCGATGCACCCTCGCGACACAACCCTCGCGACACAGCCCTCGCGACGTACCCTCGCGACGCATCCCCGCGCCGCGCCTGCCGTGGGTCCTTATTGCGAAGTCGCGAGGGTGCCCCGTGGGGCTGCTGCGCCGCGATAGGAGGCGCCGCCGAGAGGGCCTCAACTCCTGAAATCATGTGTACACAATCGCTGATACCTTCGAAATCATTGTCAAAACATGGAATTCTATTGCCGAAAAAAATTGATTCGAGTGCGTATTTTGGGCTTGTATTTTACGAATTATTTCTTTTAATTATAACAGGTGCAATAATGTGAAATCATGTGAAATCTTGAAATCATGTGAAATCCTGAAATCATGTGAAATCTTGAAATCATGTGAAATCTTGAAATCATGTGAAATCTTGAAATCATGTGAAATCTTGAAATCATGCGAAATCTTGAAATCATGTGAAATCTTGAAATCATGTGAAATCTTGAAATCATGTGAAATCTTGAAATCATGTGAAATCTTGAAATCATGTGAAATCTTGAAATCATGTGAAATCTTGAAATCATGTGAAATCTTGAAATCATGTGTACAAATTCTGGGTGAGTTGAGGCCCCCTCGGGCGCCGCGGTCCTCGCGAAGCCGCGGAGCGCGACGCGCACCCCTCGGAGCCTGTCCAGATAAGCAACGGCCTTAGAACCGCAGCGCCGCAGCGCCGCACGGCCGTACGGCCGCGATGGCGCTGCGCCGCAGGCGGCAGCAAGCTAAAGCCGCGGCTTTTATACATGACAAACATACCAATGAATTAATTTTTTTTCTTCGACGAAAATGTGATCGGACAAAAAGTAAGGTATAGTTAAACAAATTACCTGGGAAAACATGGATTCAGGCCTTACAGGCCAACTTTAACCTACTGAAAACTAAGAGGTTGGTGTGAAGAGGTTGGAACGCCCGGAAATCAAAAGCGCGCTGTTTTTTTATTTATTATTTTATTTATTAGCCTATCTCTGGGCGGCAAGTTAGAGTCAAGTGGGGCCGAGGAGCGAGAACATGTCTACTATTAAGAGAGTGAAATTTAGAAGTGCAGACAACCCTGACCAATTTTATACAGTATGTGTCGAAAAGGACCGGGCAAATATAATGAATGGCGAGTATGATGAATTGAGGGTTTACTGATATTCGGGAAACCGGCTGTCATATGCGTATTTGTTGCTTTGAATTTTTGACGTTGCAATTCTTTGCAAGTGCCATTTGTCCACGCAGTTCATCTTTTTGTCTGTATCGTAAAGAAATTTAATAACATTACTGTATTACTAAGGAAACTTTGAAAAGGGTACTTTGAGTAAATTTTTCAATACGATTCCTATAGATCAAAACTTTTTGAAGCTGCTTGGGACTACATTATTGTCAAATGGCGTAGTACCTCATTCAAATGTCAGTAGTGCTGTTCAATATTATCCAGTGGTGGTGTCCAATTCAGACACAGGGGGTAAGTAACATTTGAAAAAATTAGAATGAAATGTAGTTCTACAGATTTCAAAAAGCATTGCTTGCAAAAGAAACTAACAAAATAAAGCGAAAAAATAAAATACAACTTCTTTTATTCAAGGTGTTCAAATTGAACTGCCGTCACCACCGGTATCATCCTCCCAAGAAACCTGTACTGGTACGCATTATCAAATGTGCTCTTCTGAGAATATTGTGGAATTAATGACTAGAAGTTGTTCTCATGCAACCTTAAATTTTAGGGGCATCTGAGGATCCAGCAAAGGAAACAACAGAGCAACCTGATTCACCACCTTCAGAAAATTTATTTGGCGCAGACAAGGAAAAACCCGTAGAAACCATGATTGATGAGGTTGATGAGAGCAGATGTGTAATTATAAAAAATATTCCTCCATGTGCCTTCAAACTTGTAAGATATTCTTCATTTATTTACTTGAAATTACTCTTTGTCTAGATAGAAAAAACTTTACTGCATCATTTATGTTGCAGGAGTTTTTCAGAATTTTCCTGGAAGATGCAATGCGTGATAATTTCATTGGTGAAGAGGGGGTAGAAGCTGTTCGGAATATATTTGAATACAACAAGATAGACGAGAGCATCAAATTAAGTTCAGGTGAAACTCATAAACTCCTCTGACAAAAATACTTTACTATACATTAAATAACTAATTTAACTAATTTCATTTTTATAGTTTTCCGAAAGTGAATATGCCAGACAATTTTCAAACATTCCCTCACTCCAATACCTAATTTACCCACTTGAACTGATACATGAGCTGGAAGAATTGGACGCCATGAATAAGGAGGATGATAAGAGCAGATGTGTCATCATAAAAAATACTCCTCTATGTGCCTTCAAACTTCCCAAACAAAAAATAGACGTCTATAGATCGCGGTAGACCGTCTATGGTCGGTCTACAAACGTCGATAGACGTCAATAGTTGTCTATAGATGGTCTAACTTGTGTCTAGCAAGTCTTCATCCACAAGGAGACGTAATTTAGATGTCTAAAGTTAGTCCAAAATTTAACTATGAAGAGACGTCTACGTATCAAAAGTAGACATCTATAGATAATCTATGAAATGTATATCTTGTCTACATCTATTAGCAGACATATATTAGACATATATAGATGAGTAAAATCTGCCCAGTCTGTGCGCAGACGGAATGATAAACGTGTATAGATATAGACATTATTTAGATCACAGTTAGACCAAGCTTGGCAGATATAGCATCCTAACAGGTCACTCCCCCAGTTGAGCGCTTAGCGTAGTGGATAGAGCGACAGAGAACTAATAAGAAGATGCTGGGCTTAATTCCCCACTACTTACATTTTTCTGGTGTATATGTATATCTATGAGTAAGTATACATCTAGTTGATGTATATAAAAAGACGTCTACTATACGTTGCATTTTAGGACATTATACGTGTCATAGATGTCTACCGGTAGACTACAAAAGACGTCTTGTAGACCCTTCTGCATCTATGTAAAGACGTCTTTCATACGTATAATAGACGTCTATTTTTTATGTGGGTTGTAAGATATTCTTCATTTATTTACTTGAAATAACTCTTTGTCTGGATAGAATAATTTACTGCATCAATTATGTTGCAGGAGTTTTTCAGAATTTTCCTGGAAGAAGCTATGCGTGATAACTTCATTGGTGCAGAGGGGGTAGAAGCTGTTCGGAATATATTTGAATACAACAAGATAGATGAAAGCATCAAAGTTGAGGTAAAACTCATAAACTCCTCTGACAACAATACTTTACTATACATGAAATAACTAGTTTAGCTAATTCAATTTTTGCGCTTTTCCAAAAGTGAATATGCCAAACAATTTTCGAACATTCCCTCACTTAAATACCTCATTTACCCACTTGAAATTAAACATTGCCAAGAAGGCAATCTTAATCGAAAGGATGAGACGCTCTGTGTCATTATAGGAGGCATTCCAGCTGTTGCTGGAATGTTTGTGTTGTCATTTGGTTATTTTTTACCCGTTCTTTACACACACAGTAACTCTTTGCAGATACTGTGTTCGGAACGAGTATTGTGCTCACCGCTGTAACGGTGTGACCGGGTTCATCTCCGAATTTACAATACACACAAAAAAAAAACAAAGTTATGTTTCGAAAGATCATAAATTTCTTAGTTGAATTACTATAAGTTTTTTTTTTTACTTTATGTTTAAAATCTTGAGAAAATAGTACTTTTAGGTTATGGGTTATAGGTTAGAAAATGTGTACTGTAAAGCTTAAAACTTCTTATATCCGTTGAAATATTTATTATTTGAAGAATTATAAACAACTTTATCAATAGAACTGAATCTCTTTATGATAAAAGTTGTAAGAAAATCAAAATTGAAAATGGCAGAGCACAAACTCACTGCCCATCTCAACTGTAATCTGAACTCATTTACTTTGATTGTAAAACCATGACTGCGTCTTAAAACTTATTCATGAAAAGGAATAATAATATTTTTCACCAAATCAGTGGATTAATCGTTTCCTGGAAGTCTTTTACACTTTCTTAACGAACTCATAACTGGGTAACATTGTATATGTTAGAATACTCAAATAGTGTCTCCCAAGTAAATTATTGCCAATATAAATGTATGACATATTTGGCGATGAACTTTTATGGTGTATTGCGTATTTGGTGATAAACTTAAGTGTAAAGAACGAGTTTTAGTCTTAATATCAAACAAGTTTGATGTTAGTGATGGTTTATGCCTTTTCCTAACACCTTTGCTTCTTGTTTACTTTTCAGAGAAAGTATTATTTTGAGCTGTCGGAACAGGAAGCTGTAGCACCATTCATTAACTTCATGGAGGAACACAAGAAAACACTAACGTACTATGGATTTCTCCAGGTAACCAGGATGGCGTCTTTGACTGAGCTAAGGCGCCTGAGGCGCCTTTCGTCAGTAAACAAGTTACAGCATAGCAGTTGCTTTCACATCTGCCTATTGTTTCAGATCAAATTCCCTGAAAGGCTAACGAGTATGCTCACAAGAGAGGCACACTACCAAGATATTTTGCTTAGTGGCAAAAATGTCAAGTTTCGGATAACCAATACAGACATTCCAAGAGCCTAGAGCCTACCAGGTGGAGAGAGAGGATATTCCGCTGACAGGAAGTGATTTGAAAGGGTTGAAAAATGTTTGTCTTGAAAGGTACGTACTCCAGAGTCTGCTTATGTTTCAGTGTAAAAAGTGGATGATTTGAGGATATTTCTCCCAAGTAACAAAGGATCATCTAGAATTGATCAAATTGAAGTACAGTGACATCACTACCAGCTTTGTCACCATGACGTAATTACATCAAATTCTATAATTTGACAAAGTCTTGATGAACCTCTGTTACTTGCTCTGGTTGGTACTTGCACAACGATGTATCGAGTTAGTTTTGTGCAGTAGTTCTAGAACATTACTTGGGTTATTATTTGTGCAAATTATCTTTGTTTCAGTTACCCTACTCCTAGGGGGTCAATACCCCTTAAAAAGTTTGGAAAAATATCAATTCATCAGATTTTGTCTATTCTGTAGATATACCTGATAGTATATTCCCGTCCAATTGCAAAGTAATCTTGCCATGTTTGTTTAAAGTAGTCAGTGCATGAAAGTTTGAAGAGCTTCATACCTTTCTGTTGGAAATTATTTTATTACCAAAATATGTAAGCAAGGAAAAGTTTTGTTTATCAATCTAATTTTTCATTTTTTTAATTTTTTTTTCAGTTTTGGAATATGAATAGATTGGGCGACCCGTTCTCTGAGCAGAATGTGCTCTCTACTATACCTGGTGTAACCACTCCATTCATCTACGCAGGATCATACGGCAGTATTGTTGCCTTACATACTGGGGCCTCCCACTCCCCAGTGACAAGGGGTGGGCAATGCTTGAGCACAAGCTGTAGACATGGTTTTCACTGGGATCACAGTACGTCTGAAATTCGATTAAATACAGTACTTCAAGTTAAGTAGAGAAAAAAAAATCTGAACGAAGTTAATCACTGTGCAAAACTCAATTATAAGTCTGAACCTCAAGCTTCATAGTTAATAATTCCTGCACTGTTATAAATTATTAGTATTCCAATTATAGCACAAACTATTATGTCTTGTTGTTGTTTTGCAAATGTTCAAATAATGCTCTACATGTCCTACATACGTCCTAATTTCCTTTGTTAAATAAAGTTTACAATATATTGTCAAGCTCATTTATTGTACAGCATAGGTTTTCAGAATTTAGTAGCTACTGCACATAAGAAAATCTTCAACTGAAAAGGATACTCACCAAATTATTAACACCTTTTCATACCTAATTAATGCTTATTAAAATGAATCCATGTTTCTAAATTAAGTGACACCACAGCCATATTCTTGATTTTTATCTCCTACTTTTGGTAAAGAACGAGTTACAAGTTTTTATACCAAAGCACTTTGGTATATACTTGGCTTCTTGTTTTATTTTCTAAATTAACTGCCTGGTCCCAGTCGTGATTTGAATGATTCGCTATTTTTGAGTTAACGGTTAACGGAGTGGACAGTACAGCGCCCACTAAACCACCGTTCGCCGGCCATCGGTTTGAACTCAGAACTTTGTCTGTCTTGTCCCTATCTCATCGATACTCGAGGTAAACGGTTTTTGCTCGTCTTCAGAAGTGAAAGACAAACATCTGAAGTGAATTGTTCATTTCAGCTGGAAGTCAAGATGTCGAAATTAGTGGTGCATCTGAGACAAGTGGACATCAAAGACGTGAAGAAAGATGTTGAGGAAAACCGGTTATACGTGCTGCCCAACAAGGCCCCACTCAACCGCTGCTACCGCTTTCAACCGAAAAACGTAAAAGACTTTGATAAGTCCATGGAGTACGGTATGCACGAGGGGGACTTGATGGTGAAGTATTACATCATCCTTATGGGAGGTTAGTGGTAACAGCATACTTTGTCAGTGTTTAGAAACACATTTGCACAACCTGGACCTAGGGCACTTGTTTTGGAATCGGTGTCTGCAAATTAGATTACTTTGATAGTTGAATCTCTGGGTGTCCGGATTTACATCAGTTTTCTTGTCAGTCACACAATTCAGAAAGTGTTGGGTTATTGCTGTTGTTTACATCTTTCCACTCTTTGAAAATTTCAAACTTCCAGAATCTTTTGATGAATTGCAAAAGTTGAAAAATGAAGGCCACAAGAGATTTCCTTTGCCTAAAAGAAGTATTGGAGATGCTTCTGTGCCTTTCAAAGATTTTCAAGTAATGGACCTAAAATCATCCACAAAGGTGTCTAATGATGAAAGAAAAGTTGCGTCTCATGACAAGGTGTGTGTCTTTGTTGTTTCTTTGATTTTCCATTACTTCTGCCGTGTCCGGCCCCCGCCTCCCACGGCGGTGCATCACCGGCCGCCGGAACTCCCGCGGCTTCCGCCAGAGGGCGCTGCCGCGCCCCTACCGGAGCCGACCTGGGCGGCCCGGCTCCACGGAGACGTGACTCCACCCCAGCCACCACTCGTGGACGTGCTGCTCGGGTCATCTCTGCCACCAGCTATCGTTTATGCCTCCGGGCTTTAGCGTGTCTTAGTATATTGTCTTGCGTTAGTGCGCTGTGATTATCAGTCAGTTAGTACAGTATTCTCAAGTATTTCTGTATCAGTTGCGCGTGTGATTATTAAAGTAGTGATTTACCACCACAACATCTTCCGTCACTCTGCCCCCTCGCCCGGACACAGCAGTGGCGACGAGGATGAGATGGACGAACGAGACGGCGACCGGCTCCCACTGTATGTTTTGAACCCTTTTAACGCCCACTTTTACGGTTGACCGGCCACGCGCGGGCACTTGTGCCGTACCAGCCCCAGTGATATTGCCGCGCTGGCGTGCCGGACGGCTAGGGCATTTTACCATAGGACAACAGTGGGTGGGCCGATCTCTCTGTGTTACGGGGCGACGGAATGGCTACGACGCAGTTTCGTTTCGAACCATTTCAGGTTGGCAGAGAGCGATGGGCGAGCTACGTGGACAGGCTGGTGCTGACCATGGCCACGCAAGGCTTCGTGGAGCCCATGGAGCAGAAGCTCGCGCTTTTGTCAATTTGCACGCCCGAGCAATACGAAGGGATTGCGGGAAGCGTACACCCTCCGAAGGTGCTCTCAGACGACGTGACGTTGGAGGACGTGTTGGGGGCCCTTCGGGAACGCTATGGGGCATTTGACCCGTCACCTGCGATGTCCGAGTTGTTGTTTGTCGAGCGCAAACAGCGGCCGGGCGAAACGGTCACTGAATGGCTCAGTGATCTGCGACACCTGTCCGCCTGGTGAGATTTCGGACTCGGCTACAGCTCAAAGCCCAGCTGATCCGCGGCGCCGCCGACCCCGAGGCCCGCGCCAAGATCATGCGTAAACCAGAGTGGTCAGTGGATAAAGTGATTTCCACCTTGATGGCGTGGGAGAACAGCAAACGCGACGCCAATGGCGAGGGATCGTGGTGGCCAATTATCAAAGATTACCCATGGAGCGCGGGCTCAACACCCACGGCACCGGCTAGCGGACAGTTCTGGACGCAGCCGCCCGTGGGACCGCCACCTGAGTGCCCCACCTGATGATGCCGCCTCCAACGGGGTGCTCCAGCTCTGTGCCCAAGAGGACGACTCCGACTGGGGCGACCTCGTCGATGACGTCTTGGAGGCCAGCCAGTGAAATCTAGGGAGGAGGGGTGCCGTGTCATCAAATCTGTTGCAATGTTAAAGCCGTTTCCTGAAACAGCGGAGAACGTTGTGCCGCTGCTAGCTGATCTGTAAGTAAAGTGTTACTTTTATGCGAGAAGTGTACATAACCCCGATACTGTCACATGTGAGGGTGACCACGTGAAGGCTAACCTTTTCGGCCTTGCTAGACTTGTTCTGGTATGCTAGACACTCACATGTGAGGGTGGGCATAACCTTACTTTTACAGATACGCACATGTGAGGATAGTTCATTCTAACAAAACTTTGATTTACAGCAATGCCTATATCAAGAACCGAGGGTACTCCTCCACAGAGCTGTCACAATATGTCACTGAGCGCGTGGAGGCGCAGGATGCGAGCAGCTCGGTTTTGCATTATTACCGCAACAAACAATTTGCCATTGATGTTGAGGCGGAAATGCATCGTGTGAGAGTTAAATTGCAACTGTGCTCTCTGCAGGAAGGCAGGACAACAAGGACAGGTCTTGCATATGGCCAATCTCAGCAGACCAAGGAGCTTGAGACATCTGAACTGGAAAAAGAAGCTGGAACTTCATTGTTTAAGCCAGCTACACTTCCTGACTCCTTGAAGCTTACTACAGAGAAATTAGTGAGTCTCGCTCCATCACCTAACTGTCATTGTTGAATTGATCTGTCACTTTTTATCACTTGCGTATCTTCCCTCAGGTAAACACCAGCCTCAAGAAGGTCGACAAGTCCCGCAAGAGGCGTCATGAGCACCAGTCAGACAGTTCTGAAACTTTGGCCTCAGATGATGACATCCCGTTAAGTAACATCAGGCGAAGGAAGAGGAAAAATCGCATCCCTGAAGATACAACTCCGCCCGGACACAGCAACTTCTATTGTTATCTGATCTGTATGTAAGACTTGTGAAATATTTCTTCTATTTCCTCAGCAAAGTCAAGTCAAGAATTCGAGAACACAAGTTAAGGTGCAGCAATACTTAGAAATTCTTCAAAGGAGTAGCGAAAGGCAAACTCAAGGAGATAGTCACAAAGTTGAATCAGCTCCTACCAATAACAACATAACTGACCACACACCAAAAACTCAAAACAATGTTGGTGCAGCTTTTGAATCAGAAGAGAAGCAGACAAACAATGTGAGCGATACTTCATACATTTTGTTTTACTGCACTGATTTTGATTTAAATTTAATTTTGGAAGGAGCTTACATGTAGACTCATTTGTGTCACCTTTTTTTTTTAACTTTGTTTTTCCATTTCCATCTTTTCAACCAAGTTCAAACCTTGTGATATGTGTGCTTCTGAAATAGCCAAACTTGAAGGTCAGTTGAACATGGCATTGTCCTCTGCGGAGACACTGAGTGTGAAATACGATGAAGTGAAGCAGGAAAGAGAGTTACTGGAAAGGCAGCTGGACAAACAGTCGGACAAGATCAATTACATTAATGAAAAACTAACAAAATTACCAGGTAATATTGCCATAAGTACTTTTCATTTGCACATGCATCATACATACGTTTTGGTAATTTACACTTGTACTGTTTTTTTACATTTGTACTCCACAGACCAAATGCGATCAATGCAAAAAGCTAATTGTTGGTTGTCAAACATTAAAGGAAACATGCTTGTGCCGATAGAAAAGAAGTACAGAGATGTGACGGTGCCAGAAGGCTGTGTAAGTAGTGAACTGTGTGTTTTGAAGTCTCTTTATACTTTAAGCAATTACATCCATCACACAATCTTTCTTATTTCTCTTTCAAGTACTACATGGGCAAGGGGAAATTTGTGAGCGGAGCCATCCTAGGACCATGTGCTGATCCCGACACAATGAGGAAGCGGGTAGAGGCATTATGTCATACTTTCTTTGGCGATGACCTGCCATTTATGTCACCATCAGGGAAAAGAAAAAAAATTTGGAGCACTCCTCCCAAAGGTCATAAAAATTGAAGATTGCCATTATAATGCAATGCATGGCAAAGGAGTGACTCCAAATTTAGATTTATTATCTTGCTGTCTGAGCTGTCATTGTAATGCGTAACTAATTTTTTCAGTGATTTTGAAAGCCATGCCCTGGGATAGTGTTATCAGCAAGGAGAAGAAGAAAAATACCTCTACCATGATGAAAGCAGGAGTAAGGAAATACACTAGTGACAAGTGTATTGAGTATGTGAAAGAAAATCACCCAGAGGAGTATACGAAAATTGGACAGGAGAGAGTAAGAAGAAACAGAAGAACGATAGTGAAGATGATACTGAAGAGTCTGGTGGTGATAACGGTGGAAAGAACAAGAAAAGGAAGTTTACAAAAGAAAAGGTAGACAGTGGATCAGACAGAAGCAGTCGGCTGATGCTAATGGTAAAGGTAGGGAGGACAAGAAAAGCAAGCTAGGGAAAGGAATTGAAAATTCTGGTGAGGAATGTGGTTGGAGTGACATCAATATCACAAACAAAAAGAATGAGTTTAATGACTCCGATTTTGATTTCTTTGAGCAACGTTAAGTTATGTCGCTATCGCTATCATGATATCGCTATCGCTATCCCTATTTCCCGAGTGGTGCCTGGCAGTGAGGCTAGCGCGGAAGCCTATGAAAAATTTAGCGACATGACGCCCCGTGGGAGAAGGGGGGAGGGGTGGAGAAAAACACGTGGGGGTAGGCCACGATTTAAAAAATGCATCAGATACATTTTTATCTCTCATTTCACTAAAATTTATTCTTTGACCAATTTGAAACCATTTTCATGAATGTTTGATAGGCTTTCTTATTCAATTTCGTTCTATTTATCTTGGTAATCCAAACATCCACCCAGAAAATGGCATTCTAGCTTTAAGTATGTAAACATTCTAATACTGGAAACTCTAAAGTACATACTAGTAATTAGTAAGCAAACATACTTTTCCAGAAACCCTAACTGACATTCTAAATGTTACTATACTATTGCAACATTCTAATCTTACATACTAATTTTTAGAATGTATACCTTTAGATTTTGACCCCACTATATCAGGATCACAGCGAGTTTTTCTTCCAATGAGTTTGCCGTAAACACGAGAATTTAGAAAATCTTAAATAGGACAATCTTTTTAGAAATTTGGTTTGCAAACCTTCTATTTGTAGACTACGGACGAATACGCCCCAGGAACGCCCGAGCGCTTGGTTATTGAATAAGATGGGCAGTCCGGAGCCTTATCATCATGGTTCCTCAGTGGTCTAGTGGTCAGCGTAAGAGAACCATAAGCCATAGGTTGCAAGTTCGAATCTCGCCCGGGTCTCTTTTTCCTTCCTAGTTAAGGGGACTACCCACTAAAGAATAGTATGTTACATACTAAGCAAACATACTAAACCGTAGTATGTGCGTGGATTAGGATGTTACATTCTAAAGAATAGTATGACATTCTTGGTTCGTATTATAGTAAGCAAACCACCTAAACATTAGAATATTATTCTGAAAACAAGAATGGCGTTTTCTGGGTGTCTAAGTAATCATGCTTCTCTAGCTTGTTTGAAATTATTTTTCTTAAAAATTTTAAAGCATGTATTAGCTGTCTTACACATTTTGAGGCAGGAATATGGACAAGTCGCAACTCAATGAGCATTTTAAAATGATTGCAAGTCTTTGTAGGGTCAGGTAAAGATGCGCCAAAAAATTTTTATGATATACAGGGAATATAAAGTTAATGCTTTTATCTCTATCTGACTGGGAGACCCAAGGGAATCCTACTTCTGAAAGTGTTTTAAAAATAAATAAAAAGGGTTGCAAGGCAGAGTAAACTTGGAAAAAAAAATTAAAAAGGGGTTGCAAGGCATTTTAAGCATTACTTCTATTTAAAAAAAAAATAAACATAAAAAAGAAGAAGCAGGGGTAAAAATTGACCACAGATATCACTGTTCAATAGCATCACTGGTGAGCTTCTGTAATATAAAAGACAAATTATTAAATCATGCACAAAATAAAGAAAGTATTACAGTTGTTAGAGTGGTTCGCAACTTTACCAAGAGCCTGCTCCCATACGCCCACTATGGACAGTTTAACTTTATGATCTTCTATGAGATGGAGTTCATCCCTCAGTCCAATATCTGCATCATTGATTTCCTGAAGAATCGATAGTCGCAGGTCCATTTTGGCAGCATGCATCCATTGCACTAAGTTTTCTGTGAGTGAATCCATGCCTTTCTTTAGTTGTTCAATGGAAGATCTGCGGAGACACACAAAGTTCCTGTAAAGTAAAACTTGCAAAGACTCCCAACTTGGCAAGCAGACAGTGCTGAGGTATACGTACAGATCATACAGGTAGACACCAGCAGTGGGTCTGCTCAGTTGGAGACCAACCTGCGCCGCTCTCCTCCTGACTCGGTACTCCCTCTCCCTAAACTCTTCACGCATCTGCAGGTACTGATAACGTGACCTGTGGAAGTCCCTGAACTTCTGCACTATGGCATCGGTCAGAGCTGCTCCAACTCCCTTTGCCAACAAGTTGTTGCGCATTGCCTGCTCCGCCTCATCCATGGCTTCCCTTCTGCTCTGCAGGTACTCACTGCATACAAGGGAAAAGTAACATAACTTTAACACAGTGCCCCTGTCATGAGAACGCCTGGGTGCCTTGATCTTGCCGTCCTCGAGACAAAAGACAAAACGCGTCGGTAAGTCTTGTTGCCTGAGTGCAGGCGCTAGCTTGGCCACCCCCTAGGGGGCCTCCAATTGAGGCGGGGAGGAGGAACTCGTGTATGGAAGTCAAAGCATTTCGACCAGCAAGCTGCCCTGGGTCGAAATTGCGATATAATGATAGAAATAGCGATGGCGATGAATAGCGATAACTAAATAAGAATGGCCATATATCGATATAAGCGATAGCGATATAGGAATAGCGATATCGATATAGGAATAGCGATATCGATATAGGAATAGCGATTGCGATATAGGAGCGTAGCGATATAGAAATAGCGATACATGAATTGCGCTAGCCATAGGAATGACGAATGGGAATGAAAATAGCTGCAAGGGAATGCCTCCCAAATCAGCTTCAGGTGCTACCATAATGATCTCATACTTAAGCCATCGTCTTAGCGTCTCATAGTTAGTGAGATAAGGTCCAAATGCGGCTTACTATGAACTGGCTTAGGGGCTGTGCACAAACCACGTGGCCGGTTTTAGGCCATTTTTTGACCCCCTCCCCCCCCCTCTGTGACCATGTGTGGAATTTCCGTCAACCCCCTCCCCCCATTTCCACGTGGCTTTTGTAATTTTCTCAAAAAACGCTTATTTGACTATTTTTATCGATTTCTGGTGAAAAAGCGCGATTTTCGAGCAAATATTTTTTTTACGTTTGCAAAGTTCGAGTGTATTGGAACAGAAATACCATTTTCGCGGAAAAATCAAGTGGAAAGGAATGCTGAAATCAAGAAAACTGTTTCCACGTGACCCGGCCCCTAACCCCCCCTCCCCCCTGTGGCCGGGCGTGGCTTTTCGCGACCCTCCCTCCTCCCCCAAAACCGGCCACGTGGTTTGTGCACAGCCCCTTAAAAATGAAATCAGTGTAGCACCTTACCGACTAGCGGTTCGTACTCCCGACATGACTGATGGGTGACTGACTAAATGGCGGTTAATTAGCTCTGGTAGGAAATAAGTTTTGGACTAACTACTGAGTTATACCCCAGACAAACCGGGTTGCGGACTAGACCCGAGACCCGGGAGTGACCCGATTAATCATCAGAGTGTCCCGGGGCAGACCCGGGAGGGACCCGGGTACATCCCGTGAAACCACGGGGTGGGCCACGGAGGGACCCGGTAAATTCCGGTACTGATCCGGGTTGGTGCCGACGTTGTGCCGTCAGCGCGCCGCCGGCGACTGCCGTGGCCGGTCGCAAGGCTCAGCCATCGGCCGATGCCTGAGGCGTTGGCGGCGCAGTCGCTGCGGTTCGCGGCAGCAAAGCGATGCCGACATAGGCGAGGGAGAGTCCCGAGGTAGAGCCGGGACGACCTCCCCCGGGCCTACCCCAGCCTCAACCGTGGCTCCTACCGGCTCAAGAGCAAAATTTTGCCCTGATGCCCCATCGGGCTGTCGGCCAGCTCAGGGCCAGCTCGATCGGACGAGGTTCGTACCTTCCACGCGGTTTAGCCTGACTCTCTTCTGTGACCCACCCGAGCCCCCACCGAGGTTTCATCGGATGGCCTTCCTTCGGGACAGTCCCGGGTCCCTCCCGGGGTGTCTCCCGGACCCCTCCCGGGCTGTAACAAGCACGGTTAAAGCTAGGAATAATACACAAACGCTTGGCGCAGCTCCGACGCAGGGAGAGGCGGGGGACGCGCAACCAGCCAAGTTTGAACTACTTCATTGGACTGAAAAGTATTTACAGAGCAACTGCAAGCCACTGAGCCATTGGCCCAAAGTGCCACAGTGCTGACGAAATGGTCTATTGTGCTGCTCCCAAGTGCAGAGATTTCTATCATCTAGCATGTATTAAGGGCAAGACCAGAAAGTTACCTGCCATTTACAAATGTCCATCATGTAGTCAGCCACAGTTAAAAAACACATTTTGAAGTTCTGTTTTATTGCTGGTTTGTTGAACTTTTTCTTGTCATTTTCTCATTGGAAATCCCTGAGGTGTTTATTTTGAGCTCGCTTGTGATGTTTTGTTTATTCTCCATAGAATTTTTTTAGAAGTATTGTCTTAGCATTTTGTGCCATAGATTTCTGGTCTTGTGTACTTTGAAACTGTTACTTAATTTTTTGCAATGTGTTCAATTTTTTATTCGGAGTGGTTATAGACACGTATCGTGTAAATAATTTTATTTACCCTTGTATTAGCACTTTGTGGCATAGGTTTCTATTCTCATTATGTACCTTTAAACTGTTACCGTAGTTTTTTAACATTATAATCCTTGATATGACAGGTCCACAAAGGCAACAAGTTTTGTCGATGTGGTCAATTTTTACCCTTGTTTATTTTTTATATTTATGTTTCTTGAAACAGAGGAAATGCTTAGACTGCATTGCAGCCCCTTTTTTAATTAATTTTTTCGAAGCTTACTCTGCCTTGCGACCCTTTTTATTTATTTTTATAACACTTTCAGAAGAAGGATACTCTTGGTTCTCCCACTCAGATAGAGATAAAAGCATTAACTTTATTTTCCCTTTATTTCATAAAAAATTTCTGGCACATCTTTACCTGACCTTAAATAAACTTGCAAACATTTTAAAATGCTCATTGAGTTGCGACTTGTCCATATTCCTGCCTTAAAATGTGTAAGACAGTAAATACATGCTTTAAAATTTTTAAGAAAAATAATTTCAAACAAGCTAGAGAAGCATGATTACCTAGAAGTTAGGATTACCAAGAAAAATGCAGCGAAATTGAATTCCCCCGAGTGTTTTTCTCCACCCCTTCCCGCGTTCTACCACGGGGCGTTGTGCCGCTAAATATTTCATAGGCTTCCGCGCTAGCCTCACTGCCAGGGACCACTCGGGAAATAGGGATAGCGATAGCGATATCATGATAGCGATAGCGGTATAACTTTACGTTGCTATTCTTTTGCTGCGTTGGAATAGATTTAAAATCTTTTCACTAATTTACTTTAAATTATCTAGTACTTTGTGATAGTTTTCTACTTATGGCAAGTTGTTGATCTCGATTAAGTACAATTTATTAATTATTCTTTTTGAAATGATGCACTTGGAGAATCAAGATAATATTTCACTCATTTTTTCTTAAGCGATCTCATACTTTGATTCTGATCATTTTCTAGTCATGGTAAATTGTTATTTGTTGAAAGGACTTCTACAAAAAGTTTATTGTGTATTATCATGCTTTAAATATGTAATTATGGCTCATTGCCTTATATTGTGCAATGCAACGTACTTGACATCTTTTATGACAGTTTTTATTTTTGAAACAAATTTGTTTTACTGAAGTTTGATTAAACTCATCTAAGAATACAAGACGGTCATGTTCTGTTTTCATCAATAACCAGTGCTGCCAGATGTGGCCGGTTCCGGACATTTGGGCCTGTTGAGAGACTCTGCTGGCGGGTAAAAATGGCCCGTGGCCGGAACCGGCCAATTTGGCCGGTTACAGCTTTGCTGCTGGTTTTGGGATTTTTGAGAAACCCGGTCAATAACTATTAAACTAGAGTTGCGAGGTTGGCATCGTTGCTATTTCGATCGTCATCTGTTTCGTTGTTGACTCACGCAGTGAGTCTCGCTCGGTCTCTCTCGCTCTCACTGTGCGTGTGTGTGAGAGTTTTATTTCCGTTTTCGTAATTTGACTTATGCAGTGGGCACAGTAAAGCGCGTAAAAAGCCGGGTACTCAAATTCATCTGATAAAAATACTCATGAGTGAAAAATGGGCCGTACTTATACGAGGAAGTACAAGGAAGCTTGAGAGAATTTAGATGATTTTAAACGTAAGTAAAGTTTAGAAGTCACCTAACCCTACTACAACACTGTTCCCCTTTCGATTTGTTTAGTGAGCCTGTCTCCTATCTCTGCATTATAGAATGGCTTTCAAGAACTCCCGACGTATTGATCAATGAAGGGAAAAGCGAGGCTTACTGCAAGTGGTGCAAAAGCACGATTCGGCCTAAAATTGATGCGCTTAGGGATCACATTAAGACAAAAACCCACCAAGACTATGCAAAATCCCTTCCCAGCAGCTCTCAACCGCAATTGGTGCGCTATGGTAAGACACACGGCGGTAACGAACATTACCTAGGATGTCATCAGTTGCCACACAAGCTGCTATTTTAACCTACATGTACTGTTTATTTCCAGGTTACCGATCAAGTGCCTCACAAAAGACTGAAGAAAAGAAGGCTGAGCTCAAGTTGGCTGTAATGGTAGGCTGCCATGCAAGCACAAAGTGCATAGACCACATTTCTGAAGTTCTCCAAAAATTAGGCACCGGTAGCGCCCTTTCGGAACTTCGACTACACCGCACGAAGTGCTCTAAACTAATGGAGAGAGTTATTAAACCTGCACTTGTTGATGATCTGATGGAAGATGTAGGGGGTAGTTTTTATTCCGTCATTGTTGATGAATCTACTGATCACTCATTCATGAAGCTGATGGCAATGGTGATTAAACACTATAGCAAGAAAAACAAGAAAATGATTCTTACCCCCCTCGGATTAGTTGAGACCCCCCGGGCTGATGCGGAGAACCTGTACCGGGCATTTACAGCTTTCTTTGCATCCCTGGGACTTAAGCTGAACAAACTACTTGCCCTCGGCACGGACGGTGGGCTAAATATGTGTGGACCCTACAACTCCCTCTACGCGTACCTCAAGCAACGACACTGCCCACATTTAATGCTCGTCCGGTGCACGTGCCATTCATTAGATAAAGCAGCCTCGCACGCGAGCAAGACGCTGTCGAACTCAGTAGAGTTCATGATCAGGGAGTCGCGTGGTTGATTCAGTCACAGCGCTCTGAGGAAATATGAGTATGCCCAGCTGCACAAGGTACGTTGCACCTCGCGGACGGCGGAGGCGCCCGTCGTCTCCGCTGGCTCGACGACGCAGCCGACGCGCGCGATAATGCGTGCCCCTCTGCTTCGCAGAATTGAGTGTTAACTTTACATTTTTGTGTTGTAGGAGATGTTCGGCTGCATGCCACCCTTGCTCATCAAGCTGGCGCCCAGTCGCTGGCTGTCGTTCTATGGTGCAGTAAAAACGCACCTAGCCCAGTACGAGGCCCGCTCAGCACTGTTCAACAAGGTCGTCCAGGAGGCAAAGGACGACAAAGACATATGCCTGACTGCTAAGACACTGGCCCAGCTCCACAACGACGGCACCAACCTCCTCTACCTGACCTTCTTGAAGCCAGTTCTCGAGCAGCTGACCGGGTTGAACCTGCTGTTTCAGCGAACAGACGCCGACCTGTGCCGTGCGTTTTCCGACTTGAGGGTGTTCGTGTTCAGCATTGCGGGGAGGGTGGTCAAAGACGAGGCTCTACGTCAGACCGCCCAGCCAGGTATGCTGCGCGTCACCGAGCTCCAAGCCCTGCGGAACGCGCTGAGCAAGCAGGACTCACTGGAGGGGTGCTCTTGAAATGTGAACGGCCGGGAACTGTGAGCGGAAATGGAATGGCGTGAACGAACCGGGACCGGGAAGCGGGAACTGCGAAACGATTTCAGAGTTCACGGAGAAGGAGATCTTCCGTTTGCGGAGTGAGCGACGTGAAACGTGAACCGCGAACTGGGAACTGGGAACTTGAACTGGAAGTTGAACTTGAAATACGAACGGAGCGGAGGAGGGAAGGGTTTCGTGGACGCATCGTCATTATTTGGTTTATAAGTGGAATTTCGCTGTTATATTTTGGACAATACTCATAAAAGATGGCCCAATTTAATTTGGGTTTTGATCCAGGTGAGGAGTTATTAAACCGAGCCCAAGTCAATAATGTAAGGAGAATGATTAGGGCAAGTGTCAATCCTTTCTTACTCAATTCAACGGACTTTGTGAAGAGATTCCGACTCACTAAGCCTTTGGTATCAAATCTCATAAGAGAACTAACTTCTTATTTGGAAAGTGGTACCCGGAAAGGATCTCTGAGTGTACAGAGAAAGGTAAGTCATTCAGCTATTAGACATTTACTGTAGCTCGTATGGAAGAATATGAAGTAATTATTTCCTAATCGTTCTTTTTTCCTTCAACAAGGTTTTCACAGCTCTAAACTTTTATGCGACAGGCTCATATCAGCGAGCCATAGGTGACAATTGGGTTCATTGCCAAGGTCGTTCCACTGCTGGAAAATGTATTAGGGAAGTCACCGAGGCATTAAATCATCCGGCTATCCAGAAAAAATGGGTCAAATTTCCGAGGTCAAAGCAGGAGAGGAGAATTCACATTGAGAGGTATAGGAAACTTTATATAAATACCAAGTGCCTACTTTCAAAATTAACCACCCCAAAATAAAATTACTTCTATGTTTTAGAAATCTGAAAAAATTTGGCATTCCTGATGTTTTGGGATACATAGATGGAACTGAAATCACCATTACACCACCATACAGCAACATGAATCCGCAAACATTTTGGACGCGCAAGCATCAGTATGCTCTCAACTGTCAAGTGGTAAATAGTTCCAAAATCCTGTTGTTATGCAACATCTGAAATAAAATATATTTTCTCAAATTGATGGTCAAATTTTAACTTTCAGGTATGTGATAGCAGTCTCTATATTATGAACATGGTAGCTAATTTCCCAGGATCATGCAATGATGCCTTCATTTTTAAATCAAGCGCAGTACGCAGAAGAATGAGGGCAGCTTTTGAGGAGGAACCTTGCTGGTTACTCGGTCAGTATTTACCTAAATTTAACTTCCGTACTGACTTGTTTTTCTTGGTAATAAATAACTACTCTTCATGAAAATCTTAGAGTATGAGCGATAACATAAAGGACTATGATTCTAGGCGACAGTGGATATCCCAATGAGCCATGGTGCATTATTCCATTGCTTGACACTGAACCAGGCTCCCCAGAAGAGCACTTCACCAAAAAACACTGCAGGTCCCGCAATTGTGTGGAACGCTGCATAGGGGTGCTAAAGAGCAGGTTTCGATGCCTGCTTAAAGGAGGGCAGCGAAGATGGTGAAAGCCTGCACTGTCCTCGATAACATGTGCATAACAGTAAGATTACCACCTGCTATTTTTAAAGTTTACACATAATGTGGAGTTATTCTTAAATTTATGTTGTCCTTGCGCAGTCAAAGATACCCGTTCCTGAACCACAAATTGTCGAGGGGGAGGAGCTAGGGGTTGCTTGGGTTCCCCAGCTGCAAGAAGTTGAAGAAGCAGCAATAGAGGCAGCAATTGATGAGGATGAGAGGTTGGCTCTCGATCCTGCCGACGGCAATATTGGTAATGTCGGTGAAGAAGTTCGAAATAGGCTTGTGCAGTTCTTGCACATAAATCGATTGCTACTGCCAGACAATGAAGATGAACCACCTGATGCAGCTGAAGCAAACAATCATAATGAAGAACTTGTGCAGGGACGGCAGTATCAACTCATTGTGGTGTAATAATTAGCAGTTCGAAAACTTTAGCAAAGAGTAAGAAACCTCACGCCGCGTACACATGAGCCATTTATTTACAACCCTAGAAAAGACTTCTGCTATCCACTCCTGCTGTCTGCTACGAGGACGTACGGGGAGCTGTTGATTTTGTTTTTGTTAGTGTTATTGCGTTGTTGTTGTTGTTGTTGTTTGCTGTTGGTGGTTAGGGGCCTGTCCAGATAGCGACGGCCGTGGAACCGACCGACCGACCGCAAGGCGCGGCCCGTACGGCCATGCGGCCGGCCGCGACGGTTCGGTTCGGTTGCCATCGCGACGGCGCGACGTCTGATGCGCACGGCCGTACGGGCCGCGCCTTGCGGTCGGTCGGTCGGTTCCACGGCCGTCGCTGTCTGGACAGGCCCTAGGGTGGTGGTGGTTGCCTGGTGTTGTTATGCTGTTTTGGCGGGACCAACGCACGCTTGGGTTCTTCGTTGGTTATTGTCTCGGCCCCTGTGGTGCTGTGAGCGTCGGTGCTTGGCTTCCCTGTCTTTCTCGCTTCGTTTACCGATCTTTATTGGTAAGAATTATGTTCTAAATCAATCGTGGCTCGTGAAAGAACGCGTAGTGTGTAGTTAGACGCTATCAATCACGTTATAATGCTCTAGCGTGCGTCTTTGTGTGTGGGCCGCTAGCTTTAGCTTGAAATTTACTAACTCGGAAGCTCGCCTTTATAGAATCGTTTCCAATCCTTTGCTGTGAGTGGGCGGCGAGCTAAAGGATCCTTACTTTTTACAGCACATCTACTGAAAATGACGGCCATGTCAAAGAATCAGAAGGAGGCACTCCTGAAACTGTGTGAAAATCCTAATTATCAAGAGTTTGGCCGGCAATATGGGGCGAAAGTGCATATAAACAAATCGAAATCTGACATAGAAAATTTCTGGAGCAGAGCTGCTCCATGGTTAAACCAAAAAGGACCATCAAAAACACCTGCAGAATGGAGAAAGGTAAGATGGTTTGATAGCAGCTGGTCTTTGGTTTGGTGTTAAATTACTTTTGCAGTTTGTTCAGTGTGTTTCATTTCTCTTCAACAGTCTTACTTTGATGCCTGCCGCTATATGCTATATCGAAAGCTAAATCAGACAGTACAATGCTGCTTTCGCCAGACGATGTTGAAGTAGTTCGAGTACACAACTGAGAACCCTGATGTGGATAGAATCATGAGACTAATTGGGTGGGAGGCAGCATTCTCGCCGTACTCATCAGATTTCCCCTTGGTGAGTAGTCGCATGACAGTGGCATGCCATCTAATTCTGCATTGTAGGGTCATAATCATAGTGTAAGGCCACTTCATTTTTGTTCTGTCCAGGGTGATGAAAAGGAAAATTTTCCTGCTAATCCTTTTGGGGACATGGATGATGAGCTGGGGCAGCAGGGTTCCCGATCGCCTCTCTCATCCTGGAAGTCCCACAATAACAATCTTAATCAAATGTCTGCGACCCCAAGCCCTCCAATGGTCTTATCAAATAAAAGATCCCTTTCGCCTCTTTCAAGGTGTTCATCACCTCTGGCATCATCACCCACCTTTTCGGCAATAAAGCAGAAGAGATCCCTCTCACCTCTTTCAAGGTGTTCTTCACCTGCTGGTGTTGCTCATGCTAGAGCAAGATGTTCATCACCTGCTGCACCTGCCACAGCATCTCCCTCCTCTTATTCTAACAGTTTAGCTGAAATAGGTGCTTCTATTAACCGAATTGCTGAGGTGAGTATCTCATGATTACCCACAATAAGTTCCTACCACTTGTTATCTATTTTCCTTCCTGCATTTACATATTACAATTTTCTTTTCTGAACAGGCGTTGGAGAAGAACACTCGTATGATTCAGGAATTAAAAGAAGCATTTGAAAGTGCCACTGTCACTGTTATTGATACTGAAAATGTCACTTTTGATCAGAGTATCGTGAGTGTACCTGAGGAGATGAGTGGTCATGAGCAGCAGCCAGCAGGTCCATCTGATGGTATTCCGGATGACAATCTCAATGACAATGAATTGGGTCAAAACTGGATGGATTCTTAGTTATAAAATGTCTCAGATTTTGATTAATTCTTAACATGTTCTTTGCCCTGTCATAATAGCACTCAAGTTTGTTCATTTAGCTGTAATTTCATTTCTATCTTTGCTAGTTTTTTATTTTTTTATTCAGTGACATGCTTACCTGTTTCTTTTAAATATAAATGTGTACTCGCTATTAGGTCAGCGTACATGCCTCTGATAAATAGAGGTGCAACTCATTCATTTTATTTATGATATATATGTGTACTCGCAATTTCGTAGGTCAGCGTCCATGCCTCTGATTATACAGGTGCAATTCATTCATTTTATCTATCTATATTTATGATAAGACAGGGCCTTTGACGGATGGATTACAAAGCCTCTCTGTTCTTGTCTGTAATACTACTCATGTTTCAAAAGTGCTTGATTTTTGAATATGTTATTGTTTTCATGGCCTTATTTTGATTCTTTTATGACATTGCTATTGGGTCAAATGATGTTGTCTTTGCTAGTCATTATTTTGATTAAAGGGATTTATTCATGTTTGGTTTTGTGGCCTTACTCTTATTAATATTTATTTGATATTGATAATCCACTATTATATCGTTAATGGAAATTGTATTAATTGAATAATAAATAGCAGCTGTTCTTTTACACATTACATCTTTTATTTGACAACTTACTCGGCACATAAAAATAATTGAATTTATCTCAGACCAATAACTTTAATGAAGGCAGTTTGCAGTGTTGCTGTAGCTTCGGTGAGTCTCTGAATAGCCTGGAACAAATCGTAAAGAAGGTTCTCATCTTGTTAAATATAAAATACATTAATGAAAGTACGCTTGAAGATTATATACCTGAGAAAGCTTAGACACCTTTCTCTGCATTTGATGTAGTGCTTCTACATCCTTGTCGCCCATGTACTTCCACAGCTTCTTTTCACATTGGGATGGATGGCTTTGGCTTACTGGCTTACTCTGATCGTCATCCTGGAAAGATTAATTAAGACTGATTATGACATATATCATTGAGAAAAGCTACTTCTAGGGTAAAAGTACCAAACATGGATCAGGTACCAAACTTGGATCATTTCTGTTTGGCGGGCTCTAACGGCTGATTGGGTCGACTGAATTAAAAATTTCAAAGTTCCTCAGGTAGACGACTACATATGCAACAATATGTGTATGTGACATTTTATTGTCTGCTCGCTCCTCTGCCCGCTGGAGCTCTCCGAAAAACTGTCTGCACAACAGACCTCGTCAAAGCGCGCAAAAAGACAAGGCAAGATAAATGACTCTACTTATTTCCTATTTGTAAGAAAACTAACCGGAGGAAATACTTGGTACTCGATGACAAGACACTTTAAGATATGCCTTTTAAGACTCTGAAGGTTTTGATCCTTTACCTTAAGTATTTTGAAAATGCGGGTAGGGGTAAAAACATAGAATTCGAACCGTCCTCAAGTAACTTCTTTAGTTTGCGCCTCAATATCAGTCATTAGAAATCGTTCATGCGTGATGCCACTTTGCACACTGGCCATTCCACAAGGCTCTTCCCGCCGTGTATACCTGCTAGCACCATGGAAAAATTCTTTGACCAGTTTGAACGCCCCTAGGACCTTGTTCCGAACACTGGCTGGAACACAAAGTTGAACAAAATGCAGGTTTTTCAAATTCAGGAGTCAGACACGTTGTTTCAGCGTGAAACAGGCTAGCTGGTGACGATTTTGGACTCAGAAATGGCGTTGCTCTACTCTTGAACACGTTCAAACCCGTTCGGAACACTGAATGGAACACTCTTTGAACACATTGGATGCATAAGTAATGCGCGTCGTTTCAGTGCGAAATGGGCACGCTGATGACGAATCTGGAAGCTAAAACAGCGTCGCTCTGCTCTGGAACGCGATCCACCCTGTTTGGAACACACTGGAACACTCAGTTAACCAAAAAAAGGCGATGTTGCAGACACTTTAGGCAGTTCTGCCTTTCCATTTTCTTTAATATGAATGAGTGAGAGTGGACTAGGTCGAAGGGAAGCCATTCTCATCCAACACCGGATCGGGATCGTCGACATCTTCTTCCAAAACGCTGCAATGATAAAATAAGTTTATCTGTAATATAAACAATTTCTATTATTTATACATTTTCCGTATTAAATTTACCTAGTTGGTGGTATGGTGCAGTTTCCCTTGCAGCGACATTCCACTTTGCATTGCGTGCCAGTTATTTTGCAGGGGCATCTGGCCGCCGCACAGATCTTCTTGCAATGACATTTTTTTTTAAGTTCACATTTTTCCCATACATCTGGGAATGTTGTCCAAAGTGGCTCTAGCCTGTTTTCTTTTTTGCCATCCCCATTTTGTGACATCGGTTAGGCTGGGCTCCATCAGATGGGCTTGACCCCAACGGTGACCTGCTTGGTAAGCAGCACTGACAGCGTGACGGGGAATCCGAAACAGACAACGAATTCATGGTCGTCGAAGCGGTGGTCATCGGACCGCCACGAGGCAGAGAAAGAGGTAGGGGGCGAGGACGCGGACGCGTTAGAGCACAGCATTAGGAGGTGGGACGAGGAAGAGAGCATCTGGACCGATAAAGAAGACATCCTCGACGTTTTCTCCAAGAAAGACAGCAGGATTAAGCATCAGAAAATGAGGAGGGTGATGAAGAGAAGGGAGTAGAGGAAGGCCAGTTCGCGGCCGACCTGAGGGCCGACATTAACAGGCGCAGGAGAGAGTCCAAGACTTCGATCTAGAGGAGGAGGAGCCGGGTTTGGTTAGGCAAAGACGCCTAGCAGATGGAGAGGCTAGGTGTGGCCAAGACCCACAATTTTTCATAAGACTGCTGAATACCATTGTAAATAAGCTACAGCAAAAAAACAAAAAAAAATACAATGAAGTACTAAAGTACAACGGAGAGATGGATTACTCTGTCTTCCAGGTACAATTTAACTCATTGTCAGAGGCAAACGAGTGGGACGAAAAAGACAGAAAAACGGCAGAGTTGCAGGCATTGGTGGGGAATGCCACATATGTTATAGCCAACCTACAACATTAGGTGCTCCCACAATGTAGCACGCGCCGGGAACGTTCCCTGGGAACGTTCCGGCACGGCGACGTTGAGATGCTCGCGCATCGTCCCGACGGCTTTAGAATGTCGCTGAGAAGGCATATTGATCGCAACTTGGGGTACCAATTGTACAAATTTTAACAGAAAAGCACTTCTCGAACAATCCCCTTTACAAAAAATATACAAAGGTTTGCCCATGTTGCGATCAATATGCCTTCTCAGCGTCATTCTAAAGCCGTCGGGACGCTGCGCGAGCATCTCAGGATAACGAAAGAAATCATGGACATTGGACAGGGTGCTAACAAAGTACACGTACCGTTTACACTTAATAAATCCCAAAATGCCAGAACTTATGTGGCAGGAATAGTAGAATAGTAGAAGAATAAGAGCAGAAAGCAGTTTTGCATTAAAACCTTTCACAGAAAAAGAAATTAAAACAGAACTAACAAGTTAGGCCCGCCCTCCCGCCAAACGTCGTTGCCAGCTGCGCTTCGCTGCGCTGGCCACCAGGGGCGGCGGGCGGCCTATCTTGGCCTGCCGGCTGCGTTACGGAAGGGCTGCTGACCTATTGTCGACTCTTCTCGCGGTCATAGGGTACATTTTAGCCATCGGTCTGACCATCCTTTAATTTATTTTGACAGATTATGCCTGTTTATTTTATACCTACCAGTGCTGCGGGTTTGCCTATCCTTGCGCCTTACGTGCAGACCGGGTAGGTAAACCCGCAACACTGTACGTTTATCATGAGTATATCCATTAACAGAAGAGTACACCCCCGGTAAGTGTACACCATTTGAACGACATTCAGAGCTTTGGTAAACGGAGAAAAAGTTCTATAAATTAGTTTTAAACGCACAGTATTTGAGTCGGGAAAATATTTGAGGTAGCGGTGTATCATCGTGACTGCATACTGCAGCCCCCCCCCCCCCCCCCTTCTGCTTTGAAACGCAGTAGTTTTATATCTATTGGTTGCGCTTATATAATAATTTCTGTGATTAAAAAAATGTCAGGATACCCAGCATGACGATTTCGGTTATTTGGGTCTTCGATGTGGTTGTTGCGCCGAAACGGTAAGAGATAGAGCGAAACGGACGAAATTTTGGTTCATAGAGACGCAAAATTACTCAAAACCCATTAAACGAAACCCAACATGATGGTTTATGATATTTGGCTCGTCGGTGTGGCTGTTGCGCCAAATCTGTAAGAGATAACGAAAAACAGACAGAAGTTTTGTTCAAATGGTCGCAAAATTACGCAAAAACCCATGTCACGACACCCAACGTGATGTTTTATGATATTTGGGTCTTTGGTGTGGCTGCAGCGCCGGATGGGTAAGTAAGCGAAACGGACGAAATTTTGGTGTCAAGAACGCTAATCCGCGGAAAGACCCGTTAGGAGACCATATCATTTTTGGTGATAAACTTTATTTATTTATTCCGTGAAAACTTTAATTATTTTTTTCAGTGCCTCAACGATGGTTGGCAGGATTTGAACTCTCCGTTTCGGAGACCAGGAGGATCCCCCAGGATTCACTAAAAATTTCAAGTCTCTAGCTCATTTCCATCTAGTGACACAGACAGACAGACGGACAGACAGACACCGCATCGATTGCATAAGCTCGCTCTAAAGCTTTTTCAAAGCAGAAGGGGCAGAAGGGTGGGCTAAAAATAATTTTAAAAAAACTGCTCTTTACTCTGAAATCTTTCCAAATGTCCAGAATTATATGAGAAAAAAGAACTAAATCATTGCTTTTAGAAAATTAACTTAAAGAAATTTTGCTCATTTGATCACCTCAATACAGTATGGCAACGCTATAACGGCGATGGCGCAGGGGCCGTTTGGTGGCCGTCCTCTCCGAAGAGAGAGAGAGAAAGAGGGAGAGACGAGGACGAGGAGGCTTTGGGATGGGCTTTAATTACTGGGATTGCCTTTGGGCTTTTATCTCCTCAGCTGTGTTGAGCCGCGGCCCGGGCCAACCCCTGCGCCCGTGGGCCTACAGGCGGGGCCTGTGGCGAGCGTTACCGCGGCGTGTGCGTACCCGTATACCGATATCGATGAGGTGCGAGCAGAGGATTGGACGAGCCCGACCCGACCAGGCTGTCATTATACCGCGCGAGCGCTGCTGATCCGATATCAGGCATAAAACAACCCGGGGGACCGATGTTTTCATTTCTCTCTGTTCCTCTACAAGCCATATAACACTGTTTTTCTCCCCCTGTCCGCATTTGAACTTTGCAATTTTTATCGTTTTTCAACCCACCTCCCCGCTCGCATCACACACTGTATGGTAATCGCGAGTGAAGCTGTCGGGTCACGAGTGTGTGCGGGCCACCTGACGCAAACACACGCGTCGATGAGGAGTGCAAAAGGAAAGCGGTGGGACGTGGGACCGGGCCCAGGCCAGAGTGGCGGGAGCAAAGGCACTTTAACGATAAATCTTGGGCGCGGCCTGGCCGTCACTGGCTGTCGCTACTCCTGCTCACTGCCGCCCGAGCGAGGAAAAGGCGTGACTTACCTCCAGCACTGCTGCTCGCACGGGAGAATCCGTCAACGCCGCGCTCTTGAACCTCCCCACCTCTCCCTTTACGGACGCGACCGGAGCGCCACGTCGCAGCATTTGCATTTTCGGCGGCGCCTGCTTATCCGCATCCGCCCAAGTCGTTGACAGCCGCAAGGGAGCGGGTGGAGGAGGACCAGGACCAGGGCGGCCAGGGTGGACCACGGGGAGACAGAGATAGGGACTTTACAATTCAAGTGGCGATCATCGTCGTCAATGGGCACGCAGGGCGAGCAGGCTGTGGAGGAAGAGCCCCGCGCCTGTGTTTCGCGGCGGCAGGAATGGGTGCTTTTGGATGGAGGCCAGGATATTATTTTGCATTTTCGTTTTACTTTAAGAACGCGCTGCATGCGATCACAGCGAGAGGTCCACGAGAGCGACGCGCGGCGATAACCGCAAGAAGACCATCTTTTCAGAGTTGTTTGGAGTTTCATTCGCTTAAATGTTGGCCGTAGAGAAAACCCTGACTAAAAAGAGACACGATGGAGGTCTTCGGTGTCTCATCTCCAAAGACAAATCGCCAATTTCGTGTCGACACGTTTGTGTCCTCACATTCTTACCCCAAACCAACCGGCTTCCCTCATCCCCTTCTCCCCGAGTGTTCAGACGGCATGTAATTTAGCATATCATCCGAAAAATAAAAATTCTTTCTCCTCTCCGTCTCTGGTAAGTGGCCTCCGATTCGCGAGCCAATCGGGGCGGCCAGGATTATGGTTAATGACCACCGCAAGGAATCGCAAAAGGGAATCGTCATATCTCTGCAGCTCTGCGCTGTCAGCGCGTGCAGCCGGGAGGAGAGGAGAGGCATCGCCCTAGGACGCGATGCAGGCCCGAGACATTCCTGCTCCTTTGTTATGATACCCCGGTCAAGATTTTTTTCTCTACTGTACTTTTGCTGTACTGAAATTTGGTCGTTTCTTGGCATGATTGGTCATTGGTCAGACGCGGACGATGATAATAATCAGCGTATATTTTTCAAAACGTTCATAAGGACTAGAGCGGAGGCTTACCTTCCGTGCAGCATTTCTCCGAGGGGTCGACCACTTGGATATTCCATGTACACATTGAAAAATATTCCAAAAATATTCCAAATATTCCAAAAATATTCCAAATATTCCAAATATTCCAAAAATATTCCAAATATTCCAAATATTCCAAAAATATTCCAAATATTCCAAAAATATTCCACGTATTCCTGCTATTCCACATACTCCTGATTTTCCGAATTCTATATAATCCAACAGTATTCCAGGTATTCCAGTATAATCTTCGGTTGTTACACCATACAGAGGTGGTAGTCATAACATTCTTCCTAGTAGACCCCTGGGTATGGACATGGACATGATGTTCGAACGCTCGGCGACCAGCAGCAACAGAATCGTGACCTAGAGCATAGTTGTCAGTGTCGTGAAAGCGTCAATGGCGACGCTGAAATTGGACTGATTTTTGTAGGATGTGCGTGCCCAAAATGAGGCCGGCTGGAGCTTCCGAACCCAGCAATATACGAGCTTAGCTGAGGCTGAGCAGCATGGAACATAGGGATATGAGGCGAGCATGAGCGGGCGGATTGCAAATGCAAAATGCAGCCCATGGGCTGGGCCGGCCGGTTGCTTTACCCCGCAGTCGGCAGATCGGGCGCCGGGCGGGGGGCTCGTTACTGATAGACTTACAAAGCCAACAGAACCAACCCATGGTTCACGATAGCGAGATCAGGAAAGTTGAGCTCGCTGCCGTAAACGATCCTCAAAGTAGGGTATTTGACCGTCCTTGAAGATTGTGTTCCACCAGAGAAGCTTTCTGGGTTGAAAAATTGTTCCGGTCATTTTAATATTAAATTCTTTTGCAGGTATTCCAAACCTATTCCAGATATTCCAACGTATATTCCAGATATTCCAAAAATATTCCAAATATTCCAAATATTCCAAAAATATTCCAAATATTCCAAAAATATTCCAAATATTCCAAATATTCCAAAAATTCCAAAAATATTCAAAATATTCCAAATATTTCAAATATTCCAAATATTCCAAATATTCCAAAAATATTCCAAATATTCCAAAATTTTCCAAATATTTCACCCTGATTTTCCGAATTATACCAGGTGGCTGACAGACGCCGTGCACTTTTTGTACTATGCAACCCTCCCGCACCCAGTCCTGCCGCGCAGGAATCTCGAGTACCGCGGATCCTCTGTGGGACCTTCGCGGACTGCGAGCAACCCACGAGAAGGATCCGCGGACCTCGACCCTCCCCCGCGGAGGATCCGCGGTTCGCGAGATACCCCCACGGAGAGACTCGCAGACCGCGAGCTCTCCCGGCGGACTCGCGGGTTACTCCCGAGAAACCGTGAACCTCCGCCCCCGGTAACGCCCCGCCGTAGACCGCGTGAACCGCGAGAGGGTCCTTTCGGGACGATGGCTGCAACATCAGAGCCGGAGCGGAGCGTCCAGGCTTGGGAGCCGGTCCCCGGCGTCTGATGGGTATGCAGTCCCGGATGGAGCGGTGCGGGCGGGTTGCATTGTACAAAAATTGCACGGCGTCCGTCAGCCACCTGGTATATAATCCAACAGCATTCCAGGTATTCCAACAAAATCTACGGTTGATTACATCATACAGAGGTGGTAGTCATAACACCCTCCCTAGTAGACCCCTGGCTATGGACATGGACATGATGTTCGAACGCTCGGCGACCAGCAGCAACAGAATCGTGACCTACACTGTTAGAAAAAGTTGTTGCCTGACGACCATTTGTTTTACGGGAATCCTGTTTCTGAACAGCTGTTCTTTTATCAGTTAAAAACTTACCGCATATGGATTATTTCAGCAGCACTCTCAAAGAACAGTGAAAGAGTATCACTGAGTATGCTGGTGCTTTACAGGAAATACGCTGTTAATTTTGTTAACAGCCCTCACTGTTCGAAATACAACAATTTTGTAGTATTACAGAAGAGAGATATAAGTGCAAAAAGACGTCAATATATTTCGATGAAAAAATTGATTCTGAGATTTTTCCAATCCTTGTAAATTTACAGTTTTTCCTGTTTTGAAACAGGATTTGCTGCTAACAAACTTAACAGTACTTCTCCTGTTAATTTACAACAAAATTTCTAACAGTGTAGAGCATCAGTTGTCAGTGTCGTGAAAGCGTCAATGCGGGGACGCCGGTTGCTTTACCCCGCAGTCGGCATCTCGGGCGCCGGCACGGGGCGGGAGGCTCGTTACTGATAGACTTATGAAACCAACAGAAATAACCCATGGTTCACGATAGCGAGATCAGGCAAGACGAGCCCGCGGCCGTATACGACCGACAAAGTAGTGTATTTGACTGTCTTTGAAGATTGTGTTCCACCAGAGAGAAGCTTTCTGGGTTGAACATTTGTTCCGGTCATTTAAATATTCCATTTTTTTTTGCAGATATTCCAAAAATATTCCAGATATTCCAACATATTCCCGATATTCCGAAAATATTCCAAATATTCCAACATATTCCCGATATTCCAAAAATATTCCACATATTCCAAAAATATTCCAAATATTCCAGATATTCCAAAAATATTCCAGATATTCCAGATATTCCAGATATTCCAACTGGAATATATTCCATGTACACAAAAATTTCAAGTGGTCGACCCCTCGCATTTCTCTCTATCGTTTCCAGCTGCATGCAGATCCTGGTGCCCGCTGGGCCGTGCAGCGTTTGCGACCCAGCCCCGGCCAGCCCCGTGTATCGTGGTCACGATTTGGCGCACGGGGGGCACAGCCGGGCGGGAACAGTAATGCACCCATGAGATTTCCTTCTCACCTGAAGAGGGGGGGGGGGGTAGGGGCGTGGCAAGGCCGGTGGAGGTACGGTGTAACGTACAGACACGGCAAAATGAGAACGGGAGGGAGGCAGGAGGTGCGAGGGGGGAGAGGGGAAGCACAACGAGCAGGCCGAGGTCAGGTGATAAGGGGGCAGGCCAGGCGGGAGTACAGCCCCGCTCGGACCGTCCGCACCGTACAGCACTGTAAAAGTCGACAAGAGTGCAGGTGAGGTTACAGGAAGACGATTGCTCTTTTTAGGCACGAAGTGGTCTTCGCTCTGGATTTCACCGTTTTTTTAGCTGGAGACATGTTTGCAGTAGATTTTCCGAGATTTTCACTTTTGTTGTCACCTCACACTCAAATTCAAACCACTCGCGATCTCCCACACTCACATAACCGTTGCCTTTGAGAGTACTACAGGTTCGTTCTTGTCAATGCAGGTTAGCCAACAGAACTAACCCCACCATAAGCAAGACAGGATAGGCATCTGCCACATACGAAGGGTGGCTAACATGAAACGCGCCCATAACCAAGAGTGGATGGAAGAGAAAAGATAGAAGAAAATTATCCACGCATAAACTCAAAACCGTCAAGAAAGCGACCTCAGAGCTTTCACGCGGCTATCCCGAGTTGGGAGGGCGCGGCTGAGTTGGGACAGCAGTACACAGAGCCACCGGAGCCACCGTGAGTTCAGAGCTTCCTGCATGGAGGTATCGAATTGTGGCCGTGGCCCCTTTATTACCTAAATCCAGATTTTCCTATACTACATTGATAATATTTTATTTTTTTTCAAAATCAGCATCAGAGAGGAATCGTATTCAGACATTCCTCATGTCATGGACAGACAACACTTTAAAGTGTTCAAATATCATTAAAACACTTCAAAGTGCTCAACACAGTTGTTGAGCACTTAAAAGTGTCCAACTCCCTGGTTGGTTACTTCCCCGGTACAGTGCGCCCAATCTAAGAAAGTGTGCAACTGGGGAATTGATCACTTTTTAGCGCACAAATATCGAAGTGAACACTTTTAAGTGCACAACAACTCTATTGAACACTTGAAAGTGTTGAAGGGTTGAACACTTTGTTCAGTGATCTTCTAATATAAACTCGAGCGAGGGCACGAATATTGGTACCCAACAGATTCTTGTGCGTCCTGGAGGGTTGTTAGGTATTTCGTATTTCCCACCGAAGCGGAAGCCCCGCCTGGCGCCGCTGTAGTGGCTGGCTGGTGCAGGCGGACAGGGGGAGGCAGGCAGGGGGGCTGCAGGCTGCAGTGGGCGGCTTCCACTCAACGCCCGTCAGGGGCGCTGCTACCACTCTTCTGAAAATAATAATAAATGATGGTCCCCTGGAAGGGCCGGGCCGGGCACGCCAGGAGGGAGGGCAAGCCCCGCCCCGACCTCCTCGGCGTAACGCAACGCGCTAGGGCGAACAGCAGCCCCGCCCGCCCCGCCTTCCTCCGGGAGTTTCTGCCGTAGCTGCTTCTGTTTACGATCCACGTTAAGGGTTTACCCAATTAGAGGTGCGGCCCTGCCGGGCCCAGCGCAGCCCAGCCCAGTCCTGCGCTGCCGGCGCGGGGCGGCGGGCGGCGGGCCTTACACCTGTACTTATCCTGCTTCCGAGGCTGTTGCGGAGCAGCGGCGGGGGCGGCTGTAGGGGGCGGAGCACGGCGAGAGTAAAAGTCTCACAAGAGTCTGGCCCCGCGCCGCACCGTGTCCGCCGACTTCACCCTCACGATCACGGATTCAGCAACTCGCAAACGCCACGCCCGTGGAATCCTGCCACCGATCGTATTGGGTCTTTCCATAACTTTTTACAGGGTCCTTTAGTCCGACCCACACCGACCCTGCAGGAGAGCGCCAACATCCGAGGCAATGGAGCATTCCCCCTCCCCTCCCTCCCCCCTCTCACCGCTACCTCTTACCTGGCTGTGGCGCGGCGGCGGCGGCGGCCGAGCGGCCTTCCTCCCGCCCCTCGGCTCCAGCCGCTGTGCCCCTCTCTGCTACCGGAGCCCCTGCCGCCCCGCCCTCACCCGTTCTCTCTCTCTCTCTCTCTCTCTCTCTCTCCCTCCCTCGGGAGCGTAGCGTCCCGCCTTCCTCCTGCCGCGCACTGCCACCGTGTCGCTGCCGCTCGCTGCCACTACCGCTGCTGCTGCTGCATGGGGCCTACACGCAGCACCCGCCGCAACTACTGCAGCCGCTCCCGCCGCCCCGCCGCGCCGCTCGCCGCCGAGCCCCGCCCCGCCCCGGCCCCTGCCCCCTTGCCCTTTACCTGCGGCGCGTCGGCAGCGCTCCGCTCCGCTCGGCTTTGGGCCCGGGCTTCCTCACCAGTACGTGTCTGGCTCCCGGAGAGCGTTAGCGTGTGTGTGCGTGTGTGTGTGACGGCCAGGTTCCGGACGCCTGTCCTGCGCACCTCTCCTCCAGCCCGGTCCGACCCGACCCCAGCAAACCAGGATTACGTTTACCGCCCGCCCTGCCCATCAACAAGTGCTAGTGCGTGCCAGCGTGCGCGTGTGTGCTCGCCATGTGACGTGTGCGTCGTGGTGTCACGCGTGAGTGAGTGCCTTAGTGTGTGAGTGAGCTACATAGTGCCCTAGTGCAGCCTCAGAGCATATCCAGGAGATTATTCGTGCCAAAAAGGAATACGTGTGATACCATGGACGTGCCGGCTTGAGGACGAAAACAGCCAGCATCTCCTATCTGCCCCTCAGGTAAGCCGGCGTATATGCACACACACACACGCACACACACACACACACACACACACACACACACACACACACGCTCACGGGACGGAAAGGCCGACTGACGGTGTTTGTCAAACACTCCCTGCCCCTCTTACGTCTCCTGGTGTGTGTGCCCATCCATCTACACCGGTGCGAAGAGGTTCTCCACAAACCTTCGCCTGCTTTGACTTCTCTCTCCTCTCTCTCTCTCTCTCTCTCTCTCTCTCTCTCTCTCTCTCTCTCTCTCTCTCTCTCTCTCTCCGCCCTCTCCCGTCATGCTTCTTTTGCTTCCACACTCTGGAAGCGGAGCCGGCCGCGGACGTAACTCCAGGAATCGTCACCTGTTCGACGGCAGCCTCACGGTGGAAGATGGTTTTGTCGACTTGCTTCTTCTCAGGGAGCGAATTCGGTGAACGTCGACGGCGTATGCTCACGGGATGTGGGCGTCTATGTTGCTCTCCTGCTCTCCGCGCGAGTTCGTCCGGGTCTCCCTGCAGGCCCTGCAGTCCCTGGAAACGGACCGCTGCGCTGCGGCGGACGCACAGCGCAGTGTCTGGTCTGTCAGAGCGGCGCGGGCGGGCCTATGCTCCCGGCCGGACCAACTGAATGGCTTCAGCAAATAGCAGTCGTGTCTTGTTGGGGGGAAGTGGGGAGAAGCCTTCCTCTTTGTAATTAGTGTCTCCATTCACAGGATCTGCTCCGCTTTGGACACTCCTCCCCCAGCATCCCTCCCCCCTCCCTCCAACTTCATCCGCTCCCGGATAATTCAAAGCCTGAGCGCTGGACAAAACTAGACAAAAGGAGACTTATTTGTGACTCATGTCGTAGTTCTGGGTCGAAAAAGGGGGATGGGGGAGTGGGATTGAGTGCCGGAGGCCCTGCGAGAGTACGCTCTACGCTCATCTACAACGCCTCCCAGGGTGGAGGCCACAATGAGACGGAGTAGGGGGGCGGGGGGGAGGTAACGGTAGCCGTGGACGCGTTAGAAGCCCAAGAAGTTCCTGTTCTGTGAAGGGCAGCGCGACGCAGCCACGCATTCACACCTGCCCAGCTCAGCCCCTGGCACCATTAGGGCGAGAGAGAAGACTGCTGCTGCTGCCGGTGCGTTTTTAATACGTGGAGGTCTTTGAGTGCGAGAGAGACGGACGCAGGTGTTGTGCGTCTCTCTCGCACTGACTCCTCCCGGCCGCACCGCACGCGGCGCGACGTGCTGCCTACATATCGACCAGCTGAGCGCAGAGTTGAGGGTGCCGAAATGAGGGTCGGCGAGCATCAGCACGGGGGAATCCCTACAGTGGCTGAGCATCGTGACACTGCCACAGGGGCGAGCAGGAGCCGGGCTGAGCAGGGGCCGGCCGTCAGCCCCGCCGGGGTAGAGTTACCAGCAGGGTGATTCCGCACAGTGGTATCGTCTCTCTGTCCTTGTCGCTCTCATGGGGCAAGGCCGTAAGGAGCAAGAGAGAGGGCACTGTGAAAAGCTGTTCGGAAGCACCCTGCAGGACGCTGCTGAGCCCCACCCGTCGTGACCCTAGCCCTGGGGCTGCGCTGCCCGCCTGTCTGGGGATGGTAGCAGGTAGCAGGGTTCTATACAAAAGGCCCTATGTGGTAGCTGGGCTGTAGGTAACGGCGTGTGAGGCTCCTGTTGTATGCTTTGCTTACCGCCTCACAGTGCCACGCACCATCACAGACATCAACGTCCCCCCCCCCCGGGCTTTTGCTTTTTGTCAGACTGTGACGATGACACTGGGCGTATGTGTGTGGCTGTTCAAACAACACGGGAGCAGCGGCATGCTGGCGGTGCGTGGCGAGCGAGCGGTGGCAGCCTGCCGCGGCGCCGGCGGTAGCGACGCCGTCAGCGCGCCGTCAGTGATAAGGACACGTCGGGCCGCGACGCCGTGCGCCGTGTACTGTACACTGCTGCTGCCTCCCGGGAGCGGCCCCGCCCGCCGCCTGTCTCGCCAGCCTAAGCCGCATAAATGCACGGCAATTTTTCATTTCTTCCGGATTAGGAAGTTGGGTTGGTGTTGCGGGGCGAGGGGGAGGGGGGCGGCGGAGGGACTGACCAGCTTATAATCCTCGTGTGTGCGTGCGCGCACGTCTGTGTGTCTGTGTGCGTGTGTATGTGTGTGTGAGGCGACGTGCGTGGAGATCTCTTGCAAGTGGGTAGGGCATCAGTTGTCGCCGTGTGTAGTGGCGGTGCGGGGCGTACACGCCGAAAAATAATATCGCGCAGCTAAAGTTAGATGCGTGAAAAATTAGCACCACGGGTATAAACACTTAAAACTGCAGAAAATAAAAAGCAGGGTTCGCTAGAAAATAAGCGCCGCAGCACAAAACTTAGCTGCGCCTAGACAGCTAAAAATTGAGTACACCTGCCAATATTTTTCCTCAGATGTGAATTGTTTTTTTGGCTCAGTTGTGAACTATTTTTTTGTGTGTGTGTAGCGGCGAGTCCGTAATTAAACACACAACCGTGCCGCGGCGTGACCGGCTCCATTTCCCCCGCGCCGGGACGGCTCCTCCACGCGGGGGCGGACCGACTGGGGCCGCACACTGTACTCTCTTCGTACCCGCGGCGCGCGACAAAACATATATTTTGCATACGCTATACTTTAATATCGTACATTATGCGTGCGAGTTATTTTTCCTTGTCTCTTCATTTTTGTTGTGCTGCAAAATGCCAAACAACTTTTTTTTTTCTGTTTCTTCTCGATGCATGCGCGCGTCGTGCCTGAGAGAGAGAGAGAGAGAGAGAGAGAGAGAGAGAGAGAGAGAGAGAGAGAGAGAGAGAGAGAGAGAGAGAGAGAGAGAGAGAGAGAGAGAGAGAGAGCAGGTTCGGCGCTAGGCCCAAGTGCAACGCGACGCGCGAGTGGGGCGGGCCCCCCGCCGTGATGCTCCCGACACCTGGTGGCGGGCTGGTGATTTACGATCGTTACACACACACACACACACGCGCGCGCGCGCGCGCGCACACACACGCATGCACGGGCCAGCCACTGCATCGTACAGGTGACATTCAGCCCCAGCCCCGCAACGCTACGCTTCGCCACGACACGACAGCAGGAGCTGGCCTGTTTGAATAAAACGGACCTCGTCCCCCAGCCTTTCTGTCAGTCGGTCGGCAGCGGCAGCGCTCGTACTCAAAGAGGTCATCGCGAGCAGAGTGGCGGAGTGGCGGACCGCGGCCCTGCTGCAGCAGACTCTTATTCAGAAGACTGCTCTCGTGCCTCCGTCCTTGTCAAACCTATTGCGGTGCCCTATGTGGGAAACGGCAGGGCCCTATGAGTGCGACAAGGACGGAGGTACGAGAGCGATCTTCGGAATCAGCTTACTGCAGCTAGCTGCCGCCCTACAGCTGCTGAGCCTGAGCGCAATACGACTGCTGCTGAGCTCACATCCGCGGAGCAATATGCAATCCCCCGGCGCCGCGCCGCTCCTCTCCCCTGCGCTCTGCACAGTGCATTTACAAGGAATTTCAATTAAAGACAGATCGGGCCCTGGCCAGGCCAGGCCAGGCCAGCGCGCAGAACTACAGCCCTTCCTGCAGGCCGAGCTCCTGCTGCCCCTACACGCGCTCTGCGGCGGCGCGCCGCTCTGCAGTGAATGTGTTGTTGTTTTTGCTGCATCCTGGCCGTGGCGGAGCGCGGCGGGGAGGGGCGGCTGCAGCGCGGCGGCGCAGCATGGCGGCGGCTGCACCGGCATGCGAGCGGATGGCACGGCCAGGGCGGGGCAGGGCGGGGCAGGGCGGGGCAGGGCGGGGCAGGGCGGGGCAGGGCGGGGCAGGGCGGGGCAGGGCGGGGCAGGGCGGGGCAGTACAGGGCGCAGCAGCAGCGCATGCCTGGCAACGGCAACACGGGGGGGCGCGGCCGCGGCCGTGTCGTCCTTTCCCGCGCCCGGACCCGTCCTGTCCCGCCCTGCGCCCGCCCTGCACCCGCCCTGCACCCGCCCTGCACCCGCCCTACAGCCGCCCTACAGCCGCCCCGCACCCGCCCCGCACCCGCCCCGCACCCGCCCTACAGCCGCCCCGCACCCACCCCGCACCCTTCCTGCACCCGCCCTGCAACCGCCCCGCACATACCAGGTGGCTGACGGACGCCGGGCACTTTTTGTACTATGCAACCCGCCCGCACCGCTCCATCCGGGACTGCATACCCATCAGGCGCTGGGGACCGGCTTCAAGCGCGGACGCTCCGCTCCGCCACTGTTGTTGTCCCGAAAGGGCCCTCTCGCGGTTCGCGCGGTTCGCGCGGTCCACGGTAGGGCATTACAGCGGGGAGGTTCGCGGTTTCGCGGGCGTAATCCACAAGTCCGCCGGAAAAGCTCGCGGTCCGCGCGTCCTGCCGCGCAGGAATCTCGCGTACCGGGGATTCTCTGTGGGTCCTTCGCGGTCTGCGAGCAACCCACGAGAAGGATCCGCGGACCTCGACCTTCCCCTGTGGAGGATCCGCGGTTCGCGAGATACCCCCACGGAGCGACTCGCAGACCGCGAGCTTTCCCGGCGGACTCGCGGGTTACTCCCGAGAAACCGTGAACCCCGGTAACGCCCCACCGTAGACCGCGCGAACCGCGAGAGGGCCCTTTCGGAACGATGGCTGCAACAACAGTGGCGGAGCGGAGCGTCCAGGCTTGGAGCCGGTCCCCAGCGCCTGATGGGTATGCAGTCCCGGATGGAGCGGTGCGGGCGGGTTGCATAGTACAAAAAGTGCCCGGCGTCCGTCAGCCACCTGGTACAGTGCACCCGCCCACCCGCCCTGCACCCGCCCTGCACCCACCCCGCACCCGCCCCACACCCACCCTGCACCCGTCCTGCACTCGTCCTGCACAAATCCAGGAAGGTCGAACCACACCCAAACCAGATTTTAGAGTTCTATGCGCTTGTGCTCTGCAAACTCAAGTGGCGTACAATACTGCACTAAAAGGTGCAGGACCAATGGTCCTGCAGTAAAAAGTGTAGGACCCGGTGTGTCCTGCCGTAATAAGTGTAGGACACAGTGTGTCCTACAATAATGAGTGTTGGACACTCTGTTTCCAACATATGGTGTCCTACACATACAACTGTAGGACACACCGTGTCCGACACTTTTTACTGCAGGACACACCGTGTCCTACACTTTTTACTGCAGGACACACCGTGCCCTACACTTTTAGGCAACCGCTTGCGAAATCCTGTGTCTACTTACAATCCCAAAATTTCTTAAAATCCAAAAGGTTTTCCCAAACCCGAGAAAAAGAGGAAAAACTGGCTTGCCGGCCAGTCCACCACCAGTTTTGAAATTCATGACATTAACAAAACAATAATACCTGATAAAATCGAAGATAAGTACTAGAGCAAAAAATCAAAACGGCTCTTAGATATTTTATCTGGTGTAAAATTGAATCCAGTTGACAGCCTGAAAACTGGAAGGCTGCGGATGGGCAGGGGTTGGGCTGGGCTGGGGCGGTCGAAAACTAACTTTTGAATGGGTTGTACTACAATTGCCATTCAAATTTTGCTGAATTGGTAGTTAAAATCCGCTGACAAGAGCATGGACGGGTGGACGGGCCCGGCTGAGCCGAGCCGAAGAGCGCGGGGCGATTGGGTCGATGACTGATGTTTGCACCCTCGTAGAAACCACTTGCTAGCCACATCTCCACACTTCGACAGACTTCCCCCTGTATAATACAATAGCTGAGGCTGGGCTGGCTGACTTGATTGAACATTGAACGGGTATCTTTACCGTCGGGTAAAGCCAGACCCAAGAGACTGTCTAAAGAACAACAAAATCTAGGCGTCGTCGCCTCTGAAATCAAACGCATCCCACTGGAATCTCTTCCCTAAAGAAGTCTCGTGTACTCTGATATCCAAAGTCACTACTCTTTGCGCATTCCGCCCTAGTCCTGCCAGAAAAGCAGGCAAAACCCGCCCAACACACAGCTGTGTGGAGCGGTCAGTATTCACGCCTGCTTACTCGGCAACATTCAACATCCACACACTTGTGCAAGAGGGATGGCCTAGTAGGCAGGCGTGAATACTGACCGCTCAACACAGCTGTGTGTTGGGCTGGTTTTCTACTTTTCTGGAAACACTGTTTCGTCCTAAGGGAGAGGGCAGGGTAGCCGTGCTGGGGTCGGACGGGGTTGGCCCCTTGGTTGGCCCCAGCCTGGGCGACCGTCTGAGGTGTGCATACGGCGCGTTACGGCGGCCTCGGCTCGGAGCCCCTCGGGTCTGATCACCCTACCGGGCTGTGCGGCGCGGCCAGGGGCCTCTGGATGGAAGCTAACACGCACGGCACCAGCCCTGTGGCCTCGGCCTCGGTCCCCTGCCCGAGGGAGGCCTCCCCTCCCGTGCGTCATCCATTATATAGCCAAAGGGTAACCTCACCCGGCGCGGCCCGCCTGTCTTCGTGATTCGTGCGTATAGGCTGTTCAGTACACCGTGATTAGGCGCACCTCTCTACCACAGTCAGTTGCTCGTGAAGGGTGTTGCTGAAAAGAGTTCCGTGTCTTCTTAAAACGCACGAGGATTCGATGCGTCACAACAGCGTTCTTGCCGATGATAACTGTCTACAGGTAAGGGGCCATCCATAAAGTACGTCCTTGGGCCGAGGGGTCGTCTGCAGACGGACGGTGACGTGCATGGGAGTGGGGGGGGGGCATTTTGGGCCCAAAAACACTGGACGTACTACATGGATGGCCCTTAAGGTGCTGGGATAATCCGGCGTTTCCCGTTTAACTACGAGGGTACCATACCGCACGGTACAAAAATGAGTCCTGGGATTCTCAGGAGAGTTAGAACCCCAGTGAATGTCCTGGAAAAAAGTAGTTTTTCCCAGGAGTTTTGCCTGGAAAATCCAGGACATCCCCTTGGAAACATGATACCTCCTGGGTCTGAGCAAATTCTCCCTGGGAAACCCAGGTTTCGTTTTCGCCGTGCGCATGAACTTGTGTTGAAGTTTGCCTGGCCTGCTCGCTGCAGTTAACTCGGAGTTCAGGCAGGCGCTCTCCTGCGCGCGCGCATACACTCATATAACACACAGAGCGTCTGTCCCGGGCGAGGAGCAGAGTGGCGGGGCGGGGCGGGGCGGTGCGGGGCACGGACCTCGACCCGTGAATCGAATCAAGGACGCTATCGTCGTCCGCTGCGGTCGCCTGACCCTCCCCCCTCGCCAGCCCCCCCACCCTCGGAAGGGCCTAGCAGCAGGCATCGGCGGCGGCGTTTGGATCCCCCACCTTCCAGCTCCCGCAGCTCTACGCTCCCTCCCGCCTTGAGGTCTCCGGCTTGTGGGCCGGCGGCCGGGGCCCCCAGCGGCAGCCCGGCCCGGTCCATAGCCCTCCGGCCCCGCCCCGCCCCGCCCCGCCCCGCCCCGCCCCGCCCCACCCCACCACACCCCACCCCGTCCCACCCCGCCCCGCCCCACCCCGAGGAGCGTGCTGCTGGAGCTGCCGGAGGAAGACGGGAGGGATCATCGCGGGTCACATCAACACCCACCGGGGCAGTAGTTGTTCCGCGTTAATTATGCGCGAAAGAGGACTTATCGTGAAATCGCGTGCGGCGGACAATGAGCAGACGGCAGCCAACCGCCGCAGAACACAGACAGAGATACAGAGAGAGAAAGAGAGAGGGAGAAAAAAAATGAAATATGATGATCTTGAGGGGAATACCCTGCTAAACAGAGTGGCCTTACGGTGCGGAGTGGAACAGGGAGCCAGCCCACATTGTCCCATTACAAGGAGCGAGTCGCAGTGTCGCCCCGCCGCGCCGCGCCGCCCCGTCTAGGATCAAGTGTTGCCACGGATCCAGTTGGAAACCGGAGAAGCTGTCGCGCCCGGGCCGCCCTGCCGTGTCGGACTGGGCCCCCGGGAGTGTTGGCCGCCATGCCAGGAACGCCGTCAGCAGAAATATTTCTGCCTACGAGGGAAGATATTTCACTAACTCGTAGCCGTAAAAAAATGTGGATGTTTTAACCCCCCCCCCCCAAAAAAAAAAAAAAAAGATCTTGAAAACCTTAAAATCACGCATCAAACTTTGCATAAATTTGGGGCATGACGGAGCATATTTTGAAATGCTTGGAGACAGGGAAGTCTTTCGAAAAATTATTAACTGCTGCTCTTAACGTGTTTTCAACTCAGTCGTCTTGTGTCGCAGAATAAACTATCAAATTATTAATGCCCTGCGGGAAGAATAGCAGGTTTAGAGATTCTGGCAGGATCTGACGAATTAATTTCGTATTGCAATTTACATAAAAATCAATAAAATGGTTGACTGGTGCACGACATGTGGCTACCAAGCCTCCTTTCGTTAAGCTTAATGTCCTCTGGTCCGGTATCCAGAGATCGGGTGTCATCGATTGCGGCCGAAAGCTCAAAAGTGGCCATCCGAAGTCTGAACACGAGAGGAGGGCGCAGTATGCATCTGGTTCTCACCGGGCCGGGCGCCGGGTTCCGGCGGCCTTATGCACTGCCGGGGCTTCTCTTGTCTTCGGCCGAGGCCCAGCGCTTCTGTGCACCCTGCCCCTTGCACTGGTCGAGTCAGAAGGGGCTCGCAAGCGCTACAGATGACAGTGGCGGATCCAGAGCCAGCCTTTGGGGAGGGCAAAGTAGTACTTTTTGCCTACTTACAGGGGCAAAGTAGTACTTTTTGCCTACCTTTCAGGCGGCTACCGAGGAGCTATGGGGGGGGGCAAAAGGCCTGTCGCCCCTCCCCTGGATCCGCGCATGACAGATGACAAGCGCTACGGGTCACGAGCTCTACACTGTTAAAAAAGTTTTGAAATTTCAGATCAAAATCTGTTGTAAAATTGTAAATGTGGTTGTGAAATTTCATAACATTACTAATTTTACAATTAAATATAAAAATTCAGAACTCTTTTTGTGAAAATTCAAAACTGTGTTCTGAAAATTATGAAACATTTGTAATTTTGTGACTCGAGATTGTGAAATTATGATCACTCAATCAGAAATTTGAAAACTGATCGCAATTTTCCCAGTGCTTATTCGAATTTTGCAAGCCGCACATTTTAAAGGTGCATTCTTCTCCCGCCGCGTCCCTACTAGCCAATCCCAGACCTGAGTTATTTTCGCAAGAAAGAGTATCTTGCTCATGTCCTGCATAGTGAAGTGTTTTTCCCTTGTTTGCCACCAGATGGCGTATGGACTGGGTGTCTGATACTTTTTCGTTAACATGTTAATTATCCACTAAATTTCTGAAATTCCGCTTCGGAAATATTGATAATCGGATAGAACGGTCTTTTCTTGATTTGCGAGTAGTATTCCTTTTCAACTTTTAAAAATATTAAAAATTTTGCATGAGTTTTAAATCCGTTCTCGCTGACCACTCATGACGCGAGCACATCGACCCTCCGGCTCCCAGGCCGTTGACAGTGCATCCGAAGTGATGTGCGTATCACACGATTTTTAATATCTTAGGCTGCCTAGGCATCAGTTTCGAGTTCTTCTCTCGAAACTGCGCGTCGTAGCTTAGCAACCTCCGAGAAATTTACTAACAGATATCATTATTTCTGGTGATTTTGAGGTCTCTATGGCCAAATTTCTTAAATTTGTTTGCAAATTTACAAACCAGCTTGCATTGAAAATTTAGATCAACGTTTGCGTTTTTAATATCGTAGATTCCCAATTTTCAGAACATGTTTGCAAAATATTTTACAATTGTTTCAGTTGGTAATTTTACAAACATTGGATTGTGTAAATAATTGCCAACAATGTTTGTAAAATTACAACGAATTTTTTTAACAGTGTACAGCTCGCAGGTGGGGCTACGGCTACGGGTCGAGGGGGTATTCACTTCTGTAATAACCTGTACACCTGACTGGGTATTACACGGTATTACGCGTAATAATACTAAAAAATATCAAAGGATGCTCTACAATTGCAAATTTTTCTATGTAATACCGGTGTAATACCGCGTACTACAGTGTAATACGGAGTACTCTGTACAAGTTTTCTCGGAGAAAATACCCCCTCGCTACGGCTCGCAAGCGCTACGTCACAATCGCTACAGCGAGATCCCAACTGTTTAGTGAAACAGACGCGGACAGTTTTAACGGGTGAAAATTGCCATATGATTGCCATGCAGCATTCACCGTTCTCTCTATTACGCAACGGCATACCGCATAATGATTTTATTTGTATCTCCAGAGTTTTTTGTATCCGCGCAGTTTAATAGTACCTATCGTAGAATGAAGATTGCCGTTGTGTCGATTCGTCGCCATTTCGTTTAACTCTAGTTGCGTTTCTCCGATCCAAGGGTCCGCGAGGTTTGTACATTGGCGAAAAAAAAAAAGTTGTTTGACACTTGCGAACTAGCACCTGCTAGTTGTACCGCTCGTGACGCGTAACGCTTGTGATCTGTAGCGCTTGTGACCAACACCCAGAAGTTCCCCTTGCCCGCCAGACTCCCTCCGGGTCCGGCCGACTAGTTCAGAGGATCGCTCTCCTCCATCCGTCCTTGTTGCACCTACAGTGGTGCCCTATGCTGGCCATGGAAGTTTTCCATGGGTGCGACGAGGACAGAGGTATGAAAGCGATCTTCGGAATCGGTCGGCTGGCTGGGCGCCTCCGGGCCGGACCAGACCCTCCAGGACGTGCTCCACCCCGCCGCGCCGCCCTCCCGGAGTCCGGATGCTCCCGTCGGGACTGACTACGACTGGGGACCGAAACTGGGCAAGGTGATCCCTAATGAGGCCCGGGAAAGGTTTGGTTGGCTGTGGCTGGCTGCTGGCTGGCTGGCTGCCGCTGCAGCCCCAGCCGATCTCCCCGGCCGATTAGAGATAGGCATCGTATCTGTTTAGCTGGCTCGCTGGCTGGGCCCCGCCTGCCTGGTCCGAGAGACAGTGTCTATTTGTCATGGATGTGACTCCTTGCACGACTGCCAACCGCGCCGCCCCGACCACATCCACCTGCGCAGTGTTGCCAACAGCAGCGCGGCGCGCACCACGCGGTCCCGCTATAACTGCAGCCGAGCGCATTGCTCTGCACCGCAGCGCGCCGCAGGCCTCTGCCCCTGCACCCGCAGGGGAGGGGCTCCAGCGCGAACCTTGCGCCGCACGACGTGGAGTTAAACGCGGAGGGAAATTTTCCGTTTCGATTTTGAATTGGACGTATCGAGTGTGCGGGTAGCGAGAGGTGGTACAAGTCGTACAGGCCTGCGCGTACTCCGACTCCGGTCCGGTTGTACTCCGCGTACTCCGGCTATACTACGCGTACTCCGGGTGTACTACGGGTGTACTCCGCGTACTCCGAGTGTACTCCGGGTGTACTCCAGTTGCAATCCGAGTGTATTCCGGGTACACCGACTGTACTCCGGGTGCGGTCATACTCCGCGTACTCCGGCTGTACTCCGCGTACTCCACCTGTACTCCACTTACTCCGGGTACCCACTAAACCCTTATGCATTTTGTGGTGCTTAAACATGCAGGATTGTAAACAACCATAAGTATGCAAATTTTTTATGCATAATGATGTACAAATTGTGCATAACTATGCACAAATTGTACATAGTTATGTATGAAATTGGGCATATTCTTATGGTTGCTTAAAATCCTGCATGCTAATGCACAAACAAAATGCATAAGGATAGTGTGTACTTCGGCAGGACTGCGGCCTCACTGTTACTCTGGGTGTACTCCGTACTCCTGTGTACGTGTACACCTAAAATCCAAGTCGTCCACTACTCGGCGGGTAGTAGCGTGGGCCGGGCCGGGTTGGACCGAGACACCAGTGGCGTGGTTGGGCTGGGCCGACGGCCGACTCGCAAACACATTAAATGGGCCACGGCAACGGAAGTCCAAAATGTATTGGATTGAATGAGGATGTAATTGAAACGAGCGCCCTCGGGCCCAGGTTTTATATTCACCATTATTTATGGCCCTTCTGCTTCCCGAGTGTCAATATCATCAAATAAGAGGCTGCTGCGGCGGCAGGAGCAGCAGCGACCGAGACCGAGCAGAGTATTGGAAGCAGGGCCGGGAGGGGAATAAGTTTTATACCCTCGTCTTTAACGACGATGCTATGCATAATTTAAGGGCCGTCCGATGTCGAGTTTTTGTTTTACTCTGTCTGTTTCCTCACCTTGCCGATCGCAACGCGCTCCATCCTGGCCTGATCCGAGGACCACTAATCACGGGTGTAAGGCGTGTTGCTCGTTGTTGACCCCAGTGTGACCTCCTGCTTGTCTGTTCCAGGGAGCGGTCGCCATGCCGACCAGCGGGGGAGGAGACGGGGCTGGCGGGGCCGGGGGCCTGGTGGTAGCGCCGCCCCCGCGCGACCTGTCCATGCCGCGCTCCGTGTCGCGGGACGGCTCGGCGGGGCGCTCCCCGGGGGCGGGCGCCTCCGGGGGCGGCTCCGGCGGCCCGGGCTCCAGCCGCTTCATGGCGTACCACATGGCGACCATGGGCGGCGTCGGGGTGCAGGGGATGGGCGGGCTGGTGGCCCCGCACCACCGGGAGAGCTCGGCCTTCGTGCCCGTCGTGCCCTCGCGCACCTTGCACATGCCCTACTCGTCGTCCACCACCTCCGCCATGGCCGCGGACAAGGCCGCGGCCACCGCGGCCTCCACGGCCTCAAGCAGTCCTGCGGCCGCTGCGTCCGCCGCCGCCGCCGAGGAGCCGTCGGGCCGCAAGAGGACCTTCGACCTGATGGCGCTCATGGCGGACAAGCGCAAGGAGCTGGCGCTGGCCGAGGCCGCAGCGCACGCGGCCGCTGCCGCCATGCTCATGCCCCCGCACCGCGCGCCCCCGCCGCACGGCCCCGGCCTCATGGACTCGGCCAACCCCTACGCGTCCGCCTTCCCGACGGCCGCGCCGCCGGGCTTCCAGTACCCGTCGGGCGCGCTCTTCCCCGGCGCCGGCCCCGGCCACGGCCTCGACCGGCGGCTCCTGCGCGCGCCCGGCAGGGCCTCGCGCCCCAAGAAGCAGTTCATCTGCAAGTTCTGCAACCGGCAGTTCACCAAGTCGTACAACCTGCTGATCCACGAGCGCACCCACACGGACGAGCGGCCCTACTCGTGCGACATCTGCGGCAAGGCGTTCCGCCGCCAGGACCACCTCCGGGACCACAGGTAGGCACAGCCATATTGTGTTTCTGTCCTGAGCTGCGCAGCGGGCGGCGCCCCCCGGCCCGGTCCAGGCCCGTGTCCCACCGGGGGCACGTCAGTGCCGGGGTGCAGCCGGGCGCCAACGCTCCGCCGCCAGTCTGCTCCGCGCCGCGTAACTCGAGCGTACAGGGCAGGACGGGCGGGGGCGACGCCCCACACTACCCCGCCCCGCACGGCCTCCACCGGGAGACGCTTGGATGAGCCTGAGTGGGCAACCGTGCTCTTCTCGGCATCCCACGAGCTGACCGAGGCTCTGCGAAGGGCAGGGCAGGGAGCCTTACTCGCCCCGCCCCGCTTCACCCCACCTCACCCCGCTCAGGGTCCTTCCATCGCATTGGGCTTGGATGCACTCGACTGGACCACAGCGTGCCGCCTGTCCGCTGCTTCACGGCGCTACCCCTACCCGGACGGGTTTTGGCGCCGGCGCCGCGTTGTCGGAACGGACATGACGCTGTCCAGCGTCAATCCTAAGTTCGGAGATCGCGGATTCAGCTTAAAAGTTTCCCAATATGAATACGAATATTGAAAATGTCTCAAACGTAATGTACGAGGGCATCCTGGATTTTTTTGTTAACCTTACCGGAGCAGAAGCAATGTTAGGCGCCACCTCAGTTTCGGCTCGTGCGCTCGAATCTCCTGTCCTAGCTCCGCCTAGCACAGTGCGAGGGCGCGCGCGCGCACGCGGCGCGTTCAACACGGCGGTGTCTTTGCCGTCTAGGAGCAAGGGCAAACTAGACGTGAGTACCTCTCAGACCCAGTCCGATGCCACCGCGCCGACAAAGGATCGGGTTTCGTACCCCGAATACCCCGTGCTCCGTCGCTCCGCAGGTCGGCTTGGCTTGGGTGCGTGGGAATCACGCCAATGTCCACGGTGTTGCCCGCCCGCCGCCCGCCTGACTGGCGCGGGACTAAGAGAGAACAGGGAGAAGCAAGGCGGCAGGCGGCCTCCGTAAAGTCAGCGCCGCGTGCACTGACTACTTTTCTGCCGCTGCGTCACGTTTTCTAAATTTCGTTTCTTTTTACGGTGGGTGGCAGCAACCGCGCGCAGCCATGAATCCTTAATCCCCAAAGAGGGTCGAGAAAGAGATACCCTGTGCCATACCAGATCCGACTTGGTAGCAGCTCGTGGTGCTCACGTAGCTGTCGGGGAGCACCTTGGGGCCTCGAGGGGTGGGGTAGGGCGGGGCGGGGCGGGGCGAGACAGACCCGCCTGCTGCTGCCGGGCCTCGCTTAGCCGGGGCTGCTGCTCGGCGGCGGAAGGCTTGTCACGCACCTCGCTATCCCTACCCAGTAGTGGTCACGCCCCTCCCCTCCCCGCCCCAGCCCGCCTCGTCCCACCACCGAACACCACGTGATGCTTGCTGGACGCGTACCCCAAAGTGCGGGCTGGGAGCAGGGTCTTTTGAGCTGTTTTAGACTGTCCTCGTTTTCGCCGTGCGTGTATTTACAAGGGTCTACCACTTCCATAATCCTCGTACACCCCTCTAGATGATTACTGCGATAATCACATAATCAAAATCATGTAAAATTTCCAAATATGGACAAATTTTGACTAATATGGAGAAATATTAGCAAATGTGACCAAAAGTTGCGTGATTATTGGCCAATAAGCAATAAATATGTTGAAGATTAACTCAGATCATCATTGATAATCACCATAATCGTGACTGATTATAATCCTCGTACGCGATTTTCAAAGTGGTATACCCTTGTGAGTAGTGCTTTTCGCCTCCCAAATCCCCCTTCGGTCAGCGAGGGCCGCGCGCGCATCTGCTGCCTCCTGCTGCCGAGGGGTCCCCCACTTCGATACTCGTGTGTACACGACCAAAATTACTCGCGCCTACTCGCACGCTTACTCACCAATACTCGCGCCTACTCGTGCTTACTCGCGCCTACTCGCCATTACTCGCCATTACTCGCCATTACTCGCCATTACTCGCCATTACTCGCCATTACTCGCCATTACTCGCCAATTACTCGCCAATTACTCGCCATTACTCGCCAATTACTCGCCATTACTCGCCATTACTCGCCATTACTCGCCAATTACTCGCCATTACTCTCCAATTACTCACTCAAAATACACGCAAAATACTCGCCATTACTCATCCCTACTCGCCATTACTCATCCCTACTCACCATTACTCATCCCTACTCACCATTACTCATCCCTACTCACCATTACTCATCCCTACTCGCCATTACTCATCCCTACTCGCCATTACTCATCGCTACTCTCATTTACTCATCACTCGCCAATACTCGTCGCTACTCGCCTTTACTCACTATTACTCGCCTTTACTCACTTTTACTCGCCCCTACTCGCCTACTCAAATTACTCGTGTGTTCACCATCTATGGGAGTGGGGGACCCCTCGCCTGCTGCTGCCTGCTGGTCAGCCGGAAGCGGGACAGCGTTCCGGACCGGGCAGGGCCGTTCTCTGTGCACACACACAAATTAGGCAGATGGTCGGGCTGATGCGGAACGGTAGCCCCGCGCGGTAGCACCACCTGCACCACCTGCCCCACCTGCTGAGGAGCTGCGGGGTGGGGCCTCTGTAATCAGTGGTGCTGCTCGCCCGCCCCTCAGTCCGCCCTGCCCCACGCCGCCCCACTGCCATTGGTGCTGTATGCGATGGCATTTTAATTTGAGTAACCACGCCCAGCCCGGTGGACGACCAGTTCGGCTGGTCCTACTGTACCGGCGCACAGTAGTGCGGGAGGGTTGCCTACCCTGCTAGGCTGGCTTGTCGCCGCGTTACCTCAGTTCGACAAGACCTAGTCCGCGGAGGAGCTACGACAAAGACTCAGTTTGGGCGAGCGCTTGGAGAACAGCGCAGTTGGAGCGTTAGCTTGAACAACCACTCAGTCGGAGCGAGCGCGTGGAGAAAAGCTCAGTCTTAGTGTTATTCATTTGGGGACTAAGTTGTTCTCCAAGCGCTCGCTCCGACTGAGTGGTTGTTCAAGCTTACGCTCCAACTGAGCTGTTCTCCAAGCGCTCGCCCCAACTCAGTCTTTGTCGTATAGCTCCTCCGCGGACTAGGTCTTTATCGAACTGAGGTCTCCCGTTTTACCGGCGCACAGTGGTGCAGGAGGGTTGCCTACCCAGCAAGGCCGCGGCCCGCTAGCTGAGGCCTTGCATGGAGTCCTCTGGGACTCGTGTAGCCTTACTTTACCAGCTCTCGCACTAGTGCAGCAGCAGGGCTGCCCCATGGCGAGCCGGGTGGACCCTTTCCTTTCGGACGGCGTTCATCGTCCAGAGTGCTTTTCCGATGCACGAGTACGTAACAGGGACAACGCGCGCGTATGAGCAAAACAATCCTCGTCCGTCCGGTGTGTGTGCGGAGCGGTGCTCGCGCGCTTAGCTCGCCACGCGGCGGCTAGCAGTAGAACGTGGCCGTTGCCCCTGTCGCTGCCGCCCGCGGGCTGCACGCCGGCGGAGCGAGCGAGCGCGGCGCGGCCGTGGCGGGGCGGGGCGGGACCGTGGCGCGCGCAAAAACACGGAGGCCGCGGAGCGGCGGGCGGAGCGTGAGGGGGGGTGAGGCGAGGCGGGGCGGGGCGGGGCGAGGTGAGCGTCGGTTGGGACCGGAGGAAGCGAAACGAGAAACAAGAAGGTAAAGGCACTACACGACTGCGCTGGGTACCGACGTGGTGCGGCGGTAAGGAGGGAGGGGGGCAGGACAGCATTGGAACATGCAGCGGCATGCAAAGCTCTCTCTCTCTCTCTCTCTCTCTCTCTCTCTCTCTCTCTCTCTCTCTCTCTCTCTCTCTCTCTCTCTCTCTCTCTCTCTGTCTGTGTGTGTGTGTGTGTGTGCGCGGGCGCGCACCTGCACGAGTATTTCTTTGAGGACGCAAGTCGTATGGGGTATGTTATGTGTTTCTACAGTGACGAAATTTCCCCCAGCAGAGTCGATAACATGCCACGAGTCACATCTTTTTCGTGCGTATACTTTTCGTCACAGTGTAGCAGTGAGGCGCGGGAGGCGCGCGCCCAGCCCGGGGTCGGCTGCGGCTGGTGAAGGTAGTCATGGTGAAGGGTCGCGGCTGCGCCCGGACGGTGCACGGGAGTGAGCGGGGCGGGGCGGGGCGGGGCGCAGCACTGCTTCAGGGGGCTGCAACGCCAATGGTCTGTGTGGGGACTATGCGCGAGACCAAGTAAAACACGGGAAATGGGGGGCCTCTAATGCTCAATAACGGTTGCTTTTCTTCAGTCTCCCGGTTTGATTTCTACTAGGAGTGCGGCAGGCACGTAGTTGCTGAGCGAATTGAGAGTTAAGAGAAATATACCAAACCCAACCCAACCGCCGTTTAAGTAGGCAACCCACAGATCAGTCAGTCAGTCAAGTACAAGGGAGGAGGGGGGGGGGATAGGGGGCAGAGGGGGAGGAGAGGAACATCCTCCTCGCGCGCCGCAATTGAAGCAACGCCATTTGCAGGCCGGCCCGCGCCCTGCAGCCAGGCGCTGGCCAGGTAGCGCCGAAATTCGAGTGGTGCCCACCTCACCCCCTCCATTTTACCCCCACCCATCCCATCTGAGATCAGGGGGTAACTATCATTTACATGTTTAGAAAGGCTATGCACCTGCATCACCTGCTGAAGTTCCCCCCGCCCCCGCCCCACCTCTCACTCCTTATCCTTCTGAATTAAGTCTGCCCTCAAACCAACTCACATGAATTCATGGTAAGCCAGAAATGGGTCACTTAGAATATGGTTTAAAAAGACATTGCAAGAAATATTGTAACAGAGGCCAGTAACTTTAAATACAATCAAGACATTCACAAAGACTCGGGACCTTTAAATGATGAGGCATATCTATTTTGTAATGAATGTCAGCTATGAAGGATAGAATTAAAACAATTGTGCCATTTCAATAGTTATATGGCTATATATTAATAATACGTATGTACCTCAATGTTTTAGAAAGACTGTTTTAATGTAAACACTCCTGGCATAACTAATATTTTACAAGTACAGTGCCTCATCTAAATCCTATCCACAGTATCACCCATAATATTTGTAACAGTCAAATCTTATCAAAGCAATTTTTTTCTCTATCAATGACTTAGTGGAGTGACCTTTTTTCAATCTGAATTCTTAGGCATAACGGATCAATGAGTAAGTTTGGGTAAGCACATGATGTAGCGCAATCAGAAACCGTATCATTGGGAAATACGGAGTAGGTTAGAGACCAAATGCTAGAAAATTTACCAAAGTAATAGCCAAACTGGTTTGAGAGTAGTAAGATTTTAATACTCAAACCACACTTTTATATATTATTTTTAGTAGAATAATGAAACACAAAATATTCAGTTTACGATTTACAAACTTAATATTCTTTTTTTTTTTTTTATTACAAATGCCTATAGTCGTATGTCAAAAATGGGCACACTTCCACTGATACAATAAAACATCCACACCGCACTAAAGAAATTGTTTAGCTGGGGTTAACTTGGTGGCGCAATAAGAAATCAAGACGCTGGAGTACCAAGTAAGGATTCAAAACTAAATTAAACGAAATATAAGAAAATCATACTGCTGTTAGTAACTCTCACTTGTCAGGCCATGGAGTTACCTGATTTCAACACTCAGACCATATATACTTATGTTCACCAAACAGTTTCACAGCTTCACCGTAAACAACATTGTCTATATTATTAGGTTATGTCACTCACTCACCTAGGAAGAACACAACGAAGTTGCATCGATACTGGCTGCCATTACAGTAGTCCGTGACGTTCATTTCACAAATCCAACGCAATAAAAAGGGTTTTGAGGCACTACCCTTCTCACTCCTCCAAAACTCACAGACGTAACAAACAACTAATCACTCGAATCCACACTTCTACACAATGACGACACTTGAAACTTCGTGCAGCGACGTCCACAACTTTAATAGCGACTTCGAACTGCTTATTACGCGAAAAGGACTACTAATTGTTTAATTTCGACAATGTAAACAGCCGAGATGTAAGCAGGCCTACGCCGGGCCAGGCCGGGCGCGCCGAGTTTGCCTTTTTGCCTTTGACTGACTGAGCAGGGCTAGGGCGGCGAGGGCTGGTCGCGAAGTAGTTCCCGCGCAGCCGCTAGGTGGCGCTATCTCTCAATGTCCTTAAGGTACTTTCCCTGCCAACCTTCCAGAAGTGAATTTCAAATTAAACGATTGAATAATTCAAACTAAGGAAATATATAACGTTTGTGCGAATACATCTTCCCCACACATTGAAAATGTTTGGGCAAACGCGCCTCTCCCCATTCGTGCAGTCGTTTCGTAGTCTATCGAGCGTATGAGAACACGGACGGACGGACAGACTCACGACCAAGAGAACACCTTGGGCCCTCTGCAACTTGGCCTTCGCTTAGCTGATGATAAAAAAATTAATGTTCATTTTGTGTAATAGGCCATATGGCACACACACACTGGCTGAACCGTTGATCTATAGTGGGCAGTGAAAGTAGTCCATTTACAGCAGTTTTCCCGCCATTTTTGAATTTTAATTTTAAACTCTTGGTAATAGGCTCTCTCTGTGAAACTAGGAGTCTCATTATGAACACATGTAGCCTATTACCCAGAAATATACCTTTGCTTTAGATTTGCTTTGAGAAATCGGAGTTACAAGTGACTGGTTTCGAGAATTAGGGGCAACCGGTTGACACTGCACTGGTCTCGCGCATAGCCCCCTAGCCTAGCCATTAGCGTTGCTGCCCCCTGACTGCATCTGCATCCAAGTCAATAGGGTATTTCACTCCGTTCAAACCGGATCCAAAGAAGAAAAGTGTTGCTTCCTGAATTGTTTCCTCCTGTACGCCGATTGGCTTATGCCAACGAAGTTCTCGGGCACGCCACTAGGGCGGTCGCAGACCTGGCGGTCGGTCCGAGAACTTCGACGGTATCAGCCAATCAGCGTCAAGGAGGAAACAAATCAGGAAGCAATACTTTTCTTCTTTGGATCCGGTTTGAACGGAGTGAAATACCCAATTCGCAGCACAGTGCGGCTGTGTGGCTTTTGGCCCCGCCTGCCTCCACCACCGCGTCCCACTCAATTCGAATGGCATATTTTTCGAATCCCCGTCGAGGTAACGTCTCACTCCACCCGCGAGTGTATTGCGAATTGGCAAGCAGGGACTGGATATTTTCTTCCAAATTTTCGCGCATATCCAGAGCCTATAAGCGAAGGGAGGGACTGCCGGTGGGCGGCGGCGGGGGCGGGAGCACAACACACTGCAGCCACCTCATTAAGAGGTACGCAAGTCGGGTGTGGAAAAGGGAAAAGAAACTCAAATACATTTATCGGCACAAGGCAAGGTGAGGCGACTGCTATCCCGCCATGCTTCCCTCCTCCCTCCCCCCCCCCCCCCTCTCCCGGGCCGCCCTCGCTGTCCGAGCGGCCCGTATACGTTTTCTTGCTCGTTCCCCGGCGCGGCCCGCTCCGGTCGTTCCCTGGCGGGGCGACTTCTTATCCCGCAGAGATTTAATTACGCGAGGACCGTAAATTGCGAATCTGAAAAAAAGGGTCTGGACTGGAAGTGCTTTTCGCTCCGGCGGCTGTGGCGCGGCGCAGGCGGCCGAGGCATTCGTCGTGTCGTCCTCTGCTTTCGCACCAGCTCGCCGGGCCGCCGGGCCAGGCCAGAGGGCGGGACGCTGGACTGGACGGGATGGCGGTGGCCCTGATGCGGTTGTTGATGGCGGCGGCGAGGAAGTGATGCCAGCACACGGGCGCGGGACGGGACAGGGCGCACGGTATGCGGCGACATGGCATTGTCTCTCGCCGGTCATTTGAATACAGAAGGTGACTGGTCCTTAATGTATTCCGTTCGGTGGCACCGCTTGCCTCTCTCTCTCTCTCTCTCTCTCTCTCTCTCTCTCTCTCTCTCTCTCTCTCTCTCTCTCTCTCTCTCTCTCTCTCTCTCTCTCTCTCTCTCTCTCCGGACAGTCCAGCGGCGGGCCGCATCAATATTCAGGGAGTGCCAACATTCCGGACGCCCTGCTCTCGGTGGTGCGCTGCTGCTGCGTTGCGCCCTTCCCCACGAGGCCTGCAGAGCGTCGCGGCGCTTCGCGTTGTGTCGTACGTGGGGAGGTTGGACAAACGCCGCTGCGTTTCGTTTGCGTCGCGCCGTGTCACGCGCTCGTGTGTGTGTGTGTGCGTGCGCGCGCGCGTGTGTGTGTGTGTGTGTGTGTGTGTGCGTGCGCGCGCGCGTCTGTGTATGGTTGCCGAAAGGGGCCGTTGCGCTGCGCATTTGGCAGTGGCTCAAAGCAGTTGTACATGAGCTCGGCATGCGCACCGCGCCGTGTCCCTGATGGTGAGGCCGCGCCGCCGGGCCCCCCCATAGTCGTCGCACACTCTGGAAATACAAGAGCAATAAAACTTTCATTCACTTTGCAGGATTGTTTTTTTTTTTCCTGTTTTATTTTTTAACGCCTTTCGATAAGCGAGTGTCTATTTGTAGGATTTTAGAATATTTGTGATGTGGCAACTATGGAAGGACATTCGCTCAGCTACAAGTTTGAGAAGAAATAATTCTCTTACCTGCAAGTACGTCCGTACTCTGGGATTTCCAGTTGTAACCTCCGTCTCCGACCCAGCACGGTGGCCTGAGGCCCCTTCGTCCAGGCAGCAGGACCACGCTAAAGGGTCACTTTCTCTCCCTACAGCCCTGCTGCGTATGCTCTCAGCTGCCGGGAGGAACAGAGCGAGAGGTATTGGGAGTGTGCGTGTGTGCGTGGGTGAGATAGATAGATAGATAGATAGATAGATAGATAGATAGATAGATAGATAGATAGATAGATAGATAGATAGATAGATAGATAGATAGATAGACGAGAAACAAAGTGGTGGACCCCTCGAACAAATCTGACTGAAGCATTTTGTAATATTTGTAACTTAAAATCAGTAACATTACTAATAATCAGTTATAGTACAAAGAGGGTAATCAAAATGTGGCATGGACCAATGTACTAACGAGAAACTTCCTGCAATTTCCATGAAATCTTTATAAATCGCAATGAAATCTTAAAAAATCTCGATGAAATTCTCAGAAATCTAACTGGAAAATCTCACGAAATCTTGTTAAGTCGCATAAAATCTGGGGGAAAAAAAACTTGTGAAATCAGTAGAAATCCTGTGTACACTAGGAAGGGGTTGAAGATGGTTGCCCCCTCCTCTGCCTCAGGTTCTCTTCGATGCTTGAAGCGGGAGAGATGACACGCGCGCGGTAAGCGAAGAGAGGTATAAGGCGGGGAATAGGTGGGGGATATTTAGAACTTTGTGGGATTGGGATTGAGCCGTGCTGGGGTGGGGCCAGGCCTGCTCACTCTATTCTCCGGTTCGTCTCGGCCTCTCATTAGTCATAAACAAATCGCCTGCCCCGCCCCGCACCGCCCAGGCTCCTGCTCGGCGGTGGCCAGGGTCCAGACTCCTGCTCGTTGTGAAGGATGGCCGTCCTGACGGCGGCGGCGGCGGCGGCGGCGGCGCTGCTGGCAGCGCACTCCCCCAGTTTGCCTCATTTCACGCCGCGGCCCGCCGAACCCAGCCGGCCGCCCTAGGTTACCTCTTGATTACGACTCAAGTGGTCATCTCGTCACCGGGAGAGGCATAAATAAATGTGTCGCAGGAGTTTCGATTCGTTGTCTCTAAAGAAAAGAAAAAGGGAGGGAAAACGTGCGCTGATAGCAAAGGTGTGGGGCTGCCTGAGTAGCCTTTACGCTTTTACTATTTTTCTCCGTGTCAGATCTGCCCAGCGCGCTATCGGTGACATATGCCGTGTCAGTGGTGATGGGATCGCATTTTTCAGGCGGATACTCCCGAGTGTTTTTCCTCCGGCCGCTGCTGTTTTGCTTCCACACGGCTCACGGCTCGGCTCGGCTCGGCTCGGCTGCGGGGGCGTGCGGCGGCTGGAGCCCGGAGGTCCGCTCCCGAAAAAAAAAATATGTCCCGTGTTGCCTCTTCGTTTCTGCTTCATTATGAGTCGTACGATACGTTACCGTAGGCGCGGATTGAGGTCCGACTGGAGTGGGGGGGCGTTCCCCAGGTTGCCTACATGCAGGCGGGGATTTTTCGCGCTATTTGCCTACTTTCCAGGCGGCTATCTGTAGTGACGCCCCACCCCCTTCCTTGATCCGCCCTTAGCGGACTGTCGCCGTTTTCGCCTCGCCGCTCCGCGGGGCGTGGTTAGGGGCTTGCCCAAGGGCTTGCCCATAGAGAAATTACTAGTAGAGCGGACATATCGCGAAAAAGTTGATCCCATCTCGAGCGCTCTGACCCCATGTGCAAGCGACTGCGTCGGCTCCGGCGACGACTTCGGGTCGACTTCGGCTGGCCTGTTCGGGTCGCCGCAGACCCCTCGATGCGTAAGTTGGCTCGCTGCGCGCGCTCGGCTCGGATCTGCCTACTGTAGGCCTCGGCTTAGCTCCGCTCGTCCCGCCTCGCTCGGCGCAGCACGGCGCGGGCAGCCGGCGGGCTGGCGGGAAGCCCCGAATCCTCTCTGGCCTGGGGAGTCGGGACGTATTTTTCCGGGCTTTCCGGTCGTGTGTAGTCCATGATCAGTGGAGTATATCAGGGATTGTGCGAGTCGAAAGAACACGCCGAAAATGTTATAGTGAACATTTGTGAGTCATACCTTAACATCAGAAGCAAACACCTATGCCGCATCTATAATGACTTGAGAATTAAGAAGGAATCAATAAGACATAAACTGTCTAAAATAATTTTGTTCAATAATCAATAAGTGTAGGTAATTTGTGTAATTTACATTGTAACCTTTTTTTAAAAGAAATATTTTATATAGCTTTGTAATTCAGCTGTGAATAAAAAATCCTGTACTAAATGTTTTTTTTCTTTATCATGTTCCTCCCTCCGTTCTCTCAAAACGCAACGTTTAAAATTTCGCGCCCGCTGTGCGCCCGGCGCTAAGTGGTCGTCTCCGAAAAGCTGCCGATTTCGTCTTCCTCGCACCTCTGTGAAAGAAAGCAGAGAGACGGGGAACGCAGCGCGCAGCACTTCGGCAGTGGCCCTGCCGCTGCTCCCCCCACCCAGCTCGGCCCGACCAATAGACGCCCGTATCGCCGCCCGCAGCTGCGTTACGCACGGTCCCTCCGGGCTCCAGTCGCTTGCACGTGCTGTTTATGACGGTCAGGCGCGGCCGAGAGAGCATCATTTTAGACAAAGGATTTGCGCGATATGTCCGCTCTACTAGTAATTTCTCTATGGGCTTGCCTCTCACAGCTCGGGACTATCAATCGCTTCGTCACTCTTTCTCTGCACACATTCTCTCCGGTGCGCCTGTCCTATAGCAGCTCGTGCAACGTGTATTACCTAAATAGAAGTCTTTTTGTGTTTTCTTTCTCAAGATCTCTCAGGTCTGCCGCCGCGCCCGTAAGGCCATGCGTCATGTGTCGGGCTGCCTGTGGTCACTCCCTGCCCGGCCTGGCCCGGCGCGGCTTCCACCCCCCGCTGCCACCACTTAGTACTCCGTACCGCTGGCTGGCTGGCTGGCTGGGGATATTGAATCCGTTTGAGCCTCTCTCCGCTCTTCTTGTGTTCCTTCTGTCGATGGATCCCTCCTGGTCGGGCCGATCCACGCCGGGCGTGGAGGCGTGGCGTGGCGCGGCGTGGCGCGGCGCGGCGATGAGAACGTGCCGTGACTACTTATGCAGCATGAGTCATCCGCGTCGTGGCTCGGCCCTACCTTCTCCCCTCTCCAGTGAGCTCCGCCGCCTCTCTCTCTCTCTCTCTCTCTCTCTCTCTCTCTCTCTCTCTCTCTCTCTCTCTCTCTCTCTCTCTCTCTCTCTCTCCACTCTGACCCGTCCCTCCCTCCCTCTCTCTTTTCCCCCGCCCCTCCCCCCCTCTCTCTCCCTCTCTCTCCCTCCCTCTCTCTTCAGTTCCGCTCGTGTACAGCTTCCAGGCAGGTAGGCCCTGTGCCAGGACCGCCACGTATATACCCCTCTCCCTCCAGCGCTGGTGCTGGTCCCGGGGGGACGGACCGGGACGGCCCGATATTCAGCGTCCAGCTCGCCCGCTCAGGTCCGGTCCAGACCGGACCAGTTGCGTGTCGCCCGGGACACCTTTTAATTGGTGAGCCTCGCATCCGAGACCAGGCCGGCCTGGTGGTGCTCGAGTCGAACCGAAGCGCTAGGAGAGTAGGGAATTGAAATGCTAGCAGGATATGAATCGGGTGCCCAGCTGAAAAATCCAGACCGAAAACCATGTGGGAAATGACATTTCCGCGTGAATTTCGATCATTTCCATCAGGTTCCATCTGGCTTTTGACGAACCCATATATGGGGATCGGCGAAAGCCCGAACGGGTTTGACATATCCACATGGAAACAGACTATTTCCCATGTGGGTTTTTGTTCCCAGATGGGAAAGTGGTAAAATCCCGTGTGGGTTTCTGCATTCCCACGTGGAAACTACAAAAAACCACATTGGTTCTTTGAGATCCCAAGCGAGTTTGATTTCCCAAATGGGAATTTCTTTTATCAGCAGCAAGTGTAAAATGGGAAGTCCTAGACAACACATGACTACATGACTTTACTGACGGCAACATTACATCTTAACGTGTTTGATAATGCGTTAAAAACCAAAGTAATAAATCCAACTCTACCGCCGTGTCTTTGGAACGAGAAGTCATATTGTCAATTTGACAGCATTTTCGGCGTTTTTGGCGAATTTACTCTTGGGACCGTTGTTCTAAAAAGTGTGTTGTGATATACTCACATGGGAGTCAGGAGACATTTGTCTGCGTATCTCATGTGGGATCTTATGACCCACGTGGGATTCTAAGCCCATATGGTATCATGTGGGTTTTTCAGCAGAAAAACCACATGGAAATTCACCGATACAAGCATGGGAAATTTTCCGTACGGAATACTTAAAGAAACCATGTGGGATTTTGAAGAAACCCACCTGGGATTCTGTCTGGATTTTTCAGCTGGGTGTTAATGTCCTTGTTATGCGTACCGTGCGGGCCGTGTGCTGCTGGATGTCCTCCGGGCGAGTCCCGCTGGGTGTCCTGCAGGTTGCCCGACAGAGCGGGGGAGTGTTGTGCACTCAAGCACATGGTGTCCTGCTGCAAGGTGTCCTGCTCCCATCTCTGCGCCGCCCCGTGTTGTGGTCTCTGGCGTGGCGCGGCGGGCTTTAGGCCCAGACCCGACACCAGTCCCGGCGGGGTCCTAATGAGGAGACCCGTAAATCAGGGTCGTCGCGGCCGATCCGACCCGAACCGACCCGACGAGCAGAGCGCGGCGCGGCAGCGGCACAGCCGGCACAGCAGCAGCGGTGCAGCGCGTTATTAAGGTGATATTTGAAGAGGGATTTATTGCCCTTGCTCGGGAGGTAAGGGGCGCACAGCGCTCACCCCGCTCCGCTCCACCGCGCAGCCACCGCTGCCGTTGCCCTGTGCCGCTATGCTCCGACTGTAAAATAAAATACACTTTTTATGGGTCGAAAATTACAAAGTACGGAGCAGACGACGGCGGAGGGCTCGACCCCTCACCGTGCCCCGCCCCGCCCCGCCCCGCCCCGCCCCGCCCCGCGCTCCGCGGTAGCAGGGTGTTTAGCGGGCTAATGAAGCCACCGCACGGCCCGCTCCGCCCCGCGCCGCCCCGCGCCGTCGGGGCGCGTTTACGGCTCCCGCTGGCGGCGCTCTGGCGTTTTCCAGGAGTCGCACCCGGGGTGGTCCCACCGGGCCTATTAAATAATTGGACTTTTTTTAAAATTTTTATTATATTCGTTTTATTTTGCGGGCGCCGCTTAGGAAAGGCAGTTTCCGCGAGCAGAGAGTCGTCGTCACTGCGCGGTCCGATGGAGTTATGAGGGTCTGTCTCCGCTGTGCTGCCCCGACTCCAGGGTCGCCCAGCAGCCTCAGCGCACCGGGACGGCAGGAGCGGGAGAAGGGCCTGGACCAGACGGGGGCCGGGCGCGCCGGCGCTGCACCGACCCGTCGGCCTTGGGCTGCGCCCGCCCGCCCGCCTGCGCGGGGCCACACCGGGGACCTCAATGTGTGTAAGAGAGAGAGAGAGAGAGAGAGAGAGAGAGAGAGAGAGAGAGAGAGAGAGAGAGAGAGAGAGAGAGAGAGAGAGAGAGAGAGAGAGAGAGCGACACTCAGTGATCAGAGAACTAGAATGAGAGAGGAAGACCCCATTCCGATTGAAAAGCTTTGTGGTCCGGCTGCTATCCGTCCGATCCGAACCCTCCGGCCACTGTCCCCATGCATCGCCCCCAGGCGGGGCCCGGGCCCGGTTCGGGCCTCCGGATGAGTAGAAACTGGCTGGAAAGGACACTACAGTGAGTGTCTGTTCGGGGAGAGGCGAGGCGGCGGGTAACCGTTGTGGCAAGCGTGTGTGTGATTTCGGAGGACGCGCTTCACCTGGTGAGCCACGGGTGAGCTGTTGGGCAAACGCACACCGGGTCCCGGCAGCGCTAAGTGCCTGGGCACACACCACCCCAGCGACCTACCCGGCCGGCCGGCCGGGGCACCGAACAGTTCAGAGAAAACAACAGAGCCCACAGAGAGCCGGGGCCGCCGGGCCGCGGCCGGGCATGGTCGCCTCCCGGGTGGTAGGCAACCGGCCATTCGCAAGTGCGCCGCCAGCAGCGTTCCCGCTGCTGCGTGATTCCGAAGATCGCTCTAGACCCTTCGTCCTTGTCGCGCCTCCTATTATGGCAGCATGAGAGCAGGGCGCCCTGGTGGTCCCCTATATGTGGGGGGTATGGCAGAGCCCCATGAGTGCGACAAGGACGGAGGCGCGAGAGCGATCTTCGGAATCAGACGGCTGCGGTATTCTGTCCGCTTCGTCGCTCCACGTCGCGACGGCCAGCGCTTTGGCGGCCCCGGCCCGGCCGGCCGACTGTCAGACACCTGTCAGAGCGCGAGGTGCGGCCGCTCCGTCACACCGCGCGAGCGACCCGGAGGAGCATCTAGACAGCTGCCGCTGCCGCTGGTGCTGCCGCTGGTGCTGCCCGCACAGAAGGCAAACAATCAGTGAATGGGCAGTGAAATCCGGAGGAGCGGAAGAGTCACGGGTCCGGGGCGCAGCAGGGCGCAGCGGGGCGGAGCGGGGCGGGGCGGGGCGGGGCGGGGCGGGGCGGGGCGGGGCGGGGCGGGGCGGGGCGGGGGCGGGGCGGGGCGGGGCGGGGCGGGGCGGGGCGGGGCGGGGCGGCTGCTGGCTGAGGCTGCGGCTGCTGCTGCTGAGGACCAGCTCCTCGGCTGCTCACCTCACGCGGCCTGGAGCGGCCTGGAGCGGCTCGCTACGGCGCGGCGCAGCCGTGGTCGGGGGAATGTGCTGAGTCTGACCGGCTCCCGCTCCTGTGGGGGCTCCGGGCTCCGGGCTCCGGGCTCCGGGGTTCTGCCGGCCGGCAGGAGTGAGTGCCCCACTTCCCGCCCGGAGGCCCTCCGGACCGTAGCGCGGCGCGCCCGTCCAACCGGTCCGGCCCGGCTCGGCGTAGCCCGGGCTGAGCTCGGCCGCCGTAGCCAGGGGCCTAAATCACTTCCGCCTTAAAGATAGCCAGCTGTCACTTAGGACTGACTAATATCCGAAAGGCGAAAAAATAGCTCGGCCTGCTGCGAGCGTGAGCTGGATCGCGGGAGCGGGGACGACGCCCAGTTTGGTTTGGGTGTTGGTCGCACGGCCGTTTCCGTGCCTCGCCAAGTTTGTTGTTTTATTTTTATTTTTTTAGCTTAGAGACAGAAGTTATGTGTCCTGTCTAGGCGTCTCTGCCTGGAGCGGGTCGGACGGCCGCCGTATTCAGGTCCGCACTTCTGCTTGGGGACGGTGCCGTGCCTGAGCGCTGCGGTGAGGGTCGTAGTCCCTCTGGTAGGCTGCTCGGTTAGTACCCGCGGGTACCGCCACGGCGCGGCGGGTACTGGCCGGTACCACGTACTGCACTCTCCGTTCAATAACGCGTGACTCATCGGCCCGACAACAGCAGCGGCCGGCCGTGCGGTGCGGGCGGTGCGGCGGTCGGGAGAGGCCGGCCCGACCACCATCGTAGAACGTGCCTCCTGTATGGCGAGGAGAAATTGTTCCGTTCTGAGGGGCAAAAAAATAAATAAACATGTTTGCATTGCATACGAGTTCAGTCCGTCGGAATACGCATGGAGTAGTGCCTATTTCACTATTTTACCCTTCCCTGGGTCATTTGTGGCCTGGTTCTCTCAAGTCAAGTCAAGTTGGAAGCGCGCACGAACCGGCTATTCCTTTGAATGCGTACCAGTGTTGCGGGTTTGCCTACCCCATTCGCCTGTAAGGCGCCGTGGCCCCTGGAGGGTTGGCGAGTATGCAATCCCGCAACACTGTTACGCACTCAAAGAAACAGGCGGTACAATGCCTGACCCCTTGCGCGCGCAGTGCGAATAGGCAATCCTCCCACACCACACTCTAAATGAAAAAGGACAATTTTGTCCTAGAAAATGTTGCGTTTTTGTACACATCATTTTCTTGGGACAAATTGTCCCACAAAATTGAGACAATTTGCATCCGAAATATTACAAATCGTCCCAAATTATTACACAATAAATTTTTCAAAAGGGATTGGTGTGTACAAAAACGCAACATTTCTTGGGACAAAATTGTCCCTTTCCATTTAGTGTGCAGTGAATGCGGTACAGCATAGCTACGAAAGTACACGGCGCTTCTTTGGGGACAAAACCTGCAAGTCGGCCGACCTGAAAACCAGAGACCACTAGTCTTGGTAACTTTAGAGAGCGGCGTGCTGGGCCGGGCCGGGCCGGGCCGGGCCGGGCCGGGCCGGGCCGGGCCGGGCCGGGCCGGGCCGGGCACCCCGCCGTGTTGCCCCGGGCGGGGCGGGGCGGGGCGGTGCTCTCACGGGAGCTGGTCCAGGGCGGCTAGGGTTGGCCATAGGCCGGGCGGCCGGGCTCCGTACCGGGCCGGCCTCTTTGTCCCGAGTGACAATGCACGGGCCCAACCAGCCATTATCCCGCGGCCCGGACCAATAATAATCCAATGTGGGACGCGGGGCGCACAGCGGGGCGCGGAGCCAGGCGCGCAGGCCCCGCGGCCCCCGGCGGCCCCGGGCCGACACATTCCCCGAGCAGAAGAAATTAAATATTTCGTGACGTCATGCTGGGGATATTGGGGTCAGGGGGTTGTAGCCTGTAGCCAGGGCGGAAGGAAATGCTGACACGATCCGCCTGAATGTAGACGAAATACATACGAGGCGCGACGGCAGCGACGGCCGTGGTCGTCAGGGATGGGTCGACGCTCGCAAGCCCGGCTCTCCCCTGCCCGGTCAGTGTGTGTGGCGTTCGGAACTGTTTTCTAAACGACCGCAAACCTTCCCCCCTCCCCCTCCCCCCACCGATCGTTTTATTGCCGAACGCCAGCCGGTTACACACACAGAAACACAGTCATACGCTTTCTCCATGGCCTCATCGACGCACTTGATCTCTGCCGGAGCGGCGCAGAGCAGCCACCTTATTGTGCGCTGCTGGCCAGCTCGGCCGAGCCGGGCTGTCTTCTGTCCTGCGCAGGCAGGCCCGCCGGCCCAGCCTGCCGCGGACTCGCGCTGATGTGCCCCGTGGTCAGGCTAATGTATCTACCACCCCTGTCTCGCGAGCGTTGCAGAACCTAACTCTCTGTCCCTCCTCCCCTACTTTTTCATCCGCCCCCGCCTCCTCCTCAAACGTCACTCTGGTAAAACAAATGTACAGTTCTAAACATCACCTGATGTTTAACTGCTAATGTATAATATTTAAACACGATACCATGCCTAGTTCAAACCATACATCAGCAGATGTATATTTTCTAAACACTTCGCAAGTGTTCAGTGGGCTATACACTTGATGATGCAGCGTGGTATCCGGATGCTTTTCCATGTGAGGCCTCGTCCAGGTGTATACACTTCTATGCATAACAAAATGCATAACTTCTATACATTTTACGAAGTGTATAGGTGTTAACAGCTCGTCATGTTTAGTTCCTGCTATGCATCACTCTGTTAAAGATCTGCGAAGTATTTGCTTTGCAGGGCTAGCTACAAAGAATTTTCACTCTTCGTAAACTGCAAAGCATTTGCTTCGTAACTTACAAAGAATCACACTAAACCCTTATGCACTTTGTTGTGCATAAACATGCAGGATTTTAAGCAACCATATGCACATTTTTTATGCATAATTATGTACAAATTGTGCATAACTATGCACAAATTGTACATGCATAAAATTGTGCATATTCTTATGGTTGCTTAAAATTCTGCATGTTTATGCACAACAAAATGCATAAGGGTTTAGTGTGAAAACAGAAACTTTGTAGGTCGCAAAGAATTTCTTAATTATGCTGTCTGCGAAGCATGAGCTTTGTAGCCTACGAAGTATCCTCTTTTCTTTGTAAGTTACGAAGCAAATACTTTGCAGATTACGACGAGTGAGAATACTTCGCAGAACCTTAACAGTACATATCATGTAAGAACTGCCAACTATACACCATGATGTACAGAAACTAAACATTTGTTTTACCAGTGGTCCCAGGGCCTTACATACGTCATTCCACTAAACGAACTGGCACTGCTTTTACTGCGGCAAACTGGCAAACCTGAGCGGGAGATAGAGATCGTACCGCCAGCACCCGCGAAGGTGAGCCGCACCTCCACCTGCACCTCGCCGTCAGACAGCCCCCGCCCAGCCCTCGCCCTGCAGGCTGATTCCGAGCCGCGTTCAGTAGTGTGCGCTCTCTCTCTCTCTCTCTCTCTCTCTCTCTCTCTCTCTCTCTCTCTCTCTCTCTCTCTCTCTCTCTCTCTCTCTCTCTCTCTCACCTCATCGCCGAGCCCCCATGAGTGCGACAGGGATAGAGAGACGAAACCGGTGTGCGCGGAATCAGCCTGCAGGCCGGGGTGCGCCCCAGTTAGGAGCCGCGCAGGGAGACGGATCCAAGGACGGGTCAGCCTCAACGCGCTACTTGAGCTATATTCAATTAAGCTCTCGCTTGAGCTACGCGCCCCCAAGCGTGCGCCACGCTCGGCGCGGCGCGCGGCGCGCGGCGCGGAGGGGCGGATCGTGGGCGGCGGGGGGGTTGGGGGAGCGTGCCGGACCCCCGACTCCGCTCCTCGCCCGCGATCCGCGCCTTCGCGCCACGCGCCGCGCCGAGCGTGGCGCACGCTTGGGGGCGCGTAGCTCAAGCGAGAGCTTAATTGAATATAGCTTTGGGCAGCTGCAGCCTTACTGCGGCGGAGGGCGTGTCCTTCCTGCGGGCCTACCGGGCCTCCCCGCCCACGCCCCGGCCGATAGCTTCATCGACAAGCACAGCTCACGTACGCGCGGCGAGTACAGCATACGTGCCCCGGAAATGCAGGGGTCCGTCGTGCAGTCGAGTCCTGCAGCAGACGACGGGTGGCCCACCGGCCCTGTCCGGGCGTACACCCACACACACACACACGCGCGCGCGCGCGCACACACACACACACACACACACACACACACAGTCACACACGGTCCTTGTACAGCACTGTACTCAGGGGCTATAGGATGTGAGGGGAGTTGCAACCCCGTCATTGAGCACATCCGACCGGTAGGCTCGGCCCCGCCAGGCCCCGCCAGACCCCGCCAGACCCCGACCCGCGGCTCTAGGAGGGGGAAATTCCTCCTGCGGCAGGGGCAGGTAGGGGGTAATGGAGGGCCATGCGCCCCGCCACGTAATGGACCCCTTCTGCGCCGTACGGTCTGCGCCACGGTCTCGGTCGAGCCTCCCTGACCTCTGCAGGTGTAAGCGTATGTGTCTGTGTGTGATTTGGGAGGGGGAGGGGGGGGGGCACTGACAATATTGAAGAGAGAGGTGACTACCGGCTGTATAGGGTTTAGTTGTTCTGGAGTTATGCACTGGCAACTCTTTCAGCATACGGTTCCTAAAGCGCACTTCGTCAGAGTGTACAAAGCGGTGCACCTCCTGTGTTTTACGAATGTCGCGCAGTCTTGCCGGTGAGTGAATTTTTCTACGCCCGTGCAGGTGCACTGTACCGCGGCCGTCCACCCTGTCCGTCGCTGTGGGAGTGGTACCTTGCCCCGCCGAACCGGCCGGTAGCCAGCGGCTCAGCCCCGTCATGTTTATGCAAAAATTTGTTGAGTGTTTGTGGTGTGTGTGTGTGTGTGTGTGTGTGTGTGTGTGTGTGTGTGTGTGTGCGCGCGCGCGCGCGCGCGCGTTCGCGCGTTTAGAATTATTTTGCTTGGGAGCGGGCCAAACCAGCTCCTGTTCTTGCTACCCATCAGTGTGTCTGTCAGGGAACTGGGCAATCTTTCCATTCGGAAGAAAAGTACTTCTAGCTTGTTGGCTGCGCGTCCACGATGGAAACATCCATTCTAGACGACTTGAGTACTTTATTTCAAAGCTATTTACGCCCGAGGTGTCCGTCTCTCTGTTCGAACCAGGTCCTCCGCTCGGTCCTGCACTCGGCCCCCTGATAATGAAGGGCATTAGTTGTTCGCACGAGTCGTCCTGGCGGCCGGGACGGGCCGGGCAGTGTGGGGAGTGGGAGTGAGAGAGGAGGGAAAAGAGAGGAGAGGGCACCGGGGCAGGGGCCACCCGTTTAGCTCCCAAGTACCCGGCAATTTTAGTCGGCTCGAAGCTGACCAGGGGCAGTGCGAGTGAGGGAGAGAGAAAGAGAGCAGCGAGAGAGCTTACCAGCCATGTGCTCCACACAGCGACGCGGCAGAGGGAGAGAGGGAGAGAGAGAGCGAGAGAGAGAGAGAGGGAGGGGGCAAGAGAGAGAGAGGGAGGGGGCGAGAGCAGGCGAGAGTCTCGGCCGGCCGGCAGTTCTGGCTCCTCCGCCTGAGTGATGGCCACTCGCGCTAAGCACCGTCCGCCATTGTGCTACCGACGCTACTCCCCGCTACACTCACTCGGCAAATTATTTTAAAGACTTTTTTTCACCCTCCGCGCTCCTGGCAAAATGCACTTGTATTCGCGCCGGAGTGTATTAGTCAGTCCGGACCTTGCGGGGCTGAGCTGGGCCGGCCGCCGCAGAGTATAGCGCTGTGCATGTGCGGGGCGGGGCGGGGCGGGGTGGGGTGGGGCGGGGCGGGGCGGGATGGGGAGGAAGGGAATCGCACCTGGTTTTTCACGGCTGACTGCGCTGCCGCCCTGGACGCCGACGTGTTTCCGCCGGCGGTGAGAAGCGCGCAGAGGAGGAGGAGGAGAAGGAGGAGAAGGTGGCTGTAATCACTGCCGTGCCCGCCACGGACGCTTGGCTGCACGCGTGTGCGAGCTGCGCGCGCACAGAGCGGCAGCAGCAGCCAGCGAGCGGCCCCGTCCTCCTGCCGTCGCCAAGTCAAGCCAAACTAAGTGGCCCAGCCCCCAGATTCAGAGGATCGTTTTGTAGTGCCGTCTCACTCTCACTCACTGCTAGTGGCCGAGACCCATGCGTGAGACAAGGACGGAGATATACGAAAGCGCTCTTCTGAATCAGACGACAGGGCCCGGCAGAGGGGTGGGGTCCGGCGCGGCGCAGGCAGCGAAGCGCCAATATCACAGACTCTGATCCAAAATGAGGGCAACCGGTCCCTCCCGGTCCCCTCGGCCCGGCTGCCCGGCTGGGCCGCCGCGCCAGTCAGCCATTTGCATATTAACTCGGAACAATCAATTCGGGACGGTACGTGCTCGGGCTTTTAGACTGGGTGGGTAGGGAAGGGGGGAGGGGAAGGGGCGCCCCGCGCGATGCAGTGTCGTGCGTGTCACGAGGGGGAGGGGAGGGGGGGGGCCTCGCAGCCTCCACGCTGCACTGCGATACGGAGGTATGGTGTTTGCAGGGCAGGTGACACTTTCGCTCCTCCCAGACTATATACATATACATCTTAAGTTTTACAGTTTGCGTCAAAGAGGTGTGATTGCACTGCCGATGGTTGACACCCCAGCTCCTCCAAGCTCCCCGCTGGCGCTGGCCATAGCTCTAGTTTCCATGTACACGGATTCAATAACCTAACCTGGCCCGCCCAGCCCCGCCCCGCCCAGCCCCGCCCCGCCCCGCCCCGCCCCGCCCCGCCCCGCCCCTAGTTTATCCCGTGGTTCCTACTTCCATCCCCAGCGGGGAGCCTCCTCCGGGGGAGGCTGGACCGCGTGAGCGTGGAGGGATCCGGGATCCGGGGCGACTACCGTCGTGGCCCGGGCCCGCCCCGCCCCGCCCCGCCCCGCCCCGCCCCGCCCCGCCCACCAGCAGGCGCCCCCTCACGACCCAAGCTCAGCCGCCTCCCTGCTTCTCGAGGAGCCCTTCCTGCTGCTCCTGCTGCTCCTGCTGCTCCTGCTGCTCCTGCTGCTGCCTCCCACCTCCTGCTGCCTCTACCTTCGAATTCCTATCTTAATTGCCCTACTGTTCGGTAGTCCGGGCGCGGCCGGGCCGGGGCCTCGGAGGAGGAGCAGCGGCAGCCAGAGGGTCCAGCGGTGGGCCGGACCCTACCTACCCGGCCGCCGCTGCCGAATACATACCGAGTAGTACCCAGTGAGTCACCCACACAGCGCGGCCCGGCCAAGCCTTCTCACACATGAAAAAAAGTATGCTCCTTACACGGAACAATAACCAGACTGAGGGGCAGCGGGTTCCGCGCTGAAACGCATTAGCCGACACCGGAGGAGGTGGCCGCAGGCAGGCAGGCAGGAGGTTTAGGCTACTCCTGCTGGGGGAGCTCAGTGTGCAACAAACGAGTCAGTGCCATGCCGCATTGACATTTACGCGGGGCGGCGGTGCGAAGGGGCCGCCCCGCCGGCCCCGCCCTGGCCCGCCGGCCCCGCCGGCCCCGCCCACAACGCTCCGTGTTTATGCCCCGGCCGGGATCATCGTAAACTGGACTGTAAATTAGGATTTGGTTAAACACGGCCCGCGCGCGAGGGGCGGGACGGACGCGAAGGGGTTGCGACGCGGACGATGACCACTGCGCGCGCGCGTAATCTGGATATTTACGGCGCGCGTAATCTTTGTCGTAAATTCAGGTTTTGTTCTGAGGAACCTGGCGCGCGGGCGCGGGCATTGGGTACGGCTGCGGTAGCGGGACGGGCCGCCAGACTTCGCCACTCCGCGCCATGTTGCGAGTAAATTAGGATTTATTGACGGCCAGGCTAATAAAATAATGTATGTGTCTCCTGCGAGAATGGCGAGTCCCACGGTGCGGCAGCGGCCGGGACGGACGGACAGGTGGCCCAGCCTCGACGACAAAGTATCAAGCACAGCAGGACCTCGGGGCCGGGCCGGGCCGGGCGCCCCAGCTCAGGCCTGCCTCGTTTCAATAAAAGAAATGGCGAAGAATTTCGACGCAACGCGCATTTCGTTTACAAATGCGTGAAACCGCGCGATGGTAGTGTTTAGTAGGGGCCAGCGTTGCGTTACGCAAGGTGCCGGCGGGGCTGGAGCCGGGGCCGGGGTCTGGCCTCAGCTGCTGCAGCTGCACCGAGTCCCTCCGCTGCTCTGCAGCAGCCAGCCAGCCAGCCAGCCCGGGACCAGAACGTGATAGGGATCAGTGGCCGGCCGCCGGCCGGGCCGAGCAGCAGCACTGGGTGGTGCTCCATTCCTTCCTCCGCCCCCCTCCAACGTACATACGTACGAACACGTACATACCTACCTAGGGACCCCGCGCAGCCGCATGCGACCCGCTCTCCTCTACCTACCTCGCCCCGCCTCAACCCGCCGCTGATTCTGCAAGACGCATTTAATATCGGTGCGGCGGGGCGGGGCAGGGCGAGGGGCGAGGGCCAACCGCCCAGGGCCGGCCGGCTGGCCGGCGGGCAAGGCAAGGCAGCCCTGGGAGGCAGGACATGTTTGCCGCGAGGTGCTGCGCTGCGCCGCTGCGGGCCGAAACCCGTTTGAACGCCGCTTTTGCACCGATAAGGCTCCCTCTGCTGCCCCGCCCCGCCTGCAGCCGCCGCACCGAGCTGAAGCAGAGCTGAAGCAGAGCTGAAGCAGAGCTGAAGCAGCTGAAGCAGCTGAAGCAGCTGAAGCAGCTGAAGCAGCCACCCCGCTCTGTACTGCCGTGGGACGGCGTCCCCCGCAGCGCGGAGGAGCCCCGCCTGGTCCCGGTCCTGGAGCCCCCCGGGGAGCTCGGGGAGCTCCTCGCCGCCCCGCCCCGCCCCGCCCCGCCCCGCCCCACTCCACCCGACGCCCGCGAACTTACAGAGACATTGACGGGGTGTAAACGAGCCGCCTGAATGGCCGTCACCCTGCAACCGCGCGTATATATACATAGTCGTATTCTTTCTCGTCCAAGGCAGACACCGGGCGCCCTTGTCATATGCTCGTCTGAGCGCCTGGTGGGTAGGCAGTCCGAGGAGTGTGCAACGCAGCTGTGTTGAGCGGGGTTGCCTGCGCTCGCGGCGCTGAGAGCGAGGGTTCTCGACAAGTGCGCTGCTTGAGATCAAGTTACTTGGTAAATTGCGAAGAGAAAGGAAATCAGTACGGGCGGCTGTTTAGGTGCGTGTGCGTGTGTGTGTGGTGAGCGGATATTGGAGGACTCTTTACTACCGCAACAAAAACGGTGAGGCGCAACGGCAGGAATACTGCCCCCTACCCGCTCCTGCCCCCGTCCCTCCTGCCTCCGCTCCTGCTCCTTTGTTTCTCCCTTCCCCGCACCTCTCCCGCTCTCCTCTCTTCTTCTCCATTCTCTCAGTCCTCTCCTGCGCCCTCTCTCCCCTCTCTACCTGTCTCTCATTCTCTCTCTCTCTCTCTCTCTCTCTCTCTCTCTCTCTCTCTCTCTCTCTCTCTCTCTCTCACTCCCGCTCGCCCTCCTGCTCCAGCGCAGGACCGGTTCACATCCACAGCGTTGCCAACTTCACGCAGGGAACATAACATGTTGGTTATTTTTCAATTATTTTCTCCTTATTTTACTCGGGCGGGGCGGCAGTAGCAGGAAGCCAGCAGCGCTTTCTGCGGCTGCAGCAGACTCTGCTCGGCTCTGGTCCGCTCGATTCTGCTCTGGTCTGCTTGATTCTGCTCAGCCTTCCTATTGGGAGTTGGGAGCCCCGACCGGCTTGACACTGTTCTGTTTTCCAGACTCGTGTTTATTTTAATTTTTTCCCCGGATCTCCTGATATTTATTGCCCCGTCTTTTTCTGGCTCTTTTACACTCCTCATATATTTCGTTTAAAGTAAAGAAAGAGGGAGGCCTAGGCGACGGGTGGCTGAGCGTGTCCTATGGGTTGCGTCCTCTTAGGCAAGAGCGGCGAGACGTGCGCGCGCTCTCCATGTAGGACCATGAGGCTGTAGCTTTTAGGACCCTTGCGGCGCCTGCGGTCCCCGCGAGGTCGCGCGCACAGGGAGCCGGCTTGAGTCCACGACGGCCTTGTTGGTGGCCGTACAGGGGTGGCACGACCGGCCCGTTCCCAGCCGCAGCACCGCCGCCCTCAGCACAGCATAGCCCTGCTCGTAATGGAATAGCCACTTGCCCTGCCCTGCTCTGCCCTGTGTTATGCATATGAGTCTGGAGTTTACAAGGCAGGCACCAGGGCACGGCGGCCGGTGGCCCCCGCCCCGCCCCGCCCCGCCCCGCCCCGCCCCGCCCTGCAGCCCCCGGGCGTGTTGGTCCCCTTTTGTTGGGAACACACTCACGCCCCAACAGGAGCAGTCGAGGACGATACGGGACGGGAAGGCTCCAGCACCCTCCTGAGTTCCTGGACCGGACCTGACTCCATAATAAAAGGATGCTATGGGGAGTTTTTTTTTGAGGAGCGGGGATTTGTATTCTTTTCAACCAGACAGAACATCGTGTTGAAGTTTCCGAAAATGCTTCCGACGATGACGGCCAGATACGGAAAGAAAAGGTTCTAACGCGTTTGCTACCCCTTGCGTGTTGCAGATACATCCACTCCAAGGAGAAGCCCTTCAAGTGCGGCGAGTGCGGCAAGGGGTTCTGCCAGTCCCGCACCCTGGCCGTGCACAAGATCCTGCACCTGGAGGAGTCGCCGCACAAGTGCCCCGTGTGCAGCCGCTCCTTCAACCAGCGCTCCAACCTCAAGACCCACCTGCTGACGCACACGGACCACAAACCGTACGAGTGCGGCACCTGTGGCAAGGTGTTCCGCAGGAACTGCGACCTGCGCCGGCACGCGCTCACGCACGCCGTGGGCGCGGACGTGCCTCCGGAGGCGGACGAGGACCCCTCCAGGGCCGAGGAGGACCCCTCCGTCCACGACGAAGACGACGAGGACGAGCCCGAGGACATTCACGTGGACACGGACTCGGACGAGGACGTGGACCCGCGACTGTCCCCGCGGCCTCGCCTGCAGTCCATGGACCAGGGCAGCAGGGAGGTGTCGCCCTCGCGGTCACCCTCGCGGTCACCCTCTCGGTCACCCTCGCCGTCCCCGTTGGCGACGACCTCGCACGCGTCCGCGACGACTTCGCCGGCCGTGCCCAACTCGACGCGCTGCCACGAGACGTCGTCGTCCTCCTACACCATGCGTCCCGACAAGGACAGGCCGGAGAGGCCCGAACTCGCCCCCGAGTCCGTCCCCACCTCCTCGGCCGCGGCCTCCGCCTCCGCCGCCCCCACCCCTGGACCGTCCGCACTCACCCCCAAGCTGCAGGTGCGATCCGACCTGGAGGCGCCGAGCGGCTTTGGGATCTTCCGCCGCCGCGTGCCCGATCCAACCGATCCCTTTGGCCGGCCGGGCAAGCCCAACCCCTTCTTCGGCCGCGGCACGTTCCCCTTCTCCAGGGTGGGGCTGGCCTCTGCCGCCTTCGGCTCCAGCTCAGGTTCGGGATCCAGCGCTGGCGTTGGACCGCGGGACCTCCTCCGGGAGCTGCGGGATCCTCTTCGGGATCCTCTTCGGGATCCCCTGAGGGATCCGCTTCGGGACAAGGACATGCGCGGGCCGTCAGGCTCGTCCGTGGTAGTGAAGAAGGCTGACGCCCCGGTCCCCGTCCCCGTGCCTGCCCCTGGACTAGGCCCAGGCCCCCTCCCCTCGGTCACCGACACCGCCTCTTCGGCGGCCGCCGGCCCCGCCGGCCCTACCGCCGCAACACCCACCCCCACACTGCCCCCTGTTCCGCCCCCGGGGCCGCCCACCCCTGCCGGCCCGCCCCCACCAGCCCCGCCCCCGGCCATGCCGCTGCAGGCGCAGCCCGCTCCCGCCGCCCCCAAGAAGCAGGGCTTTAGCATAGAGGAGATCATGCGTCGTTAGCCGCGTGTGAGACGGACAAGTTAGTGAAGTGCATCCATCCACCGGAGGATATGTGATCAGTGATATGACTAATAGGCATAGTTCTAGTGTTTACGATTCGCGCTCCTTTCCTAAGTTTGCGCAGTCATGTGAATCGAGGCCAAACTACGATGATTGTTAAGGGTGCTGGTTTCTGCAGCCAGCGATCCCACCTTGTGTTCCTCTATAGAATGTTTTGGAATAGTTTTGGTGATGCCATATGGAGTAGAGAACAACAAAACAGATCATTCTGTCCACGCAGAACGGTCGCGGACGGTCCTTTTGTGAGTCCACGAAAGTTGTTAACTCACAGTGTTCTGTCCTTTACATCATTACCATTTTCAGAACAACTAATTGTTATAAATTTTTGTTTGTAAAAAGAATATATTTAAAGTGATATTATGTGTACATTTTCCATCTAGAATATATAGAAATTATTTAGAATATTGACTTTCAATGTGATCTTGATTGTCTTTGTAAAATATGTTTATGATTTTGTTACTATTTCATTTTATTGTAAATGTTTTATAGTGATCTCAGATGTTGGGAACACAAAGGAAGCTCTCATATGTGATACCTTCTACTAGATACACTAGATTGTCTCCTTCACATGTTATGATCTTTGGGTTGGGTGGGGGTGGGAGGGACAAACTTATGTATTTAGTTTCATGCAAAATTTATCTAAAAATTTATGATATATAAAATGGTTTTTATTAATCTTTGAAGATTGTGATTTTGTCATTTTTGTCATGAATTAAAAATATCTGTTAGTATTAGCTTCAACTCAGTATGTGTGTAGGGAGGAACAGATTCAAAAGACTATACCTAGCACGAACTGTGTACATTTTATTACATGCCATACTTTAATGTACATATATGCCAACATGTGAGATTGAAAGCACTGCAGCTGTGGCTTGAGGGTTTTCTCCAAGAAATGTCCCACCATATTTATGATTTTAATGAAATGTTTGCCATCGACATTAAACTTGATCCTATTTTCTATTCTCTATGGGATTTTTCATGTATCCAACCGATGGCTGTTAGAATTTTGTTTTATTTACCCAATTGCATGTTTCAGTTGAGTGACTGAACTGTATTAGCTTTTACCTCTTCAACAATGGGCAAAATTGCCTGAAAAGTCAGCATTTTAAGCCAGGAAATCCCTAATAGTTAACGTGTTGGCTTTGCTCTGTTTCTAATGAAAATGTTCATAGGCAAGTCTGAAATGCCAACAAGCACAGTCTGTGTCCAAGAAAGAGGCTTGACTGATTTGCTGCCTCTCTTGTTATTTGAATGCATGGTGAACCATGGTTGTTGCTTAAATTCGTCCGGAAGAAACGAATAATAAATACTATTAAAATTAGAAATGATCTTCTATCTTCGCCAACTCCCCATCCCCCATTGATACTTACAGCCAATCATTGTATCATCGGCGCACCGCCCGGCACGGCGCGCACTGCCATATGGACTTCCCCTACCAGTATCATCATGAGAGGCTCAAAGACCAGGGAATCAACGTTACTCGACGAGCAGGCCACATGTTTCTCTTGGAGGCTTAGCTTGAGAGTAAGGAATGATTTACTAGTGGCATGCAGGGAGAGGAAAACGTGCCAGCCCGACCTGATAGCAAAGGGGCTTCATTGGCACGAGATTTGAATTTCTGAGGGGAAAAAGGGGAGGAGGGGCGTTGCTGTACCTGAAGGGAAAAACTTTGACCTTTCTGACACATTGGGTCATCCTCCACAACAGCGCAAATAGGGCATTCAACGAAAGTACAATCCCGAAAAATGTCGATCACGACTTTGCAGCGATGAATTGTTTACTCTCGCCCCTTCACTGGGCTTGTCAGTGGGTGACTGTCATCAGTTCGTGACTGATTTCATTTTTTTACCCCCCCCCCTTTTTTTGCTAAATAGTGTTCAGTTGGTGACTCAGATCTCTGCTCTAGATTTGATTCTCTTTACCGACCCTAGAACAGCAGCAGGTTCCAGCTAGACGTACATAGTATGACTCATCGATCATGTGATGGCGGTCTGTAGCACAGGGCTCCCGCTCCCCACCCCACCACGCCGGCCACTATCATTACCATCATCATCAGACCATGATCCAGCCAAGGTGCGTCTGGGTGTGTAGCAGCAGCAGCAGCAGCAGCAGCAGCAGCAGCAGCAGCAGACACCCTCCGTCCCAACCAACTAATGGCTAAAATTTTGCAAGCACCTCCAAGCCAGTCCGTACGTTATTGGTGAATAAATTTCCTACTTTCCCCTCCTTACATGAGCTTTTTGTGGATTTCTTGCTCTAGAAAATTAAAATAACCGTTCAATCACTCAAGATTAATAAACAGACAAAGGGATGCTTTCCAGCTTTCAAGAAATTTATTAATTTGTTGATTCACAAATTGGGAAACAAAAATTTTTTAAAAAAAGAAAAAAAACAATATTACATTTGAGGAAACACATATCTAACAGAGACTTACAGATGATTGAGAGGTACAGCTCACACTTGACTTGTAAAAATGGTATTATGTGAAGAAAATAAAAGGAGGCTTGAGGGAAGGTATTACACAATGACAGAAAATAAAATCACAGCTTCAGAAAATATAATGTCTCACTTTCAACAGCACACGTAAAAGAAGGCACTACAATATGGAATTCACAAAATGGGAATTCAAGACAGGAAACAAAATATTCTTCAAAGTAAAAATTGATGGATAAAAATGACAACAAAATCTTAGAAATACAAATATAGTTAAGAATAAATAGAGACATGTCTGAAACTATTTCGGTGATATGAAACTGGGACAGTTTTCTGCACCGTTGATACGAGATTTTGAACAGATCCTAAAGATGCAGCAGATCAACACACAAAAGTGATTGTGTTACAGAGAAGCACCTCACCATTCAAAAGAGAGGCTTACAATCAAAAGTGGAATAGTCCATCGTAGAAATGTTTAAAATATGTATTATTGATCCAGAAACAAGATTTAGAGCAGCTTGCTCCAATTGGAGGGAACACCAACTTCTTTCTTATTGCAAGACAAGGAAATGTTGATAGAACAGCAACAAATACTACCTGGGTAATTCAGTATTTTTTTTTTTAAACTGGCAAATTACAAAACAGCTGTAAACAAAAAACAAAACACACACACAAAAAAAAAAGGTTGAAATAGGAAGAGATTTGTGGGGGAGGGGAGAAAAACAGCAACAAGAAATAAAGGGCAGTCTTCTTATATTATTCCACAAAGGTAAAATAACAGAATTCCTATAAGATCTTGCTAATGGACAGTCTCATTTAACCTACTGGTTAAGAATATAAAATTAATTATTCTGTTAACATGGGCATTTGTCCTCTATAGTTGGCCACTTCTGACATCATATGGTTAAGTGCAAATGTAAATGGTTTAAAGGTGCATAGCTGACAAAACAGTAGATCAGTAGAATTATTCACGCCTGTAAAAATAAGGGCTAAAATTAATCACGGACAGTCAAGGGAGCACATTGTAATGAAGGTGGAAATTAGGGATGAGTCCTATGTTAGCTAACTTGGAAGAATTTCCAAGGCAGGTGGCATAAAAGTTATGACCCACCGGGACTAAGGGAACTGTTCTAACAGGAAGGGATGTTCTGAAATGGGAAATTTAACTTGGTAGAATTGAATAGCTGCAACAATATTCAATCCTAAATATGTCAGACAGGTGTGGTATTTACTTTAACACAGACCTGCACATCGTAGCATCTAATTGTTGAAGCCATGGGAGAGTCAGCATCACTTTGCGTCGATATGCAGCATCTTTTGCAAGTGGATTACGCTCCAAATAAACTGTTACAAGCTGCTTATTTGCAGTGAGCTTTTCAACACAATTCCAGTCGGCAACCTCATTATCATTCAGCTGGGAAACGCAAGCTGGTTAAATTACATTACATTTCTTTTTCAATTTAGCAAAAACTGTTTTAAGAACTCACCCAAAATTCTTCCAATTTCAAAAGATGATCCACATTTTTGATCTGAGAAATTTTATTAGATGAAAGATCAAGAGTGGTAAGTTCCAAATTTGCTTCTAATCCCTCAATTTCTTTTATGCCATTTTCTGAAACGTAGAACTGCTCAAGCTTGAGCAGGGTTTCCAGATTTTCCAGCTTTGTCAACCGATTAGACTAAGTAGGCAACACAGAAGGAAAAATATACACATTTTATGACTTGAGAAACACCAAAACAAGACCAGAAAAATGGTACTTTTCATGTTGTTGACTAACCTGAAGACTGAGGACTTCAAGCTGAGGCAAGCACTCTAAATTTTGGATTTTAGTAATTTTGTTCTTGCCTAAGAACAAACTTGTCAAACTTGACAGTCCTTCCAAATTCTCGATTGCCTGTAAGAATTAATCATGGTAGCTCACAGAACTGGATATTTCACTGAACATCAATTACAAAGAGAGCACTTGAAGTTTTTTAACTGGTTCCAATGCTATACCCTCAATTTGTTATCTCCCAGTTCCAAATATTGCAAATTTTTCAGGTGTTTGATGTTCTCAATTTTCTGAATTTTGTTCGCACATAAAAATAATTTCTCAAGCTTTTCAAGATTTTCCAATCCACCAATTTGTGTGATTCGATTGAATGACAGGTCCAATATCCTGTGGAAAATGGTATTAATACATAATGGAATTAAAATCTTCCTTTAATTTAATGATGATGCGTCTCTTAAGCGTACTTATGTAACTTACTCAAGGTTTACAAGACAGTCTAGGTTTTCAATAACTGTGATCTGATTATCATAAAGCTCCAATTCCCTCAAGGTAACAAGGGTTGATAGGTTCTCAATCTTCTTGAGCAGATTCCATCGCATGTACAATCTTTCAATACATTTCAAATTTTCAAGATTTTTAATATCTTTTAGACGACGATGGTTAAAATCAAGCTCCTGTGAAAGTTAATTTTTTTTTTTAAATACACTAGGCAATTCAGTTCAAACAGATAAAAGACTGGAATCAAACTTTGAAATTTTTTTTAAAAAAACCCTTAAAGAACTTACCAGGCAATTAAAATCCTCAATATCCTCAGCTGTTATTTCATCACCAATGACTTCTTCTGTCTCAGCTGACAAAACCAAAACAGACGTTTAGTTAGAGATGATAAACATGACATGGTACACTCCAGTTTTTCACAAGTCCCTTAAGAAGACAAACCTGGTTCAGGCTCGTCAACTGAAGGCCTTGCATCAACACTGACAGTTTTTCTGACCTTCCCTGGACTTTCTGGAGCATGAGTCACATTAGATCCACCTAAAAGTAATTGAGAGTATGAAGTGTACAGCTTGTAGCAGAAAACTGATTTACTTCATGGAAAATGAGCGAGATGCAGTTGAAATAAGTTTATTTTCAATAGTACAGTGATATCGACTAAGCTTCTAGATAAAACGAATAAAGGATTTGCTCGATTATGTATCTACAAATCAAATACTTAGGTTATGATCCTATAAAGGATTGTTCAACAAGAAAATATTAATGGGTTTACCGTTTTCCGACATATTTTAATGTTTTTCTTCTACTTGGATGTACCGTCAGCAGCAGTTGGAAATAAATGAATTAAACCTTTTGATGGCACAATTACTTCTGGAACAACTGCATACAACAGATTAAGATACACTGTTTTGCTTTCAATGTTTTGAATTGGATCCGCATCCTCAGCAGACAAGCATCAGTTGTGCCATTGCCATTCGTTTCGTGCAAACCTGCTTGCATGGAGGGTGGCAGCAGTGAACATCTCCTGGGGGCGCCATATTCAGGGAAATTTCGGTAAATACTTGAGTCTGGTGAGAGAAATGTCTCTCATGGTTTGTCTCAAGCGGCTCATCGCTGCCTCATTCTAGCCTCATTATCGCTCGTTGAGAGGTCCTACTGACTTTCCAGATTTACGAATTCTTAATTTGTTCGAAAATTATTTAATGCATGATTTGAGGCTGATTTCACCCCTCACACAAAGCAAGGTCACTGTTGTCTGTTTGTTGTCATGATGGTATGCTATGCTATGCTAGGTAAGGTTAAAGCAGGCAGGAAGGCGGTGTTAGCTAATCCTTCATTGCATTGGAAAATGGAACCTGTCAAAGCAAAAATATGATAATGATGATTGGTGATCAGTTGTCACATCTCAGCAATTTCACGAGTCTTGAACTGTGACAATACAAAAGTGCGTTACATTTCTCCAAGAATTGAGGCAGACCATTGGTCGAAATATGTGACTATTTCCCTAACCTAAGCCTTAAAAACATTTTGGTACAAAATTTGAAGTTATTAGTGTTACTGAATAATTTCGTTTTGATAATTTTTCGTTTATCTTTATCGAAAATGCTAAATGCCTATATTTTTGAAAGCTTCATATGCTCTTTATGTGATTTACAGGTTACTCTATAATGGGTGCTGATCCTATCGTTCTCAGTTTTTATGATTCCATCATAAGACAGTCAGATGTTGATATCTTAGAAGGACCTCACTGGTTAACAGATAATTTAATTGGCTTTTACTTTGAATACCTCTCAAATGTAGCGTACAAGGACGAAACAAGGCTTCTGTTTATTGGTCCAGAGGTTACCCAGTGTTTGAAGGTATATTCTACATTTTCAGACATTATTAAGTTGAGCATTTTCAATAAGTTGAGCTAGCTTTTTGTTTACCATGGCAGGTAAGCCGCTGTCAAGAGCTTGGTGTCTTTTTGGACCCACTACAGGTAGAAAAACGTACTTTTGTATTTTTACCTGTCAATGACTGTACACAAGTTGAGTCACCTGGTGGTTCTCATTGGAGCCTATTAGTGTTTTGCAAGAATGAAGACTCATTCTTCCATTTTGACTCTTCATCTGGCTCTAATTATGGGCAAGCAAAACAACTAGCATCAAAACTTTCAAAGTTCCTTTCTGCCTCTGAAGCTGGAGTTTTTATTCAGGCTGACACACTTCAGCAAAAAAATGGTTATGATTGTGGCATACATGTTCTATGCAATGTAGACCTTATTGCTGAGTATTGCGCCAAACACAACCGTGTTGAAGGTTGCGGACTTGTAAAGCATACCGAAGTGTTGAACAAGAGAATAGAAGTTCTTAATCTTATATTCCATCTTAAAGAAGAAATGGTAAGTCACTGGCGCTGTCACTGGTTCCTTCAATTTCAATATTTACATCTGTTGATATGTGCTAATTTTCCAGGAAAATGAAGCTGCAAACCCCGATATTTCTAAGAAGAATGTTGGAGCGTTGCTATCTAAAAAAACACCAGGCGCTGCTGGGCCATCTAAATAAATTCACAGTTCTTTAATATTTGTTGTGAAGTATGGATTCTATGGGCTTAAGTTTATTTTATTTTTGGCATAGTTTCTAAAATAGAGATATGTGATATTCATGTATCAAGGTGGTGAGCCATGAGAGTATATCATAATTTATGTAAGCTGGACAAATCATTTACTTTAAAATTTGTTTATATAAGCATGTATATAAACTGGACTTCCACATAGATGTAGTAACAATTAATTAAAATGTGATCCTGCAGAGTAAAATTACTTTGGCTGTGTCCAATATGGTCCCTTGTTCAGCATTTTCAATGAAATTAATCAGTCTTAAATTTGTCTTCCATGAAGATAAATATTTGTGTCCTTAGATTAAACTTTCACCAAAATTTTGAACATCCTACAAAAACTGTCTTTGTAATTCTTACTATATCAAAGTAAAAACATATTTTCTAATTAGTTTAGTTATTGTGCAAACTATGCTGTACACAAAATTGTGATATTCATTTTTTAAGCAAGATCCTATTTTCCTTATTAACACTAAAAGAGCTTCAAAGAATATAGAGTGTGATTTAATATTTATTAACATAAGAAACATGTCCTAATTTACTATCTAAAATAAGCATGCATTTTGATTTCTCTGAAATTATGAACTTTTGTTTGCAACTGTTCTAAATCTTAAACTGTCATAGATTTCTTTGTAAGAAATGTGAACTTAATGTAGAAATAATGTGTCTTAACAATGCTAGTCTGAAATATTGGTAATATATCACTAAATATCACCATGTAATCATATTGTTGCTGATGAAGATGTAAAATCACCACTTTCACTGCATCACCATCGTCACCATTGTCATCAAGACTTTCACAAAGTTTCACTATTGTCATGAGAAAGACTGTTAAGGTGGCCCCACAATAGAGGCGGACAGTTGGCCTTGTCAGTGGCGGACATGTTCGTTTCACCCCTTTTTATTATTCCCATAAATTCGGTATATTAATTGGAGACAAGACAATTATTGTCAAAATGGGCTTAAAAGGGAGAGGGCGAAATAGTATCCACTTTGGAAGACTGAAAAGAGATGTCACGGCCAACTGTCCGACCCCATTGTGGGGCCCACCTTTACCCTGGATTTTATGATTTAACAACCTGCGTTATCAGAATAAACATTTTGATATAATCGGGTGTTTTGTGGACTGTTCTGGAGTACTCTTTATTCTCCCCGTTATTATCTCTTTCTCTTCATTAATTCAATTTTCGCGGTCCTTGGTAACGGCTTGCTAGAGATCTGCCAGGACATTCCAGCTATTACGTGCTATTCCTCCAAGGGCGAAACTACAAGACAAAAACTCATACACCACTGCCCTACGAAACGGCTCATATTTCAGACGGATTCGAAAAGCGTTTGTAATTTAGGCGAACGCGTGTTTTGCGTACGCGTTTTAAGAGTAAGGTCGAAAGGTAAGAGTACCCAACAGGCCGTGACTCCCGTTATTTGGTGTGTGAGGGTGTGAGTGAGTTTGTTGTCGTGGTGGTTGTAGTAGTAGTAGTGGTAGTTGTTGTTTTCGTTTACATTTTACATGCATGGAAGTAGAGTTAATAAAAGCAGGTGGAGTGTAAACGGCACATGTAAAAATATGCCGATTGAATGACGAGCTGAACTTCATTGATGTGTTCTTCAAACAGTCGGACGTATCAACCGACCGGCATGGATACAGAAGTAGTAAATGTTTGTGTTATGATGACGCGCACAGTTGGGTTATGGGTGTAGCTAGGCCGTAGGGTGCCACTATGCCCTATCGCTATCTTGTGTCCGCTCTTCACTGCGATGGAAGGATTAATGCTGTGGGTCGTATCCATCGCAGTGGCTGTGTGCCTCATGTGTGCCTTATGGGCATGTTTATGGGGCTGTCGGAAAACGGAGCCCAAGTGAGTGCCACCTTGTCATGTTTTGAAAAATTTCATCTGATTTTAAACCATATAAAAATTTGCCTTATGATCACCATATATCTGTTTCTTCTTCTGCTTCATTCATTTATTTAATATTGTGCATCCATCAGTTTCTCTCTGGCCTAAGAGTGAGAACACTCCATTATTAATGCTCTCATCTTGTTTTTATTGCCAGAAATGAACTGTTGGGACTGGCGGGCATGGTGAAACTCACCAACCCAGATGAAGCCTACAGTCAGAACGGCCAATGGCCTTCCACAAATTCGGGTTCCAATCCTGTTGCGTCTGATAGCCAGTCAAGTAAACGGTAACCCATCATGAACTTTTTGATTTTTTAAAAATTCATGTAATTTTATGTTTTTACATATTTTCTCATGTTTATTATTTGCAGATGCTCAACCTCTGCGAACCGCAGTCTCCCAGATTTACCGGTAGATGTTATTCATCTCCGTCATCCGGATGGCAATGTTATCTGGGAAAACCAGGAAACAGGAGGAGATACTGGTTCAGAACTCTATGCAACAGTTGAGGAAAATTCTAGATCAGGTATTTCAATTAATTTATTGAAATATTTTTTAAAAACTTTCAATTTACTTTTTTTTTGGTGTAATACTTTGACAAACAATGTCGGTTTGTCAAAATAATTTCTGATAACTCTGCTGATTTACAGGTGCACAGGTTCGAGTTAAAAAAATTGTGCCTCGAGAACTGTCCTCTGAAAGTAAAGAAGAAAGTGAGAGTACCCGAGAAGGCACCTCACCAAGTTGCCAACCAAATGTTGGAGATGAGGATGAATTTCCTACCTATGCAAGATTGCGGAAAGAACATCCTTATGACAAATTGAAAAAATGTATGCTTTGAAATGAAAGAATAATCTTGTTTCCTTTGTATGCCATGGTTAATGGCAAATGTTTCTTTTCTCTCAATAGGTGAGCATCCATATGCCCAGGTGCGCCCGCCCAGTTCACGAGAACCAGATTCAGAACAGACAGTGATTGAGAGGTATTCTTACCCATCATCTTTCGTGCATTTTTCGTTATTAAAGCCTGCTTTTGTCGTAACTTGAGCCTTATATTTTAGGACTGACGGATCTGACCCAGTTCCACCACCACGAGCAAGAAAGTCTTTATCACATGGATCACTCACACCACCTCAAGCAGCTTTATCATCTGGAGTGATTGGTGCTAATGATGAATCCCCACGTTCACTTCATTCAGGGCGAGTGCAGTGTTCTCCACATGGATCGACATCTGACATTGGTGCAGCTGTGGCTATTTCAGGTCGCATCTCTGCCAGTCAGGATTTGCCTTATATGACACCTCCTATCACTTCCACTCAAACCCAGACTGTTCAGCATTTTAGCGGAGATTCTCAAGATTCAAGCAGTAAGATAATCTGTGTCTTAAAACATAAGTTAGTTCTGTCTCTTATGAGAAGTTGTTAGCAAATAAATTTTGTATCTTCAATTATTTTAGAGGGATATACAAGCATTAGCGTGCGGGAGCCCTTAGCCAACATTCGGAGACAACGACCTCATGATTCACATTATGCAACAGTTTCTGATGACAGTGGTAAGTTAACCAAATTTCATAGAATTTATTTGAGTTAAGTGTTGTTATTCTTTTTGTGGTTTGTACATTTCACATTTTTCCCCTAGATGAGATGTATGCTGCAATTGAGGACCCGAGTCAAGTCTACACAAGTGGTAGTGAAACATATGCACAAATCCAACCTTTGGCTCTTGCAACTCTTCCAGTTATTCCTGTTCAGTCTCAAAGCCCAGAAATTGTAGAGTGTGAGATAGTTACCAGTACTGCCACCCAGACTGTTCAAAGTGGACCACTTATTGGTCCATCACAACAAGGTTTCATGGCACCGCAACCGCCAAGTGTTGATAGCTTAAAACATGTTGCTCAAGCTCATTCTCGGCAGGGTAAGCACAAGTCAAATTGTATGTTATGTTCTTCATACTTTGACAGTCTCCTTGCTTGATGCATTTGCTTTAAATTTTTAAGCTTGTTAATTATCTGTTTGAACTAAATTTGGTATTTTATTTTTCTGCAGCTTCATCCTCTAGTGCTACTAGTTCTGTTGCTAATTTGGGTTCTCCTAAACCTGAGAAAAGGCCAGCAAACTCACCACTTCCCCCTCCTCCTGCAAACCCTGCAAGTCCTGAAGGTGGTTGTAGTCTGGAGGACATGTATGCCAAGGTACTGAGTAGTTGCTTTGTCCTACAACCTAATTTAATTGGTTCCCGGTCATTTTTCCCAATCGGTTTTTCCCAATTGTATATTTTCCCAATTCTTTTCTTCCCAATAATCAGTTCCCAAAGATTTTTTTCCCAAAACACAATTTCCTAAAATATTTTTCCTAGTGAAAATCTGGACCCAGTACTCTTTCATTTCCAAATAAAGATAATCTAAAGCTGGAAGTGTTGTCCAATTTTCCGGAGGTCATTCACGTCGTCGTATGTGTGAAGGTCTTAATCAACCTGCCGGTTGCGCTGCTGCAGGTCCTTCCTTCCACTTCTTTTTGGGCGCGTTTTTGATCTTCTGTTTAAGCCTACTCGTCTCACACCTAGACAACAGAATTCTTAGGCTTCGTTTTTTTAAAGCCAATTTCTTCATTAAATTTTCTTTTTAATTTGAAGGATTTTTTTTCCTGGTTGAAGAAACTTTGCTTCAAAAAAACAAGAATAGCAAAAACAAGCCGGAATTTGGCTTCAATCAAGAATTCGGGTTTTTGGGGGTTCAGTTAGCAGCACCCCCTCATGGAGTAGAAGTTGAGGGATAGATGTTTCTTGCCAATTATCGGCTGTACAGACATTTTCTTAGTAGTATGTCTTTAAAGTTTATTAGCCCATCCCCCTCTTTCCCCATCTCTCACATGGACCTGGAACCTCAGCTCGCGCACCAACCTCTTGTTCGGGAACTTTATTTTGGGAAAAAAAAAAATTTGTGGAAAGGTCTACATTGGGAAAATTGAAATTGTGAAAATATTTTGGGGAATAATATTTTGGAAAAAATGGGTTACAATGAATTTAATTGTATCCTGTTCTATTATGCTTCTTTATTTGTGAAGAAGATTTTCAGCATTTGAACTCATTTAATGCAGGTTGTTAAGAAGAAAAGAGGCAGCTCAGAAGAAACTGACTCAAATTCAAGGTCTCATGAGACTGACAGTCCAAGAAGTCAACCATCGTCTCCTCAGAGACGTTTTTCTACCCCTCTTCCCTCTGATGTTCCAAGCAATGACCCTGGCTATGAAACTGTAAGTGCTACTGAAATTATGGCCCAAGAAAATTCCCAGCAGATTCACCCAGGATATGAAACTGTAAGAAAGGGAGTATCGTCAGACTTGGACCCAAACTATGAAGAGTTGCAAGTAGAAGGAATGGAACCTGGCTATGCTCACATAAGGTCTCATGGACAAACTAAAGAACCAAAATATGCACGGCTTTCACAGGATCAGTCCTCAAAAAAACAGGATTCAGTTTCTGAACCTGACTATGCTAGTATATCCAGAGGCCTTAAAGTTTCAAGTGAAAGTAAAGCTTCAAAAAGAGAAGAGACAGATGATCCTGGATATGAACAGGTCCGGCTTCAAAAACAAATTTTAAGTGAAGACAGTGATCATGAAAATCCGGGATATGAGAGAGTTCATGCGCGAAATTCGGGTTCCTCAAAACCTGTTATTCTTGACAATGATCCAGGCTATGAGCAGGTGAGGCTAGCACGTGTCAGACATAATCAGCCAACACGAGACGAGGACTATGAAGGTGTGGCTCTGAGTCATGCAGATCCTAACTATGAAACTGTTCATAATGAGGAACCCAACTATGAAAGTGTTCAATATTGCAATAATTCCCCCAGAGGAGACAGCACTGGAAACAAATTTCTTGACAGAGATGAGGCTTTAAATCCGTTACTAGGAAGTAATAGAAGTTAAACTTTTGCTTAGATATTATTTAGAAATTTATATGGAGCATCTCACAGCAAGTACATTGTTCCATTACTGAGGCAAATAACAGAAAAAATCGTATTGCGTGAGGTGGCATTAAATAATAAAAATTATCCTGTGATTAATAATTTTACGGAGAGTAATTCCATGTTCAGTATTAATGTTAGTACTGCTTAAGAATTTTTTTTTCCTTCTTTATATATGAAGAAGTCTTTAATGGATTATTTGTAGCTCTAAGAAAAGTACAATTTTTCCTGCATTGCAAATGCCATGAATTAATTGTTACCGCACAAATGTGCATTTAAATTTTGGATGTCTTAACAGCCAATTGGGAACTCTTTCAAGACTGTTTTGTGGGAAGTTACGCAACGACACTTTGTTCTTATTGTTAATGAAGTTTATTTTTCTTCTATGGTGAGACTTTAGAGTATGTGAGACTTTGTTTTCATAACATTTAAAATGTCTAAGAAACTGAGGCATACTTTCAAGGACTGTCTCAGCATGATGGCTGCTAACGATACCCTCTAGCAAAGAAAGTATGCAAATTTTTTGCAGGTTTGATTTTTCAAATACATACAATGCTATCTGTATTTAAGAGAAAGGGAACTGCCTAGGTTATGGTCCAGAAAGAATCGTGCAGTTCCAGGAATCGGTTATTGTATTGACTGAGTACTCTCTGCAAGTAGATGACTTTGAGTTTCTCTTAGCAGGCGTATAAGCTGGAAACTTTCCTCATGGATGGTTTAAAAACACTTGGGTCAGATTCAGTCATCTACTTGACGAGGGCATTATATGATAAAACATATCTTTTAACATATTTTTTATTTCTGTTGATAATATTGTTTACATATTTTAAAGTACAAAATTCAGTTTTATTACATAATGCTAAATGATGCAGAAATTCCTTGCCACTATGGTCATCTAATTTAAAGATTAAAAAATAGCATTTACTATCTAACAGTTTTTGAACCTTTTATTTAAGACGTGGCATTACCATCATATAAATCATTTTTGCACAAGTACACCCTCATCTAAAAGCTCTTGATAAACCAATCTCCCTTCGGTTGCATTACTGAACAAGTTCACAGTTAGTGGGTCCCTATGCTGTAAAAGATAGCAAGGTAATTTTAAAAAATTGAGGTAAGGAAAAAAACAGATTGTATTAGAGGTAGAGTCACGATCAAACTTGGTTATTGTGAATCTGGATAGTAAGAATACTGCATTATAAAGCAACTTCTCCATGGACGCATACACATGTCAGATTTGTTATCTTAAAGAAAGAGAATGCCTGAACATAATGCACTGAGGCCCGCGCCCTGGAGTCCCAGACAACTCTTACTATCCAGATTGCACTACTCACCACAACAACAGCCTCTAAATTCTTGTGTATCATCAATGCTAACATGCGCTCGGAGGTAATTAGCGCATCATTACCCGGGACTAAATCACAGTTTAATTTGCACTCAAATCCCAAGATGGGCTCCTTTAGCCATTTCTTCGCAATAGACCTAATACTGAGCACAAGATTAAAGAAAAAAAAATTAGAACAGGTACTAGAATAGGTTTGAAGACAGAAGAGTAAAATGACAAAGAACATACTTAGCAGTTGCAACACATTCCTCATCTCTAGAATCAACTTTTTCTACATTTATGTTGGTTTTATTTATAGTCTTCACTTTACCGCGATACCACAGGCCATCACATAGCACACAACAAGGAGAACCTTAAACAAATTAGATTTATTGAGATAGATAGATAGATAGATAGATAGATAGATTTTTTTTTTTTTTTTTTTTTTTTTTTTTTTTTTCTTAAAAGGACTGAAGTTTTAACTAACAAATTATATTATTTCAGCAAAAGTCTCTCACCCAATGTGATATTAGACAACGGTGACTGCAATGCAGCCTCATCTTGCATTTCATTAAACATCTTCTGGTATGAATCATAAGAATTCCACTGAAATAATTGGAAACAAAGAGTGATCTTTAATCAAACTGAACAGATTTCCACACTTGAAAAGGTAAAATTTACAAAAATACCTGAGTTTCCTCAGGAACCTCTTTGATGAAGATGACTACTTCTGTGGGCCCCAGTACTGATTGCACTAATACGATCCATCGATCACTCTTAGGAAGTACTGCTGGTTTATACATTTGCATTACCTGAAAGAGGACAGTCATTAGGCAAATAACATAAATATTGAGCTTCACACAACAGTTAAATTTTAGCATACCAGGGATGTATCTGGGTTTTTGGAGCTAACGTCATTACATGTAGGAATGAAGGGGACAAATTTTAGTGAGCTGGGCTGGGCTTGAATTTGAGAGGCAAAGGTTGAGAAGTTCTTCCCTCTGCCTAAAGCAGGAAATACAGATGCAGATAGTTCCATTGCTGTACTACTCGCCTCATTGCTATCAGAACTATTGCCGGATCCCACTGCTTTCAATTTTTTCCCTCTACCAAATGAAGGTATAGGAACTACAGATATTTTTCCAGTTTTTGTTTCATTAGATTTTGTTTCACTAGAAACTTTGCCATCCAAAGTAGGCTCACTTGTTTGCATTGCTTCATTGTTATAAGACTTGGTTAACTTCTTTCCTCTACCAAATGCAGGCATAGCAGATGCAGATACTATTTCACCATTTGTCTCACTGGCTAGATTCTCTTGCTCCAGTATCTTACTAGTTTTTTCCTGTTTCCTGAAGCCTTGCTTGCCTTTATTGGCAGGATGCTGACAACTTAAACTACCACCAGATTCCTCCAGCACAAGGACGTCTAGGTCATCTTCACTATTATGGCACTGCGGTTCTGGGACAAAAGTGAAGTTGACAGGTGTGTAAGTTGCAAATTTCTGCTCTGTAATTGAAAATAGCAAAAACGTTAGCAAGGTATACTCAAAATGTACACAATTACAAAGAAAGGGGCCTCACCTAATAGTAGTTCAATTATACTTCGGTTTTGTATAATAATATCTATCTAAAAAGATGACAAATATTACAGGTCATGAATGGGCACAAGAAGTTAGATTTTCTGTAATACAATATTTTGCCACACTTACCTCATAGACATTATCTAATGGTATAGGTGTCCTGATTACCTTTACTGTGCATTCATTATCAACAAGTGTCCCATGAATAAAATCAAGAATTGGTATTGGCCACTTGCCATCTTCAGAAATCTACATTAGGAAAAAAAAATTATATATATATATATATATATTACAGGGTAGGAAATGAACTTGCTAGGAGGTACTTCATACTTCAGAAGCTAGCATAGCATGTACACCCACCGGTGTCAATCCTGGTACGCGGCACTTCCGCGCAACAGCGGGTATTTTCCTACAGATGATGTTCTTACGCAGATCTGTAGGACGACATTTTTCAACATTACCATAATCAGCAAACTGCACCTCAACCAGATTGTCAGATGTTATCTGTATAGAACACATTAAACATAAATAAGATACAAAGTACCTGCATACATACAACCAGTCATTTATTAAATTCATTAACTACAACTTACCTGAAGCACTTTTCCTCTATACCACCTTTTGTCAAGATGATATTGAGCAACACACAGATTGTTTGGCAACCAAAAACTGTCCTCAGGAGTAGGCCTTGAACCATTGAATTTTTTAAAGAGACTCTTTGTGATTTTCCGTAATACATGCACACTCCCATTTGTGGCTGCAAGATAGGGAAGAGGGGTAACAAAATCTGCAGGTTATACAATGATGACAAAAAATGTCAGAGAACAATGACTAGTAATCTTACGATCTGATAATTCATGGAGAAAAATGTTACAATCATAATCAACATAAGTTGGAAGTGCTTGAAATGTATCCGGTGGGAGAGGTAAAGGCGGGAGCCAGTCTCCCAAGTGTGTCAAGGTTTTTTTAATTTCATCACTGTCATCTGAACTACTAAAGGATGAATCCTATTAAAAAGAAGATGTAAGAATAATTTTAATCACAATCTCAGCAAATAAAAACTTTTTCTGATGATATCGCCAACTGAATACTGAATACAGTTACCTCAACATAAAAATAATTTATCCAGGAGTGGAAATTTTAAAATTTCAGTAATTTAATTACCAATGGTATAAATAGAATAAATTAATTTAAAAAATACTTAAAAAGCACTATTAGGGACCAGAAAAACTTTTCATTCAGGAAAGATTACGAATGCTTCTGGTTACCAAGTTCTATTAAAATGAAGGAAAGAAAACACAAAATGGTAGTGTTTTCAAAAAAAAATGTATTCACAGACATACAAATGAAATACAGCAAAACATTGATTTCTTTCAAGTCTCGAAGAACTAAAAGTACAATCATAACATGAACAAAAATTAGACAAAAAGTTCACGTGACAAAAATAAAGAATGGTACATATTAAGAACTATACTGCGGAAAATAATCAACCAGAATTACAATAAATTCCAACACATACAAAGTACAGTTTTGATTTTTATTTGTTTAGACGGCGTACCTGAGCTGTTTCTTCAAGCCACTCCAACATGGTACGATCAGGATCATCAGATGGATTAAGCACATCCAAGTCATTGTTAGATAGGAAAGTGTCCTCTTCTGACATCAATTTCCTGAAAAAAGAAATTAGTTTAAATAAAAAATTAAAGGAATGCAATAATTAATCAGACATTCACATGCATCAAAATACCAGTCAATGGGCAGGGCACACCCATTTTCTACCAGTTTCTTGTTGACAGTAAACCAACATGTCTTGCTTGCTTGCAAAGCTGAGCCAACAGAATCACGAACCCATAATTCTACTGGTAGAGACTTTTCTTCCTTATCAATTTGTCCCTTCAGAGAATAAAAGCAAACAAAGTATGAAATCATCGATTTTATCAAAATTAAGGCTCAATTTTTCTGTGGCATAGAGTTTAACCCTACCTGTTTTGAAATAAAAAGGTTCAAACTATGATCTTTTAGCAATCTGTTCAACTCTTCACATGCAAAGGCAGACCAAGTCTGCTTAGTGAGACTATCAGATGGTTGGGGTCCAGCTATTTTCAAATTAGCTAAATGACATTTAATACAGCCATCTGGTACTGTAGCAAATTTAGGGAAAAGCTCCCTCAAATTCTCTTTAGAAATAATTTCCGTTCTACCAAAGTCTTTCAGAATGACCTTGCAAATCAAATATAAAACTAATTAGAAACATATTCATACTAGAAAAGAGCAAAAGGCCACTGTACTGAATACACTTCTGGTTACCTTGTACTTTGAACAAGCTAGAACTTCAAGGATCAATCCTCTATACCATTGAAAATCTTTAGGGCTCTTTACAGCACATCTATCCCTTTCCTTGGGTTCCCAACAGTCCTCTTCCTTAGCAGGAGCTAAGTTGTAATATAACTGCATTTCTGCGGAAAGCCTTTGAATATTTGGGAGAGGGAAAAAAATTAACATTGATGAACGCAAAAGCAGAAAACTAACAAAACACAAAATTTCCCTACCTTTCTATTTTGTCAGCTATATTTTTGACTCTGATAAATATACATGCTGGTGATAGAGCTGTCAAGATCTCAACTTGTATGCGCACGGGACCATCTGAATTCCTTACATTGTCTAAACGTGACTGAGGAGATTTCTCCTTATTCTCAGAATTTTTACTATGACAGGTTGCATTGAGAGCACTTATGTCAGTACTTCTTGCCTTTCTACTGGTTGCCACATCATTATTACGCCTGAACCTGTAGTTTTTAGAAGTGGCTGTGGCCACATGGCATTGCTGATTCTCTTCTTCAGAACATGAACTTTCTTCCTTAGAGGTTAAAATATCTGATTCTAACATTTCTGGATGCATCATTCCATTTGTTGGGACACACTCCGTATGACCTCTGTTGAAGGAATGTTTTATCTGCCTCACCTCACTAAAACTCTCTTGAGATTCCATGGTATCATTGTGCTGATCTATGCAATCCATGGACAGCTCAGATTCACTTCCTTCCATTGCCTACAAAAAGTTAATGTCTTTTAATACAAGCAGTTATAACAGATGCAATACGTACTTAAAAATCAAGCCAATGTTTACCCCTGATAATTTTCCAGCCTCCTTCATGTTGACATCGTCCACCAAACGAGACCTAGAAAATGAACTGTTGTTGTAACTACTTTTACACCACAATTAGAAGATGTTCAAGAGAGAGAAACATGTTTCACTAAATGAACCAACCCCTCCTAATAGAGCCTCGGCTCTTGGTGTTAATATGTAAATAAATAAAGAAATAAATACAATAAATAAATAAATAAAAAAGTTACCTTGGTCCAGTAGATTTTGCTAAGGCCATCTCAACCAAAGCCTCATTTACATTAATTTGAAGATTGGGACATATCAGTGTTACTTGATGAATTTTATCTGAACCAGAAGATTCAGTTGAATGGCCAGTAACATTGATTAAACATCTTTCATCTCGCACCCACTGCACGACAACATCCTTAGCTAATTGTGTCCACAAATTTTCTTCTTCAATGGGTGCAATTCCAGACAATGCACAGTGGATTGACTGCAGGAGTGGGAGGGAAATGGGGTGGAGTTAAAGAATCTGCACTAAAATAGGTAAAATATAAAGAATACAAATACTAGCACATACCAACTGTGGCAACTTCAGTAGATCATCAGGAATATCCCTCACACCTTTCCAAGTCAAAGTGCTCTGATTGCCAAAATCTACAAACCGCACCAAGACATGGTTTGGCTCAATGTCTTCAATTATTCCTCTATACCAAATATCTTCGTATGTAGCCAAGCATGGCATACCTACAGCAAACAATACATTTGCCATTTTGTCACAACATTTACAGTGTAGGCAAATCTAAATCAGATGGGTGAACAAATCTTACCAACACGAGGCTTATATATGCTAATTTTCGTTTTTATGTACTTCAGATGACACTCAATTTTCTTTAGGAGATCATTGTGATGACTTATATCCTATTTGGAAAATAATCAATTTAAAAAAGTTCTTTCAAGTGAGCGATTGTCAGTAGCCAGGAACTTACCTCGCATGGAACGCAATAGAAACTACTAGGAGAATTAAAATGTGTGATAACAACGCTAAGACTTGAGTTTACTTCCAGCTCACGGCCTGGAAGGTATTCTTTACAGGACCGAGGAGGATCACTCCACTGCAACAAGTTGAGGGTGAAAGTATAACATAAAGGTGCTGACTGAATGAGATGACTCAAGAATCACTTACTGTTGGGCTGTCATTTCTCAAAAAGGAACCATCACCAAAATAAAGGAGTGCGTCTCTAACTGAGGAAATATGGCACATAGGATCATTGTAGGAGAGATCCACTTGAAATTTGTCAACATTTATACCAAGAATGTGCATCTGAATAAATTTTCTGAAAATGGGACCAAATACATATAACATGATCCGAAGGGTAGCTGCTGATCTATCCTAATGAATGAAACCACATGAACCAAAAAGTAAATCTAAGCCACAAGCATTGAATTCTCACCCATCAAGTTTTGCTAAAATCTCAGTAAAGGTGGATTGTTTCCAGTTCCCTTCTCCACTAGAATGAATGTCCCGTAAAGCACATCTGACAGCTTGAGCAGGAACTGAAGTGAGCTTACGAGGCAATTCCTTAAGTCTAGATAAAAGATAGATAAAAAAAAATATATATTATATATTTATGTTTATATAAACATAAAAATGGATTGGACAAGTACCCTGTTGATGTTGGTTGGAAAAGTAAAGGATAATAATTAACAGTTACCTGAATATTTCGACAGTGGATGTGTTGCCATGGTCAATGGATACAACTACAAACTTGTCAGTGGATTTTTGAGACGTAACTCTAACACGATTCCATTCATTACATTCATCCATAAGTAAATATATTTGGTCTATAAAATAAAATTTAAATTTACAGAAGTACTGGTATAGAGCAAAATTTTAAGAAGTTTGGGTCACTTACTTATTTTAACATTCTTGGGTGATGGACAGTGGCGACTCACTTCTTGAATATTTGCATTGAGTTCAGAAAGCGTTTCAAGACTGGACTTGCGTATGACATAAAAATCTAACGGGCTTGTTACATGACATATCTTTACCTGAACTGTTTTACCTGAAATAAACAGATCATGTTAATTAACTGGAACAGTAGAGGGAAAAATAGTTGAAATAATTAAATACAGTGAAAACTGCTGACACCGTTTGGGCCGAGTGCGATGCACCTGAACATTATAAGCAGAGAAACGATGTAAATGACGTTTTCTTCACTCACCAATGTCAAGTCCATCTTTCGGATCATAAGAAGACTTTCTTTTTGGTTTAGATAAAGGCTTGCCAGCTGGGACCATAATAGGGTGAGACGACACATTTGATATTGTAGATGATGAAGAGCTATTTGATATTTGTGATAGTGAAGTTGAGGGTTGAAAACTTTCAGAAACCAGGCTATTATTTCCTACATCAGAAGCAGAGTCTGTGGGACACAGTTTACTACTGATTAACTTATTACTTGAACAACACCTAAAAACATTACAAGATTTTCTTACCTTGCTCCCAGGGGTCAAAATCAGTTAAGCTTTTTTCAGACAAATCTGGTAACACATAATCAGCAGGCAATTCATCATCTTTCAGTAACCTATAGCCAATATCACTTTCCAGTTTTAACTTCAAGAGGTCATCAATTTTATTATAAGTATCCTCATCTAGAATTAACCTGGGCAAAAACAATGCAATTAGTCAAGTGAGGAGGGTTGGAGTGATGTATTAGATCGGGGGACTCACCCCACATCAGCGTTGCCTTGCATTTGCACGAGGTGGACCGGCACGGCCATCGCCTGGCTCAGGCGCGAGTGCACCTCGGCCAGGTTGGACGTCGGCATATTGTCGGGCAGAGCCGCGACGTGGGCCAGGCGCATGGCCTCCTCCAGGTCCGCCAGCGACGAGGTCAGCTCCGCCTGCACGCCCTCGAGCAGAGCGTCGTTCTCTAGCTCCTTCTGCTCAATCTGGGACAGCAGCTCTCGCTCGCGCAGCTGCAGGCGGCCGTGCACGTGGATGATGCGAGCCGCCAGTGCGCGCTCCAGCTCCAGCAGCACATCCGTCACCTTGGAGCTTCCCCGGCCGGCGCCGAGCTCGCGCGCCTCCTGGAACACAACACATGAGCGTAAGTGCGGTGCGTGCGGTGCGTGCTGTGCGGTCAAAACTAGGGCTGGGCCGTATAGACGATTCCAATACCAACACTGTGAAAAATATCTTTATGGATTTACGATAAATTTTGTAAATCGTGATTTTACAAAATATGTTGTAAATTTACGACGGACCTTTTTTGCTCGTGAATGAATTTCAAGCCGATATGGAGTGCCTGTAATTTTACGACTCGCAATTGTAATTTTACAACTGCACTTCGTGGAAAATTTTCCCGTAAACTTACGACTATTTTTCACAATGAATATCCAATGGTGGACCAATATCCAGGGCGGTTTTAAGTCCAGATGACGGGAGGGGCGATGTGCTGTGGGTTGCCTACATACAGGGGTTTTACACCTCATTTTGCCTACATTTCAGGCTGCCTTTAGGATGCGACTGTGGGGCAATGCCACCACTGCCCTCCCCCTAAAACCACCCCTAACCAATATGAATACTGGAATATTGTTTTTCCGATATATTGGTGAACCAATATTCCAATATTTACATTGGTCCACCAATACATCAATATTCCTATTGGATTTTTTAAAAAATGGCAAACTTAAAAACGAAAACATAAAGTAAGATTTCTAGTATCCTACATATTAATGTACAATGTGTCCATGTAAAAAATTCCAAGTCACTATAAGCATTTTAATAAGTTCAATCACTTGAAACTGGGGAGGTGGCGTCACAAGAATCGTCATTTTTGGCTAGCTGGCGCGTAATATTTGAATATTTGACTCCAATACTCGATATCAGATATTGAACAACAATACTCAATATTGGATATTGGTCCCAATACGCCAATACAAAATATCGGAATTGGAAATTTCAATATGTCAATATTGGAAATTCCAATATTAAAAAAAAAAATGGTTGATTTTTTTTCAATATACTGGAAAATCTCACAGCCCTAGTCAGGGCCATGCCGTACCATGCCGGCAACACAACTGCACTCCAAGGAATAAGAGGCTCCAAAAAATTCGCACCGCAAAGGTCGAAGTTTAACGAATTTGACAGCAGAAATTCTCCAAAATTTTTCCTCCGAGATTATGAACTTCAATTAATTGAAGATCGCAGAAATTGGGCTGAGTTAAGGACTATGAAAATTGACCAAACCTCATGAATTTGTCCTTTAAACAAAATACAGAGCATGCCTTTTTCCTCTGGCTTAACTGCATACGTAGATAGATTCAAGCCTAGACTTTGAGGCATAGTCCCCAGCGAAGGCTGCGGCCCCGAGGGGGCCACCGCTTCTATTTAGGATGTACTCAGGATAACTTGATTAAAGGGATAACTAATGAATTTTACACATTAATTTCTGGGGCTAACACCGCGAATAAGATGAATTAGGTAGTGTTATTCAAAATTTAGTTGAGTATTACAAAAGGAAAAAAAAAAATTACTTCAGCTTCCAAAAGATATATTTAACATTGAATGTGATAAACCATTTAAGCTGAAATTAAAAAAAAAAGTACTTGACTGAGAAGGCTTACTATTTGCTAGATGAGTTCTTCGCAGAGTGAGGCTCAAATTTCAACTTTTATGTGCTGGTATTTTATCATTATTGTAAAATTTTTGGCTGAGCTAAATTTGAATTCAAATTTAAATGCTCAGCCCTGTCAGCATGCGCCATGGGGCGGCCGGGGCGAGCCGTGATGTGAGATGTGAGACTTGAGATGAGGAAACATCAGTGTCGCCATCGTAACTTGGTTTGAGCAAACAACTTAGTGATAATCGACTAATCGAAATCTGTATTATTAACTGTTAACCTTAGCGCGCCGCACGCCAAGGTAGACGCACTTTTAGCTCAGCTTTTCACGGTTTTAACGTGCGTCTACCTTGTCATTCCTGGACTTCTCTCTCATCTGTGTCCGTAGACTTTTGAGACAAGATAAAATGAAATGAAAAAGCTTACACACAGGGATTACAGTCACAACTGTACACAGAATTACGGGAGTGGTGACCCCGTCGTGCGGGCCCCACCCCCCGCCCCGCCCCGCCCCGCGAGGTGTGTGAGGGGGGTGGCCCCCGCCCGGCGCGGCGCGGGCCCCTCCACTCCACTCCAGTCTGCTGGCGGCCGTCCTGCAGAGCGGCCCAGCACCGTCACGTCACGCGCCGCGCCGCCAACCAACGCGAAACAACAACAACGACAGAAACGGACTGTTGGATTCCTCCGAGTGAAGTGCCGTGTGTGTTCCGTGCTCAGTGCCCAGTGTCCGGCCGCAGGTGTCCGCGAGGCGAGGAGCACCGCGCCCACACATGGCGCGCGCGGGGGCCGCGCCGGTGCCGGGGGCGCCGCTGCCGCTGCTGATGCTCATCCTCGCCCTGCACCTCTTCGCCTCAGGTGCGCAGCGCAGCGCTGGGCTGGGCCGGGCCGGGGAGGCGGACGGACCGAGGGGTCACTAACTTCGGAATTTCGTGTACACCGAATACTTGAATATGGTTGAATATTGATGAATATCGGTGAAATATTTGTAAATTTACGTTAAGCTTGTCTAGATATGGGTGAATTATTAGAAAATTGCTTAAATATTTTTAGATTAGAATGAAATATTGCTGAAAATGGGTGATTATGTCTGAATATTGAACTGCACTGGTAAAACAAATGTATAGTTCTAAACATCAAATGATGTTTAACTGCTAATGTTTAATACTTAAACACTATATCATGTTTAGTTCAAACTATACATCAGCAGATGTTTATTTTCTAAACACTTTGCAAGTGTTTAGTTGGCTATACACTTGGCGCAGCGTGGTGTCCCTATGCTTTTCCATGTGAAGCCTCGCCCAAGTGTATACTTCTATACACCACAAAATGTTTAATCTTTAAACATTTCTGAAGTGTATAGGTGTTAAACATCTTGTGATGTTTAGTTCCTGCTATACATCATGTCATGTATAGAATTGCCAACTATACACCATGATGTATAGAAACTAAACATTTGTTTTACCAGTGTGATTACCGCAGGTCTGTACTCTGAATATGCCTAGTTGTTGACCCCTCGGGACGGACCTCCCGCGCCCTCAACTCGCGCACTTGCGCTTATGTGTGCTCCAGGCCGAGGGGTACCTCACCTTCTCTAATCAGTGCACACCCTGCGTTCCAATCATTTTCCAGTCACATCATTTTTCGACAAAAAATCTGTTTTATTAGCACCTGATGAAAGTTGCAAAATACCGAATTGGTGCCAAAAATGTAAAGCTTTCTTTAAAGTTTGGTCAAATTCATACAACCCTCCAATCAGTGCACTCTCATCCCGTTACTGATTTTTTGCCGCCCTTTGTCAGTACTTATGATAGGTTTTTAAGCAGCAGAAATACTGACTATAGTTTTCTATCAGTAATACGCATTAATTCCTCTTTCCATAACTGACAGTTTTATTTTACACTGGTATATATTGAACGAAACTATACGGAATAATTGACAAATTGATCAGTAATTCCTGCTGTAGAGAATTGTAACGTTTTAACTGACAAAAAAATCAGCACAGGTCTGAGAGTGAGTACACCCATTTAAAGAGTGAGGTACCCCTCGGCTCAAGGCACTCCACAAGTAGTAACGAGAGCATAAGTAGATGGACGGCACGTCCTCTCTGTCTCTCGCAGTGCAGAACTCGTCTTCAGTCTGCAGGGTGATTCCAGGCGCGGATACAGGGGGCAAAGGGTTTTTTGCTGCCCCCCTCCCCCCAGTAAGATCTTAACAAACCGCCTGATGGGTAGGCAAAATGAATTACAATAATCCGCCTAAATGTAGGTAAACAAGCACGGCTTTGCCCCACCCACAGAAGCAGTCTGCTAGATCCGCCGCTGGGTGATTCAAAACATCATTTACCAGTGTCCACTCTCTTGCTCCTTACGAGATATACACACACGTTAAAATCAAATTGAGCTGAGCTAAAAGTGCGCCTACCTCAGCCTACGGCGCGCCAAAGCTGGTAGCTAAATATGAAAAAAAGGTGCATTTGTAGTTTGTGCTTGGCTAAACGTCGGCTTCTCTCATCCCACGTCTCACGTCTGGCGCCTCACGTCTCCTTTCCCGTTGGTCCACCCAGGCGCTTTCTGTCAGGGCTGAACAATTACATTTTAATTTGAAGTTTACTTTCAAATTAACTCAGCCATTGACCATTATGCCCCATGAGCGCGACAAGGACAGGGAGACGAAACCAATGTGCGGAGTCACCTACCAGCAGTGATAGTGAAAAATATTAATATTATGCCAAACAGCTGCTCGCTCTGGCGCTAGCTGCGCTGCTCTTTGCAGGCTGATCGCTGTATGACAGTACAAGCAGGCTGATACATTCGTATCATCTGCCAAAAGACAGACCACGTGACCGTGACCAAAACTCCCGGAGGGCCGGAACTTGAAAGCAGGTGATACGTGTGGTAGATGTCCCTACGCGTCAACGGCCGCAGGGAAGCGGAGCGCTGTCGCGCTGGGTGGGTAGGGGGAAGGCGCAATGCAGGGGCACCGGCCGGGCCGGGCGGCCCAAGAGGTGGCGTGGAGTAGTCGGGGGCGCGCGCCGCGCGACTTCCCCTGCATACTGGCTGCTCGCTCTGCCGGTTGCTCGTTGCTCTCTGCTGGCTGCACTGGCGCGCTGCGCTCTGCAGGCTGCTCGCTGTGTGACAGTACAAGCAGGCTGATACACTCGTATCGTCTGCTAAACAGGGTCCGCCAGTGCGAGGCCTGCGAGGCGTGTGAGCACTTCTCGGGTATCATTCATTCTTATGGTTCGCGGGTGAGAAACAGGGCCGGGCCGGGACCGCGGGCAGAGTTCTCAAACGGGCGGGTCCGAGGACCCGGAACGCGTCTGAGTGCGCAGAGAGCGAGGTGGAGATACTATTCGCTAACAGCATCTCACTCACACCCACGGTTTCGGACGCGTCCCGGGTCCCCGCGGACCCGCCCGTCTGCGAGCTATGGCCGCGCGGGGCGGGGTGCCACCGAACCTCCTCCCCTTACACACACAAACACACGTGCAGGCGCGCTACGGGCTACGGCACGGCAGCAGGAACAAACTCGCGACTAGTGCAGGGCACTTCAGGGCACTGCAGGGCAGCCCGGGGCGGGTCGTGACGACGACCCCCACCCCCTTACATGCACCGCCCCGCCCCGCCACCGCCACGCCCTTCACTGGGCTGAGCGGAGCATGGCGGAGCGCGACCACACTGTCGCAATGGCAGTCGAATCGCTGCAGTTTGTGACAGCAGCACGAGCCGGGGACCGGGGGGCTCCGCCGCTCCGCGCCTGCCGCCAACCACGCGGCTCGCACGTAAAACGGCGCCGATACGCGAGCGCAAGGCGTCGAAATAAGCTGCATCGGCTGCTGATTCCGAAGACCGCGCGCGACCGCGCCTCCGTCCTTGTCGAACTCATGGGGCCTTTGCCACCCCCAACCATGGGCACTGCCATGAGTGCGACAAGGCGGCGAAGGCGCGAGGGCGCGCGATCTTCGGAATGAGCCAGCTGGCGCTGCTGCGCGAGCATATTCGGGTAGAGGTTGAGGGAAAGCAGGAGCAGGAGCTGGCGCGCCCCCGCCCCGCCCCGCGCGGCCGTGGCGGGAAAGGCTCTGCACGACCACGACCAGGGGCTAGGCCGGTCAGCCCGATATCTTAACATATGTAACACGAGCAAGGCCTCGCCCCGGACCACACCCACCGCCACCCACACACGCACATGTACACACATACATACACACACACACACACACACACACACACACACACACACACACACACACACACACACCTCGAGCGTCCAATCGGTTTTCCTCTCCTCAAGGCTGCGCGGCCACGCGAGCACGTGCACGCCGCACGCCCCGCAGCGCGATATCGATAGTCCGCGGGGGCCTCCGCCACCGATACCCTCTCCTGTCGCGTACTGCACAGCTCTCGTGCCTAGCCGTCCTTGTCGCACCTGTGGGCGGCGCCCTTTGTCGGGGGTGGCAGGGCCCCATCAGTGCGACAAGGACGGCGGAGGTAGGAGAGCGCGATCTTTCGGAATCAGACTACGGGGGATCGCCCCCGCGGCCGCGCCCCGCTCGTCGCGGCTCCTCTCTCTCTCTTCCACCGACCGTCGCCCCGCCGCGGCAGCGCGGATATATACCTGCGCGACGCGATGTGTCCGGCCGGCTCGGTCACGCCCTTCAAGGCCGATCCGATCAGAAACCATAAGCAGAGCATCGAGTCGAGCCGAGCCGAGCCGCACCATCCTGCTCTCCTCACGGAAGCGGATACGGAAGGCGTGTGCTGCTGCTGCTCGGCCAGCATGGGCACAACACTCCCCCCTCTTCCTCTTTCCTCGCCCATTTGCGACGCGGCGCCCCGTGGCCCGTCAGCGTCGCCCGTCAGGCAGGCATGCCACAGAATTGGAATTATCGATATTCCTCTGACATTTTCCTGACGAAGATAAGGGTTTTTCCTAACATTTTCAAATCATATACCCGGTTAAATAACGATAAAAAGGGAAAAATTTTCTACAGATAATTTAAAAGCTTAATGGGCTTGTTCGCAGCCGGCAGGCAAAAGCTTAGGCCTGAGCCCATGGGCATCTTTCCTGACACTTTAGCCCCAATTTCCTGACATTTTCCCGACAGCTTTTCCAAAATCTGACATTTTCCTGATTATCCTGACTTAGTCCTCTCGCGGCAAACGACGACAGGCTGTTGGATCCCTTTCCTAATTCACCTATACGCCGCTTTCGGGGGGAGGGGTTTCTGCCGGTCATGCTAGACGTGGGCGCCGACCGGATTTTCATCGCGGCGGCGGTGCGACCGGCGTCCGCGACTAAAATTCGACTAGAAAATGCAACAAAACCGCTAATGTGATCATATCATTTCAGAAGCTTTGATGCTTAGTATTCAAATCGTGTTTAATAGAGGAAAAGTTTATAAAGTTGACAAACTTGTGCGTAGTATAAGGAGAATTAGTTTGCTCACCTACTAAGCGCACTCTTTGATTTTCACGAAAAATATTGGGCTTAAAGACCTGCGCCGCCGACCAAGTCGCCGACGAAACGACCGGCAGCGCGGCATTAGCGTGGCGTCCATGTCTAGTCATGACCAGCAAACGAGGGGTCCGTCACTCGGTTCAGGCGCGTACACACTATGACCGATAACCAGATTACACTGGAAAACAAAGGTGCGACTTGCGAACTAAAATAATGATATTAGCTTTGTTCAGGTGTTAAGTTACCGAGCCCTGCCAAGGTCAAAGTCGACCAACACACGGAGAAAAAGATTAGCTGAGTCAGCAAACCTCATTATTGCAAAATGTAGCGCCTACAACGTTTTGTTTGCTGTTGCAGCTATATTATAGCTGGCAGAGCAAAGGACTTGGCAATGAAAGCTGCGAGGTAGTTGTGACAGAAATATTTGTTGCTGTTGCAGCAAAAAATGTAGGAGCTATACCAACAAATCTTTCTTCTCCGTGCTGCTCCGCTCAAGGGACGTGCAACGTAAGCCACCCAACAATTTTCTTGAACGCAAAATTCACACTAATATATATGCAGTCCTTGCAGACACCAGCAATGCGCCCGCTCCACACACGCACACAAGTAGTAAACGAACGAACGACGTCGGCGCGCCTCCACGCTTTTATAGGTCCCGGCAAGAAACTTTATGTCGCATCTTCGCGAGGATTTTCACGCCTCCATATCAGAGTCTCATTGCGAAAAGAGTGGGGAGGGGAGGAAAGGCGGGGGAAAAAAAGGCGCTACGGGGGCGGGCGACTGACTGGCTGGAGTAAATGCAGCTGTGAAGGACCAAGCAGAGTGGCTAGCGCGATAGCTCAATATATTTCCAGGATTTTTCCGATTTTAAAAACTAAATTTTGATATTGTAAATTCGTTCTCTAAAATAGCGAGGATCCTAAACTCTAACTTAAATGAGGCACGAGAAAAAAATCTCACTCCTTTTAGATGAGATATCTCACTCTTGCATTTGCAGTGATCAATAACCATGGCAAAGAGAGCAAATTAGGAAATCCCCGGCGAGGCGAGGCTCAGCGCCACGGTTGCGAGCATTACGACTCTATAGCATGGGGATGGGTAACACGAGGAAAAGGCATGGCGACCGGGGAGGGAAAGCCAATGCAGAACCGAGAGACACAGGGAGACAGACCCGCAGCTGCTGTTGAGAAACAAAACCGCAAAGCCAACAAAGTGAGGGGAGGGGCCGGGTTGGGTCGGCCTGGGCTGGGCCTGGGGCGCTGCTGAGTCGCGCGACGCTCTCGCGGGCAAAGGCGGGGCGGGGCGGGGCGGGGCGGGGCGGGGCGGGGCGGGGCATGGAGCGCGATAGTGATGCCAGCGCCGCGTCTCCAGCGCGCTGACCCCCCGCCCGCCCCGCCCCGCTCCGCACGCAGACAGACGCAGAATGAAGACATTTTCATACCATCTACAATGGCAATAAAAACCGCGCGAAACAAGCTGCTGTACTCCATCCAAATCGCGTGTGTGTCGTTCCTCCACCGCCATTATCACGGCATTCTCCATCTCTATGCACGACGTGAGCCTTTCTGTCGCGAGGGAACTCGGAGGAGAGCCACCCATGACGAGGCGAGGCGAGGTGAGGGTCTGTGCGCCGCAGCGCGCCGCCCGCATGCGAACTTGAACGCGCCGCGCTCCCACAAGGCGATCCATATCGCATCGCGCGCCTCCACCGCACCGGGACCGGGGCTCTCAGCCCTGCAGGGTGATTCCGCACAGTAGTTTCGTCTCTCTGTACTTGTCGCTCTCATGCAGCATAGCCACAAGGAGAGATAGAGAGAGAGAGAGAGAGAGAGAGAGAGAGAGAGAGAGAGAGAGAGAGAGAGAGAGAGAGAGAGAGAGAGAGAGAGAGAGAGAGAGAGAGAGAGAGAGAGAGAGAGAGAGAAAGAGAGAGAAAGAGAGAGAGAGAGAGCACTCTATGAAAACGCTGTTCGCAATCACCCTGCAGGAGCTTACCCGTCAACATCCCCGGCGGGGCGGGGCGCGCGGCAGGGCGGGTGCAATGTGGGCAGCGCGCCAGGAGGAAGCCAAGTCGCCAGTCAGCCGGCGCCCCGCCCTCTGTGAGATCACCTTCACACCGGGCGCGGCAGGGCGGGGCGGGGCGCGGCAGGGCGGGGCGGGGCGGGGCGCCGAGTACACACAGCGCGTGGGCGGGGAGACTGCATGCCCCATACCCCCTCCCCCGCAGGAGGACGTCCAGCGTCCACCCGTCTAGACCCCGGCCGCCTCATCATCATAATGCTGACCCCGCGGTGCACGGGGACTCGGCCGGCGCGCTGCTCGGCTCCGCGCTGCACACGCCCTCTACTCCCTCTGAGAGGTCAAGGGCGCAGGACAGCAGCACAGCACGACGGCAAGGGGTTCCCCTTCGACATCGGCTCTAGACGACTGGCCGGCCCGCCCGAGGGTTGCCACAGAATTGGAACTGTCGATTTTCCTGACAAAGTCACGACGAAAATGAGGGTTTGAAAATGAGGGACTCGTGGCAACCCTGCGCCCGCACGACTTATCATCATGGGTTTTGCCTACTCGTCAAGCAACGCGCTAGGGCTAAACCCAAACCCGCCAGGCCACCACCAAGGGTCTACCACTTCCATAATCCTCGTACACCCCTCTCGATGATTATTGATAATCACATAATCATAATCACGTAAAATTTCCAAATATTGTCAAATTTTGACAAATATGGATAAATAGTATCAAATTTGACCAAAAGATGCCTGATTACTGGCCAATAATCAGTAAATATGTTGAAGATTAACTCAAATTATCATTGACAATCAACGAAATCGTGACTGATTATAATCCTCGTACGCGATTTTTCAAAGTGGTAGACCCTTGGCCACCACGGCCGCACTCGAGGAGGCCCTATACCTAACCTACCTCAACAATCACAATTATTATTCTACATCCCAGGTGCCTTGTTTGACGATTTGCACCCTGTCGGCACAGCAGGCAGGCAGGCAGGCAGGCAGGCAGGCAGCCAGGCAGGCAGGCAGGCAGGCAGGCAGGCAGGCACAGGCACTTGAGGTTCGGCGACCTGTAACGCGCGACTGGTCCACCAGGGTACAGAGCAGCAGAGCAGCAGCAAGGCGATTCCGCACGGCCACTTCATCTCTCTGTCCTTGTCGCACTCACGGGGCAGGCCCATAAGGAGCGAGAGAGAGGACACACTGCAAACCCGGGAATCCAATTTCTCGCCCAAAATATGGGAGAGGGCACTTCTCCAGGCTAAATTGGAGCGAGAATTTTTAACCTCACTCTTTTCGAGCGAGATTGTTTTGAGCCTCGCTCTATTTGAGTAAGGATTTTTTAACCTCACTTAATTTGAGCACGAATTCTCACTTCATTAGGGCGAGATCTCAAAATTCTTTCACATAAAGAGCGAGGAAAAAAATTCTCACGCTCCAGAGAGAAATAAAATTGCCCTCAAATTCTCACTCGTATGGGGGCGAGAATTATGACTCGTTGATTTTCAGTGCATTACAGAACGATACCCTGAATCCGCCTGAAGCCCCCCGGGGGGGGGGGGGGAGAGGGGGCGCTGCGGGGCTGGACAGGACAGCTGCTGCACCACCGGGCGGGGCGGGGCGGGGCGGGGCACACAGTCTGCTGCCTGGCCGGCCGGCCGCAGCCCGCCTGCCTGCCTGCCAGCCTCTGGCGGGTCACGGCCACACGGCGTAACTGTCGTCACAGCGCCATGCAGCCGCGGTGCTGCACTGGCCGCCCCGCCCCGCCCCGCCCCGCCCCGCCCCGCCCCGCCAGGTAGGCAGGACCGCTACTGCTGGTGCGCGGCGGGCCGGGCCGGGCCGGGCGGACAATGGCGACACACCACCGCGCAGAGCGCACGGCTCCGCGAGCCGTCACATGTGCGTCAAAAGTCATACCGCCGCATGTCACACGTCAACCTTTCGTCACGTCGTGATACCGTCACGCGCCGTCACTTCCCGATCCCTCTAGCCGAGCGCGCGCCCAGGCTTTCTCCGAACCGTGACGGCAGCATCTCGACAGGCGTCCGAAATGGCGTACCAGCGGTGCAAGTAGTTGTACTATACGCACCTAGCACCAGCATCGTCTGCATTCGACGCGTGCAAGACACTGATAAAAATGTGCCCCGCTAAACTCCTCCCAGATTAGGCAGAAAGCGACACTCTTCCATTCATTAAGCAAGCCCATTGGCGCCCCCTGGCTTGTGGCCCACTGTGGCCGCTGTGACCTCTGCACTGCACCCGAGGGGTACCTCACCTTCTCCAATCAGTGTACACCCTGCGTTACAATCATTTTCCAATCACTATCCAGTCACATAATTTATCGACAAAAATCTATTTTAAGCACCTTAAAATTGCAAAGTATCAAATTGGCGCCAAACATTTATATTTTCATAAGTGTTTTGTCGCGCTATTTGCCTACTTTCCGGGCGGCTATCTAGTGACGACAGAGTCGCGCCTGAGCCCTCCTGTACAAACACATGAGTAAACAACATTAATGCGCCTTCTCATACACACATGCACGCACGGGCATGATCACACTGTCAAAATACGACAAGGCTTCGACTCGCCCACATCGCAAAAAAGAACAGCAAAATGATAATTAAAAAAAAAAAATCAGGATTACAAAGTCATCTTCTTAAGAACAGCAGTTTCCGAGCGAGAGCCGCACGCTCAGATCTTTAACTGATTTTTTTCACTGTAATGTGTAAGGACAATGAAATTTGTCTACAGATCATAGATATTCGTTTACAGACATTTTTAGCTAAAGACAAAAACGTCAAGATCTAGAAATTAAAATAACGTAATGTAGTACTAAAATGTTTATTCTAGGGTAGTTTCTTGTTTTAAAATAAAGAAAACTGTTCTACCCTAGAATAACATTTTTGTCCATTTAGATGACATTTTTCTGTATAACTTTTTTCTCACTAGAAAATAAGCTGTCAACAAAAAGTTTCCTTTGAAGACAAATTTCATCACAAACCTATGGATATTCCACTCTATAGTGAAAATAGTCCATTCCAAGTCTGAGAGTGCGACAAAACTTACTGCTAATTCCTTAAAATTAATAAAATATTTAAAAAAGGAAAGAAAACACTGGGTGGCGGCGCGCTTTTTCAAGATAAAACCAACGCTTGTTTAGAGTTGCGGCACGGGTCTCAGCCCGCTAGCCCCCCCCCCCCCCCCCCCTTCACTTATAACAGTCTAGTACTTTACAGCAGGTCTTGTGGTAACCCTGTTGAACGCCACGCCGCGCCACGTCACGCCCAGACTCATGAGCGCCCCCAGGGGCGCCCATATCGTTGCTTGAAACACGTGAGCCATGGTTAGCATCACGCCCCGCCATCTCGGGTCGGTCGCGCCGCGCCACTCCCCCGCCCCGCCACGCCCCGCCACGCCCCGCCACGCCCCGCACCTACAAAATGCTAATGGACGTACGATTTCGTTCGGCAAGGGCGGGGGTTTGCGGCAGAACAGCTAGCTCTACGCGCCCCGCTGGCTGCTGTAAACGCCCGATCGTTAATAACGCCGACGGGGGCGGGCGGGCGGAGCTTCGTCGTCGCACGGCGCGCGGCCCCCCCGGCCCGACCCGACCAGACGCAGCGGGCAACACACGCGTCGGGCTTGCATCAAACCTCGGCGCGCCGCAGTGTAGTAGAGCTGAGGTGAGGAAGAGAGGGGGAGTTACAGAATTACGTCAGGTGGTGATCAAAAGTAAGTGAGAAAGGTCAGGCCGCCGCCGCGAGCGCGCGAGCAGCGCACGCTCCCCGCCACCAGCAGCGCCAGCAGGGAGATTCCGCACACTGGTTTCGTCGCTCTCGCCTTGTCGCACTCATGGGGCACGGCCATAAGGTGCAAGAGAGAGGGCACTACAAAACGGTGTTCGGAATCGCCTTGCTGGCTACGCTCGGGGCGCACGGGACGGACCGGGCCGCGCGCCTGCGCGCCGCGAGATTTCATTAAGGATAAGCTAAATTTCTCATCCTTTCCGCGGCGGGGTGCGGGCGGGCGTCCTCGGGCCGGCTGGATGCGAAAATCAATGAGCCTGGAAGGTGAGTGGGCGGGCAGAGAGAGAGAGAGAGCGAGAGAGAGAGAGAGAGAGCGAGAGAGAGAGAGAGCGAGAGAGCGAGAACGAGAGAGAGAGAGAACGAGAGAGAGAGACGGGGGGGGGGGGGGGGCGGGTAGAGGGAGAGAGAGAAAAAGAGAGATATTAGAAAGAAATAGAGTGAGAGTGACCGCAGCACCGCAGACAGCATCTAGTAGAAGAAGAAATGAGCAGCGTGCGATTCGGACAGCGCGGAGCGGCGCGAGGAGGCAGGCAGGCAGGCAGGCAGGAGGGCAGGCGCGGATCAGATATTAATCAAAAAAGCCCCTCTCTGCTCCGCCTGGCCGCTGGCGCCGTCCTAGAGCGCCCGCCGCTGCCGGCCGCGGTGGTGGTGGTGGTGGAGAGCAGGAGCAGGCGCGCCCGAGGCCCCCAAGGTCACATCACGCGACGCGCAGCACCACCACGCCCACGACGCAGTGTGTCCGGAATAGGCTCGCTCGGCCGGCGGGGTGACAGAACACACACACACGCCGTCGCAAACACGATTTACGTTAACCCCGCCGGGCTGGGCAGGTCAGCCCCGCGCGATACACTTACCACCACCGCTATTGCTGCGGCCCGGACCAAACCCATTACGTGCGAACAGCGGGGGGGCTCGGCTCGGGTCAGTAGGACAGGATATTGTTCCCTATCGCGACCCTCACGGCGTCACGCAGTCCGGTGAGTCTGGTCCAGCAGCACAGCACAGCCCGCACGGCCCCACACGCCGCGCCGCCGCCACCCCATAAAGCATTCTCTCTCTCTCTCTCTCTGCCGAGGCGAGCGGAGCGCACCTCTGAGATCACTTGTCTCGCTCCCGCGTTCAGCTCACCGCAGCGGCGGGCAGACGTGCGACAGACAAAGCGCAGAGGAAAGAAGAGGAGAGTGTCTCCTCCAGGGTTGCCACAGAATTGGAATTGTCAATTTTCCTGACAAATTCCTGACAATGTTTTTTTTTTTTTTTTTTTTTTTTTTTATTTTTAAATTTTTATTTTTAACCTTTCATTCCCAATCCACATACCCGGTAAAATAGCAGTAAACAGTGATCGTAGAGTGTCCTATAAAAAATAAATAAAAGCGAAACTAAATTTTAATTGCTGCTTAACAATTTTCAACAGAGAATTAAATACTCTGCAAACTCAAGTGTGAGACAGTATCACACTTTTTACTGCAGTACCACTGTGTATCACACTTTCAAAAACTATTTTCTGTCGTTGAATAGCAATAACGTTTTGGAGAACAGCATCAGCTTTGGTTGAAAATCCCGGTTAAAACGAGCTACCATGTGATGGGGTTCTGATCGCAAACAACAACGTTCCTATAAATTTACGAAACCATTAATTTACGATTATTTAATGTATTGTTGTTCCAAACCCCATCACATGGTAGCTCGTTTTAACCGGGATTTTCAACCAAAGCTGATGCTGTTCTCCAAAACGTGATTGCTATTCAACGACAGAAAGTAGTTTTTGAAAGTGTGAGACACAGTGGTACTGCAGTAAAAAGTGTGATACTGTCTCACACTTGAGTTTGCAGAGTAGCTGCACTTCCCCGTTCGCAGCCGACGGGCAAAAACTTGGGCCTGAGCCCATTTTCCCTGACGACACTTTGGACCCCAATTTCCTGACATTTTCCTGACTTTCCTGACAACTTTTCAAAAACCTGACATCACTCTCAGACCTGTACTGATTTTTTTTGTCAGTTAAAACGTTACAATTCTCTACAGCAGGAATTACTGATCAATTTGTCAATTTTTCCGTAAAGTTTCCTCCAATAAATACGAATAAAAAAAAATTCAGTAATGTAAAAAGGAATTAATGCGTATTACTGATGGAAAACTATAGTCAGTATTCCTGCTGCTTAAAAACCTATCATAAGTACTGACAAGGGGCGGCATAAAAATCAGTAACGGGGTGAGAAAGATTTTCCTGACTTGTGGCAACCCTGCTCCTCTTCAGCCACTATAGGCGATGAGGATGGGGAGGTCGACGCGACGGTCCCCGGCGTCCTCTCCTGCAGCTGCCCTGTTCGTACTGACCGCACAGCTCCGCCCACCCCCACCTCCACCCGCGCAGCGCCTCAGCTCCGCGGCGACAGGCGAGAGCGCTCAGCACGGCTCAGCACGGCTCAGCACGCCTCTTAGCTTTCTAATCAACGCCCGCTCCTGGCGGTGAAAATGTAGACAGTGCTTCAGGAGGAAGGCCATTCAGCCGGCGTCAGCCGCAGCGGCCGCGCAGCATGGGGACAAAGGGGGCGGAAGAGTCAAAAGAGAGCGATCTTTGGGGAGGAGAAGAGGCCGACCGAGAGCATTACCGCCAATCAGGCTCCCATTTTCTCCCCGCGAGCCATCGGCAAGAGGACTCCTCTCTCCACCTCTCGCTCTTTCACTCACACACACACACGCACACACAACCCACTGCGACCAAGGCGCGATGGCAGGCGTATGCGTGGCCAACGCCATCAACACCGTCATCAGCACCACCATCATCATCATCTCGCCGAGAGCGCAGTGCGAGTCCAAGGCCCCCGACAGTGGCAGCGCCTCCCAGCAGAGCCACTGACCAGTGCAGCAAGCACACCGGGAAACAACTCTTGTGGATTTTATGTTCCAATGTTGGTCATGAATTTTGTTTTAAGTTTGCAACGCAATTATTCTTCTTCTTCCTGTAGTCGTCAACTGTTTGTCTGTAGAAGTCCATGTACCATGACATTCGGCTCTTCGGTTATTGTTTTTCAACTGAACTATATTACAAGCTCTATCTACTCTGGTGAAGTCTTAATTCACCCATGACCCTCAAATTTCTACAACAACCTATTTTCTCGCGCTAACGACGAGAAATTCCCTTGTGTTCGGACTTTTCCCCTCGCTTTTTTTTTTTTCATCTACATTGCTGGTTTTTAGCAGACTTCACCTTAAAACCCAACACCTACACTAAAATTAACCTGCTGTAACTTCAAATTTTAAAGTGTCAGCTCGCTCCTACTCTCGAGTCCAGAGACCAAGCGCGTAACCTGTATATATAGTGCCCGAAGGAGACTGGTGGCTGACTGGGTGATTTTTTTTTTTTTTTTTTTGTAATTTTTAAGACAGCAAAATTTCAAAAGCAGTTGATAACCCTAACCCTTCTCTCGTGTTGCAGACGGCCTCGAGGAGGGCGCGAGCGTCAAGAAGGCGCGCGCCTCGGCGCAGGACGACGTCCACTCCGAGCCGGACCAGAGTCTGGACGAGCGCGGCGACGGGCGCGGCCGCGTGCCGCCCGGCTTCCTCAGCCCCTCCGTGCAGGAGTATCTCGAGCTGGGCAAGTCCATACCCGGTGAGTAGATAAATGGCTCGCACAGGGTTGACAAGAATTCCGGCATTTTCCTGACAATGTCCTGACAAAACTGATTGTTTTTCCCGGTTTTTCCTGACGCGATCTGACGCAAACTTCAGGTCAGTGATGTTAGAAAAGTAGGCAAAAGATCGTACGCATACACCTGTGTGTGGCAGACGGGTATCTCCGCCTGCCTTCTATAGGCAAACTCTCCACACATGAGAATACATTTTGCCTAGTAGGCAGGCGGAGATACCCGTCTCCCACACACAGGTGTATCCGTACGATCTTTTGCCTACTTATCTAACATCACTGCTTCAGGTACGCGAAGTCGGATCGACCTCCCACGGCCAGCTATAGGGACTAATTGGTCAAGCATCTTCCCTGGCACTTTTATTTCAGTATCCTAACATTTTCCTAACAGAATTTTAAAACTCCACAGTTTTTCTGATTTTCCTGACACATGGCAACCCTGTTACAAGGACCGTCGCACAGGGACTACCGGTGTGCATTCCACCTAATTCCTGTCCTTAAATTTGTACACGGCGGCTCGTGGAAACCAAGGAAATCGGTTTTGTCGTGAACAAACTCTGAAAGAAACCCAGCTGTCAGCGTATTTCATACTTCTGTTTCGCAGTTGCAAAGACAAGGCTGTTTCTTAATAATAATGATAAACAAATGAAACAAAGGTGATCATTTTGAAAGCATAAGCATAATTCGGGCGTTTCGTCCCCGCGTGGCGGATGCGATGGACCATGTGGCGCGTCGTGCCGCGGCACCGCCCCAGTCCAAGGGCGCGCCGGCCTGGGCTGGGGGCGTACCGCCGCGACATTGTTAATACAAATCGACATGCCAGACAAAAACGACGCAAACACACTCACACAAATAAACGAATAAAAATAAAAAAAAAGAAAGAGAAAGAAACAAAATCTAAGATGCAGATTGGATTTTGGAAGCAGATGACATTGCAATACGCACATTTGGTTACTGGAGAACGTGTTGTTTCAATCGGGATACGAGTGTGCGCAGTGCGCACGCGCGGCGAATGACGGTAGTTTTTCCTCTCCGAGTGTGGGTGTGGGTACAGGGGCCAGCCCGGCCAGCGGCCAGACCTCGGCCCCCATGGTATATTGTTTTTTGGAGGATTAGCTTAGTGCTGCCCGCGGCTATTGTGCGACGCGAGCCGCTCCGGGTACACACTTATAGACCTTACGGTATGAATTTCGCCGTAACAGTGAATATTCACTGTAGCTGACGGTGATACAGGTTTCTTGACTTGGTGAAATTAACCGTTAGGTTTATAAAGTGTGGGCAGGGCAGCGCCCCGCGCGCCGAAGCCCCTGTCCATTCTGCGAACGTTGCCTCGCCTTTTCTGAGATTACTAACTACACTGTTATTCAATTCCTGTGACGTCACGTTCTTTTTCATGTGAAAAGTGTCACATTGTTTAAAATGCAGTGTCACATTCTTTTCAATGTGAATCGGCAAAAATATGCGGGCTAAATTTTATTGTCACATTCAAAAGAATGTGACATTAATGTTAAAAGGAATGTGACAGTTTTCACATGAAAAAGAGTGTGACGTCACAGTAATTGAATAACAGTGTAGCTGGCATTACATGAAAGTATAAACACTATAGTTCAGTTCAGTATAGTTTAAATATAAAATATCATCTGCTAATAAAAAAACACCGACCGCCTCCCGCAGACTAATCCCGCCCGCCCAGGCGTCTTTCCCCTTTTAACGAGCTGCGGGGTCCCAGGGGGTCCCGGGGGTCGGCTGATCGGCCGACGCGCGTCCCGAGCAAGCGAGACGAGACGGTCTGGCGCCCCGCCGCGCCCCGCCACGCCCCGCCGTGCGTGCGGACAAGTCAGCAATTAGAATACAACGCAAGTGATGTGTCACTGCAGGCCTTGGCGCCTCTGCCCACTCACGCGTCGACCCGAGCCCCGCCGGCCCCGCCGGCCCCGCCGCGCGCAACGCTTTTCGTAAGTCCGACGCGCCGCGCCAGGCAGAGTGGAATCCCAATGACGGAGACGCACACCTGCTGCGCTGCCCGTCCCGGCCCGGGACAAGAAAAGGTGTAGACGGAGTACCGTTCCGAGTTCTATACGGCCGCTGATAGCATACCCCTCCTCGAGGCCCTCCAAAACAAAATCTCACCACGGTCTCCTGCACCTGCGCTGCGCGCAGCGAGTCAAGGGCGAATAATCACACTACCGTTATACAAAAACGCGAGCTTTTCTACCTTTTCCTTCTTCATTCTGTCCCCTAAAATTCCCTATAGACACGTCCAAAATTTTTCTGATTTCAGAATCCCGAGTTCAATTCTCTTAAATTTTGTTCAAAAATTAGTGTTAACACGGTTGTAGCCACTTTCGACGAGAAAGTTCGTCCTTCACCTACAAAGGATGTCCAATTTTGACATTAAAAGTGGACAAAACAATAGTCAAATAAGTGCCTAGTTTTCATACATTACGGTGTTTCGTGTGAACTTCTATGCACGACATAGTGCATAGTAGGAACTATACATGACAACATGCCTCAAATGTTCACTTTCGTAAATGTACAGATGTTTAACATTTCGTAATGTGTAGAAGTATGCATTTGGATTTGGCTTCGTATGTCAAAGCATGGGGATACTACCCCAAATGTAACGTCAGCTATACACTTGCAAAATGTCTAAAATCTAAACATCTGCTAATTTTTAGTTAGAACTATGCATGACATAATGTAGAAGTATTATACATTGGGAGCTGTGCAGCAGCTGATGCACAGAACTATACATTTGTTTTACCAGTGAACTTGTCCGTGTTCCGGACGAGGCCATACTTGATTATCCGTGATAATTTCAATGGAAAAACAAAGGTGCTATCTAATACCTTTTAAAGGCGTTGGTGAAATAGTGCCTTTAGAAAGGCGCTATCGCCTCCCGAAGGTGCTATTTTTGGCCCTTTTCGTGCCTTTGCAAAGGCATTAGTGCAGTAACACCCCATAAAATTCAACAGCACCTTTGTTTTTCCAGTGTAGAAAACCCCCATTCTAACTCCTGCGCGTCTTGTGCCCCTGCCCGCAGGCCGGCCGGGGACCGACTACCCGGTGCTGGGCGTCGTGCCCTACACCAACTTCTACTGCGACGACCAGCCGTACCCGGGCTTCTTCGCCGACATGGACACGCGCTGCCAGGCCTGGCACTACTGCGACATCGACGGGCGCCAGGCCACGTTCCTCTGCCCCAACGGCACGCAGTTCTCGCAGGCCGTGTTCGTCTGCGACTGGTGGTTCAACGTGCGCTGCGACCTGTCGCCGCAGCTCTACGCCATCAACGCGCGCCTCTACGGCACGCCCAAGCTGTCGCCCACCCGGCCGCACCGCGTCATCAACAAGCAGCTCGTCGACGACATCTTCGCGTCTTGAGCCCCCCCCCCCCCCCCAAATAACCCCCTCGTAACTTATTTTATTCATACACGTCCCCCACGAAATGCCCCGCGCGCCGCCGCCGCCGCCATCGCGTGCCCGTCTCTTCCTCCTCTTTAAATCTCGGGGCGCGCGCGCGCGCACGGTTTCCTGATTTCGATTTCGAGTTCTCGTCACCACGCCCTCCTCCTCCTCCCTCTCCCTCCCTCCCTCCCTCTCTCCCTCTCTCTCTCTCTCTCTCTCTCCCTCGCGGTGCGGTCGACCGAACCAACGTGTTCCTCATTTCTCCACAGTCCGCTCGGCTCGGCTCGGCTCCACACCGCGGCCAGGCCCGCCCCGCGGCGCCGCATAGACCCACCGCTCACTTCCTGATGGACCCTCAGTCCAGCCGGTCCCGGCCCGGCTGACCACGTGACCAGCGACCTCTCCGAGGTGCGATACACTCGAGAGAGAAGCCCCCCCCCCCCCCCCTCCTCGACGCGGCCCAGTCGGAGGGTCTTTAAACTGAGTATGCATGTGAGAGAGTGACTGCGCGCGCCCGCAACGCGTGTCCAAGTGTGTGTTTCAGTGTGCGAGAGTTTCAGTGTACGTGGCGTGAACGCGAAGTGGTGCTGTTTTGTGGGTGCGAAAGTAGAGTTGCGCGCGAGTGCGCACGAGTGTGTTTTGCGCGCCAGTGCAAAAATGTCAAATGAGATAAGGCGCAATATGCGTTGAGCCTCCGTAGGAACTGAACTTGCCAGTAAGTCGTAACAACCTGCATGGTATCTTTAGAAATTCCAATCCCAAATAGGGTTCCCCCTCCCCCCACCCCACCCTCACTGTAGAAAAAAACTACAGCAAAATCCACTTAATTTTTATGCCAGCCTTCACTGCACACTAAATTATTATGTACTATTTTGTACATAGCTACGCACAATTTTTCTGGAATGTGTAGTTTATGTTACAGGATTTACTGTAGTTCCTGACAAGATTTGCTGTACTTTCCGGGGCTCTGAACAGCGTTTAACGTCCACTGTCTCTAGAAGTACAGCGAATCCTTGTAGAAAGTACAGTAAATCCAGTAAAATTAAGTACGGTATAAAGGCTGTCGCATCAGAATTAACTAGATTTGCTGTAGTTTTTTCTTACAGTGTCCGGCATCGAAATAAGTATAAGGGAACGACAATCGTATGTAAATTTATGTGAAAAGAGTTCGCTATAAGTGTCACTTTAAGTTTAGCAAAGTGTGGTTTCCCAATCTGCTATTGTTTAAATATCCTTTTTTAATTATTTTTTTTTTTTTGTAAACATTTGTAAACTTTTGCCAGTCACATTTGTAAGGCACTGATTTCCATGCGGGCCCCTTATCTTGTAGCAAAATTACTCGCCACCGTTTGCTCTGCGTTTTATATTCCTGTAGTCTTTTGTCCTTGAAAAAAACAATTATTAAGAAAAAAGAACATCATAACAAAGGGTCAATGCGACAAAGACGAAGGCAAAAAAAAGAAAGACTTAACTTGACACGTTGTCGTGTCGTTCTCTGCGAGGGCGCGGCCCGCCAGACAATGGGTCATCCTGGGCACCTCCCCGCCAGTCCCACCGCAGATGCAGCCGACCCAGCTCGCAGCCCCGAACGCGCCGCCGCCCGGCCGCCCGCGCGCGCCAGGCAGAGCCAATCCATAATTACAATAAAATAAGTAAAACAACCTCAAACGTCATTATTCTTCACCTGCTGACCTCCCTGCACGCTCCCCCACCACACAACGCCATTGGTCCTTGACGACGCGCGAGCAGCACACTTGCCTCCCCCGGGCGGGGGAAAGGGGAAAGGCTGCTCATTGCAACCAGAGCGCCGCGCGGGTGGGGGAGGGGGGGGGGGGGCTTAACAAAACCCCGTCCGCGGATCACACAATGAATGGCACGGTCGTAAGGACGTCGGCCGGTCGGACGTCTGATTTTTTGAGGGATAAGGGAAAACTTTGAGGAACTTACTAAATTAGATGAAAACTCACCATTCCTTAAGGGAGTCTCCTCAAAATGTGAGGAGTTTTCCCCAAAGTACGTCGGTTCCTTAAAGGTTTTCCCTTTTCCCTCTAAAAATCAGACATTGTTTAAAACGTATGGCTGTTCCCCCGGACATCATCGGCATCGCCTCCTTTCTCCGCTGAGGACACCTCGCCGAGGGGGAAATAACCTCGGACTTTGGTGTACACCACTAGTTCAACAAATTCGGTCCAATTCAAACAAATTCAAGCCAATTCAACCTAATCCAAACCTAATTTCAATTCAATTCAAGCCAATCCAACCCCAATAATTCAAGCCAATTCACACACTAACTCAGTCCAATTCATCGGCAATTCACGAAATTCATACACCAAAATTCAGCGGTTATTTCCCACTCGCACCTCGCCGTCACCCAGCAGCGCGCTCGCGCGGGTGGCCCCCATCACAGGACGACTCCATTCCGTCTCCTCCCGATTTGGCGCTGCAGTGTCCCTGCCTGCCTGCCTGCTGGCCGTCGCGTCCCGTCCGTCCAGCACGCCGCACAGCAGCAGCGTGTCCCACGGGGAATGCCACCGACCCCCTTGGGGCGGCACAAGACAAGCCGATAGTAAATCCACACGAGCAGGCATTCGCCATAATCCGCCACGGCATTGCAGCCAAGCGGCCCGGCCCAGCCCGGCGACAGGACAGGCGCACACATGGCCAGCAAAGGCTTAACGTTCCCGTCGCCGTGCACACAGTCAAGTAGTGTCAAGTGCAGCAGCCAGCCGACTCTCTGCCGCCGCACGGGCACCCGCGCGGAAAAATCATGCTACAAGATGTGTGACGCGCGCGGCCCTCCCTCACGAGACCACGACGCAAGCATTGGCCGCTGCCGCGCCCAATTCTATGCCAGTGGCTCAAGCTGTACTCACTCACTCGCGCGGGCGCACTGCAGCGCTTATGAAACGAGTCCTGCTGCCTGCACAGTCGTTCCGCCGCGGGCTGTGGTCGCGAGGGGCGGGGCGGGGCGTATGCAGCAGGTAGTGCCCCGCCCCGCCCCGCCCCGCCCCGCCCCGCCGCACTGCACCAGTGCACACCTCGCGGCCGCTGCATTTCTCACCCTACTTCTCGCCCATATGACTAACAATCAGGGTTGACGGCGGGGGGGTGCGGGTGGATACGGTCGTGCGTGCAGCGTGACAAAGACAGAAACACTGTGCGGACAGCCCGCGGCTTGCTTCACGATTTAAGATAGTAACATTTAAACAAATACAGGCCCCGCGCAATCAAATCAGGTTTTCAGACTTGTTCACAGGCACTCAGAGCTCTACAGCAAAGGCACAACGTTAAACCGAAAACCCATGTGAGATCTTTCCAGCCGCGCGCGCTTCACCGGGCCCGCAAACAGCCAGGCAGTCGCGAAGGTGGGGGATGGGGAAGTCCCGGCGCGCGTCTAATGGGCTGCCTACCCCCCGGGCGGCGGCGGCGCGCGCTACGCCTGCGAGGTGGGCAGCGGCACGACGGCGGCACGTAGGATGGGTGGCCTACCCAGCCGGCGCCAGAAGCACATAGCAGGCTCACGGCACCTGCCGGCGACTACCAGCATCATAAGGAAAATATGTTCACCTCATTGAATATTTAACAATAAAACGGATAATAAGCAAATGCAAAACTCTCCTAATAAAATAGATACAGAAGAAATTAAACTAGTCAGCGACTTCATGACTACATCCACTGCATTAATGTCACTTAACCGAAGACGTCGTAGAATGCAGAAAAGGCGGCAGAGCAATGTGACTGAAAGTCGACAAGCAAATTAAGCCATTTACACACCAGACACTACTTCCCTGTTAGGCGCAGCAAAAGGCGGTCGACCTTGCGGCAGGGACCGTCGGGGAGGGGCGAGCAGCGAGTCCCTGCCGCACACGCCTCCCCTGCGCGGACCCCGGGGGAGGCCGAAGAGGCCGTCGGCCCCTTCGTACAGAAAAAGGGAGGCTGCGGGAAACACAGGGTGGCCACACAATCTGGAAAGTCAAATTCCCTGACATTTCCCTGACTTTTCCCTGACAAAATTGTGTTTTTCCCTGACGTGAATGCAAGTATTTAGGGGGTAAAATAATGTAAATCTTTAAAAGAAAAAATATATCTTTTTTTCAATAAAAGACGAAACAAAACGTTACGCAAAGTTCAAAGATAAAAAGGCATAGAATATATGCATACACTGATAAACCATTGACCTCTTCCTACTGAACGCCGATTTTCGGCCACTTTCAATGTCGAGAATAGGCATTCTCACTGGATAACGCCAAACTTTGGGATTAAAAGTGGCCAGAAAACTGACATTCCTCGGAGAATGCCAAAATTTGGCATTAAAAGTGGTCAGAAAACTGGAATTCCTCGGAGAAGGCAGAAATTTGGCATTAAAAGTGGCCGTAAATTGGCATTCGAAAAAGAATGCCAACACTGTAGCATTAAAAATGTCCACTGCGTTTATAGAGTAAAAACCGAGGTAAAAACAGTTAACACTAACAGTAGATTGTCATGCTCCTGCTGGCTGGACACTCTCAAGCTGCCTGTCTTTCTCCATTAAAATTTTCAATTTGTTTTTTTTTAAACTCCTCCACTCTATATTTTAGTTTCTTCCTATTAATCTCACCGTCAGCAGTTTCTTCCCTATTTTGCCTCTTTCTGTGGTCTGTCTAAATCCTTCTTGTACATAGACCGGGAGTTATGCCTTTAGAATGTCCACGATATTGCAAACGACACCTCCCATTTCCTGCACACCTCCACACTTTTGCAGCTGAGCAATAAGAGATTCCAGATGGTTTTCTACAATGGCTTCTTTGTTTATGGAAAACCCTCTTTCAACATCAGCATTTCCGTGACTTATAATCAAAACTTTCTTTAGAAAGTTCCAAAAGAGTTCACTGCAGTTGTAGGACAACACGAATTTTCTATACGAGTTGTGGACCTATCATACATCTTAAAGGACTCCCGAACTGCTCTCTTTTGACAGAGAGACAAGCTGGCGGGGAAACAATGCGCACCGCGTCAGGCGAATAATTGAATTGGCAAAAGCAGCCGATTGAAAGATTTTCCCTGACATTGAGCCATTTTCCCTGACATTTCCCTGACTTCCCTGACAACTTTTTTTTTCCCTGACATTTCCCTGACTTCCCTGACTTCCCTGACATGTGGCCACCCTGAAACAGAAGGCCTGCGAATCCCGGGAGGGAAAACAGTGGTAGGCTGCTACGCAGGCCCGTATCCGTATCCCACTAAACACCTTCACAGGGCCGGGTAGGCAGGCCCACGTCACACTAAACGCCTGCACAGGGTCGGGTAGGCAGGCCCGCGTCACACTAAACGCCTGCATAGGGTCGGGTAGGCAGGCCCACGTCACACTAAACGCCTGCTCAGGGTCGGGTAGGCAGGCCCGCGTCACACTAAACGCCTGCACACGGCCGGGTAGGCAGGCCCGCGTCACACTAAACGCCTGCACACGGCCGGGTAGGCAGGCCGCGTCACACTGAACGCCTACACAGGGCCGGGTAGGCAGGCCCGCGTCACACTAAACGCCTACACAGGGTCGGGTAGGCAGGCCCGCGTCACACTAAACGCCTGCACACGGCCGGGTAGGCAGGCCCGCGTCACACTAAACGCCTGCACACGGCCGGGTAGGCAGGCCCGTGTCACACTAAACGCCTACTTGTCCGATAAGGTGCGTATTTTTCCGGGGAAATAAAATTAGTGAATAAAAAGCGGACTTTTTTTAAAATTTATTTTTCGGAAAATTTGGAAGAATTGAAAAAAATTGTTCATGAAATCTGCGTTTGTGATGACAACGATACGAAACGAACTAATTTCGTTCCTTCCGTTTCTGGTAGTTTGCGGTTTATAAAAGAATTTGTAAAACGGGACAGAATCGAGGAAATTTCAAGATGCGATACGTAATAATAACGAGCATCGAAATTTGACAAAGAAAATCTTGAAGTTTTTAGTGAATTTTGATGATCTACATATCTTTCACCTCCACAGAAGGCGTTTGCCATCATTTTGGACCATTAACACGTACCAAAAAGTGCTTTCACACAATATTCGCTTAATTATTTTTCCACTTTATACCATTTTTCCAACGCCTTGGATTTTTCCGAGCTGCTGAACTCTAACGGCCGGGTATGCAGGCACGTATCACACTTTATCATTTAAGATAACAGGAGAAAACGCTACGCGACGAGGATGATGTGTACCTCCTCTGGACGACGACGACCAGCCGGCGCCGCAGCTGTTCGCCAGAAAATGACACCCATTCGTTGGGAATGGTTAAAGCCACTCCCCGTACCCCAGCACGTACGTAACCGCTGGACGTAGCGTGGCGAGGCGAGGCGGTGCATCAGCGCCCAGTAGCCGGGCCCGGGCGGGCCGCCGGCCATCAGATACCATGTCCGTCCAGCACTCGACCGGCCCAGCCCGGCCTCCCCTTTAGCTCTCCTAGTTTGGGATCGAATTGCTCCCGCGAGCGAGAGCTCATAGCCCCGCCCCGCCCTTCCCGGCTTCAGGGGGAACGAATAAACGGGCGAACTCAACTCAACTTAACAGGCAGGGGGCGCGCGCAAGCCTCTCGCCGCGACTTTGCGCCCCACCCCACCCCGCCCCGCCGTACCGAGCCACAATGGGATCGAAATCAATCGGAGCACGAGCGCAAACACACACACACACACAGCCACACACGTGCGCGAGAGAAGAAAAAAATTCACAAACGAGATAAAAAGTAGTGGTTATAGTGGGAATCTAGTACACCCCTTAACTTCTTTTTTTTTTTCTTTTCGAGAAAAATTACATTTCACGTAACTTTGTGTTTACAAACGGTGTTATAAATTTACAACCAGAATCATACATTCACGAAAGCCCAGTTAGAGTGCCAAGACAAAACCAAATATCCTTCCACAACCTTGTAATTTTACTATTTCATGAAATGTGCTAACTTAGCGACATTTCCCATTGTAAACATTTTTCCGTAACACCAACAAACATTTCACACGGCGCATGCGGTGCGAGTTGGCAGTTTCAGTTTATAAATTCTCCCCCTTTCTATCACACGCGGTGCGCCCTGAGCCGCGCCGCAAACAGTTCAAACGAGCAGGCGGAAAGAAAACGCGTGGGAGTGTCACTCGCGGGGCCCAGGCGGCCCAGGCCCAGGGGCAAACGCGCTGCTGCTCTGCTCCGCGCTCCTCCGCCTGCCGTCACACACACACACACACACAGACAGACAGACACACACACACACACACACACACACACACACACACACACACACACACACGCACGCACGCACGCACGCACAGTACACTCGATCGGCAAGGCCCCCGCGTTACATAGCTTGGAACACACCATCCCGGTCTGGCAAAAAATTTTAAGGCACCGCACGCTACAAGCAAGTTTTTTTTTTTTTTTTTTTTTTTTTAAATGTTTTTTTTTTTTAAAGGAGGGAGGGGGGTATCTTTTTTGTACTGAATATAGCATAATACGAAAATCCTCACGAAAGATACCAAGTAGATGGCTTAGCCAACCTGTTCATAAAGCCGTCGCAGCACCCCAGACCAGCCACATATTAGCCGATCCCCGAGCGCCATACCGTACCTGCAACAAGAAAACAGATCAGTATTATGAAAGCGGAAAAAATAAAAAAATAGTAAGTAAACAGAGGCGTGCGGCAAGACAGTGAGTGTCCTCCACGGGCAGCGCACGGTACGGCGCACGGTAAAAATAGTTTCTTGTTTTTCAAGATCTTTCTTGGATCTTATGGAGAATACCAATGGACATCGAAGACAGATCTTGAAATACAAGAAACTATTTTTACCGTGCGGCAGCCCTGCAGCGCATGGCGACACACAATCACAATATTATTACTATCGCGATAATCTAGGAACAAATGCAGTCCGCAGCGGCAGCGAGCGGTCCCACACCACCCTAGCGCTGCCCCGCACAACTTATCTCCTGTGCTCGCCTCATCAAGAACAACAACTCGCTGCTGCAAGTATCGCACCCGCCAAAAACCGCAACACTATATGCAACGGATATATCGTTCCGGTCTGTCCTCCACAACTTCCTGGAGAAGCCGCGGGCGCGGCCGAGCCGCGGCAGACTACAAACAAGACGCCAATGTCGTATATGAATAGCTGCACATGCTACTTTCTCCCCGCAGGAGAGGAGGAAGACAAGAGAGGATATGCACCGCAATGCAACAGATGCAATGCAATGTCAAGACTACTTTCCTTTCGCTCGCGCGCGCGCGCGGCTGACCAGCAGCACTTGCCCGCCCAGCCGCTCCGCTCCCCGCCCCGTGATACATCCCCCTTCTCAAACACGGCCTTTCACACCACCAAGGCAGGTGGAGCGGCGCAGTATCCCCTTCAATAAATCTCTCGCAAAAAATTGGAAAAAAAAATAATGAAAAAAAAAGAAATAAATAAAAAAAAAAAAATGAAAAACAAACAAACAAGTAATCCAAATGCAGCTGCAGCAGATCCGCGAGCCCAGCATCGCTGCAGCCTGATTCATTCCGATGCAGTGGCCGCGAGATAAGCCCCACCGCACTCCGTCCCGCTGGGCTCAGCCAATTACGAGTGTAGCGGCGGGGCTGGGCGGGGCGGCGGGCCACGTCGGCGACCTTGCCTTATCCTGCTCAAACAAACACCACCGCCGCCGCCGCCGCGCCCTGGCGTGCTCCACCCTCCTGGGCGCGCGCAGGGCAGGGCAGGGCAGGGCCAGGTCACCGACAGAGCGCAATAAGCCCTTCGTGCAGAGCCCCACGTGCCGCTAGTAGTGCTTGCACTGGTCAGTTCTCCTCCCTCTTCCCTTTCACTTTTCCGAGTCGCTTCACGTCCCCTTCTCCGCGCGCCTTGCCGGCCATTATATCAGTTTAACAACTGGCCGGCCGGGCTGCCAGGCTCAGCTCGCCTCCTCGGCTTCCGTCGGCGCCCTGCAGAGCCCAGCGTAAGTGACCGGACCCCATCATCAGAGCACGCGGCAGAGCAAAAGGGCAACGGAGGAGGGTAAAAAAAAATACACGCGTCAAAGTAGCTCGCAATCATTTCATTACTGAGCCGCAAGTGACGAAATGTAACGTCCCGTCCGTCGTCCCGGTCAGGGCAGCCAACCCCCTCCACGAGTGTATTGCAGGCCGCAAAAGAGAGCAGCACTACCGGCAGCGGCGGCAGCGAGGCGAGGGGAGGGCGGCATGCCATTTGTTTCCGGGTGAAGTGGAGCACAGCAGATGGCTCCCCGGCACACATGCACGGCAATCGCGCGGCGCGTAAAGACGTGCAATGGTAGTGCGGTGCAAAGGCCCCGGCCCGCTCCGACTCCCGACACGCGCAATACACGCGCCGAGGGGTCACCACCCCGCCCCACACCACACCCTCGGCCAGCCAGGCCAGCAGGGGAGGCAGACGGTAACGCAGCGGCGTAGCGCGGCCGAGGATCCATAAAGCAGGGAGGTTCTCCAGCAACAGTGGACTGCTTGGATAGCTCCAGGCGATGGCTCAATCATCAGGGAGCGTTTTAGAGAGACCGTTGCACCAGGGATGGAGGAATAAATAAACCACCTTCAAAATAAACTATTTACAAAAATATTACAAAACACAATTAAAAATCCCGTAACATATTACGGAAGTGCTACGGGACGCGCCGTGATTTTTTTACGGCCGCCCGTATTTCTGAAATACGGGAGAAATCCGAAGTGGAAAGTTACGGGCATTTCCGTGCCTATACTTAAAGGAAAGGGGTCAAAGGTGCTCCGGGGGTCCTTAAACACAAAATAAGGGATTTTGGTGTACGGGAAGGTCCGTATTTTTCTGGTACGGTCATCCCGTAAATTTAAAAACGGTTAAGAACCGGCTAGCAAATTTCCGGGCCATCCCGTCAAAATTCCCGTTGTAATTTTCGACAGTGAGAAAGATTCAAAATGGTTTTTTTTTCTGCTTTGAATTGAACTGACCTGAGTTTTTCGTCCATTTTTCCAATATTTAATTAAGTTTCCCCTCCTGCAGCCCCGGCGCATGCAGAGGAGCCAGAGATCGGTTTACCATGGCGCACTGCAGCCCCGTCCCCTCCCGCTCGGCTTCCTGATAATTGTGCTGCAAAACGAGCTGCGCGGCGGCGGCCGTAGTAGAAAGCCGCGGGCAGAAACTTAACGCCCTCTGCTTCGTGACAAGAGCAGCCCGCGCCCCGAAGAGGGACGCCGGGGCGGGGGGGCTCCCAACTCCCCACCTCCAGCCTAAAAGCGAATCCGTCTCCCAAGCGGTCGAACCGTGGGGTCAAGCCAGGCCCGTCACAGGTCAGGCCACGAGAGGCAATGAAACCCGTCAACGACAAGCGGACAAAAAAATAAAATAAAAATAAATAAAAAATATATAACTTTCCCTGTCAATCTTGACGGCGCGGCGCCGGCGGAATGCGTGCGGTCGCATCGCGACGAGACGAGACGAGGCGAGGCGAGGGCTGAGAATGGACCGCCTCGAAAATCATCAGAGTCGAGGGGACAGGCGGGCCGCGGATGGGACGGGAAGGCTTCGCTATCTCTACTCGGCGACCACAGCGCGGTTACATACAGCTGACAGAAACCCTCCAGGTCCCGCCCCGCCCCGCCCCGTCCCGCCGGGCGCACCACACCCCGAGGCGGCAAACGTCGTAATGAAGTGAGCCGAGCCGTGCCGTGCGGTCATATTTCACGGCTTATTTTCGCACCTTTCACCGGCAGGCGGCGGCGCGGCGCCTCGCCCGTGCCGCCGGTCCTGCCCGGCCCCTACTCCGGCCTAGACCAAGGCTTCTCTGCTTGTCGGGTCCGGCCTGCAAGCCAGCGCCACTTTGCATAGCCCTGACCACGCCACGCCACGCCCGACCGCGGTCACGATCGAACACGGCCCGGCCCGGCCCAGGCCTCGCCGCTGACCAATGCTCCGTGATGACGAGTCCTTGCCGCGTCTCCACAAACACACCGCAGCGCGGGCCGCAACGTGGCGGGGTGAGGCGCGGGGCCGGGCGGGGCGTGACATGGACCGACACGACGGGACCAACATCACCACCACCAACTGTCTCGCCCCGCCCCGCCCCGCCCCGCTCGCGACCAGGCCGTGGCCGCCACCGCGCCCGTGCCGGCGGGGGGGTCCCACAGCCATGCACAGAAGCACAGCCCCCGTGGTGCCGTCTGACCGCGACTACCGCCTGGAGAAAGGGGGATGACATATCGGCCGCACACACCTATACGGCACACACATTGCCGACAGCAAAGATTGGCTTCCGGCCGCAAGAGACCCCGGAGCCGGAGCCTCGCCCTGAGCACCAACCGGAGGCGCGCCCGGAGCCGGTAGCCGTTCCTCGCCTCCCCTTCTCTCCACGTTGGAGGCCGAGGGGGAAGGGGGGGGGGGGGAATCACTCATACAAATGTGTACAATGAATTTTTAACTTTTGATTTTGTTTGATTTTTTAAAATTTTTTTAAATTTTTTTCTTTAGATTTTTTTTAAAGAAAATATGTCTGTTTTTTGTTGTTTTTTTTCTGTAAATTTTGATCTTTTACCCCAAATTTTTAATTTTTCCTACTTCATTTCGGTTTATTGTTAATTTTTTATGAATTGGTCGGATTTTTCTTTATTCTTTTCTCTTGATTTTTTTTATTGCTAAGTGATTTTTTGGGGGCCGTACAATGATTTTTCGAAGTGACTATCCCATGGACTACCCCCTCGTCGGAGGCGAGGGGGCCACCACTTCGATTTAGGATGTACACAGATTACGTGATAACAGAGATTACCAGAGATTACACATGAATGTTGTGGGATTACACATGAATTTCTAGGGCTAAACTCAATAAAGAACAACTAGGCGAAATTTAGTACTAATTCTTCAAAATTTGATTAATTATTGCACGGATTCCACAGGGATTACACTTAATACTGTGCACAGGATTACGGGAGAGGTGCCTCCCTCGGTCAGAAGTCACCCGCACGAAAAGCACTCGACCCTCCGCAGTGCAAAACCCGCTCCAGCGGCTCCAGCTCCGGATCCTCCAGTCTGACCAGTAGATCCAGATCCAGACGCTCTCCAAGTGCGCCAGACTAGCCAGGCCGCGCCTCTGAAGTGGTGCAATGGATGACAGGGTGGGCGGGGCGCTGCCACTCCCTCGCACCCTTTCCTTTCACCCGGAGCGGCGCGGCGCGGAGCAGCTCTCTTGGAGCTCACGGCCGCCCCGCCGGGCACGCGGTTTAAGGTCCGCCTGAGAGGGGGAGCGGCGTAACTCCAGCCGACTGATTCCGAAGATCGCTCTCATCTCACCGTCCCTGTTGCACCTACAGTGTTGCCCCATGCTGGCCATGGTAGTGCTCCACGAGTGCGACGAGGACAGAGGTATGAAAGCGATCTTCGCAATCGCTCGGCAGGTTGCCTACATACATACAGGGCTTCGTCGAGCTTTTTGCCTACTTTCCAGCAGGCGGCTATAGTGATGAGAGGGGGGGGGGGGCGACTGCCACCCCTTAAATCACGCCCTGCTGCGGCTCCGGCAGCCCCGTGTCCAAGTGCCCAGCCCTGTGACCCGGGCTGCACAGCGCACCCCTGCTGCTGCGGCCGGCGGCGGCTAGGTTACGATGAGCCGCATGACTTGACAAACGGCGCCGTGACACCCGAGCAGCGCGCCGAGCCTTCCGGGCTTTTACCGGACTGTTTCCGTAAATGTTGTCCTCGTCGTGCTGCGGGAGGGGCTCCACGAGGGGCTCCCGGTGGGGGAAGAGGGGGGGGGGGGGGCTCTGAGCGGACGCCGCCCCCCGCCGCGCGCCCGCTGCCCGCAGCCTGTCGACTCCACAACGGCACCGGTCGAGCAGTTTAGAGCATCGCGGGTGGGAAACAAATGAAGTGAGCGGGGCGCTGGGCCGAGGCGGGCCGGGCGGGCCGGGCCACGTGCGGCGCGGCGGGTCCAGAGCTCATTTCCGCGAGGCACGCGCGCTCACCCTTCTTTTCATTATGTCAGCAAATCGTAGTAGCAAACGAACTTGAAAGCTCGCGGTCCTCCTCGGCATTCCTTTGGCTCTCCCCTTCGCCGCTCGACATCTGCGCTAGCTCTCAAAAGAAAGTCCCGTTTTACTTTCCAGCCGCCGCGCGCGCGCGCCACGTGACACAAGACAACACGACACACTTTATGACCGCCGCGGACAACACTCGAGCTCGTCGTAAAACACAGACACACACACGTCACACACTCAAACGCGACATAGGTAGAGGTATCCGTCCGAGGCGATCAAAAGCAGGCCCAGCCCAGGCCAGGCGTGTGGGACGGTGGGACGCGCTGTGCCCCGCTCCGCACGGGTTCCGTTCGCGGCCCGGCGCCACGCCCCGCGCGCGCAGCTCGTGGGACACTTCCATTAAAGTGCCAACTTGAGGTCTTCACACACACAAGCATCCACAACGCGCGCGCCACGACACCACGGCCGCCCCGCCCCCCAGGAAGCACCGTGGTTATCATTATATTACCAGTCATGCGGCGGCAGCAGCCACGCTCGCCAATCTACTTTTCATTGCTAATTACTCAAGAAAATAATTCGGAATACGTATTTTCTGATCAGCGCAACGCTTAGAGGGAGTCAAAAGAAAAAAAAATATTAAAAATAATAATAACAAAAAAAACAATATTTCTCAATTGGAAACATGTTTCAAATAAGGAAACGAAGTGGTCTGCTCCGCGCAAAACAAACATTGGTCGTGACACTTCAAAAATATCATAAAAATACCAGGGCAGGTCACGTTTGTTTCTTCACTGTAAACACAAGCGTCGAATTTCGACGCCTGGTAGGTTCGTTTTTGTTCACAAGCTGATTTTTAAACATCATTTTTCATAGGAATTCGATTGATCTGAATTTTGACCTTGGAGAACCTGTACCCTATGGGCACCCCTCAAACCGAAAACGTCGACTACCCTTCGTTTGCTTGTGTTTTTAAAGGAGATGGTGAACAAAATCGAACCCTTCAAGCGTCGAAAAACGACGCTCGTGATTACAGTGTTATAGTGCGCGGAAACAGTAGCCATCGGAGAGGTACCTCTTGAGCTGCGGGTCATAACGCCATGCGGGGGCCCCGCCGCGGGGGAGGAGCGCGGCAGAATCACACGACTATGAGAGAGAGAGAATCCTTTCCTCTCTGCACTCGGCTTGCGCAACGAGGCTGTTCCGAGCTGGGCGCGTCCTGCGCCGCGCAGGGCCAGGTCGGGCCGGCCCGGGCATCGTGGGACCACACGAGCTCAAGTGGGGCAGGCGGCAGGCCAGGGCGCGCGGCCAGGGCACGGGGAGGAGGACGCCTTACCCCACGCACGTGCGGCCCGAGCCTGCTGGGCGCGCACGAGGCAGCCGCCGCACGCCGCACGACAGCGCCGGCGGGAGAGAAGGCCGCCGCCCGAGGGGTACCTCACTCATTAAATGGGCGTACAACGATTGGCGGGCTGTATTGTGATTGGAAGAAAAAATTGACAAAACTAGAAAGAGAGCACACACGGTAAAAACAATGTCTGATTTTTTGAGGAAAAGGGGAAAACTTTGAGGACCTTTGGACACTTTGAGGAAAACGCCTTAGATTTTGAGGAAGGCTCCTCAAAAAATATGGGAAATCTCCACAAATTTTGAGGAGACTTCCTCAAAATCTAAGACGTTTTCCTCCAAGTATCCAAGGCCCTGAAAGTTTTCCCTTTTTCCTAAAAAAATAAGACATCGTTCTCACAGTGCAATTTTGGCACCAATTCGATAGTTTGCATTTTAAGGTGCTCAAACTAGATTTTTGTCGAAAAATTATGTGGCTGGATAGTGATTGGAAAGTGACTGTAACGCAGGGTGTACACTGATCGGAGAAGGTGAGGTAACCCTCGAGGCCGCCCCTGGCCTGGGGCCTAGTCTATAGAATAAAGAAAACTGCACCCGGAGGGAAAAATAGTACGAGATTCGTCGCCTCAGGTTTCCAATGAATGGGGAGGCTACCAAACACCACACATAGACCGGCCGGTAGGCCAAGTCAACCTACACCACTGGCCTTCCTCGACCACCGCGCAACGGCCGCCGAGCGCCGCTGCCAGGCCGTCAGGTGCCGCCAGGATATCGGCTGCAAGGTCGGGGCGGGGCGGGTTGCGGTGGGCTGTCTGTGGAAGGCGCGGTTTTATCGAGGGGGCTACCACTACCGACCGTAATCCTATGAGCAGTTGTAAGTGTGATCCCTGCGTAATCCGTGTAATACGTAACCAAATTTTGAAGAATTGTCACAAAATTCCACCTAATTGTGATTTTCGAATGGTTTTGCCCCCAAAATTAATATGTAACCCCGCAGACGTAGTCCTGTGTACATCCTAAATCAAAGTGGTGGCCCCTTCGATCGGGTTTTATGGGAGGGGGAAGGGAGGAGGGCGAAGAAGCGATCGCCCACAGTTTTAGGTCCGGTTTTAGGTGTTTCCCCAAGGTTAATTGATCAGCCAGTTTGAGGGATTTTAGTGTTTTCTATTTGTTTCTTTTGCTGTTGCTTAACCTCCACACTCAACCCTAGATCTCTTATCACCCCCCGGAAGGCCATCTGCTACTACCAGGCTCCTAGGCAATTTGAGGTAAAACACTCTGTATGTAGGCAACCCAAAGCACATCGCCCCTCCCGTCATCCTGGGCTAGGGCGGGGCGCAGCTCCCGTGGGCTCGCACGCGACGGTGGGCAAGTATGTTATGCGACCGGTGGCCCGCTCCGCCCCGCCCGAGAGCGCCGCAGCTGCCACTCATTCATTCATTAATTCATTCATTCTCTCCACCCGCTGTCTGGCCCCGCCCCGCCCCGCCCGATAACGCTGGGAGCAAACCCCCCAAAACTTCGAGGAAAACCCCCCTCACTGAAGTCAGGGCGTTTAAAGAGGAAACAAAAACAAAAGGGAGTAGAAAGAAATCACTCTCACACACATCATGCACACCTTTCACCTGCCGCTTACAGCAGCGCAAGACCCCCCCCCCCTCCCACCTCACGAGCATTACGCTGAGCAAATAGCCTGCTCAGCCCGACCAGACACGGTCGTTAAATCAGCCCCGGCCGACCCGGCCCCGCGCCCGCCACTGCACCGGCAGCCCAGCAGCAGCAACAACAGGGACCGTCGAACACGTGGCAGGACGGGTGAGACAGCCCCGCCCCGCCCCGCCCCGCCGTGCAGTGGCGGTGCCATCCGCAGCACTCGCCTCTAGTTCCAGTTGGGCCCGTGCCACCCCCTCCTCCCCTCCCTCCCCGGCTGCTCAAGCCGTCTGATTCCGAAGATCGCGCGCTCTCGTCCCTCCGCCCTTGTCGCACTCACGGGGCCCAGCCCAAGGCTCGAACTTTTGGGGATTCCGACTGACTGAGAGCGACTGCCGGCAGTCGCGCACCGACCGCACCGACTGCCGGAGAGTAGGAGTGAGACAGCACTATGCGCTGCCGAGCACGCGCGGATCGCTTCGGGCCACTCGCCGAAGCGATCTTCGGTTTCATTGTCGGGCCAGTGGCGGCCGGTGTAGCATGACGGAATGACCTATGACCTAGGTCATTATGGCACGTGCCAGCCTCGGCAGTCGGTCGCTGAGCGACTGACTGCCGACCCCGATCAGTCGGTCTCGTTTGGGAGCGACTGCTACGGCAGTCGGTTTCAGTCAGTCGGAACCCCTAAAAGTTCGAGCCTTGGCCCAGCCATCCCAAACATAGGGCACCGCCCTTGGAGCGACAAGGACGGGGATATAATACGAGAGCGATTTCCGGAATCAGACGGCAGGTAGGGCTCTGCGGCGCAGGGAAGCCTCCGATTTGCAGCACACCACGCGGCCAAACCCCGAGCGAGGACAGAGGACACGGAGGAGAAACACTGCCAGAAATTTCCACGGTAATTAGTACGGTTTTTCCCCGTTAATTTTTTACCAGGTCCGGATCCGGACCGTTTTTATTGGGTACGGTCCCTCCGTACCACTTATGACCGTATATTTTACATGGGCCTTTATTTCAACTTTTTTCGAAGTTTTATGAAACTAAAACTACGGAATTGGTCACGGAAACACCGTATTTTTCAGATACGGTCGTCCCCCGTCACCAAACAAACCGGGTTTTATCGTAGTATCATGGGGATGGGGGTACGGAATTTTTAACAGCACCCAGAAAATGGCATTCTAGCTTTAAGTATGTAAACATTCTAATATTGGAAGCTCTAAAGTACATACTAGTAATTAGTAAGCAAACATACTTTTCCAGAAACCCTAACTGACATTCTAAATGTTACTATACTATCGCAACATTCTAATCTTACATACTAATTTTTAGAATGTATACCTTTAGATTTTGTCCCCACTATATAAGGATTACAGCGAGTTTTTCTTCCAAGGAGTTTGCCGTAAACACGAGAATTTAGAAAATCTTAAATATGACAATATTTTTAGAAATTTGGTTTGCAAACCTTCTATTTGTAGAATACGGACGAATACGCCCCAGGAACGCCCGAGCGCTTGGTTATTGAATAAGATGGGCGGTCCGGAGCAGTCCTCAGTGATCTAGTGGTCAGCGTAAGAGAACCGTAAGCCATAGGTTGCAAGTTCGAATCTCGCCCGGGTCTCTTTTTCCTTCCTAGTTAACCCTTTATGGTCGGATTCTAAACGCATCGTAGAAAAAATTATTTTTTGTGTTTTTCTTATAGTTTGGAGTCCCCTGAATCCACTAATTTTTGAAATTTTCCTGTAGCTCAAATAGTTTAGGAGATATAGCCTGTTGCTTCAGAGCAACAAAACCCATAAAGGAAACGTACTGCGACATCACTTCCCCCCTATGGTCGTTTGTTGCTCCTGAGCAACAAATTTCTCCAGCGCTTTTCGCGACTAAATTGACCTCAATAATGGCGAAGCTCACGACAGCGAGAGTCACTTGGTGCCAGGGCATGCCCCTGAACCTGCCAAACTTGGCTCCGCACTCGCGCTTCGCCTACAAGCAGTGCCAAAACACCTACCCGGCGCTGTTGCTCCTGAGCAACAAACCCATAGGGGGGTTTGCAAGGAAGTTGCCAAAAATGATTGCCTCCAGTTTATACGTGCAAGGCGAGGGTACCACTGTAGTGTACGTCAATATCCACATTCACCCGCCTTTTACCAACCTTCCATTCACCTTTCACCAGATACCTTTCACTCGCCTTTCACCAGCCGTAGTCAGACCGGGATAGAACTTTTGTGGCCTCGGTGGCCCTAGAGTGTTACGCATAGTGTTCCTGGAGAGTCCCAGGACTAAGGCGGCATCAAGATACCTTTCACCAGATACCTTTCACCAGGTACCTTTCACTCGCCTTTCACTAGCCGTAGTCAGGCCGGGATGGAACTTTTGTGGCCTCGGTGACCCTAGCGTGTTACGCATAGTGTTCCTGGTGAGTCCCAGGACTCAGGCGGCATCAAGATACCTTTCACCAGATACCTTTCACTCGCCTTTCACCAGCCGTAGTCATGCCGGAATGGAACTTTTGTGGCCTCGGTGGCCCTAGAGTGTTACGCATAGTGTTCCTGGAGAGTCCCAGGACTAAGGCGGCATCAAGATACCTTTCACCAGATACCTTTCACCAGGTACCTTTCACTCGCCTTTCACCAGCCGTAGTCAGGCCTTTCACCAGATACACGCTAGGGTCACCGAGGCCATAAAAGTTCTATCCCGGCCTGACTACGGCTGGTGAAAGGCAAGTGAAAGGTACCTGGTGAAAGGTATCTGGTGAAAGGTATCTTGATGCCGCCTTAGTCCTGGGACTCTCCAGGAACACTATGCGTAACACTCTAGGGCCACCGAGGCCACAAAAGTTCCATTCCGGCATGACTACGGCTGGTGAAAGGCGAGTGAAAGGTATCTGGTGAAAGGTGAATGGAAGGTTGGTAAAAGGCGGGTGAATGTGGATATTGACGTACACTACAGTGGTACCCTCGCCTTGCACGTATAAACTGGAGGCAATCATTTTTGGCAACTTCCTTGCAAACCCCCCTATGGGTTTGTTGCTCAGGAGCAACAGCGCCGGGTAGGTGTTTTGGCACTGCTTGTAGGCGAAGCGCGAGTGCGGAGCCAAGTTTGGCAGGTTCAGGGGCATGCCCTGGCACCAAGTGACTCTCGCTGTCGTGAGCTTCGCCATTATTGAGGTCAATTTAGTCGCGAAAAGCGCTGGAGAAATTTGTTGCTCAGGAGCAACAAACGACCATAGGGGGGAAGTGATGTCGCAGTACGTTTCCTTTATGGGTTTTGTTGCTTACGGGCAACAGTGGTTTATACTGAAATTCCCCGAACGTGTTTCGTCGGGCAAAAGTTGTTATGCGCGGATCTGAATCTCCTATGGGTACCTTTTTTCAGAATAATTTTTTTTTCGCTGCGGTGAATTGGGTTTGACTTCTGGAGGCTGCCAAAAAGGGTGATTTTCACGTCGGGTAGGAGCTCATGTTGGTCAGCCTGTAGATTGAACCGAAGTGCTCCCGCCGACTTGCCCCAGTATTAGAATCATAGTTGACATCTCTAGCTTTCATTTAATGTAAGTATGGGGCAAATCGGTTGAAAATCACGTTGTCCAGAGCTTTCAGAAGTTCTGTTGCTCAGGAGCAACAAAACCATAAAGGGTTAAAGGGGACTACCCACTAAAGAATAGTATGTTACATACTAAACAAACATACTAAACCGTAGTATGTGCGTGGATTAGGATGTTACATTCTAAAGAATAGTATGACATTCTTGGTTCGTATTATAGTAAGCAAACCACCTAAACATTAGAATATTATTCTGAAAACAAGAATGGCGTTTTCTGGGTGAGTGAATACCCCCGCGTGCGCCGCCGTGCGGCAGCTCCGCCACGACACGCCTCTGCCATTCCCGAAGGCAGACCGCCTTTCGCTCATCTGATCGGATTGGCAAGACGTCGTCGCCAGCAGGAGGCGGCCACAGCAGGGCGGGCAGCAGCAGCAGGGGAATTAGATCGCGGCCTGCTGGCCTGCGGGGCTGGGCTGGGCTGGGCTGCTGGCGACGACCAGGCAGCAGAAAGTAGCAGCAGCAGGCCGGGCTAACAGCCAGCCGGGCAGGGCAGGCGGCCAAGCAAAGAGCAGCCAGCCAGCCATACCTACCTACTACTACTGCCATAGACCACTTTTGCGCACATTTTCACACTAACGAGATTCCCTATCCTTTCCCGCTCGATATCACGGCACGGCGAGTTCCTATCAGGGGGCGGTTGTAAGTCCGGTTGACGGGAGGGGCGATGTGCTGTGGGTCGCCTACACTGATAAACCAAGTGTTCAACCCTTCAACACTTTTAAGTGTCCGAATACCGTTTAAACAAATTAAAGAGTTCAACAGAGTTGTTGTGCACTTACAAGTGTTCAACTCGGAGGTTGTGCACTTGTAAGTGTTCAACTCCCCAGTTGCACACTTCCCTAATACAGTGCGTCCAAGCTAAGGAAGTGTGTAACGGGGGAGTTGAACACTTAAGTGCACAACTTCTGAGTCGAAAACTTTTAAGTGTACAACAACTCTGTTGAACACATTTATACGTTTAAATGGTATTTGAACACTTTATAGTGTTGAAGGGTTGAACACTTGGATTATCAGTGTACATACACGGGTTTTGCACCTCATATTACCTACCTCTCAGGCAGCCCTTCGGGACGCGACGGAATGGGGGGGTGGGGGCTGGGGGCATCGCACCTACTACCCCACCCCCCGCCTCCCCTAAACCCACCACTGCTTCCTATAGGCGTTAATGCCGAGGGGTACCTCACTCTTTAAATGGGTGTACACTGATTGGAGGGATGTATAGTGATTGAAAGGAAAATTTGACAAAAAATTAAAGAAATCATTTTTTTTTTTTTTTTTTTTTTTTTTTTTGGTGCACCAAATCAATATTTTCCAATTTTATCGTGCTTAAAATTGATTTTTGTCGAAAAATTAGGTGACTGGAGAGTGATTGGAAAATGACTGGAGCTCAGGGTGCGCACTGATTGGAGAAGGTGAGGGATTACCCCTCGGTTAATGCTCATTCTCCTTCGATTCGATAAACGTCCGTCCTCCGTCCAGAGACAGCCGACGGGCCTGGCCAGCGCCGCGGCGGCCACCGACCGCCTCACTGGGCCTTCTCCTACGCAAGCACGTCGCTTAGGGGCGTAACATTACCGCGGCCGCACGCCTCCGGTTCCCACGCGGCCGGACCGCTTGCCTCCGACGCACCAGACCCGACCCCCCCTCCCCCCCCTCCCTCTCTCCCGGATCCCTCCGCTGCTTCCCGATAAGCACGGGGGGAAGGGAAGCCGCGACGGGGTGGATTCACGACTCGCGGGACCACGATCTTCATTAACGCACGCCAGCCGGAGGAGTGACGTCACCGACCAGACCAGGAGGTCCACCCGAGCCGGGTCACGATGCTCTCATCCTGACGAGCCGAGCCGGTGGTCGGCTGGGCGAAGCGGGAGGGTATCTGGACATGAGCGGCATAAATGTTGTAGGAGGAAGAAGAGACGGCGCCCTACGCGCCCGGGCCTGACCCGCGACCAGCGCGAAGCGCGAGCAAAAGGTCAGCCGCGATACTGAAGGGGCGGCTGGCCCCGGCCTCGGCCTCGGCCCATAGGCCGTTCGAACCCTTTCAGCGCGGCAAAATAGCGATATCGACGGGCAAAACTAGCCGACACTAAATCGTTAAACTCGCGACATTTACGCGCCAGGGCAGGCCAGACTATCAACCTCGACGTTTCAGTTGGCCCGCGGCGGCGCCGGCCTGGCAGCCCAGCCAGGGTAAATCAGTCCCCACCGACCGCGGCACCGCGGCGGCGGCCGTAAAAACAAAAACCCTACTGGCCTCCCGTTCAAATCCCCTCGCAGAGCCGCAATCCAAACAAATGAAAAACGACACTGATTACAGGTACAGCGCGAGTCCGCAGCCGCGATGGGCCAGCGCGGCGGGGCGGGAGGGGGGTCATTGCGATGCGCAACGCGCGTCCGAGTGTCCAACTACCACGACCACCACGTCACCTCCTGGTTGGTTGGTCATTCCAATTGGAGAGCGCGATAAGCCAGAGGAGGGTGATCGCAGGCTCGCGAGCCGGGCCCGGTCCAGTCCAGTCCGGCCGGCGGCCACCCCACTCCTCGTCGGGGCAGGGCCGGGGCCGGGCAGCCCCCACCAGTGGCGGGGCGGGGCGGGGCGGGGCGCGGCGGGGCGCGGCGGGGCGCACCGTAGCATGGCGCCGCCAGCCCCCCAGTGCGAGGCGGGCGGCTGCAGCGAGCGCAACAGACCTGCTACACAGTGTGCACGCGCGCGAGGGACCCCGGCACTGTGTCTGCGCGCGAGTGTGTGTGTGTGTGTCTCTCTCTCTTTGTGTCTGTGTTTGTTCAGTTTGTGTCTGTTGTGGTTGTTAGTTTGTGTTTTGTGCGACTCGAAAGTCGGCGAGTGCTGCCGACTGAAGGATCCACGGTAACCATGTCGTCGGCCGCCAACAACACCCCCTGGGAGAGCCCCTGGATGAGTCTGCTGCTCGCCCTCTGCATCGGTAAGACCAACGACGGACCCCCGCAGGGTTCAGCGACACACCATGGAAAATCCGAGGGGTTACTCATGTGAACATCAGGCAGAACTCATCTGTAGTCCGCGATTTTAAGAGAAAATGTTTCAATTCTAGTCATGTTTGGCAGAATTTTTTTTTTTTCAATTTTGACCTACCGGCGAAAAAGCTCTTTTGTAAAAAATGAAGATTCCTCAAAATTCAAGATGTACTCCTATACTTACGAACTCACGAGTACACTCTGGCCATAAGTGGCTCACACATCGTAAAAATCACACACCAACAAACAGCCGTATAGAGCGGTCCGTATCACGCCCACGCCCACCTACATGTGCTGCATGCCCTGGCCATCCCTCTGCACAGCTGAGTAGATGTTGCCTAATAGGCAGGCCGACCGTTCTACACCACACAGCCGAGTTGAGCAAGTTTTGTCAATTATTCTGGCCACTCTGCTTTCCAGTGCCCGTGTTCTCGAGCTACCCCTGCGTCAAAGTCTCCAACCTACAGGCATGCGTGCTACTAAAAAAAAATCGAAAGCGACACCGTCATCCCATACCGCGCGATTCTGAAGTAAACCACCACTGAATCACATTCAAGGTCGTCCGACAATGCGTGCCTCGGCGCGCGCGTGCGTGCGTTCATCCCAGAGTGCATTCATTCGTTGCTATGTAGTTACTTTTGTATTTTTTTCTTTTTTATTGCCATTCGCATCCTTCGCGAGCGCCTGGCGCTGCACGGCGGGGCAGGGCGGGGCAGGGCGGGGCCTAACGGAACCAGCCCGCCGGTTGTAATCACTCCATCAGAGCGTTATAAAAGCTGCGGCCAGCGGCAGCGCCGTGCCGTGCACAGCCCAGCCGAGCCGAGCAAGGCCACCCCACATCCGCGATCGCGTCGCCGAGTCTCTCTATCCTGCTGTTTCCTGCGCGGTGTCTCCCGCCCCGCCGTCCCTCCCTCGCGCCTCGCGTGCGTCGCACACTGGCGGCCGCGACGCCGCGCCGCCCTCGCGAGCCTCCAGCGGCGAGAGAGTTTTCACCGCGGGCTGGGCCGCGGGGTGTCCTGCAGCGCGCCCTCCGGCGAACCGATTCCGAAGATCGCTCTCGTGCCTCTCCGTCCTTGTCGCACTTATAGCGGAGCCCTATGTGGGGGATGGCAGGGCCCCCGTGAGTACGACTAGGACGGAGACGCGAGAGCAATTTTCGGAATCAGACGCGACTGCTACGCCCTGCGGCGCCCCGCAGGCCCAGGAGGCCAGGCCGCCATGCCATCAACACGGCAAAAACAATGTCTGATTTTTTGAGGGAAAAGGGAAACTTGTGAGGAGCTGCCGTACTTTGAGGAACAGTCTCAAGATTTAGAGGAAGTCTCCTCAAAAATTTTTTTTTAAAAAAAATTCTCATTTTTTGAGACTTCCTCAAAATCTACGAAACTTTCCTTAAAATACGGGTGCTCCTCAAAATTTTCCTATTTTTCTCAAAAAAATCAGACATCGTTTTTACCGTGAAAACTCTGTTCGATATAATTCGAGCCGGCCACCGGGCGGCGCGGTCCTCGCAGGAAGGTCCCGGCCCGGCGGCGTGGGAGTCCAACGGCCCACCCGCGATAGCGGCCAGTGGGAAAGGACACAGCGGCTGGGCCGCTGCTCCCCTTCAGGACGACGGGATCCCTTGGCAGGGCGACCTTCCACGGTCCTACGCGGTCCTGCAGGACCCTCGCCTCGGGAAGTGCAGGGCCGAGCAGAGCAGCACAGAGGACCTTCGGGCCGCTCACCGCGCCGGGCCCGGCCGCTCACTCCAGAACAGCGGCGCGGAGAATCGGCCACCAGGCCAGCCAGCCAGCAGCCAGCCGGCCGGCCGGCCGACATTCTTTCCACACATTTTCATCGCTCGCGCGAGCAGCAAGCCTCGCGACGGCCTTCTTCACGGGCGTGGCGAGGCGTGCTTCCTCAGCGAACGAGTAGAAAAAACGCATATAATTACGTCTCGCCCCCCCCCCCCTCCTCTGCTCCATACGCGGCTGCCGTCAGATCGCCACACATTGCTAGTCTGTGTGATTGTCATCTCGGCACGCGCACCAGCCACACCCCATTGCCAAACCGTTCCCACTGGAGGATATCCGATCGGCGGGGCCGAGCCGAGCCGCTGCTCGAGCGCGCAGACCACAGTGGTCAGTTCGGATCCCGGATCTCTAGGTTGCATTATTATTGGGCGGGTTTTGTTTTGGTCCAGGCGGGGCGGGCGGCACGGCGCCAGGTGAGCGAGTGTAACGTGTGTAATCGCGGCCTGCCTGGCCCGGCCGAGCGGCGCCCTGAGCGACGGCCATACACACAAAAAACATTTTCGCGTTCGAGCCAAAACATTTAAACAGGTGAACTCATTTTTTAGCTGTATAGGAGCAGCTAGTTATTTTTAAGCTACGACACTGTGAGAAAAAACTACAATTTAACTACAATTTTTTACGGTTATTTCGGAGTACAATAAAATATTGTACTAAAATTGTACCCGGTAAAGGGTAAATTAGTTCTGAGCGGCAACGAAAACCGTAAACAGTTAACTCAAAACCGTTGTTTAGTTGTATGAGGTACGATGTTTCTCGCAATGGATGCTTATTTCCTACCTATCCTAATATTTATTATTTCCGCGGCTTTAAGTGTTTAGCCGTAAAGCTAATTTTTGTAATCTCATTTTAGCTGGGTGATTTTGCGTGTACCGACCGGACCGGACCAGCGGCACCACTCGGAAAAGAAATAAAATATCTGAATAAAAATGATATTTTCGCGCCGCCAACGACCTGCCAACAGGTCCCGGGGACAGACCCGCCCCGCCCCGCCATGTCCGCCAGCGGAGCCTTTTCCTCCAGGCCCGACTCCAGGACCACATCACGGCGGCGGATCACCGCCCGGCAGATAGACGATACGGAGCGCGCACGATCCACGCGGCGCGGCTCAAAACAAAGACTTGGCGGATACTTTCATTTTATATCGGATCAGAAGCGCCGGGCCAGGCTGGGGGTGATTGGGATCGTCAGCAGGAAGGGGTTGCGTGTCCGAACGCCGCACTGTTACCTTACTGTGGGTTTCACTACCTGCAGCACCCTGAAGCTCCGCCGCCTACGACAAGAACTCATAACTCTAATGAACATAATATCAAAGGCTTTAAGAAGAGTGTTATGAACTTATAATGTGAAATGTAAAATTTATTTCTTTGCTTGCTGTTTTAAATTTAACTATTAATTCGCCATGTCACACCTCATCGTACCATTATGTACTGTCCCTTTACAAGAGTCTTGACTCATGGGACCTATGGCAAATAAATAAAATAAATAAATCGATCGTCCTTAATGCTGTACAGCACTCTATTCGCTACCCAGCTACTTATATTAGCCACACAGTATCTTGCATCTGGGCAGATATTTTTTTTTGCTTTAGATGCTTACTTGCCCTTGTTAAGTCAATTAGCACGAAACTGTTTTCGTTTTAAGCGTACGGGGAAAAATCAATCGTCAGCTACAGCGCTGCAGTGCAGGGTTCACTGTACCTAATGGTGAAAATCACGGAAAGCTTTTATTCGGGCAGGCAGCAGAGCCCTGAAACGGTCCGACCAAGTCCCAATTCTGATCCGACAACGTTCTGCCGCTCTGATCAGAGTCCGACCGACCGCGAAATTCGAATCGGGTTGTCGGATCGTCCGTGGACACGGCAAGCAAGACGCTGGTCGAGAGGTGAAGAGGCACTGCAAATTAGTTGGCGTCGAAAGACGCTGAATTTTTGGTGTTCATGAAAATCGCCAAATACTGGAGTCGTTCGACGCCAAATTTTGGCGTTTTGAGCCGAAAAAAGTCAATATTTGGCGTCGAACGATGCCAATATTTGGCGTTTTTCATGAACGCCAGAAATTTGGCGTCTTTCGACGCCATCCAGTTTACAGTGGGGGAGTGAGAGCGGGCGAGCTTCTGTGCCAGTCCGACTCGAGCCGGAGCGGGTGAACAGACTATTCTAGAGCGCTGAGATGGTGCAGGAGGGAGAGAGACAGGCGATGTCACGCTGCCTCACTCACTCTCGGATCGAGCGATGCGACCGTTGCATGCAGGGCTGCTGCTCTGGCAGGCGGCGCAGCGCATTTGCACTGGGTTGGAGCAGCGAGGCAGAGACTTTTGACGAGCCCCGCGCCGCGAGTGGAGGAGAGTAAACGGCGAGGGGAGGAGGGGGAGGGAGGGGGGGAGGAGGAGAGGGGAGGGAGGGGGGGAGAGAAGAGGAGTTGGGAGGGGAGGGACCTCACTTCCGTTCATTGTCATCTTCTCCGAACACCTCGCGACAGGGCAGCATGGGGACGTAGATGGAGAGAAGCACGCGAGTCATAGAAGGAGAAAGAGCATCAAGCGCAGCGGACACGGTCCGGTCTGCGCCTGGCCATGCACCCTGTCGTCTGATTCAGGATAGCGTTCAAGAGGGGCTGTCCTATACCTACCGCATAGCTGCGTCCTTGTTGCACTCATGGGGCAGGTATAGGAGAGCCCCTCTCGAACGCTCTCCTGAACCAGACGGCTGAGTCCGGCCCGGCCGGGTCCCACAGCAGGTGCCGCACTGGGGCCGGTCCCAACTCCTCTTATTGCTTTTCTCCGGCGGCGTCAACGGCCCGCCGACACCTTACCCCCCCCCCCCCCCTTTTTCACACACACACACACACACACACACACACACACACACACGAAAGCGCGCAGGGGAGAGAGAGGGGGGGGAGCAACCTATCAGCTAAATGACTCGCGGGGCACGCAAAATGAGCCGAGAGGTCCACCACTCCCAAAATAGGTGTACAACACTGCTAGAAATTTCCACGGTAATTAGTACGGATTTTCTCCGTTAATTTTTTACCAGGTCCGGACCGTTTTCAACGGGTACGGTCCGTGCGTACTACCTATGACCGTATATTTCACATGGGACTATATTTCAACTTTTTTCGAAGTTTCAAGAAACTGGAACCACGGAATTGATCACGGAAAACACCGTATTTTTCAGATACGGTCGTCCCTTCACGAAACAAAACGGGTTTTACCGTAGTATTTGGGGCATGGAGGTGCGGAATTTTTAACAGTGAACGAGTTGGCGAGTTGATGCATTTTCGCGAGTTGGGGTTGGGCGCGAGTTTTCGCGAGTTAAAATGCTATTTTTGCGCGAGTTGACGCGAGTTTTCGCGAGTTTAACGCGAGCTGGGCTCGGGCAAGTGTACAAAGAGTTGGCGAGTGAAGGACCCCTCGGACTGAGCTGAGCAGGGCCGCGGCCGCGCGCGGCTTTCCCGCATCGATATCAGTCATACAGCAGCTATGCCACTGCGCGGCGCGGCGGCGATTCATTTACTCGCGGCGGCGCAAGGTGCACTCGCGGGTGCCTGTCCCGTCCCGTGAGTATGCAGGGCAGGCAGGGGCTGCGACACGACACATTGCAGCGGTGCAGGACGCCGCGGCTCAACGCCCAGCGGCTCCAGCCAGCAAGTCCAGCCAGCCAGCCGCCCGGCTCCGCAGCAGTGAAAGTGACCGCAGCAGCCGGCTGACCACTCACGGAGGGGCAGGCTCGCTCAGGCGCGCACGGACCACGATGACGGACACACTCGTGGTGATGACCCGCGCTGCTGGAGGCTCCAGTATACACACGTCATCAGACGCGCCGCGCGCGGCACCGCGGGGACCCCGCCATATACCTTTCGCGAGCGCGGATAACGCGCCTGGAGAAAAGATCTAAAGGAGCTGGCGCGGCGTCTCGCGTCGGTCGACCCGACATCATAGCACGGAGACAAGGATTTTGTTAATATACACACTAAATGGAGAGGGACAATTTTGTCCCAAGAAATGTTGCGTTTTTGTGCACACCAATCCCTTTTGACCAATTTGTGTAATAATTTGGGACGATTTGTAATATTTTGGATGCAAATTGTCCCAATTTAGTGGGACAATTTGTCCCAAGAAAATGATGTGTACAAAAACGCAACATATTTTCTGGGACAAAATTGTCCTTTTTCATTTAGAGTGTAGCCTTAACATTTTTTTGTTCCGGCAATTAAAATTCTGTTGGCTGAGCAAAGCGTCTGTTACAAAAACAGTACTTCAAAAAAATTTCTTCATACTTCCAAAATTTCTGTTGTAGTAACAGATTCTTTGCTCAGCCAACAGATTTTTAGTTGCCGAAACAAACAAAAATATTGTTAAGGCGAAATTAACAAATTGTTTGTTGTGAGAAGAAAATCTTTTTCTCCGAGTCCAGGCACCGCAGCAAACACCCTCGCCGATATCAGACACGTCCCGTATAGTGGTCCCGAGAGTGTCGCATGGATGTCCCGTAGTGGAGGCGTTTGCCCCTCCTTGGCGCCCTGCCCTGCCCGGCCGCGCGGTGCCATCACTTGAATCCTCGAAACACTTGCATCACGAGCTGGAACGTGAGTGAGGTATGCGGAGCGCCACGCGGTTGCGGGAGGGAGGAGCCCGCCCCACCCCAGCGCAGCGCTACCACCTGTCAGCCACTTATGGCACTTATGACAAATTGATCAATTCCCCACCCCCCAACTCACTGGCTACCGTAAAAGCCTGCACTCTTTGCTACCTGTACCTACCTGCACTCGCCGCGCGGTGCAGCGGGTGTGCACATGAGATAAATTACTTCGACGAAAATAGAAGGGAGGGATTTAAATTTAATTTTTTTTTTTAAAAGCGTACGGCCGATAGGCTGACCGTTCACACACCGTTCGTCGGGCGGCGCGCGACACGCATAATTACACGGCGCATGAGAACTTTACGGCGCGCCGACTAAATGGACCGCGCACCTTTACTTTTCCCCTTCTCTCTCTCTTACTTCACTACCTCTTTCATCCAGCTGCAAACAAGCAGCATGCCTGCTCGTTTCTGGGGTAAGAAAAATAAAGTGTGTGTGAGCGAGAGAGAGAGAGAGAGAGAGAGAGAGAGAGAGAGAGAGAGAGAGAGAGAGAGAGAGAGAGAGAGAGAGCGAGCGAGAGCGAGAGAGAGAGAGATAATATATATTTAAAAGGGTCCGTGCATTTTTTATAGAGCGGGTGGCGCTCAGCTTGGCATGCGGCGGAGTGGCGTCAACGCGGCAATACACCGCAACGCAGCAACGCACTCTCGCACCTGATAGCGGCGCGCGCGAGCGGGAACACTCGCCCGGAGCGACCCGCGCGGGCAGCTCGCGACAGCGCGGGCAGGGGCGGGGCAGAGGCCGCGACCTCACACACCCGAAAAATTACCAACAGAAGTTGGGGCGCGCGCGCGTGAAACCACTAGGGATAATAAACCTTCAATCCTGACCGCAGTGCATCTCACTGTTTAACGCGCCGGTCCAGCCGGCCCGCAGACATATAGCACAGCCCGCCGCGTAATCGTAATCACAATAATAACGTAAGAGGGGTCGAGGTCGCCGTATGCAAAGAGCCCCGCCCCGCGCCGCGCAGCCCTCGCTCCAGTCCAGTAGTTAGCTACACGCACGCGCCCAGCCCAGCCGAGCCGAGGGCCGACCCGCCGCCACCGATTTTCTCTGCTCTTTTGAGTAACATACTCCAGGCGAGTCCAGGCCGGCAGGAGAGCAGGGGCCGTGTCTGACCACAACAATGGCATGCGAGTGGCTGGCGGGGCGGGGCAGGGCGGGGCAGGGCGGGGCAGGGCGGGGCAGGGCGGGGCAGGGCGGGGCAGGGCGGGGCAGAGCGGCTGTAAGCGGAGCCTGTCAGGGGCGGGGCAAGGAGGGGCGAGCTTGCGCCGTGTTCACACTCTCACACCCTCGCGGCCCTGAGGGTGAGGTGGATGAGCCACGCCCCCGCGCACCGCCGCAGCAGGGATGGAGAGCGGGAGGGAGGGAGGGAGGGAGGGAGGGAGGGAGGGAGGGAGGGAGGTAGAGATGAGCGAACAGGCCAGTTCGAATTTGAACAAACTCGAACAAAATTGGTCTAAAATTCTTCGAACGAACACGAACACGAACAACCATTTTTTTCTTCGAACGAACCGAACTGAACAAACTACTGTTCATATTCGAACGAACACGAACAATTAATATTTTTTTTACCTATTCTGTCTAAAATGTACAGCGGCCAAAAGCGTCGGCCAAAAGGGGGTTACTCGTGTGAATACCTCTTTAAAAGATATTTCCCGCAATGAGATAGCTTAGAACAGTCGGAATCGGCAGAGTTAAACATTTCATCGTCGAAACAGACCAGTCAGAGAGCGGCATTTTCCGCGCGCGCTTCTCACGGTCATTTTCGACAATTTAGAGAGGGATTGACCAGGTCGGTTTTGTTCGGCGACGAAAATTTGTTCGATCAGTCCACGAACATATCGGATCCGAACACCTTGCGTTCGTGTTCGAACGAACACGAACAGTTCGCTGTTCGTTCGAGTTTGTTCGACTGCGAACATGTTCGCTCATCTCTAGAGGGAGGGAGGGAGGGAGGGAGGGAGGGAGGGAGGGAGGGAGCGAGAGTAAGAGGGAGCGAGAGCGAGAGAGACAGAGAGAGAGAGAGAGAGAGAGAGAGAGAGAGAGAGAGAGAGAGAAAGAGAAAGAAAGGGATAGAGAGAGAGAGAGAGAGAGAGAGAGAGAGAGAGAGGGATAGAGCGAGAGGAGAGAGCGAGGCGAGCGAGAGAGAGCCAGAGCGAGAGACAGAGCGAGATAGAGCGGGAGCAAGAGAGAGCGGGAGCAAGAGAGAGAGAGGGAGAGAGAGAGAGAGAGAGAGAGAGCAAGAGGGGGAGAGCGAGACAAAGCACGATTATTCGGAGAGATAAAGCGCCGCTTGTACCCCAGTTCAGGTGGGGTCTCGTCCCAAACTGAACGGGAGCCTGGGCTCGGCCCTCCTAACGCTTACGTCACCGCGTCCAGCGCGTTATGCCCTACCCGGCACGGACTGGACCAGGCTGGCTGGGAACGGCTTGTATTTTCGGCTGCAGTGTTGCCCTGGGAGCCGGGCCCTTCGCCTCGTCAGCCAGCAGACTAATGGTGGTCACACACACACACACACACACACACACTGACATGCGAGTCTCCCCGGAGCGGAGCTGATCGCCTGGCGGGCTGCCTCGAGGCAGGACGTGCGGTGTGCGTTATGCCAACCACATCATCAGCCTGACCGACCCTTCGACAGTCCAGTCCGCCGGGCCGCCGGGCCCAGCCACGCGGTCAGCTGAGAGGGAAGGGGGAGAGGGAATACCAGAACAGCGCGCGCCGTGCCGCATCCGGTCCAACAGGACTCGCTACACGCTGCAAGCCAAATCACAATTTCTCCTTCTCACCCCCCCCCCCCCCCCCCCCCCCCTTTTTCCAATCTGCTCCTCCCTTCTTTCTGTCTCCATACAACTTTAGCAAACCTCTCCTCCCACCATATCGCGTGCACGGCCATACTGACTGCAGCGAAAGGTTACGTCGCCTCTCATGAGTCGAACTTATTGCATTAGAGCTCCAGCAGTCGAGTCCAGCAGCGGTACGGCGCGCACAGGACGGGTGTCTGGAGCCTGATCCACCGGCCCGGGGAGCAGCCTGCTGCAGCAGCGGAGTCCGGCAGACTGACGCTGCAGATACAACACTCTCGCAGACCGCACGCTAATGAAAAAGGCGAGGCAAGAGTGCGTGCGTGTGTGTACTTAAGCGTGAAGAAACAGTACAAATTACAATCACACCGCACTAAATTAAACATTCACTGAGAAAAATACCTTTGTCGATTTACGATATATTTTCTTAGTTAACAGTAACATTTTCTTTGTAAATTTACGACAAACAATTCTTGCTCGTAATTAAATTTGAAGTCGATCGTAGTGTGCCACTTTAAACTGCAAAACTTAAGTTCTGCAGTTATAGGTGCAGAACTTTTTTGTTCTACAGTTATAACTGCAGAACTCTTTAGTTCTCCACTTGGAACTGCAGAAATCTTAAGTTCTGCACTTTGCAACTGCAGAACTCCCTATCCAGTTTATAGTGCAGAACTAGAGAGTTTTGCACCTGCAAGTGCAGAACTAAAGAGTTCTGCACTTATAACTGCAGAACAAAAACGTTCTGCACTAATAACTGCACAACTTTAGTTTTGCAGTTTAAAGCGGCAAACAACTTCACACTTAAATTTGCAGAGTAGGTGGTGGTCGTAATTTAACTATTTGTAATTGTAATTTTACGAATACACCTTGTGAAAAATTTCCCCGTAAACCTACGATTATTTTTCAGTATTATTAGGTTTATTTTCGAACAATCTCTCCACCGTCCTCTGCACTGTTAAAAGTCTACGAAAAATTGCTTTTGTAACCTACAAAGAAAACTGAGCCATTGTAGCCTCCGAAGAGGTGCTTTCGTAACAACTAAGCAGTGCTTTGTAATTACGAAGAAATTTCGCATTATATTTCTATGGCTGCGTTTTCTTCCTAACACGAAGCAATGCTGCGTATAATTTTACTAGTGTGTGCTCTCCCTCTTTCTTTCTCGTCAATAATATGAAGCTGTGTCGTCCGGCGGCGGCGATCGTCAGAAAAAAAAAACGACGTTCCACGTCACCAGGAGGGGCAAACGGACAAAACAGCGACGAGACGATACTTCCTTCATTTCCTCCTCCTCCTCCTCCTCTCTCTTTCACAGAACGTCGTGCAGGGGCACAAGTAGTGGCGCGGGGCTGCGCTCGAAATTTAGGCGCCATTTCACTCGACTCGGAGGCGCGGACCCCGGAGGCCCGGAGGCACCACAGGGCACCCTAAGGTCAGCAGGCGAGGTGCGATAAACTGCGGCAGTCGGACCGGCCCAGCCACCACCCACACACGCAGGACGCATTATAGGCCAGATCTGGCCTGACCATGGAGGAGGAGGAGGAGGAGGAGGAGGAGGAGGAGGAGGAGGAGGAGGAAGAGGAGGAGGAAGAGGAGGAGGAGGAGGAAGAGGAGGAGGAGGAAGAGGAGGAGGAGGAAGAGGAGGAGGAAGAGGAGGAGGAAGAGGAGGAGGAAGAGGAGGAGGAAGAGGAGGAGGAGGAGGAGGAGGAGGAGGAGGAGGAGGAGGAGGAGGAGGAGGAGGAGGAGGAGCAGCAGCAGCAGCCCTCGCCGAGCTGATCCGGGCCGCCGATATACAGAGGAGCCTCTTGCTCCGTGGCTACAAAGTAGTGTGCTGTACCGGGCCGAGGCGAGCGCCCTGATGAGAGGGTGCGCTCCTTACGAGAGCAAACTCTCATCCGAAACAAGCAGAGAATCTCATCCCACCGACGCGCCCAGCGCATCGTAACGTAACGCAGCGCACAGCCCGTTATCATTACAACATACGGACACACCCGAAAAGGAGGGGGGGGGGGGGGGGCTACGATTTTACTTTTCCTTTCTTTTTCTGGCAGTGTCGGCGCTCGCGACAGCGACAGGCGCGCTCTCATTCAGCCCGCCCCGTACTCACATTCTCTTTCCATCCCTCCCCCACGATATGACTCTCAATGAATACGAGTCAACGGGCGTGACGACGTGACATGCCGAGGAGATCAGCCTCTCTAGCGTCACGGGCCGTCACGTCTCGTCACGTTAGAGAGGCGATGCGCGCCCGCGCCGTACGCAACCCGTACGCAGCGCGGCGTTCAATTACCCGCGCTAAACAGAGGATAAGCAGCGAGAGGCGCCATAAAGTCGTGTAACAGGCAGGCGCCTGGGCCCGAGTCGGCGCGGCGGTATAAAGTGACCAGCGTGACCAGCGGGCCGCCGCGGCGTATGGAGTCGTAATGCACAAGGGGTGTCCCTTCGGCCATTACCGGCGTAATTGAATGGGCAAACACAACGCCAGCCGGGGCTGCGACTTGCTATATGGAAATCAAGCCGAGCCGAGCCCGGGCAGGGCAGGGCATACACCATTCCAAAGAAAGAGGCGATAGAAACTACAAAACGCTATACCGACAATAAGTGCCTTGTGCAGCGCGCGCAGCGCGCACCCGCGACTCCCAAATAAATCCAGCTCTCCTTCTTACTTGACCGCTAATTCACAGCGCCGTGGCGCGGTGCACACAGTTTTATTTAACATAGGACCGGGCTGGGCCGGCGTGTTCACTGATACGGTCCGCGCGCGCCGCCACGCCACGCCACCTGTCGTGCTGCTCCAGCGCTCCGCGCCGGGGCGTGGCGTAGTCTGGCGTCCAACAACAACAACAACAACAACAACAACAACAACAACAACTCCCTTTCATTTATACAGGCCGGACTGTTAAGTTTGCACCGCATCCACTTTCTTTCTGGATAGCACACGCGCGTACGTACACCGCGCACTGCAATGTGGCACCTTCTTTTCTTCTCATCTCCTTTCTCCCTCTTTCGCACTCACGAGCGCACTCTTCCGCGAAGGACAGGTTCGTTTCCTTCTCTTGTTGTTGTTGTTGCTTCCTTGAATATCGAGCCGACGGACGGGACACCGCTTTCCCCCCGGCCCCGCAGGACCCGCATCCGCTGCAACTTGCCTGCTTGCGCGCGGGGAGGGGCCTAACCACCGGATATCTGCTGAAACTGAACGGCAGCAGAGCCGGCAGGAGACGCGGCCCGCAGGAAACAAGTGAGGAAACCGGACAAAAACGTCAAAATTAAAGAAAAAGGGGGGGGGGAGCCCCCGCGACCAGGACTGGAACCCGTGGCGGAGGAAGGCGGGACGAGATGGGATGGTCTAGGCTAGGCCACACTTATCAGCGATGCGTCACTCATTGCGCCACCCTATATGGGACAGGGCGAGCTGGCGGCGCTCCAGACGAGAGAGAGAGAGAGAGAGAGAGAGAGAGAGAGAGAGAGAGAGAGAGAGAGAGAGAGAGAGAGAGAGAAAGAGAGAAAGAGAGAGAGAGAGAGAGAGAGAGAGAGAGAGAGAGAGAGAGAGAGAGAGAGAGAGAGAGAGAGAGAGAGAGAGACACGTAGGTAGGTAAGTGGGCTCGCTGGCCAGCGCGGGCAGTGGGGTGGGTGGGTGTCGGCGCCGGCCTCAGTGTAGGTGCGAGAAGATAGGCTTGCGGGCCGCAAGAGGCTGCTGCTGCTAACGCAAGTGCCTTTCAAGGGAAAAAAAATCTGACCGCCGCAGGACACGGCAAGAACAGAACCCAGAGAGGAGCCTCAGCTCAGTCTGCTCCGCGGTCTAGGGGAAGCAGCAGCACCGATAAACCAAGAGTGCAACTGCTCAACACTTGTGAGTGTGCAACTTCCAGTCGGCACGTGCAAGTGTGTAACTAGGCAGCCGTTCCATTACAAGTGTCCAGCTTGCAGCAAGTTGTACGCTTGTGAGAGTTCAACTCGACAGTTGTGCACTTGCAAATGTTAAACTGCCGCGTGCAATACTTCCCTTGTTGAACACTGGCAAGTACAACAGTCGAGTTGAACAATTACAAGCGTACAACTTGCAAGTTGGACCCTTGAAATTGGGCAGCTGCCGAGTTACACACTTGCACGTGCAGACTGGAAGTTGCACACTTACAAGTGTTGAGCAGTTGCACACTTGGTTTATCAGTGAGGGAAGGGTGGCGAGGTGAGTGGGCGGCCGCCGGAATCAAAAGCCCTTATTCGCTTCGCTAAAACAAGTGGTTCGGCACAGGCGCGTATAAAGAGGGGCGAGGGGGCAATCGCTGTGGCCTCTAGACAGCCGCCTGAAAGGTAGGCAAATTGTGCTACAAATCCCCTGTATGTTGGCAACCTGAAGGGCACCGCCCCCCCTGTCGGTCAGACCTTAATACGCCCCTGGTTCGGCACGGACGTATAACCGGTGCAGGAGCCATGCGCTGCCCTGGCTGCGGCTCGTTGCGCGGCGCCTATACCGTGTGATACAACACGCTCGTTTGATTTGCGGTCGGCCGGGCACATCATACGTCTCTCATCCATATGCACGTTACGTTGCGCCAGCCGGCCCGGGCCCGGCCGGGCTCATCACCACCGGGCAGCACCATGTCCCGCAGCGACAGGGCGACGTGCGCGTCCACAAAGTGCCGGTAGCGCGCAGCGACATGCAAAGTAAACGCACATGATCGCGTGCGACTTAGCAGAGGGGTGACGACTACCTATACAGCGTTTGTACCGGATCCCACACTCGAAAAACAAAGGTAGGACTTAATGCCTTTCTAGGGGTGTGAAATTTTAATGCCTTATTTGCAAAGGCAAGAAATTGTCCAAAGGAATTAAAATTAACACCTTTGGGCAGTTTTAATGCCTTTGCAGGGGTGCTAATTTTTGATGCCTTGGTAAAGGCATTAAAACCCTTCTCGTCCTACCTTTGTTTTTCAAGTGCAACTCCCATTTTCCCTGACTTTTCCCTTAGTCTCAGACCTAGAAATCGCAATTTTCCCTGACTTTTTAGGCAACGGAGTTGCCTTCTAAAATCGCTTTGAAACGGCTGTCAATTGTTTTATATGGCCCCTTACGGGAGGAAAAAATCCGCTCCAACGATTTTTACAATATTACCTACAGTTATAGTATGTAAACTTGTATACTCACTATTAAAGTTTCATTGAAATTTAAACTACAGATTTTCTGTAAATTTGAATTGAAATTTCAGTTGCTATGGTAATGCTCGACTTGTCAGCTGAAATCACCTGGAGAAGGGGATAGTTTTTCGTGGAGGGGCTAGGCGGAGTCGAGCCAACACGGAGCGAAAGAGAAACCTCTAAAGTCTGCGTTCAAACAAAGCTCTGCTTCAGTGAAACGCTCAAGAAAGAGATGACACCACTGAAATTCGCACGTGACCACCATACCGCCCTTTCGAAACCTACTTCATTTTTACCGAACGAACAGTCGACTGCGGCGCACTTCTGCCAACCTAAGATAATAATTTCAAATCGTAACGTAGGGGGATTAGTGATCCTTTTCACGTTTTCTAGGTTGGCATGTTGTGTAAACAATAAGGTTTGTTTGAGGTGGACGCGCGTGCGCCGTGTCGCCGGCCGTCTTTCAACCATGGCCGCCTCGGCCGGGGCTTAGACTCTCACCTCGCGACTTTAAATCATCGTATAAAGTTATCGAAACGTTGACAAGTCGAACTGAATGCGTAAATAGTAGTTTTATACCTGCAGAAAACTGTTTGGTAAGTTTGACTTCAATCTGGTGAGCAGAATTCTTGAAATGGTGTACATTTACGTGTATCGTTTTCGTAAATCACTTGTGTTCCTACGTTTTGAACCTCCATGAAACTTTGCAAAATGATTTCCGCAGGTCTGGAACTGCTATTTTCACATAAATTTCGCGCCGTCGGGGCCGCGGCCGCGGCCGCGGTGCGCTTGCCCGCGATGTCCTGGGCGTACCAGCCGTTTTAGTTAGGGCCCCGGTTCGCCCCTTCAGTGCGCCCGGTGGAGAGGACGGTATTGTTGACGTTCCGCTCCGGCCGTGACCTCGCCGCCCATTTTTTGCCGTCAGAAGGAGAGCTTCTTTTCTCGCTTTTTCGTGTCGTGTAGATGACGACCTAACTGTCGGAGAGTATTTATTGCTTGAAACCCGCCTTCTCAAATCGAACTTATAATTATTTAGTCGCTATCTTGACTATCGTAAACTAAACAAAACTACTGCGTTTTCTTACAGGCTATTTATACACTCACAATAATTTTACCATAGTTATAGAAACTCCGTTGTCTACCAGGATTTCGTGAAATCGTATTTTTTTTTCTAGTTTCGAGAGGTCCATTGTACATGAAATATAGCAAACCAGGGAGCAGAAATAAGATTATTATTGTTGTTAAAAAAAAAAAAATACATTTTTTGGGGTCACAACAGTGACTGCACGGAGTATATCTGCTGAGGCTACGACAGCATTTGCTCTCACCTCCATTCCCCGACCCAAATAAAATTTCCCTGACTTTTCCATGACTTCCTGACCCTCTTGTTTTCTCCCTGATTTTTCCCTGACTTCCCTGACCGGTATGAGCCCTGCTATAGCGGAGGATTTTCACTGTCATACATGTTTACATGTGTGTTACTCACACACACTAAATTTGTCATTCCATCCCCCCCCCCCCCTTTTCCCCAAAACTGAAAATCAGAACCACTATAGCTAACGTCGTCCACGTTCCGAGATCGCACAGCAATCCCAACAACGCCACCTGCTACATTACGTCAAACAGCTCACAACAAAGCCTTCTGGACCGCTGGTCGCCGGGCCCGCCCCGCCCCGCCCCACCCCGCCAGGCCGGCCGGCTTCAAGCAGACTCGTGACTCTGCCGTCATCAGCGCCCACTTTGTCATATCGTATCGTATCGAGTGTCGTGCCCGCGGGATTCGGACCGCTGCGGCGCGAGGACTTGTTGTTGCACATTGGGGCAGCAGGCTGGTTCCGCACACTGGTTTCGTCGCTCCTTTCTTTGGTCCACTCATTGGGCACGGCCATAAGGAGCGAGAGAGAGAGAGAGAGAGAGAGAGAGAGAGAGAGAGAGAGAGAGAGAGAGAGAGAGAGAGAGAGAGAGAGAGAGAGGAGAGAGAGAGAGAGAGAGAGAGAGAGAGAGAGAGAGAGAGAAGAGAGAGAGAGAGAGAAGAGAGAGAGAGAGAGAGAGAGAGAGAGAGAGAGAGAGAGAGAGAGAGAGAGAGAGAGGCAGAGAGAGAGAGGGGGGGAATTTGAATTTGAATTTGAAAGATAAAGAGAGAGGGAGGGGGAACTATACAAAACGGAGTTCGGGATCGCACTCTCAGCCCACTAATGACTTTTTCTTTCGTAGACGACTAAAAATTTTAAACTTTCGGAAAATATTTAGTAATTTCTAAGTATTAATTACAAATTCGTAAGTATTTTACGAACTTTTTTCTAAGTAATTAAATAGGTAATATTCTAAATAAATAAATAAGAAATTGTGCTTATTACTTAGTAATTTCCTAAGTATATTACTGCTGCACAAAATTTTTAGTGGTTACTTACAAAATGTACGTAAGTGCGACTTGCAGGCCCGCGGCCGGGCAGACGGCGAGGCCATTAAGAGCGCAGGGGAGGGACTAAGGCAATCGGCCGTGCATTCCTCCCCAGCCAGCCAGGCGGCGGGGAGGTGTAAGGGCCGGGCGGGGCGGGGCGGGGCGGGGCGGGGCGGGGCCGGGGCAGGAAGGGCAGCAGCAGCAGCAGCGCCGTGCCCACGCGCGTTGCACACGCGCTTTTGTCTCTGCGAGCGCGTCGCGACGCTCCTGCGGCGCCGGGCCAGGCACGCCGCACTGCGCACACGCAACCACTTGGACGACGTCTTTTCGCTCGGCCGTGGTTCCCGCCTGCCCGCCCACCTGGCCCGCCCCGCCCCGCCCCGCCCCGCCCCGCCCCGCCCCGCCCCGCCCCGCCCCGCCCCGCCGAGCTTTCTTCCAGTGCGCTCGAGGTAATCATGGCGCGCGCGTCGTGTGACTTGTTCTTATTGCGGTACTTGTTTACAAGAACACGGAAAGGCACACACACCTGCTGCCTGGGCGAGCCGCGGCGATGCAGGCTGTCTTAAGCACGACAGATCAATAAATTTCCCGTTATATTTTTTCGATTTTCCCGGCTCCAAAACTCTGTTTTACCGGTTAAAACTATATTTTGTACCTATATAATTACTTCCAATTTTCGAAAAAATTGTCTGCAAGCCACAAAAATCTAGTAGAACTGCTAGCTGAATGCCTGAGGGGGAAATAACCTCGGACTTTGGTGTATACCACTAATTCAACAAATTCATTGCAATTCAAACAAATTCAAGCCGATTCAAATCTCATTTCAATTCAATTTAGGCCAATCAAAACTCAATTCAAGCCAATTCAAGTCAATCCAAATTCAATTCAAGCCTGTTCAAATTTAATTCTAACCCAATTCAAACCAATTCACACACCAATTCAGTCCAATTCATAGGCAATTCACAGTCAATTCAAGCCAATTCACAGCCGATCCAAGGGCAATTTACATCCAATTCACAAAATTTGTACACCAAATTCAGCGAGTTATTCCCCCTTCATAAATGCCCCAATTTCCCAGATGGACAACGTATATTCCCGGTTTTCCCGGCCACTTTTCCATTTCCCGGTTTTTTCCTCCAGTTTTCCCGGTCACTAGACACCCCGCGATGGGTTTGCTAGAGCCACCACTGCAGCGGTGCACGCCCCGCGCGCCGCACGAGGAGGACGAGAGGAAGGCCAAGGACGCTCGTTCGTTCCGCCCAAATGAAGCGGCCGCGCTGCTACACCGCTATCCTCCTCCTCCGCCTCCTCAAAGAGCTGCTTCAACGCCGTTTGACCAACAAAAAGACTGCTTTTTTCATTATCGGACCGCGCAATGACGCAATAAGAATGAGACGGGGAAAACAAAAACCACGAAACAGACACACAATAAAAGCGCCCCCGTCCGTCCTTGAGGGCGCGGCGCGCGCGGTGCCCAGCGGCCCAGCCGCTCCCTTCCAGTCGGGTGGTCGTTAGGCCCGGCCCGGCCCCGCGCGCCACAGCCGCTGGATAACAAAACTTGACGCGGTAAAAATGTCGTGCGGGACGCGCGGCATCCCGCCCCTTCTCGCCGCGCAGCCAATCAAAACGCCGAACGAGCCGGAGCAGACGACATCCGTCATGACGACTTAATCGCCTCGCGAGCACACGTGTTACACGACACGGTTAGCGCGCCCTCATGTGCGGCGCCCGCCGCAGGCCGAGGCCCCGCCCGCGGCGAGGCGGCGGAAGCCGTTAAACTGAAGTTCAAGGATGAGCGTGATAGCCGCGCTCACCCCAATTAGTTGGAAAACAATATAAGCACTCTGAGGTGGCACGGGGGGCGGGGCGGGGCCGGGGTGGGGCGCCTGGAGCTCTTCAGATCGCGCGGCGGGTTGCCGTGCAGCAGCCCGCCCCGCCCTACCCCACCCCGCCCTACCCCCCGCCCCGCCCCACCCGTCCTCGGCGTGCAGGATGCAGAGCTACGCTGGGCCTTGCGTGACGCGACAGCACGCGCTGATGCCTTTCAAGGCTAATCGTCGCGCTGGCGGATGGCACAACGTGTTCCACCCCCCAAGAGCCGGCGCGGGAGGACCGCCGCCGCCGCATGCCGACGGATTTGACGGATTAACGGACTTTTCCCCCAAACAGACCCAATAAATTTCCCATAAGATTAAAAATTGCTAAACTTAAAGCCACTGTGAAAAATACTCGTAAGGGTTACGGGAAAATTTTCCATGATAAAAGTCGTAAAATTACAATTTGAAATTGTAAATTTACAAGCACTTCCTATCGACTTGGAATTGACTGACGAGCAAGAATGGACTGTTGTAAATTTACGACATATTTTGTAAATTAAAATTACAAAAAATGTCGTAAATTTACGAGGATATTTTTCACAGTGGCTTAGTCCGAACTCACTGCTGTTGCGATAAAACGTCTTTAACCAATACTTACAATTTTTCTTTGACAAAAAAATGTTTACTTTTCTGCTGACAAAGATCACTGGTAAAACAAAGGCATAACCTTACGCCCATTTTTCAAGTGTAATGAGATTACGCTTGAAATTAGGCGTATAACAGGTCTGTCCGCTCCTATTGGTCCTATCTCAATCAAGCGTAACCTCTTCAAGTGTAACTGTACGCTTCATTCAAGCGTACAGTTACGCCGAGGGGGAAATAACTCCCGAAAATGGTGTACACTTTCTATGATAATGGATCGAAAATGGGTCGGAAATGGGTGAAAATGCTGAAAATACGGAAAATGCGTGGAAATGCGTGAAAATGGCTGAAAATGCATGATAATGGGATGGAAATGGCTGGAAATGGATGACAATGCTGAAAATAGGGAAAATGCGTGGAAATGCGCGAAAATGGCTGAAAATGCATGATCATGGGAAGGAAATGGCTGGAAATGGATGGAAATGGATGACAATGCAGAAAATTGTGGAAATTAGTGAAAATTGTGGAAATGCGTGAAAATGTGTAATAATGTGTGGAAATGGATTGGCAATCCACTTGCAGTAGATTTCAAACGTTCTTTAAAGACGATACTACCAATAGGGTATTTCACTCCGTTCAAACCGGATCCAAAGAAGAAAAGTGTTGCTTCCTGAATTGTTTCCTCCTGTACGCCGATTGGCTTATGCCAACGAAGTTATCGGGCACGCCACTAGGGCGGTCGCAGACCTGGCGGTCGGTCCGAGAACTTCGACGGCATCAGCCAATCAGCGTCAAGGAGGAAACAAATCAGGAAGCAATACTTTTCTTCTTTGGATCCGGTTTGAACGGAGTGAAATACCCTATTAGTAAAACTATACGAAAAACTGGGAAAACGTCAAATTTCTTTAAATTGCTTTTGAAATGAAATGGAGAGTTGTTGCTAAGATCAGAGTGAATGTAAAAAAGGAAACAGAAAATAGAGGTCAAAAATAAGAGAAAAACATAGTCATTTATTTTTAAGAGTCCTGGAATCATTCCTAAAGTCATAGGAGAATAATTGAGTTTGCCATCAGGTTGATTCCATTCCGGTTGCGACGTTGCGCCCGCGCTCCGTTGCAACGGTTTAGACGGGGCTTCGTTTCGTTGTTTCTGCTGTCTCCGAGGATCGGGAATCTGGTGGGGGTGATGCTCTTGTCTCTCTTGCACCACCTGCCTTCCAATGGATAAAGGGAGAGAGATAGCTGGTCTGAGACGGCAGGAACAACGAAACGAAGCCTCGTCTAAACCGTTGCAACGGAGCGCGGGCGCTACGTCGCAACCGGAATGGAATCAACCTGCATCACTTGCCGTTGGATTCGGCATCGTGCAAACATAATTTTTTATATCTACTAAATTATGTTCAGTAGACAGGGTAAACTTTTGAGGCATTCACGGCCTCTACCGAAGTGAGGTTATGTTACGCACCCGAAAGGCGTCGGCCCTTTTCTCGACCCATTAAATTTATTTTATACAGAGAAAACAGCGACAAAACCATGTTTATAACTCACCGAACTATTTCCGCACTCGTCCATCTCTCTACTTTTTGTACACTTCACACTTTTCCTCGCACTTTTCCAATTCCAAACACTTAGCACTGGCACTAGCCGGGACCTGCTCAGACTTGTGTTGTTTTGATGCGCGTGAGGCCCGAGCAGTGGCGCAGTGCCGCGGCGAGGGCGGTCAGCTGCTGTCGGCTCGCAACAAACAATGTGCGTCTCGCTGGCTTCGCCTCTTGTCACGTGAGTTTATTCGGCAAATGAAATCAAAAGTCACGTACATTGTATAAAAAGAGAAATCACATCGTCTCGTATCGTCTAAAGTATAGCTTTCTTTTGAAAATAAAGCGTGTAAATTAAAAATAATAGGTTCAGAGATGGAGAAAACTACATGGAAATGGATGATAATGGATGAAAATGGATGAAAATGGATAGCAATGGATGGAAATGGATTAAAATAGCTGGAAATGGAAATAATGAATGGAAATGGTGAAAATGGAATGAAAATTGATGGAAATGGCGAAAATGGGTGGAAATGGTTTTGAAATTGCATGATAATGGGGAAAATGGTTGATAATGACGAAAATGCACGAAAATGCGCGGAAATGGTGAAAATGATAATGCGGTGTACACTTTTTCCCGTAGTTATTTCCCCCTCGAGTTACGCCTTAGTTTTACCAGTGATGCTGTCACGAGCGAGCACATGGTCGGGCCGGGCCGGCACATTGCGTCGCCGCTAATCTCGCCCCGTCCCGACCTGCTGGACCCGGGAGGCTGCAGCTGCTGAGCTGCCCCCGTAATAAAGGCACGCGGACACGCACAATGTGGAGTACTGGAACACACGGACCTGCATAGGAGAGAAAAACAGGCCTTTCCGCGGAAATCAGAGCAAGACTACCAGAACAAGTCCGACTGGTCAGCGGCAGACACCAGGAGGGGCGGGGCGGGGCAAGGCGGGGCGAGGCGGGGCGGGGTGTTCATTGAGTGATCCCGGAGAGTGGCCCCAGTCCCAGTCCGCTCCCAGCCCGGCCGGCCTGGCCGCCTCCGCTGGGTGTCCACTATAAACCTTTCACTGCGCATGCGATGCACCTGCCGCGCCACAGTTTATGCAACCGCGCGACCAGATAGGTTCAAATTCCTACCAACCGTAGTTGCACAAACCACAGAGAAAAAATATCTCTACCAAAATAGTAGCTACGTAGCTTACTAGTGGAGCTAAATGTTACGTACACTGGTAAAACAAATGTTTAGTTCTAAACATCAAATGATGTTTAACTGCTAATGTTTAATATTTAAACACTATATCGTGTTTAGTTCAAACTATACATCAGCAGATGTTTATTTTCTAAACACTTTGCAAGTGTTCAGTTGGGTATACACATGGCGCAGCGTGGTATCCCTATGCTTTTCCATGTAAAGCCTGGCCCAAGTGTATACTTCTATACATCACAAAATGTTCAACCTCGATTCATTTACGAAGTGTATAGGTGCTTAACATCTTGTCATGTTTAGTTCCTGCTTTACATCATGTCATGTATAGAATTGCCAACTATACACCAGATGTATAGAAACTAAACATTTGTTCTACCAGTGTATAAAACCCAGTTTTCTTTCAGATTTATACCAATACACCTCCAGATTCTGTCAAAGCGACTGATTTATCACACTAATAAAACAAAACTTTACAAAGTACCGTCGTAAATAACAAAGTGATACCCGACACGCCTTGCGTAAATTCACGCGCGATCACGTGGCTCTCATTTGAGTCGCTAATAATGCCCCTTGGGGCATGGTGTATAAGGCGAAGCGGGCGGAGAGGCTGCCGTTTCCATCATCGTTGCGATGGGAGCGTGCGCGCTTTCCCGCCATCACACTTCGGCGCCTCGTTCCAGCTGTCATCCGCGCAGCCGCGGCGCCGCGCGGCGCTCCTCGGGCAGAGACGCATGAGCGCATGCGCCGTCAGTCACCCCGCCGCCCGGCCCGGCCCGGCCCAGCCTGCACGATCACCGGCCCCCTATTAATCGCCCTTCGCCGGCCAGCCCTGCTGAGCCCGAGAGCCCCGCGGCGAGTGAGTTAGCCGCTCCGCAAACTCATCAAGTGTGATACAGTCTTACATACTTATAACTGCAGTACCACTGTGTCTCACAGTTCCAACAACTGTTTTCCGTCGTTCAAGAGCAATCCCGTTTTCAAGAGCAGCATCTGATTTGGCGCAAAATCCCGGTTCAAACGAGCCTACATGTGATGGGGTTGTGATCGCAAATACAATAACCATATAAAATTTCGTAACCGTTTCATATACGATTATTTAATGTATTGTTCTCCCGAACCTCCCGAACTGGGATTTTTTACCAAATCAGATGCTGCTCTCGAAAACGTGATTGCTCTTCAACGGCAGAAAATAGTTTTTGGAACTGTGAGACACAACAGTGGTACTGCAGTTTGAAGTGTGAGATTGTATCACACTTGATGAGTTTGCAGGGCGAACAACAAAGCGCGCACTTCTACCCTAGTCCCCGCACTGTAACAGCTGAGAATCCTAGAACGGAACCGATGACGGACACGTTCCGAACCATGATGGGCAAAGGACAAGTCCTTCCAAGCCATGACAGGGTGGCCACACAATCTGGAAAGTCAAATTCCCTGACATTTCCCTGACTTTTCCCTGACAAAATTGTGTTTTTCCCTGACGTGAATGCAAGAATATTGGGGGTAGAAAAGGTAAAAGTGACGTTCGCTAAAACGACTCAAATCGAGTCTTTTCTGGTATTTTAAAATCGCTCCAGTAGAGTGACGTATGATGATTTGACTCAAAAAGAGTAATCAAAGTGACTCTAATAGAGCGACGTTAATCCATCTCGCTCTCCCAGGAGCATGAAAATTTGGTACAGAAAAGTCGCACCCCCAAGAGCGAAGAAGACAGCGGCTCCTCCATTTTCAGTGGGCTTCTTTGTTTATGGAAAACCCTCTTTCAACATCGGCATTTCCGTGACTCATAATCAGAACTTTCTTTAGAAAGTCCCAAAAGAGTTCACTGCAGTTGTAGGGAACACGAATTTTCTACAAAAATGTTCAACACGAATTATGGACAAATCATACATCTTAAAGGAAAGGACTCCCGAACAGCATTCTTTTGACAGAGAGACAAGCTGGCGGGAAAACTATGCGCACCGCGTCGAGAAAATAATTGAATTGGAAAAAGCACACTGCAAACTCGGAATCCAATTTCTCACCCAAAATGGGAGGACACTTTTCCATGCTAAACTGGAGTGAGAATTTTTAACCTCACTCTTTTCGAGCGAGATGTTTTTTAGCCATGCTCTATTTGAGTAAGGATTTTTTAACCTCTCTTAATTTGAGCACGAATTCTCACTTTATTAGGGTAAGGTCTTAAAATTCTTTCTCATAAAATGCGAGGAAAAAAATTCTCACTCTCTAGAGAGTAATAAAATTGCCCTCAAATTCTCACTCGTATGGGGGCGAGAATTATGACTCGTAGATTTTCAATGCAGCCGATTGAAAATATTTCCCTGACATTGAGCCATTTTCCCTGACATTTCCCTGACTTCCCTGACAACTTTTTTTTTCCCTGACATTTCCCTGACTTCCCTGACTTCCCTGACATGTGGCCACCCTGCATGAGTTGGTTTTTCTCACGGCACTGCAGAAACCATCACATACTACGGAGATCTGAACGGACGCCTCCTTTGTCATCAACTACGGCAGAGTCCGGAAAAAAAAAAAAAAACAGCCCGAAATTTCCGTACATATTTTTCACAGTGCGCCACAAGGTCACCTTTATAGGAAACTCCCCGAAATGCGCCCCGGCCCGCACGCCCCTCCGCGAGCGACTGCTAGCGCTCCCGGAAGCGAACACCATCTGGCAAGGGTACGAACGACCAAGGGGAGAGAAGCCAGAGAGAAGGGGAAAAAAAAGAAATAATTATTACGAAAAACCACGGGATAGTGAGAGTCACCAGAGCGTATTGCACGACCAGGGCGGCCAGAGCTGAAGGTCGGGCGAGAGGCGAGAGGCCGGGACGGGCGCATCACAACCAAATTGATAAACTGGGGCAAAGCCGCCTAGCCTCGTTCACGAAATGTCACTAGCCAGCAGAGCACGGCCGGGCCGGCAGGTAGACTGAACAACATGAATGACTGCCTTAAAAAAGGATACACACGTGTAGTAACGACATCGTAAGGACCAGAGCGACTGGTCAGAATCAAGAAATTAACTGGAGCAAGATTGGGGGACGATAGCCTCTGCTCGTTAGGGACTCGTCCGCACACGAGTTGCATCACCACCACCACCACGAGGGGCCGCCTGCCGGGTAGGCAACCGCAACACAAGCGTGTCAGGCGGCTGCCTACGTGCCGTTCCGCAGGCGCCCTACGCGCAGCTGCCCGCTCAACCGAATTTAAAAAAAAAAAAAAAAAAAAAAAAAAAAAAATTCAACGTCGCCCACACGGAAATATACAGTTTATTTAGATTACGGTGTCTTCGTACATTAGGTTCCGTACCCTCTTTCCATAAGAGCCAATGTAAAAAAAAAAATGTGGGCACGGTGCCAAGGTACGGAAAAGTTACCGCTACTTTATTTCCAGCTGCTTCCGTTTTGCGGGTCCGGACTTTGTCACGGCGTTCCGTACCCCCTTCCCTGAGCTAGCCCATGTAAAAAATGTAGGTACGGTGGCCACTTACGGTAAATTTCCGTAAGCCATTTCTGAAAAGGGGGGTACGGAACGACGTAACAGGCTCCGTATCCAAGACCGATATTTCACAGAGCACAGTTACGGTTACTCCCACCCTTTTGTTTTTCGCGAAAAAAATGAAATAAAGGGATTCTGTTTTGCACAACTGACAACGGCCTCCAGCCAGCAAGTACCGCACCGACGATGGAGTAAACATCCCCATGAGCTTTGGCTCGCCGCTCGGTATTCAGACCGTGACTAGTAGTCGCTGACTGGTGTTTGAGCGGGCGGGGCAGCCGGGCCGGGACGAGACGGCAGGAAGCCTGGCAATGTGTCATCCACACGAGGAGGGGCGCCGCAGGGTGCCCACAAAATCTGGAAATTCAAATTCCCGGGCAACTCCCTGACTTTTCCCTGACAGACTTGTATTCTTCCCTGATATAAACGCAAGAATTTAAGGGGTAAAAAACCAAAAAGAAAAAAAAAGTGAAAAATCTGCGTTGCAAGAATTATTGGCAAATGCAGTTGATAGAAAAAAAATTTTCCTGACACTGAGCATTTTCCCCTGACATTTCCCTGACCAATTTCTTTTCCCCTGACATTTCCCTGACTTCCCTGACTTGTGGCGCCGAACCCGCGACCCTCCGCAACTCACTACCGCGCTCCCTGAGCGCACTGAGCGTGTTCTCTCTCTGTCGCTCGCTCGCTCTCTCCTCTCCCCGCCGCGATCCGCTGGTAAAATGGGCTTCACACAACGACCAGTACGTCCTGCGCCCGCCGTAAAAATTAAACCCACCCTTCCTTCCTCTCTCGGACGGCGACCCTAGGAGCACAGTAGCGGCCGAAGCCGAGGGAAGAGGATGGCGGAGCCGTGAGGTGATCAGCAGGCCGCGCAGAGGAGGCAGGGCGGGGCGGGGAGGAGGAGAGACCAAACGGGCGGGGTGGGGTGGGGTGGGGCGGGGTGGGGTGGGGTGGGGCGAGGCGGGGCGGGGCGGGCCGCGGAGCCGGCTGGGCTGGGCGGCGAGAGTAATCCGAAGACGCCTCGATATGGCCACGCGACGCGGGGAAGGAGGCGTCTCCATTAGCTGACCCGCACCTGCTATGAGCGGAGCGGGACCCGGGCCTGCACAGCACCGCCTGCATGAGGAAGAGAAACTTGACCGCCATGAGCGGCCAGCAGGACGGCCCGGTCCGGACAGACATTACGTCTCCAAGCTTGGGAGTGCAATGCCGGGCACTACTGTGCGGGCACACGGAGGAAGCACCCGCCCGGCCCCGCCCCACACCGTCAAACGCTTGCAAAAGAATTGGTTCGTATTGCAAACTTTTTTTTTTTACAAGTCGCAAAGAATTTTGAACTAATTCTTACTATTATAAGCTTACGAACTATGTATTTCTTAAGAAATGCTTTGCAAGGATACTAGTAGCTTGCAATGAAGTCATCTTTGAAGTACGAACAAATTCTTCGATATATGAATACACCTGAAATTCTCTGCAACGTTGCAAAGAATTTACTTTGCAAGCATTTTACAGTGCGGGGCACGGACAGTACTCTACCTCCACGAGCATACGGCTGAAATTCCCACTCGGGTTAACATTTTCGATGCACGCTCCAAAAAAAAAAAACTAAACTATTTGGGCAGACCATCCTACGCGTCGATGTTACTAGTTACTTTTTAAGATACTTTTTATTCATTTAGACAACGCTACAAACGAACTGTCATCTTTATAGACAAAGTTAAATTTTGTAATTCTTCTCATGCCGAAACTTGGCCCTTTCCTGGGGAAAAAAAATATTACCCAATTTTTGCATCTAAAAATTCCGAATTTAGCATTCCAATATGCCAGATATTGGCATTCAAGAAGAATACCGAAATTTCGGCGTACTCAGTAGCCAGATGATTTTCAGTGAGCTCGTAAAGGTCTGATCGCGTAAAATTATTCTTGAAACAGGAGCACTTCTCTGGGTGCAGGCCACTTTATTAAGCAATAGAGAACCCGGTCCGAGGCCTGAGAGAAAGGAGTGGAGGTGGAGGGGAGGTTTACCTTCGGGCGCGGCGCGGCGGGGCGGCGGGGCGGCGCGCGCGGCGACGGAGGCGTTTCCTCGCAATTATATCATCCTTCCAGTTGGGGAGGCGGGCGACATCATACCAGTACGCCACACCGGCCAGCGATCCCTCCCGGCGATAGCGGCCCTGGCCGCCGCGCCACAGAGACACTGGGACCCTCCCCGCAGGGGACACACGCGCGCCGGCCAGACACCATCATCCCGCGGGCTCATCCGTCAACCCATCGTGCGCCTATCAAGGCAAGGCCGTCTTTCGCGCGGCAAGCAAAAAGAAATGGCGCGAGATTCAAACCCAGGCGCGGCACTGTCCGGCGGCGCGACCGTTGCGTCAGTCACTAGCCAGGCAGGCAGGCAGCCGCGGGCCGCCACATTTGCCGCGGAGACGTCCCGTCCCGCGCCGCAGCCACAAGGGATTCCCATTACCGTTTTTTCACTCTTCCCTTTCTTTCATCTCCTAAAAGACCCCCATTGTCCTGCTGCTGCTGCAGCGCGCAGGGACAGCAAAAGGGTCGGCGCCTTTGCCCCCGCCGCCAAACACCTTAGGCCCCTCAGAACCCGACCTGCAAGTGGAGCGGCCGCGTGCATGCAGCGGCCGCGACTAGGCGGCCAAACACTCGAGCAGCCGCGTGAGGTAAAACACTCATCGCTGCGCAACCCAAATCAAGCGAGACAGACAGACAGACAGACAGACAGACAGACAGACAGACAGACAGACAGACAGACAGACAGACAGACAGACAGACGTTCGAACACACAGACAGACAGACGAACGGACGGACGGACCTGCAGGCCGCGCACGCTAGGCCCGCTAGACTCGCCAGGAGTACAGGGGACACTCTACTCGAGGGGGTTACCCGGCCCAGCAAGAGCTCAGGTTTACCCGCTACAGCACACCGCGACACTGCCAACAGCACCGACATTGCTCTATTTCTTTATTCTTTCAAACGCTCAACGCTCACGGCGAGTGCTGCTGTGCTCTCACCGGTCGTCCCCCGTCCTTGACGAGCGAGGCAGGGCAGGGCGCCCGCGCCGCGAGCACTACCACTCGGAGAGAGAGAGAGAGAGAGAGAGAGAGAGAGAGAGAGAGAGAGAGAGAGAGAGAGAGAGGGGGGGGGAGAGAGAGGGGGAGAGAGAGAGAGAGGGGGGGAGAGAGAGAGAGAGAGAGAAAGAGAGAGGGGGAGGGAGAGAGAGAGAGAGAGAGAGAGAGAGAGAGAGAGAGAGAGAGAGAGAGAGAGAGAGAGAGAGAGAGAGAGAAGAGGCAATCGCGGTGACCGCTCTCTATTCAGGAGGAAAACGTATGGGGTAATGGTCGCGTCCCGTTCCGCGCGCACAGAGTCGAGCAGGAATCAGGAGGCCAGGCCAGGCCGACATGTGGACTTAAAATGGAAACTTACAGCGGGGCGGGGCGGGGCGGGGCGGGGCGGGGCAGGGCGGGGCAGGGCAGGCGCGAGCCGCAGAGGTCAGAGCGGCCGTGGAATAAAGCAGGCGCTGTCACCAGAGCAGCGCTGCGCGGCGGCAGAAAGAAGACGTCTCAGATCAGGCATCAGGCGCGGCGAGACGACGCGCCCAAGAAAGCAGCTCGCGCTGGCTCTCGATGAAGATCTTTGCAGATCTCTATCGTCCTGCTTCTCTCCGCGCACACCGCTCGCTCCTGCTGCAGCTCCTGCTGGCCGTCATGCTGCCCTGCAGGGCCACTCTCACCGTCCGCCCCCGAGCCACAGCAGACGGCCGGGGCCGGGCCGGGCCGGGCATTTCCCTGACTAATTTCGAGTTTTTGCCTGACATTTTCCGCAAAATATTTTGAATTCGTAAATTTAAAAAAATGAATAAATTGTAGTACGACAATTTTTAAAAATTAAAACAGACCGACAACAGACAACGCGGCTAAGTGCGCGATTTTGTCCATTTTCCCTCACGCGGTGATCGATTTCCTTGACTATTCCATGATTTCCCTGACATTCCCCTGATTTCTAGGTTTTCCTTGACATGTTAGAACAAGTGTATGCCTGGGAACAGATGCCCCCCAGTACACAGGTCCTGGGGTGCATCAGCCCTAGAGGGACATGTATCCCCGGGGGTTGACCACCGGCGGAACACCTATCCCTAAGGGCACGAAGAAACTGCATATAAATTACCTAACCTACGCTTAGGGTAGGTCGACAACCAGGGGTGCATGTGCCCTAGAGCTGGTGTACCGGGAGGGGGGGAGTACAACCAAACTGCGTCACCTGGCCGGGCCTAGGGCTGTGCGAATCGAGGTTTTTGCCTTCGAATCGAATCTCAAATATTTTCACCGGATCGAATCGCCTCAAATTCAAGTCACAATCAACTAAAAAAAAAAATCACAAATTTTATCAAAAAATTACACGCGGTGATATTTATTACAAAACGAAAATGATCTGGGAGCGTCGGTGAGCGTAGTTGTGCAACGTGCCGGAAACGCACTAAAGATTCCAGATCCCGGTGTGCTTCGCATAGTCGAACCGAACCCAATTCGTAATGCCGCATCATTCGACATTCGAATCAAACACATTCGAACTCGATTCGAATCGGACCGGGGGGGGGAGGGGGGGGGGAGGCTGCGCGTATAGCGTGTGCACTTGAGCCGCGCCCCGCCCCACGGCGCAAGAGGATAAGGGCCGCAGGACCAAACGACTAGGCAATAATTGATTAGGCAACAACCAGGAGGGAGGCAAACGTGCGCCAAAGCAGCTCAAGGTGCGAGGCGTTTTGTCGTTGTCCCGAGCCAATTACAGCAGCGGTCTGGGCAGGGCGGGGCGGGGCGGGGCGGGGCGGGCAGCAGTGAGCCACAGCACCACCCCACCACATGACGGGCGGGGCGGGGCGGGGCGGGGCCGGGACTGCTACTGGGGGAAAGGATTAAGTCATTGACAGCTCTGCTCGCCCAGCGCAGCGCCGCCGGCCCGGCCCGGCCGGCCGGGCCTACTCGAGCAACGGAGGGAAAGGCACGGCAAGGTGAGGAAAACCTCCTTCTCCTCCTCCTGCACTATTTAAAGCTTATGGTGAATTTCACTGTAAGCTACGGTGAACTTGGCATCACCGTAACTTACGGTGAATTTTCACTGTAATAAGTTACGGTGAATGACACCGTGGATGACGGTCATACCCCCTGATTCACCGTAAGCTGCAGTGACATTCACCGTAGCTTAGGGTGAAATCCATCGTAAGTTACGGTGATGCCAAGTCAAGTTCACCGTAGCTTACAGTGAAATTCACCGTAAGCTTTTAAGAGTGTGCTGACAAGTGAGAGCAGAGACGCGATAAGTGAGGGAGGGCCCGGCTCGACTCGCCCCGCCCCGCCCCGCCCCGCCCCGCCCCGCCCCGCCCCGCCCGAGGCTCCCCGTCGTCGATGACGACGACGACGAAATCCCAACGCGCCAAGTGAAACCTAGTCCGGGGCGGGCCGCCGCAGGGGGCGTCTCTAGTCTCGCAGCAGCACCCACCGCGCGGCGCAACAATTTACTATGCCGTTCACCGCGGGGCAGCGCGCGCGGCTCGAGCGGCTGTCAACGGCGGGCTGAAGCTGGAACGCCGTCGATAAATTGACATAAAACGGCTCCCGCGGCGGCGCCCCGGCCGCCACCCCGACGCGAGGCACCCGACCCCAACACGTCAGTCATAATTCGCCAACAGTCAAATGACTCAATACCAGGCATACGGCGCCTGTAAAGTGACGAAACCGCCCCCTGGTGACAAGCAAAATTGTTTTACTTTTCATTCCCTGCAACATACCCGCAGTAACAGCCGCCAGGCGTGCTTTGACTATGAAGTCATAAACGGAAGGAAATTCGAAAATTAGCAATTCACTGGGGAAGGCAGTCATTATCTAATCGACCAGATGCTACAGCAAACACGTTTTTATTTTAGAAAGTGAAACCGACTGGTCAGTGGAAATGGAATGAAACGGGATGGGGCTGGGACCGGTCGCCCTCCCGGAGAGGCGACTCGTGACAAGATTTACAGTTTCACGCCGGCGGCCGGCGCGCTCCCCGCCACGTCGCGGAGCCCGATGGGTTGCCTACCCGCACGGCGCACAGAAGTTGACCACAGTTTTCAATCGGGCGCGGCGGGTGGTGGGACCCGGACGCCTCCGAAAATGACAGAGAGGTGTGAGCAGGAAAGAGCTATGGCCAGGGTCGGTCATCTCACTCCCTCTAATCGTTCTCGGACGCGTACGGGTCTTTTTACCCGCCCAAATGAAAACCCTAACAGCTGACCGTAAACCCTCCTCGTGTCTGCTTCCAGGCTGCGCGGCGGCGACGGCCAAGGCGGCCGGCGGGGCGTCCGCGTCCAGCAGCACTCCGGCCCCGGCGCAGCCGAGCCTCGGCGCCTCCAGCACCGCCCTGGAGCGCTACCGCCGCCTCGTGCCCTACATGACGTACTACGTGGCGCAGGGCCTGGCGCAGGGTCTGGCGCCGCGGCCGGCCGGCCTGCAGCCCCTGCAGCCCGTCCACAACGCCATAGAGCCCTTCAGCCCGCCGGTGAGTGGCCACCCAACCCACATCTCCAGCGCACTGCAAATGCAAGAGTGAGATGTCTCATCCAAAAGGGGCAAAGATTTTTCCTCTTGCCCTATTGAAGTGAGAGTTCGGGAGCCTCGCTCTCGTTGAGAAAAAATCCATAAAATCACTAAAATTATGAGAGATAAAGAATATAAATCCTCAATAAGAAAGTGCGAGGTTCCCCAAACCTTACTCGATATTTCTCGGATCGGGCGAGGAAACCAAACCTCGCTCTCAGAGTGAGAGAAAATTTCTCGCTCTACTGAGGGCGAGAACCCTCGCTCCGATGGTATTTACAGTGAGGTCGCCACACCACTCACCGCCACTTATTTCTGCTCCCAGAGCCGCCTACGCGGGGGCAGCACCAACGGCTTCTTGCTGCCGGCCTACGTTCTGCGCCCCGCGCCCGCCCCCGGCCTGGGGGCGGCCCACGGAGTCACCCCCGCCCCGCCCCCGCAGCGACCCGCCGCCGCCGCCGGCGGCGCCGCCCCGCCGCCTCGGACCCTGTTCCGGTTCGACTTCCAGCAGCAGAGCCCGCGGCAGAGGGGAGTCAAGGACCAGCCGTTCCTACCCTCGCCGCCCCTCACGCCCGAGAACAAGGACTCCGATGACTACTTCAAACCCGTCACCGACACCGCCCACTACTACCGGGCCGCGCCCGCCCCGGCCCCAACTGCCGCCCCGGCGCAGACCCAGCACCTCGTGGTCTTCCCCGACGAGGACGTGCAGCTCAGGTCAGGTGCCGCGGATCCGTCCGCCAAAAATGTATCGAGCCGTGCGCCTCGAATCGAGACACGCCAACCTGAGCATTTTGTTTCGTCATTTTCAGGGCAAAACTGCGGCAGCAGCAGCGGAAACAGCAGCAACAGATACTGCTGCAGCAACAGCAGAACCAGCAGATCCTCGCAGACGACGCCTATCGCCACAAGCTGCTGATGGTGCAGCAGGAGCGGCTCCGCGAGCAGCTCCGCGTGCATCATCAGCAGGACCAAGAGGTGCGCGCGCTGGTGCAGGCGCAACAGGCGCAACAGGCCCAGCAGGCCCAGCAGGCCCAGCAGGCCAAGCGCTTCAGGGAGCAGCACCTGCAGTCGCAACTCAGAGCGCAGCACTTGAAGAAGCTGAGGGCGCAGCAGCAGCGCCTGCAGCAGGATCAAGAGCTCCAGGCCCAGCAGCAGCGCCTGCAGCAGGATCAAGAGCTCCAGGCCCAGCAGCAGCGCCTGCAGCAGGATCAAGAGCTCCAGGCCCAGCAGCAGGCCAAGCGGCAGCAGGAGGACGACGACCTGCGCGCCCAGGCCCAGCTGCAGGAGGACCTGCGGGCACACGCCCAGCTGCAGGAGGACCTACGCGCCCACGCCCAGCTGCAGGAGGACCTGCGCCAGCAGCAGGCCAAGCGGCTCAAGGAGGAAGAAGAGGTGCGTGCCCAGGTACAACGTCTCCGTAAACTACAGCGCCAACAAGCCCTGCGAGAGCAACAGGCTCTGCAGGAGCAGATGGCCCAGCAGGAGCAGCAGGCTCTGCAGGAGCAGATGGCCCAGCAGGAGCAGCAGGCTCTGCAGGAGCAGATGGCTCAGCAGGAGCAAGAGGCTCAGCAGGCACAGCAGGCTATCCAGGAGCAGAAGGTACAACAAGCTCTGCAGGACCAGCAGGCCCTGCAGGAGCACGCGCCTGCCTCTGCCCCAGCCTCCGCACCCGCCGACACCAGTACCGAGGTGGAGCAGCAAGTCGTCGTGTCTCTCGAGGAGATCCAGAAGATGATTCCGCTGTCCGCCCCTACGTCAGGCACGGTGACCGCCCCCGCCACGGCAGCTGAGGAGCTGCACGTGCACGCTCCCGTCCGAACAGGAGCCCGCACGAGCCCCGTCGTGTACGCTGACGACTCAGCGGTAAGTCTATCACTCTATCACATTAGTCGTTGTGATGGCAAAATCTTTATAAAACGCGGATCGATGCAACTTTGGTTTATCTCCAGGCAAACCCAGTTGCTGAGAATACTGCCCGTCCCAGCAGCAGCCGAGAGATAGTCGCTCACTTAATAAACGGACTGCAGCTCTCAAATAAATTACCACAGTCGCTTACACCAGACAACTTTGATATGAGCCTCAAAACCATACTCCAACTTTTGAAGATTCTACATAAAACTAAAACATCTACCGGGCCAGCTGCAACACCCGCAAGGGTAAAGGTACGTCTTCAGTGCAGTATTACCTTAGACTGCTGTGTACATGCGGACCAGATGACTAACTGAACTTGAGCAAAAGCAGGTTTCACCTGAGGCGCCTGAAAGGAATACTGCGTTCTACATTGGTGGGGGTACTGTCTCACAAACATTCCCCGCACCAAGTGTAGAGGGATCTACCCCAGGAAGGCCTGGTATTGATTACCCAGCATACGATTCTATTCCACAAACAAGTTTTAGTTGTGCTACGCAAAGATACAAAGGTTTCTTTGGTGACCCAGAAACAAATTGCCAGGTAAGTGTTCTTTGCAAGCTCATAATTGAAGACCCCCCACAGCATGTAGTTTAACAATATTGTTTTTGTAGGTGTGGCACTACTGTGATCTAAATGGGGGACAAGCCTCCTTTTTGTGTCCAAACGGCACAATATTTAGCCAAGTTGGACTAACATGTGACTGGTGGTTTAATGTCAGATGTGCATCAACAGCCCAACTATATGTCTTAAATGAAAGACTTTACAAATATATTTTGCCAGTAAAACCAAGTTTTCCAGAGGACTACTCAGGACCAGATGTGGACCGTTATTTAACTGAGAAGTTCAGAGAGATGCAAGCAAAAGCAAGAGGGAGGAAAGAAAAATTAAAGATGAAGGAAAATAGTGGTTCAGAGACTACAACTGAAACTTCTGAACATTCTGAGGAACCAGTTGAAACAAACCAAACTGAGGAACATGAAGAGCAGGATAAAAAACCATCAGAGGTGCAGAAGGGGAAAGATGTTGACGAAAGACAACAGTTAGACCCAGACCTTTAGAATATGAATGATTTAGTTGATGCATAAATTTATGAATTAATGTCACAGTAAACACAAGACTGGTCAATTATTAATGATCAAAAGTACTCATAGGCAATAGAAAAAATATTTGGATGGAAAAATATAGGTAAACCAGTGTCAACTACTACACTTGCCATAAGAGGATTTGTAAAGAAAACTGTGTCAGTAAGCATGGACAACAACCATATTATGTGCCACATGTAAATATTTATACATTGTAGATTGTAAGAAGGGCCGTTCTAGCAAGTTCAAAAATTTGAAAAAGTGATGTACTGTTATAAATATAAGCCATCATCAAATGTAAGGAGCTCTCTCAATACAACAAAAGCCTCAGAATAAGTCAATCAACCTGACTAGATTACTGAGTGCAAAATGAGGCTTATCTGACAAGCTTAATTTTAGAGAATAATTTGACTGAGTAAGGAAATGAAAAGAACGCTATTTATATTTGTTTCAAATATTAATGGATAGATACCAGGGCATCTACCTGGGCACCTCTCTCAGTTCTCAATGCGAAGATCCAACTAAACTGATTAGTGTGACAGTGGAGTCACAAATTATAAGCGCCATCAAATTTATATACGGGTTGGGGACATTGACTTTGATTCCACAAACAAAAATAATGTTGGTTTGCACAATAAAACCAACAGAGCCAAGTTGTACTTCTAGTCAGAGGTTTTTGTAAAATCCATAAAGAGCTTACCTTAAAAATCAAATTATCTTTGACTCCTCAAGCAAAACCATAACTCATTAAGCTTGGCCAAGAAAGCCTGTATGTACATTTAATACTTTGGCTAAGAAAGTAAAAGAGGTTATTTAATTGATCTAGCAAATCAACCAACTTAATTTAAAATTTCTATCAATGTAAGACCATAAGTATTAATTTATAAATAATTTTCCACATTGTACTATGATACAATAAAAAGAAATGTTTGCTTGAAATGGTCTCACATGTGTAGAGTATCACTTCAGCCAAAAGTCCAGCACCACCAGTTGAAGATAAAGCGGCACTTACCTTTAAAGTCTCTTTCAGCCTTGCTCTCTGCACATTGGCACGTTCTAGATCCGCTTTAACTTCAGGCAACTTTTCTTCATTCTATCAAAAAAGTCAAGTTTATTAACAACTGGTGAAGTTCATGACAGTTACACCTAAGACAAAATTAATATTGTTACCTTTTCAGAAATTGATACCACTGAATGGTCTTTGTGGGAGAGTATTGAACATTTCATACAAACAGGTGTGTTGCATGTTTCACAAAGCATGTCCAAGTCCGTTTTAGGATGTTTCTGGCACATCAAAACAGTTCTCACGTGTGCCAGTCTAACGTCTTCTTTGACATGTGTCTTTAATGTCTTTCCTTGGTGAATCTAAAACATTAAAGAAACTCAATAAATAATAAGAGCCAAAAGATTAACTAATACTGCATGAGGAATTAAGAGACTTTACCTTGTCGAAACAGCTGTCACAGAAGGGGAAAGCACACACGCGGCAGAAGCATTTAGCACCAGCAACATCACATTCATGGCAAATGACTGAAAGAGATTTCACAAATTTAAAAACATGAATTTTAAGATAAGAATATACATCAGCCATATGCATTTTTCCATTACCTTTTTTTGATTGAGACACAGCTTTCTTCTTCGCTGGAAAAGAGAAAGAAGGCTCATCCTCCCTCTTTCCTGCATTTCTTGTTAGAAATTGACCAACAAGGTACAGATGTATAGGGAAAACTGAGAACAAATCACTATTTTCCAACAAGGTGGATGGAGTCTCACAAACTCCACAAACAATGCTCTTTATCTTCTTGTCTGACATTGCACTTCTGAGGCAAGGCCTGCAAGCTGCATGTCCACAGTTGAGAATGTGAGGTATTCTCTGCCCATGCTGACTATTTAAATCTAGAACCAAAACACTTCATGTTAATAAAACTCACACAAAGCAAGGAGTCAAACTAAGGAGGTAAGGAAGAGGCTACATATGACCAGTCAATAAAATCACCAATCATGACAACCAGACTAAAAACACAGAAAAGTTTACTTGGGAATGTTAATTGGAGTCACAAAATGACATTTAGTGATGGACTTAACAGTATAGAAGGTGAATTTTGACACAGGAAATGGAGCAATTGTGGGATACTCGCTGAAGAGAAATGGTAGGCAAACACTTTGGAAAGTCGTGAGCAATGCAGGTGGTAAGCAATGGACAAATGCCATCAAAAAGGAAAACTCATAGAAATGAAAATACATGTGCCGGTGTGTGGGTTAGGTTAGGTTTTCAGCACGATTTGACCGCGAATATTTGGTTAACACAATGTCATGCGACAAACTTCTGAAGTAGTCCCAACAATTCGAACAGACTAAGCTAATTAAGCAAGAAAATCTAACGTTAAGGTCATATAAAGCCTATTTCTACCGTTTTGGCATTCCCTACACGACTCACCTCTCACGCTGAATAGCTGTGTACAAAGGGAACAAACAGCGTGTTTCACTATCTCTTTCATGTTGATGCCAAGTCTCTTGGTAAGAGACGGCTCGGAAGTCTTCAACGAGTCAAATTCACTCCTAAGTTAAAGCACAGTCGTCGCACAAACAAAGCCAAGTCGCTCAAAGCTCGAGAGAGGCCTAGTGAGCCTACAAAGCCTACGCTACTGTCCTGGTCCTGCAGCAACAGTACCTGACCTAGCCTACGCCGCCTGCATACTGTGCATACTGCACATGTCTTGGGACGCTGACGCTAGAGGGCACCAGGCATCAAACCAACAACAACAAGTGGTGGTCGGTGATGGTCGCATCGGCCAGAGGGAGGGTTGGTGTCGGAGGGGTGGAGGTGGGAGGTGGAGGGGTGGTCGGTCCCCCCACCCCACCCCCCACCGTCCCTGCTTTAGCCTTCCGACCTATGCATTTCTTTTGCAAGGAAGATACAGGATACAAAATAATTTTATTTAAAAACACTTGTTGTCACCAGCAGAATAGGACCATCGCTATTTGGTCTGTTTGCTACGATTTTGTTTCACTTCCAAGTGACATGACAGGGGCACGCGGGCCATGGGGCTGCCGCGCCCTCCTGGACACTTGGATAATTTTATTTAATGGAAGCTTCAGAATAAGTGGATAGAATTTTCAGGAGGTCGCCCCCCGCCCCTCACTTTCGTTTCAAACCAGCTCTCTACTTTGTTATTTTCATTGGGACTGATTGGGAGGATGCTAAAGATCCCGTCGGAAGCGCGCGATTCTGGTTCCAGCCCCTTTTTTTGGCTTTCAGATATCAAAAATTTTGCAGAATGGTATCTCTTGTTCCTTCCGCTTTCCAAAACTAGAAGTGTCTAGCCATCTTCGAGCTAAGTTCCGTTTGCGTGCAAAAGTTCCGCAGTTCCGCACCAGCACGAAACGCACGGAACTACGAAATTCTGCAAGGTCGACAAGTAACTGAATAGCTTTCAGGACGGATGCGCAGTAGCGCACAGCGCATGAACCCCTGTCAACCCTCTGTCAAAAGTCTCATCAACTCACTATTCTTCATTCACATTTCAGGAGTATTCGACCATGATTTGAAATTCGTTTTCTGCTCTCAGTCAATTTTGCAAGATTTCTGACAACGATTTCACTCCAACTTAAAACTGATTGTCGTCACAATGTTATAACTCAAAGATGGGAAGCTTTCCGCCGTTTCTCTTACATCGTTCAACGCGACTATTGTAGCCCAGTTTGAAGAAAGGTACTGAATTTAAGCTCAGGACTTCTACTGACGAAGTAGAACTCCATTAAGCAATTTTCTGACTCTGCTACGTGTATTGCTGTCTTTTAATGTAAATTTTGAAAGATGTATCTCCCAGCCCGCGCCATTGTTACGGAGGCCCTGGAAGGGTGTAAGCGTCGTCTGCTTGGAATCTGCTGCTTCACAATCTATCAGCAACAAGACAAACTGAAAGCTTAAAGCTGATTAGCGAAAAATGGCAACTTAATTCTTTTTGATCAATCCAAAGGTAATCTACTGCCACTGATATATATGAAACATCTTTTGTAGTTTATTGGTGATCTTGCCTTTGTGCTACAAAACCCACATAGAATGATGTTCTGTTATCACGTTTGGACTTGATTCCTCTGTAATTGATTTACCCTCTAAAACTTATTTTATTTCTTTTACATTTAAAATTTATTAGATCAAACTTTGAGTTGCAGCCTCCCCTCAACCAATTTTTGCTTGTAGTTTTAATGTAAGGAAATGCTTCTAGATCTGAAGCACCATGTCTCTCACGGAGTGCCGAGATATTAATGGGTTGCATGTCAAACATGGGCTCATGTATATGGCTGGTCCTGGAGAATGCCACCAATGTGTTTGTGACAACGGAGTGCCAAAAAATTGTCAGGATGTGATGTGCCACCAGCCTCAGGTATGTTAAGAATTCCAAATGCCGTTGAATGTTATTTACTGTCTTTCTTAAATCTATTTTTACTAATTTATCTCTCTCTTTACCAAAATAGAATTGCTCAACTTTTAGAAAAGGTGCTAGGTGTTGTGATTTTGTTTGTCTCGATGACTTGTCATCCGGTAAAAGTGATGTTGTTGGCTTTGAGGGTGATTTTGGCCTTCGTCTCATAGCATCTGTTATCACAGCAGTTTTGTCATTTTCTCTACTCTTTTTTCTTGTTCATCGCTTACGTCAAAGAAAGATACGATGTGAGTTGATGAAACAAAATGATTTGAAAACTGTTTTACCAATATAATTGTTTGCCCTTACTTTCTTTATTAACAGCGGGCCGTCAAAGTAGACAGTTAAGTGAAGACGAGCGTAGCTTAGGCAGTATTGGATACATTACTGGTTCCTTGGGGTACTTACCGGGAGCCATGGAAAGATATGAAGAACCAGCTGCCCATTTCCCCCATTACCCTTTATGGAAGCCTCCAGGTAACTACTTTCCTCGTGGGGAAGCACCTCCCCCCTATGAAGAAGCAGTTGCTGCCACTCGTGCTGAAGCTTTGGCAGCAGCAATGGCCAGTGGCAACTTGCATACAAATCCTGCAAACTTTGGGTTGGTTTAAGTGTTTTGGCTATTCCGATATTGAAAAATCACCAATAAATAACAAATCAAAACTTTTTTAACTATTAAATTTTCAGGCGAGATCCTCTCTTGGGTGTGAACTATAGCACCTATGCAACTGGTAATCTATTGAGCGGTGCAACACATCGAACAATACCAATAAATCTTGCGACAAGTGCAAGCTTCACATTGCAGCCAGAACGTTTGTGAGTTTTGTCTCATAGATTTTCTGAATTTTCTGTTAAATGTTTCTGTGAAACATGATTCTTATCAATCAAAACTTTTGTTTCTGGCAATTAATTTTTCTTTTTATCTGTTTGTTTAGTATCTGGCTAGTATTATCAATACCAATCTTATTAATCGTCTTCTAATTCTTTGTTCCAGTGACGAAAATCCACCAAATACATCATGTGTCTCAGTTGCCACTGGCACAGTGTCTGTCACAGCAACTGTTACAGCTCCTCCTATCGCTAGACCTGATTTACTTCATTCTGAAATTGAACTTGTGCGACAAGGAACAGATTCATCTTCCAGGTCTAGCACACTCAGACGAAGTGATATGCCTCCTCGACCTGATTCCAGCCATCGGCCAGAGGGAGTTCGTAGGACTGATATAAACCATAGACCTGATGCTTTTCAGTGGACTGAAGCTCCTTTAAGGCCTGATGCTGGTCATCGGTCTGATGGAGTCCATGGCCCTGAAACAGTTCATTCTGCAGACTCTAGTCAGCGATCAGATGCTGGTCATCGACCTGATGCTAGTAATAGAATTGATGGAAACCTCAGATTTGACAACATTCATGGTGCAGAAAGCACTCCTCGAAATGAAATAATTCACCACGCTGAATACTTACGAAGTGATGGAAATCACCGTCCAGAAATAAATCATAGAAAAGAAAATACTCAACACCTTAGCCATGCTCATTTGGATGAACGCTCAAGCCTTAGAACTGAAACTCATCTTAGACATGAGTTTGGTCACCGAGACGTTAGCCATCGCGAAAGTATTTGGAGACCAGACGATCCTATTAGAGGAGACGAAAGAAGACTACCCTCTATATCTCTTCCTGAAAATTCTCATTCCTTGCCCCCTCATCATTCTCATGGGATTCACCATCAGCCTCAAAATGCAGGGCCAACTCATCTTTCCCATTCGTATGGTAGGCAACATCAAGTTCCAGCCCCTCCTCAAGAGCTGTCTGGTCAAGATTTGGACCCAAAGGAGAGAAAAGGAACATCTTCAAAATCTGTTCTTCCACACTCTCCTAATGTTCCAAAATCTGGAACTGGTGTCTATGAAGATGTTTTTCATGCAGCACCTGTGGATGTGCCGCATCTTCATATTGCAACACTTCGAAGAGGCAAACATCTTGGTATTAGCAGTAATGGAATTGGCACACTCAGGTAATGTACTTTTGTTTAAATATTGTAAAGTTCACAAATTGATAATTTCATTTTATTTAAAGTCTTATTTAGTAAAAAAATATAAAAGAATAATTTTGAAAATTTTTCTTTTAGGAGAAATCCTGTTCCAGTTCCTACTCCAACACCCAAGGTAGCTCCATCTCAACCATTACCTGGTGATTCAACTTCTTCACCGCCTTGTGTCATGTCTATTTCCTCAACAATAACTATTCCTCCTCCTGTAATTCCACAAATGGAACCACAACATAACAAGACCCTAGCAAGTGCTTCACCAAGTGCTGCTGTTGTTGCAGCCTTTGTTGCCTCATCTCCACCAAGATGCACCTGTCCCAAGGCTGCCAGTCCCCGATGCACTTGTCCAGGAAGCTGTCACAGCAGCCTAATGAGTTTGCAAGTCAATGAAACTTCCCTGCCACAAAACAGTAATTTATCCTTGGCCCAAGTTGGACTTGATGATAATGATGATTATCGTAGTGAGTGTGAAAACTGCAAAAGCACGCACAGTTCAAACTATTATTTAGATGCAGAGGATTTAGAGCCTGAGATTACTATGACTCTGCATAGGAAGCCTACTGACACAAGTGAAGAAAATGGGAATGGATACTATCGCACAAGCCTAACCCTACCAACTCGACACAGGTGAAGTTGTGTATTATTCAGATAATGTGCATCCATGATTAGGTTCATTAAATTAATCCTCATATTTCACTTCCAATCACAGGCCAGTGCCACTTCATGGTTCTGGAGCAAGAGAAAATTGGTTCAGTAGTATGCCAGAAACTTCATCTGATGAAGAATCTGATGAAGAATAGGTATGGTATCATCAACACAAGATTTTTCCCAAAGAAGTGTTTTGTGATGGATTTCTTTCTCCTTTTTTTTCTCAGATGGAAAAGAATACTGTTTACCTATTAACCCTTGGTGCTACATTTTATCTTTATTGCCAATATTGTTTCTGCGGTTTCATTTATTTAAAAAAAATATTTGCACACATTTAATTTTAATCAAGCAAGAATGCAGCTTCCTTGCTTGGTTGACTTATTTCCTTAAAGGTGGCCCCACAATGGCCGGAATCCGACCGTCAGTCAGTCACTCACTCACTTGTTTCAGCTTCTCACATCCATTATTTTAGATGATTATCAACTCAAGAGGTTCTTTTTATATGAAAAGTCCAGAATGTAAAAGTTCAGAAGGATAAAAGTGGGTAAAACAAGTGTAAAGGAGTGTCTAACGGGTGAAGTATGGCTGACTGACAGCGGATTCCACGCATTGTGGGACCACCTTGAAGTTTACTTAATTTCTCCTCTGTATTATATAGTTCTTTATCACCATGTCTGTGTCCTCATAATGGTAATGAGTCAAAGTGTAGGGACTGATCAAATTATTCTGTGTCAGCAAGTATTTGTGCTCACTTAAAAAATCAAAATGTGTCACTTTGACCGAAAAGCTATGACCTCAAATTGTGTGATTCTAGAAATTATGTCCATTTAAGGTTTTGATCTGCATGATCATGAATCACAGTGTTTAGAATTACCCTACCAATTTTCTTTAACATTTCTGTTTCGAACATTGATGTAGTATCTCCATACATCTTTAAATTATACCCTCAAAGTGTTGTAGTATTATAATTGTGTCTCATGTAAATAATTAACTTTAGAAGAATCATTCCTACCTACTGTAATTAAATGTGACCGTCTGAATTATTCCGTCAGTGTCTATTCATGTTCTGTTCAGAGTGTCATTTCTTATTTCCTAGTCACCTCGTAGAACCTAACTAATATATTTAATCTGATAATTTTAAGAGCTAATTTTGAGTTGAAAAAGAACTTTTGACTGGTCCAATAAAACCAAAGCAGTTAACCATTGCCCATATGTGTCTCTTCAACCCAAATTGCTTTGTCATTCATTACTCTTTTGCAACCTTAATTTATTTATTATGAATACAACCTGTGATACAATTTCTCCTGTGAAATACCAGCTATATTTAAGTTTTGCTAAAATTTGCTCATCTAATTGCACTAAGTTGTGTTAGTAATTTTAATTGCCTTTGTTCTAATTTAGTGGTGACCTTTCTTTTGTTTTGTGTTAAAAACCATCTTAATTCTGCTATTTTATCTGCGTAAATTCTCAATTTATTTACTGTATATCAACTTATTTTGTGATATGGATATGGTTTGGAGAAGTGCGGGATCCATGAGTAACATGCAGCACCAAATCATCGTACCTACTCCAAAATTGTTTTGTTTTTTGTTGTGAGTCTCTTTGTTGTTGTTGTAATTATGAAATATTATTCTTTATTTTCTGCTGAGACTGTGGGGAGAGTAATGTTGTGGAAAAGAAATGTGCCAAAGAATTTTAATGTCAGTTTTGCATGCTAGTTATAGCAAAACTTAAACTGGCGTAGGTAACAATTATCTCAACCTATTCAGTCATTAGTATATTGGCCTGATGACAGAGATGTGTTCATTAAATATACAGTGTTACTTAAAAATATTTTATGACATTAAGGTTTTGGTTGAGAAATGTCAATCTTCTGTGTGTGCTTATAAAATGTGTAGGAAATTTCATGTGTTGCTGACATAGCAACTCAGTCTCCACTCTTATTCACAGCGTAAAATATACCGTAAGATAACATTCAAGTTGGTGCAACTTTGTTCATATCTATAAATTAGAGCTTCATCTTTGGTTTTTCCCTTTTATTTATTATATTAGCTTTTTATTAACATTTATGGTTTTTTTTAATGGGGATGTGCTCTGGGTTTTGAAGAGTGGATCTCTAGATTTATTACATAATTTGTCAGTCCAACTGTTGGCTATAATAGGAATTGTGCCTATTCACTTAGACCAATTTAGCCTTTCGTTCTAAGAATTCTTTCTTCATATAAAATAAAAAATTCGTTATGCAACATTTTTCATTGTGAGTCAGGACGTAAAAGTGTCTGCTTCAAGTGTATGTTTATGTGTTTTATTGTGTAAGGGACCAGCCACCAAACAAAAATGAGTATGCATCGAATGAGTTACTGTAAATGGGGTATGAAAGTAAATTCTGCATCTCTTAGTGGAGTGATTGAAAGTGAAACAAAGAGGCTCATTCTTTATGGCCTTGATGCTATTTGACTTTACCATGGCCTAGGGGCTTCTCTAGTTCATGAGTGTAGTCCATTGTCCAACTAATCTGTCTCAAATCAATAAATGATTTTTCTTTGCAATCCTTTGTGTAGTTCTGTATGTGTAACTTCAAAAGTTTTGTGACCCAGCTGGTGTAGGCCTACATAAGGAACATGATTTCATTGAGATGCCTGATATACTGTATTATTTCTTAATAGTGTTTATAAGTCTACCCATGACTTCTTCTTTCTTGCATTTTGTTTGTCTCCTCTTCAAGTAGATTCGTCACTTTTTCTGTGATAATTATTACATTCCTTTTTATTTATCTCAGAGTTTCAACATGTTTTAACATTCCAACCAGATACACCCATTGTGTAACATTTACTGAAGTAGAACGTCGTTAACTGTCAAGTCTTTTATTATAAGAGCTAGCTTGTGATTCCCTTGATCTTTTTGTAAATCAATATTGTGGTCAGAATGAGAATATTGAAATTGTCTTAAATATCTTAGCACATTTTTCATGGATTTGTGTTTCGATTTTTGAAAACTCTAAATTAGACTTTGATTATCTTACTTTCTAGTCTACAATCTCAATTGAGATCATATCAGTGTTGAAAAGTATTTGGAGAAACACTAATGAGCACCTCATTTCCGTCTCATTGGTCATCTGCGAGAGCGTCTTGTGCAAGTTTGTTGAAACTTTTAATTTAGTTTATACAGTTGGATCGTCTGGATTTTTTCATGTTCTATGTTGGTCATAATTTGCTCATGCTTAAATTTCCTATTATTAATCAATGTAAATAGGTGCACGTAAATGCTTGTGTGAAACGCAACATTACCAAAGTTGAATGTTTATGAAGACTTATGCATAAAGAGAAGTTAGGCAATGCAATTTTTTTTATTGTGTTGTATTGTATTACAAAAGAGTGTTTGTTGAAATTTTGTGTGTTCTTAAAAGATGTGAAATAATTGATAACAAAATCTGAGGTCAGTCTATGCTAATCTTTTGTTCTATATCAAAATAAATGACTTGTTTACGAAAAATCATTTAAACGTCATCTTACTATCTCTTAAAGAGAAAATCGGAAACGAAAAATATTTCTTAATATTTTAGCTTGATAATTTTCCAACACCACAACCATTTGTTAAGGTGAATGAAGCACCGTAAGACGCAGCTTAGTGGGCGGGGCCGATGCCCATCGGTCAACATACGCACAAAAATGCGAGTAAAGCCCAGGAGAGCGGCAAATCTTAAATTATTTCTCGAAGGACGCTGGCTTGCAGTCCGACAGCGTTCAGTGCTCTAAGAGGGGGTGAAGCAGGAAATGTGGGAGTGGTCGCTGGTCTCACCGCGGTGTAGGGTGGCGCTGCTCTGCTATTTAGTTGGGGGTGGGAGGGGTGGTGGAAAGCCGTGGAAGTGGAAACCAGAGCGGTGACGCTCCATCTCCAGCCCTTCCCTATTTCCCTACCCCCCACACACACACACACTTCTTCCTCCGCAGAATGTGAGTGGAATGAAAAATGCTTTACCCCAGTCCGTGGCTTACGAGCAAACTTTCGTAAAATTGTGGGAAAACGGGCCACTTTTTCTCGGATTTCCCTTGAAATTGAAAAGAACGAGACCGGGAGAGCAGATCGGCGGAGGAAGTCGCCTGGCCTGGCCTCCGCCGCGCCCCATGCGGGCGGGGCGGGACGGGAGGGGGCCACCTCCTCGGCCGTGGCGAGTGGCAGGGGAGGGCTTGCCGTGGCGGGTGGCGGGCCAGGGGGGCGGAGCCGGGCCGGGCTGGGGCCAGCCGGGGCTAGGCTGGCCTGGCGCCTCCTGCTCCCGGCGTGGCAGCCGCGGCCCAGGGGCGGATCTACTCTAGAAACTCAGGTGTGTGCATGGCACGCTTTCTTTTGGAGTCAACCACAAAGCACACTCTAAAATGGAGAGTGCTTCCCAGGCATGCTCTAAAATGGAGTGTGCTTCCCAGGCCAGGAGGCATGCACTAAGATGAATAGGACATATCGGGGTCTGTCCCACTCCAAGTGCATGCCTGGCTGGCATGCTTTTATTTAGAGCATGCCTGGCAAGCACACTCCATTTTAGAGCATGCCTGTCAAGCACACTCCAGTTTAGAGTGCGCTTTGTGGTTGACTCCCAAAGAAGCGTGCCATTCCTACACTTGAGTTTCTAGAATTTCCGACTGCTGTAGGTGGGGCAAAGAAAGTGCTTTTTGCCCCCATTCAGGCCGATTGTAAATCATGTTGCCTACCCATCTTGCGGTTTGTTAAGATAAGAGCTCATGGGAGAGGGGCAAATCCCCTTTGACTCCTGTATCCGCGCTTGCCCCGGCCTCGTCACACTAGGGTGTTTCTGCACGCAAGTTTCGTCTCTTTGTGCTCGCCACAATAATGATGGGGTGCGTCGCACAAGGGATAGGGGCGTTAAAGGTCCTGTAGGCGGGAAGGGGGGGGGGGGGGGTGCCCAATGTCTTGCGTTCATTTAGGGGGCGTTGTAGCAGTTTGCCTATCTTTCGGACGATTCACTAGAGCCTGACCGGGTAGGGTATTGGGAGGTATTGCCCCTTGCTCACCCCCTCCTTAATACGCGCCTGCGAGTGACAAGGAGCAAGAGAGAGGGACAATGCTTAACTCTGATCGGATTCACCCTACAGTAGTCAAGCTAAGGCCAGCTGAGGCGTACACTGTTAAACCAAGTGTGCAACTGTCAAAGGGTCGTCAACTCTGATATTCCTCCGTACACGAGATATTACTTCAAATATTACATTGATATTACCCATATTACATGTAATAAAACGTTAATATTACATATATTTCCAGGATTATGACGTCAGAACTGTAAAATTTGTGTAATATTACCAATAATACATGAAATATTCCATATTCCTCCGTACATGGTCTAGCGGAGTTGACGACCCTTCGGCAACTGTTCAACACTTGTAAGTGTGCAGCACCCTGTTTATCACGTGGAAGTGTTCAATTCAACAGCCGTGCGATTGCAACTGCTCAACTCCACGGTTGTGCACTTGTTAGTGTTCAACACGGCAGTTGTGCACCTGCAAGTGTTCAACTGCGCCGGACAACACTTTCCTTGTTGAACACTTACAAGTGTAAAATTAGTGAGTTAAACACTCTCAAGTGGTCAACTAAGGGTTGAACACTTGTACATGTAAAACTGGGAGTTGCACTCTTAGAACTGTTAAGCAGTTGCACACTTGGTTTCACAGTGTAAAGGCGTCCCCACAATGGACCTTATGACCGAGGTGGATTTACTGATAGCGCCTGCGAGACACTAGGTAGGCCGACCCGCCAAACGCGTGTGTGAAGGTGGCGGCCTATCCAGAGAGCGCACGTAGAGAACGTATCGTATAGAGGGGCCCAGAAATAAAATTCTTGGTACGCACATTATTGTGGCGTCGCCTCTCGCGAAGAGTTCATTGTGGGGGCACCCTAACTGTACGCTTGAATGAAGCATACAGGTACGCTCGAGGGGGCGACCACTCCCCGCCACTCCCCTTTAATGTGTACACATGATTCCCGGCATGATTGATTCATTGATTCCCAATGATTCCCATCCATATATCTTTCAATTTCTAACTGTTTCTAGCGAATAAAACGCCAATTTCGGCCAAATATAACAGTTTCCAGGTGATTCCTGCTTTCTTGTAGTGTTTTTCATTGATTTCCCTTAATTTTTATGATGATCACTGTGGACAATAATATTTCCGTAGATGTAGAAAATATTTTGTAATTCACCATGTACAATATATATCTCGTACACGTACGACTTTACGCTTTTCGAGTTTGTTTCTCACCAATCGATTATGAGTTGAAACGTATATAGTTACAAAAATTTACAATATGAATTGTAAGTGGACAAGACCTTTCATGGAAAATTTTCCCGTACCCGGTACAAGAATTTCTCACAGTGATGATTCCCAGGCTTGTGTACACATGATTCCCAAAATTGTCGCCTCCTCGGTTACGCTTGAAGACTCCACGCTTGAAATGAAGCGCAGGAAAGAAACTCTCCCATACATTTAGATAGGACATATAGGAGCGGATGCTTGAAAGGGGGCGTAAGGCTACGCCTCAGTTTTACCAGTGTACGAGGTCGTGGGGTGCCACAGGGCGAGGCAAGGCGGGCCGGGCCACTACTTCTCATTACGGCCCCTTTCTATTTTCGGGTGTCTCGCAAATAATGGAAACATGCTGCCGTGCCTCGCCCTGCCGTCCCGCAAAGCAAGCGAATGCATTCCGGCGCGGTGAGTCACGGCGAGGTGAACCGTTTGCACAGGTGGCTGTGGAGGGCGGTGCGGCGCGCCGGTGAATTTGATTGAAATGCTGGCGTACAACTTCTATTCCTGAACGAGAGGTCTGACGGCACCGAATATGAGTATGATAGAACGAGCAGAGTGGCGAATAGTGTTGCAATGTGCTGGAACCAGGCGAATGATATCCTTCACCCCTTCACTTCCCCCCTGAAAGGAAGGCAATTTCGAGTTAAGAAAGCCCTGAATATAGACAACACTCAGCCCCCTCCCCTTCCGGTCTACAACACCTTAATACGCCCCTGGAAAGCTTCCAGTGATTTTAAGGAAGATACACTGTTAAAACGCTTCAATGTTATATGCAGTAAACTTAGCTACACTGTGAAAAATATTTCCGTAGATGTACAATATATTTTGTAATTCACTATGTACAACATATCTCGTACATGTACGACTTTACACGTTACAACTTTGTTAGCTCACCAATCGATTCTGAGTTGATACGCATAGTTATAAAAAGTTTACAATATGAATCGTAATTGCACAAGACCTCTCATGGAAAATTTTCCCGTACCGGTACAAGGATTTCTCGCAGTGTAGCAGCACTGTGAGTAAATTTATTTAAGAAAAGCAGGATCGGTAGTCTCACCTCTCCGATTTCAACGCAAATTGGTGGCGAGATACATCACCTGAATACACTCTAAAATACTGGGGACAATTTTTGTTCCGAATTGAGCACGAATCCGTGCATACGCAACATGTGTACGATTTCGTTCCTAATAATGGAGTAAAACTGCACAATAGCGTACTTTTACTTCTTTATTTAGGAAAGAAATCGTACACATGTTGCGTATGCACGGATTCGTGCTCAATTAGGAAGAAAATTGTCCCTAGTATTTTAGTTTGTAGGGAAAAGGTCACAGAGGATTTTATCGAAAACATTTTTTCTGGTATTTCTGGCCAATTTAGTGTTTTTAGTGCATTTTTGGGGGTTATTTGCCCTGGAGCGAGATTTTTTTCCGATTTGGTCGCCACTCATATTTCCGGACGTAGTTTTAGACAAGGATCACGATGGTGCTCTCGGAATTGCTTTACGACCAATATATAGTTTTAACGATATTGTCAAACAAGTGCTAAAAATACATTAAAACAGGAAGTTCTTGGGGAAACGGTGGAAAAAACCTGTAGTGCACCATGTTATTAATTGTTCCTGTAGAAAATGATGCGCTGAATTTTTTGAGCACACGCCCAGATTTTTAGCTCAAACCGTTTAGAAGTTATGGGGCAACGAAAATGAGAAAATTCGTAAAAGTTTCCTAAAAACACGATTTTCAGCAAGATTTGCTATCTTGTGAACACATAATGGGTTTGGGAGGTTACCTGGGAGGTTACCCTAGCGGGCATCCAGGACCATCCTGGGGGTGTTACCGGCAATGGTTACCGGAGACATCAGGAGGACCCCGACGACGTCCCGCACCAGCAGTCGCGCATGGGGGAGAGGGGGGGGGGGGTAGCTTATTAGCACAGGATGTACTCAGGATTACGTGATTACAGGGATTACACATGAATTTTGTGAGGTGACACACGAATTTCTGGGGCTAAAACCATTAAATAAAAACAATTCAGTGTAATTTAGTAATAATTCTTCACTGGTGAAACAAATGTATAGTTCTAAGCATCACCTAATGTTCAACTGCTAGTGTATAATATTTAAACACTACATTATGCATAGTTGGCTGAGCCAGATAAAATAACATTACAATATATTACAGACAGTATCTGCGAAGCCAACATTCAAGTTCCAAAGCCCCCACATCCCACTTTCAGCGCCTCTGGCAACTTCAAGTTGTGTCTTTCCAGTTCGACAACGTGACACGCACTATGTAGGAATTTAGATAAAAGTTGTTAAAAAAGTAATATGTGGGTTTTCAATGAAAGAAAATACGACACTTAAAAGAATTGACCGGGTAAAATAATATTTGTCGATATATGAGGGAAGAAAAAGGTAAAAACAAGAAATATTTTATGTTGTTATGTTATTGGTAATAGTTTTAGTTGAAAAAGGATAACTTGCGGTAGGCCGATTATGAAATTTGCCAATAAGATATATGGAAGCCTAGGTATATTTTTTATTTACGTGAATTTTAAAGCGTTAGCTCAGCCTGGGAGTCATGACTCTAGCTAGTTAAATGTATACATAAGCAGATAAAGCTAAACACTTTGCAAGTGTTCAGTTGGCTATACACTTGGTGCAGCGTGGTATCCCTATCCATGTGAAACCTCGTCCAAGTGTATACTTCTATGCATCACAAAATTTTTAACCTCTATACATTTACGAAGTGTATAGGTGTTAAACATCTAGTTATGTTTAGTTCCTGATATACATCACGTCATGTATAGAATTGCCAACTATACACCCTAATGTATACAAACTAAACATTTGTTTTACCAGTGTTACTTAAAATTTGGTGAAGTATTACACGGATTGCACGGGGTTTACACAGGGACTACACTTAGAACTGTATACACAGGGTTACGGGAGTGGTGGCCCCCTCGCCAGCACCAGCACCGGGTACACATTTAATGTATGTAAATGTACTATTTTGTGCATTCAAATGCACAGAACTACACATACCAAATTCTGCACAAATTCGTACATAGTTTTGCATGAATTTATTCGTAATTCTGCACAAATTTTGTACCAAAAACGATTTGCAGAAATCTTTGTGCTTAATTATGTACTATTTATGCATAATTGTGCACAAATACATAATTGTGCACGTGTAGTTCAGTGCATAAATGTGCACAAAAAATCTACATAAACATTTACTGTGTAGAGCGAGATGCACCCGCCTCGGGCCTGGGGTCTCTGACCTGCGCGCCGCGCCGCGCGCACAGTACGTACCCGTTCAAGAGGAGGGCGCGGCTCCTCGCTGCGCACTGCCAACATAATAAGGGCGCGGGCTGGGAGCAAGAACTGCACTGTAAAAATCTTACGAACATCCAGAATAGCGTGTCCTTGAACTTGAATTAACATGTCCTTGAATTAACGTGTCATTGAATGAATACTTGAGATATTCGAGTACATGCTTCTCGGGATGTTCGCCCTGCGCGTCCGCCGTGCCCCACGCAACGCTCCGCATCGCACAGCTTTCTTCCACTGGGCGTCAAGGCCGCGATCAAGCCGCTTGTCTCACGGTACACTCTAAAATACTAGGGACAATTTTTGTTCCTAATTGAGCACGAATCCGTGCATACGCAACATGTGTACGATTTCGTTCCTAATAATGGAGTAAAACTGCACAATAGCGCACTTTTACTTCTTAATTTAGGAAAGAAATCGTACACATGCTGCGTATGCACGGATTCGTGCTCAATTAGGAACAAAATTGTCCCTAGTATTTTAGTGTGTAAATAAGACTCTCACCACCCCACGCCACCCGGCCCCAACCGACCCCAGAGGCTTGGCGCGGCGCGGGCCGCGGGCCACGCCCGCTGACAATCCAAGTGTTCAACCCTTCAACACTTTAAAATGTTCAAATACCATTTAAACATATAAATGTGTTCAACAGAGTTGTTGCACTCTTACAAGTGTTCAACTCAGAAGTTGTGCATTTCAAAGTGTTCAACTCCCCAGTTACACACTTCCTTAGCTTGGACGCACTGTATTAGGGAAGTGTGCAACTGGGGAGTTGAACACTCTTAAGTGAACAACAACTCTGTTGAACACTTTTATTTGTTTAAATGGTATATTTAAACACTTAAAAGTGTTGAAGAGTTGAACACTTGGTTCATCAGTGCGTGCGGCGCAATCCAGGGCAGTCCGCGATGGTCCACGTCCTGCTGGCAGGGCTGGCACGTTCGGCACATCTCCGCAGGGAAGGTCGTACCGAGTGTCTCTTTGAATGCGTTACAGTGTTGCGGGCTTGCCTACCCTATTCGCCCGTAAGGCGCCATGACCCCTGCAGCGCTGGCGAGTATACAGTCCCACAACACTGTTAAGGTGCCCCCACAATGAACTCTTTGGGAGCTGACGGCACGTAAATTTTGGTACCAGGAATTCCATTCTTGCTTCCTCCTGCGCTTGGGCTCTCCGGGTAGGCCGCCAACTTCACACAAGTGTGTTGCGGGCTGGCCTATCAAGTGAGTCGCAGGCGCTCTCATTAGCTCCACCTCGGTAACGTCCATTGTGGGGGCGCCATTACACATTCAAATAAGAAACAACTGGTACACAATGGCAGCATTCCGTAAATCGGTTTCATATCCCTGTGTTTGACAGACTCTTGTGGAGTACGGCCACAATAGGAACAAGAGGAAGGACACTCTGCAAATAATCTAAGTTTGATACTACATGCCAGTTGAAACTGCAAAACTCCCGAGTTCGTCGGTTTAAACTACGAAACAGTTTCACGGTTTAAACTGACGAACTCGGGAGTTTTGCAGTTTAAACTAACGAACTCGGGAATTCTGCGGTTTAAACTGACGAACTCGAGAGTTTTGCAGTTGTAACTGCGAAACTTTAGTTTCGCAGTTTAAACTGACTTGCAGTATCACACTTAGATTTGCAGAGCACTACCGAATGCTGTTCAGAATCACACTCTCTCTCTTTCGAGGCGAACGAAGCTAATAAAAACGGGTGAACGGGTGAACCTGCAGCGTTACTTGCGGGCGTCACCCGCCGCCAGGACAATGCCTCAACGGCAGGGACTGGCTGGAGTGGTGACGACTCGCCACGCCCGAGGCTATCACAGCAGCCGACTGATTCCGAAGAGCTCTCTCATCTCTTCGTCCTTGTTGCACCCACACTCCCGGGTTATGTACTTTTTAGTACATTGCTGTGTACGTCTATGAACTTACGATGCTTATGCACAAATTTAGTACATCGTAGAGCATAATATTGTGTGTAAGTATGTAAAATTTGTACATAGCTACACAGAATACACTCTAAATGCGAAAGAACAATTTTGTTCCTAATGTAGAAACGTTTCTGTGCACATCCAGAAAGGATGCAAATTTGTTCTAAAACCAGACAAATTGTGTAGAGCTTTGCTCAATTTTGTGCACCGACGAGACAAATTTGTTTCATTTTTTATGGTCAAAGCATTTGTCCACGCGAATGGACGTTGAAATACGTTGACAGTTCTGCAACAAATTTGTTGCAAACAGGGGCACAATACTTTTGAGGGACATTTTGTTCTTTCTAATTACACAACTTGTGTATGAAAAGCCACATTTTTGTCCATGAACTGTTGTCTAGCGCTTCGGACAAACACATCGTGGCTAGTTAGAGGGACAATAAAATGTCCCTTCGCATTTAGAGGGTGTATTATGCGTAACGATGAACTAAATTTGTGCACAATAAGCATCGTAAGTTTATAGACGTACATAGCTATGTACTAAAAAGTACATAACCCGGGAGTGTGCGCGGCGCGGGGGTGAGCCCCGCCGGGTCCCCGTGGGAGCCGTGGAAAAGGGGGGAGGGGGAGGACTGGGATCTCCGCGCGTCTCGCGTCTCCGCGCCGCCGCGTGCTGCCCCCTGCCGGCTGCTGCAGTGGGTCTGGTCGCGGGGTCTATACCCCTCGGCGCAGAGACCTCGCGGATCCTTCTCGGCTTCGTGACATGAAGAAACGGCCGTAACGAACGTGTGCTGGGATGACTTGTCGTCTGCCAAACCTTTGATATCGCGTCGTCTGAGTCACACTCTGTCCGCCCGGACCGGCACGGATGTTAAGCAATAAGGAGCATCCCAGGGTATTACCGGGCCGATATGGCCTCGTTCTGTTGGCCACAGGCGCGTTATTATAAGGTCTTGTGGTGGTGGTGGTGGTGGGGGGGGGGGCGGCGGCACTGTGGGTTGCATACAGGGGTTCTGCTGCTCAAATTGACCACCTTTCAGGGGGTTTCCTCTACCCCCCCCCCCCCTTGCCCTTATAACACGCCTAATTGACTGACCACAGATACTATAATGTGGCGCACGTATACAATATTTACCGCCGACAGTGAGTCTCGACAAGTTTCCGCCCATTAAACAAATGAATGTGTGTATGTGTGTATCAAAGCCGTTCAGAATAAGTCACTACTCACTCATTGCGAACCGCCTTCTCCCTCAAGACGCCCGAGGCTACTCCGAAGGTTTTCTTCGAAGCATCTTTGAATACTACATAAGGTCCTGGACCCCACCGGACTTCGGCGAATGTCAAACCGATTGAGTTTCGATGAGGCCGGCCGGTGACAACAAACTACGAAGGAATTTTGATCAAGATCGACAGTCAGCGAAGAAGGGAAAGGTGTGGCTGGGGTTCATGTCGGGGTTGCGAGGCAAAACCAAGCAGACCGGGCTGCCCGCAGCGTTCCCCGGCCTCCAAAGCCACATGACGAGACTAAGAGCCCAGTGCATGCAAACCTGCTTGAGCGAGGCAACACGTTCTTCGTGCATCTCGTTACAGCTGCATGCTTTTGCAGTACATATACTGCTCGCGAAATTGGATTTCGGACGGCTCGTCCCACATGCGCGAGACGTCACGTGTTGCCCACTAAGTTGACCACGAAAACAAGCCCCTCCGTCCTATTCATGACACACTTTATTGTACTACTCACGAACATGTTTCCAACTACAGACGTGCTCGAATTCTTTCTGGGTCATTTTCTCGCCTTTCAGTCGTCCAGTCCACTCCCCGGCTCCCAGGCCCAGTGCGAACTTTTTGTGTCGATTTGGCGCGTGTGGCGATGTGAGGGTGGCTATGAAACCTGCTCGGGGTTTTGGCAAAGTGTGTTAGGCCTGACCTGAGCCGGGCAGCGGAGTGCTGACCACGCCAAAACAACCGCAGCCCTCTGGTGTTTACTGACAGGACTGCAGGACCTGGACGAGGACTCGGCAAGTGCACTGCGCGCGCACCATCGTCGGTCTAGAACGGCTCCAGGGGCGCATTAAGGTCCTGTGCTTTGTCTACATACACAGGGGTTTCGTAGCTCAAGTTGCCAGTTGTCTACCTTTCAGGCAGGTTCAGTAGAGCCCAAAGGGGGAGGCGGGGTCGCCCCTTCCCCAACAACCCTCCCCTTAATATATACTCCTGGTGAACACGGGTTATAATTAGGGTTTGATAATAAAACTAAAATATGCTGAATAAATACTTTTCAAAATTTCTCTCCTAACTTGTGCTCCCAAACAACAAGCAGCGAGTGTGGCAAAGAATGGTTTGATGCTAAAACGAATACATTCGAGGTTTGCAGTAGCAACAAACTGCAACACAGGGGCGTAATTAGGTTCTCAAACGTCCTCCTATGACAGCAAAAAGCACTTAGGGCGCAACGGCTTCACCTGTACGCGCTTAATGCTTTACCAGATCGCTAGCGAAGCGAGCGAAAACAAATCTGGTTCGTAAGATGCAACGAAAGTTCATTCTTAATACCTAAGAAGGCGACAAGTTGGAGTTTCCCGTTAAATTTGGACTTTTTTCTGTTGTTTTGCGTGGTTCTCCTTATATTTCTATGATTTTTCTGTACGGTATGAACTCTGACAGTATGTTTCGGAAACCACATGTGCAGCATAGGGTCAGACAAAATAGTCTCAGGCAGATTTTCTGGAATTTCTCTGATCACCCTGAATTTTGGCTGCCAATCAGGCGCTCAATGCTAATCGCCCCATCGCCCCCCTCCCCCCCTAATTACGCGCCTGCCGTAACAAACTATTATTGCCTTATTTCAGAGACGCTGCGTCTCATTTCGCTGTCCTCATAATCTTTTTAGTTTCGTTTCGTTATTTTTTCTTTTTTTTTTCCTCCTTTGTTTTCCCCCTTTCTTTTTGCGAGCTCCACGTGTAGCTGGTGTTGCCGCCGCGAAGAGTCTAGCAGCATGCAGGCTATCGGTCGGGCCTCGTGGACGGGAGTGAGTTGGAGGTGTCGCGGTCGCGGAGGGAAGTTCCAACGTGGCCGCAGAGGTGTGCCCTGCCGTGTGTCAGCGGTGGCGCGCCCTGGCGGGTGCAGCGGGCGCGAGTCACATGCCGCGATGGGGCGTGGCGGGGACGGGGCATTGATACAGTGCGGCGGCGACGCGGGAGACGCGGAAATCGCAAGTGGAGGGAGTATGCGAGGCGAGGACGCCGTTGAAGGAAGGGGCCCTTACCATGACACCCTGCACTCTTAAAAGCTTACCGTGAACTTGGCATCACCGTAACTTACGGTGGATTTCACCGTAAGCTACGGTGACATTTGCCGTAAGCTACGATGAATGTCACTGTAGCTTACGGTGAATCAGGGGGCATGACCGTAATCTACGGTGACATTCACCGTAGCTCACGGTGAAAATTCACCGTAGCTCACGGTGAAAATTCACCGTAAGTTACGGTGATGCCAAGTTCACCGTAGCTTACAGTGAAATTAACCGTCAGCTTTAAAGAGTGTGCCCTGCAGGGCGATTCCGAACAGAGTGTAGTTTTGTCCCTCTCTCTCTCTCTCTCTCTCTCTCTCTCTCTCTCTCTCTCTCTCTCTCTCTCTCTCTCTCTATCTATCTATCTATCTATCTATCTATCTATCTATCTATCTATCCCTCTCTCTCTCTCCCTATGGCCGTGCCCCATGAGTGCGACCAGGACACAGAGACAAAGTCACGGTCATTGTGCGGAGTCAGCCTACTGGTACTTCCCCGTGGGACCGGAGCGCGGTGCTGTGTGGACGGGTGGGTAGTCTGGCACGGGAGAGACGAGGAGGCCTCGCCTCGCCCTCGCCTCGACTGTTCCTGCCGCTTTGATTCCCCGAACATCGGTGTCGCCCGCTCACGTCATCTTGACGCAATGGGACAGAGGAGAGGGCATTGTCACTGGGAAGTCAACCGGCCGTGGCGTGGCTTCTGGCAGCCAGCAGATTCGCGGGAAAACTCAAGGCGGAGTGAGGCGGGGCGGAGAGGCGAGGGGAGGCGAGGGGTATCTTACTTGGCAGGCAGGAGCCTGGCAGGGGCAGAAGCCTCGCAGAACAGGGCAGGGCAGGGCAGGGCAGGGCTGGGCTGGGCTGGGCTGGGCTGGGCTGGGCTGGGCTGGGCTGGGCTGGGCTGGGCTGGGCTGGGCTGGGCTGGGCTGGGCAGGGCTGGGCTGGGCTGGCTGGGCAGGGCAGGGAAGGGCAGGGCAGGGCAGGGCAGGGCAGGGCAGGGCAGGGCAGGGCAGGGCAGGGCAGGGCAGGGCAGGGCCGGGCTGGGCTGGGCTGGGCAGGGCAGGGCAGGGCAGGGCAGGGCAGTGCTGGGCAGGGCTATGCTGGGCAGGGCAGGGCAGTGCTGGGCAGGGCTATGCTGGGCAGGGCAGGGCAGGGCAGGGCAGGGCAGGGCAGGGCAGGGCTGGGGTGGGCAGGGCAGGGCAGGGCAGGGCAGTGCTGGGCAGGGCTATGCTGGGCAGGGCAGGGCAGGGCTGGGCAGGGCAGGGCAGGGCAAGGCAGGGCAAGGCAGGGCTGGGCAGGGCAGGGGTGGGCTGGGCTGGGCTAGGCTGGGCTGGGCAGGGCTGGGCAGGGCTGGGCTATGCTGGGCTATGCTGGGCTGGGCAGGGCAGGTGGCTGGGCCTGGGCAGCCCCTAGATTCAGAAGATCTTTTTGTAGTGCCTTCTCACTCACTCCTAGTGGCCGAGACCCATGCGTGCGACAAGGACGGAGATAAGAAAGCGCTCTTCTGAATCTGACGGCAGGGCAGGACAGGGCACGGCACGGCACGACTGGGGCCCGCACCAGACAAGACAGGTGTGCACGCGGCTGCCGCACGTGGACACCGAGCGCCACTGGCTACGCCACCTACGCCACGCCACGCCACGCCGCTGCCGCATCACGCCCAATCACGCGGCACCACGCCTGCCGCAGCTGATTATTCCCAAGATCGCTCTCCTGCCTATCCGTCCTTGTCGCCCCGATGATGGCGGTTGGCGGCGGCGGCGCCCTACGTTGGGAACGGCAGATAGCAGGGGGCCTATCATGCCGCAAGAGTGCGAAAAGGACGGATAGGCAGGAGAGCGATCTTCGGAATCAGACGGCAGACTCCGCTGAGGAGAGCTTTCGCACGGTGTGTGGCGGGCCGGCGGGTGTGTGAGGAAGAAGAGCAGGGACGCTATAGCAGCGTCTACCCGTGGCACCACGCGGGGCGGGGCGGGCCGGGCCGCCGCAAGTCACGAGTATTCTTAGGCTGGGGCTGGGGTGCCCCGTGCCCCGCGGGGCAGGTTGGGGTCCGGCACGGCCCGGCTCGGCTCGGCTCGGGCTGCTCCTGCTCTGCTAGCCCCGCTGCGCTGCAGCAGCAGCCCTGGCCGCACTCTCGCCGGGGTCCTCACCGCGTCCTCGCGGTCCTCGCCGACCTCTTTTCGCGATGGATACACAAAATATGCGTCGGTTTTTTAGAGTTATCGCCCCATTTCTGCTCTCTTCGGCGCAGAGTCAGCACGGCACGCCGCGGCGGCGTGGTAGAGTCCTCGAACGGGTATGGGTACGGCTACGCGGAACCCGAAAGGGCAGGGGAAAGATTCAGTTCTAGCATCTCACTCGCACCTTCAGTTTCGGGTAGCCCCTATACCCATTTGAGAACTGTACGGGCGCGGGCGGATGCGCTGCTCACTCGAGAGTCCTCCCTCCCGCCTCGGCGAGGACGGCCCAGCCGGCCACTCCAAATCACACACACCGCCCGCACCTCGTGAGCGTGAGCGCTGAGCGCCCCGCACCACAGAGCGCCCTATCAGTAGTTGCTAAGCGACTCTGTCCCAGTTTAAAACGTCTATTAATATCGATCGCGTAAAGAAGCTGTTCAAACAGGCATGCGTGGCCTTCGAGAGTATAGGTTCTTTGTCGCGGAAGAGGTGACAGCGATAAGTAACTAGGCGAGCCCCACCTCGCAGCCCCGCCCCGCCCCGCCCCGCCCAACGCCATTGGTCCGCCAGGTGTGTAGGGCGGGCCGTGATGCGTGCAGCGGCCGTGACCCGCGACCACATGTCCTGACAGCCTGTGGTGCGGGACTGCGTGACATGCAGATCACAGGAGGTGCTCTATTTCGCTAAGGAGGTCGCCGTACCGTGCTCAGACCGCGGGCGCTGTGTGTAGCGGAGTCCGGCGCTGTTATAAGTCCTGGGGCGACGATGCACTCTGAAAAATATTCGTAAGAAGGGTTACGGGCTAATTTCCCATGACAAAATGTCATAAAGTTACAACTTACAGTTGTATTCACACTAACTGGCTATGTACTTTTTCGTACATGTGAAATGTACGCATATAAACGTACGGATTTATGTAAAAAATCTTGCAGAATTATGTAAAATATTGTGCATAGATCTGCAGAATTTATTACATGTCGAAAAAATGCACAATGATAAACAGATGCATGTACAATATTCTACATAATTCTGCGCGATTTTTTATATAAATCCGCACGTTTATATGCGTACATTTCACATGTACGAAAAAGTACATTGCCAGTTAGCGTGTTGTGACAATAAGTTTTTGACACCAAGTGACGACTGACGACTCATTTTTCTTTGACGAGTAAGAATTTGCTGCCGTAAAACTACGATTGCGTTCGTAGTTTGCCGTAGTCGTGATTCTGTGTTGTAATCACAAATCTCGAAAAAAGTCGCAATTTTACGAATATTTTTTTGCACAGTGTGTCGAAAGGGTGGGGGAGGGGGGGAGGGGGGAGGGCGATCGCGAAGCATCAGCCTCTGCATAGGCAATGCGCCGCTTCACAGAATTCCCCTACTATCCCTGCCCTGCCGCCCTTGCTCCTTTTCGTCACCCATAATGCACCACGGGGCGGGGCGCCTTCGCAACGTCCGGGAAAACCGCGAGCCGCGCTCCACATCTCCGTGGGCGACAGACGGATAAGAAGAGACAGATACAGGACCAAGGAACCACGCGAGCACTGTTGAACCGCCTTGCACCAGGATGACTTGTACTCCTTTTCAGGCGCGGTTTAAGGTCCGACTGGAGGGGGGGGGGGGCGCACCCCAGGTTGCCTACATACAGGGGTTTTGTCGCGCTATTTGCCTACTTTCCAGGCGGCTATCTAGAGACCGAAAGCGGTCGCCCCCCCGCCCCCCCTTAAACCGCGCCTGCTCCTTTTCCCGAGGGGAAAATAACCTCGGCCTTTGGCGTACACCCCTATTTCAACAAATTTAGTCCAATTCAAACAAACTCAAGCCAATTCAACCTAGTTCAAATCTGATCCCAATTTAAGACAATTCATGCCAATTCAAGCCAATCCAAAGCCAGTTCAAGATAATTCATACACTAATTCAGTCCAGCTCATAGGCAATTGAAGCAAATTCACAGCCAATTCAAAGGCAATTCACATCAAATTCACGAGATTTGCTCACCAATATCAGCAGTTATTTCCCCTTCGCTTTTTCCCACTGCACCAATCATTCCTTGGGAGGGATGTGAGAAATCCATGGAGCCATCCATGACCGCGAGGCTCGATATAGTCATGGGGGATGGTCCGTTCACGGACTTGTGGTTTAGCCTAAGTTAAAGGTGTCTTCAAGTTCAAATGAACTGCTGCCGTTATAATCAAGGTTGAAGTTGAAGAAGAAGGTTACAAGTTAGTAGGCGACCGAGGGGGAATTCACTTCCGTAATACACTGTACACCTGATCCATGTATTACGGTGTAATACCCGTAATGTAATACCGAAAAACACAAAAATATGCCCTTCATTGATCAAATGTTTTGCGTAATACAGCTGTAATACCGTGTAATACCGAGTAGTCTGTACAAGATTTTTCAATGTGCATTCCCCCTCGTAGGCGACTGAAGTCATGGTTATCTTCGGTCGGGCACTTCTTTTCCGTCGCCCACCCGGGCACCACAGCTCTTAAACGGATGGGTCAGGGGCGGGACGCGGCCAAAACTGTAGGTATGCGTGAGATGCTGTATGTAGCTTTTTCGGTTTACAAACCGAATATTATCTTCCTCTTGCCCTGCTCATCTGCGCTTTCGGACGCGTTCCGGGTAACATTACCCACCCGTTTAAGTACTTTGCATGAGGGTACCATAAAGTGTATATGATTTGCACTTTGAACACCTTTCGTTTGGAAAAACGCAGCTCCGATTCGCCAGTTCCGAAAGAAGGCTGCTATCGCGAATGATAACGAGCCATTGGAGCACGCCGCAGCCTCCCCTCCCCCCTCTCCACCTCACCGAGCCACGTCACAGGGCCCCTTTTCACTTGCACTGGGCCGAGCCTGGCCGAGCCTGGCCGAGCCGCACGTCGAGTCGAGTGCGATATTTTCATACTGTGTGGCCTGGTTCAAAAGCGGGCCGCTCTTCATACCGACGGGACAGTGACGAGTGACCTGAAAGAGACAGTTTCCCATTCCGCGAGTACCTCAGGTACCGGCTGCCACTGCACTGTAAGGGAGCCGCTGCTGCACGCGAGAAAAAACGATTACAACGGATAATTGACCCGAGGGGTAGACAATACGGAGAAAATTATCGTAGCTAAATAAGCAAATTTCTCTTATTAGATGTTTTTTAGCTGTGCAGCTAAGGCTGTTACCTAAGTAGCTAATTACGAGTAGTGTTCCTACGTCCGGTTAGTGATGCACAAAAAATAAATATCTGCCGAAAATTGGCACCGCGGCGAAACTTTTCTAGATCTTAGCTGGAAATGTTCCGTCCATGATATTAACAACCCAGCTTTAAATTCCGTATGGGTTTTTAGTATGGAAAATGTCCATCTGGATTTCATTCAATTTCCATGTGGATTTTATTCCGTCTGTAAATTGGAATGATTTCCAGACTGGAAATAGTGGCCATTCCACAGTGGAGATTTTGTGCTATGGATACTTGGTTATGGACAATTTTCCACATGGAATATAAAATCCACATGGCGTCTGGAATCTATGTGAAGTCTAAAACTCGTCGTGTGCCAAGTCCCAGTTTCAAGAAAGAACAACTTGCCTATGTGCAATTTCGCCAAAAACGACAAATATGAAGTCAGATTCACAATACGACAACTCGTTTGGAAGTTACAGCAGAGTTGAGAATTACGATTTTTGCTTTTTTCACGGGGACGTTAACATTGCGATGTAACATTCAAGGAACTAGAGTCAGAATTTCTGAGTCACATTCAGTTGAAAAGTTTTAGTCATAACTGTGATTCCACTATGGGAATTTGAAAAATCCATCTTGGTAAAGCAGAGATCCATACTGGAAAATATTCCATTGCAAACTCCATAGTGGAAAAGCAGAAAACCATAATGGATAATATTCCAAAGTAAACTCCATAGTGGAATAGCAGAAAACCATAATGGATAATTATTCCATAGGAAAGCCCATAGTGGAAATGAAATTCCATCTGGAAATAAGATATCCATCTGGAAATAAGCAACATTTCCAGACGGAATTTAAAGCTGGGAAACATATTCAAATACACTACATAATGTCTCAGACTTGACCCTTCCGTAGGGAATGACCAGGGAATGACTAGCAGATGATATGAACTTGCACGACTTTTCGTGCGCACGTCCACACTTCTCGGGTCTACAAGGCCACATGGACACCTGGTAACAGGCCATCTTTCCTCATATAGTTCTCGTGGCCTCGTGGTCAAGGGTGAGGACGCACTGTACCGGGGAAGTGTGCAACTGGGGAGTTGAACACTTACAAGTGCACAACTTCAGAGTTGAACACTTTTAAGTGCACAACAACTCTGTTGAACACTTTTATTTGTTTAAATGGTATTTGAACACTTTAAAGTGTTGAAGGGTTGAACACTTGGTTTATCAGTGCGGGGGTGCAACACCCAGTAAGGTGAAAGGTAGTTCGTATCCACGACTTCTAAATATGTGAGTGCAAGATGAATATAAGGGTGAGATCAAACCAGAAGAGATTTCTTCAAAATTTCGAGCTTTTGATTTACGTAATAGTAAGTTTCATGATTAAAAGATGAGAATTTCATTAAATGAAAATGTGATGATTTTGTATTTTTTGTCTAGCTCCACAGCTAAGTGCGGCTAAGTGCCACTAGCTGGACAGCCAATTTTCTGATACTATTTTTATTAGCTGTGTAGCTATCATATTATCTATCCACATATAGCCTATAGCTACTGAAATAGCTGTACAGATAAGTTTTAGCTGCACAGCTAATTTTTCTTTCTCCATAAATGAGCTAACTCGGCTTTTTAGTGGACAGGCATGCAGGGTTTTAAAATAGATTTGAAATTTTAAAAAATTCAGCTAACTCCGTGTTTTAGACGCGTATCGGTCTCAAGTGGACTCATGCCAAGTTTGTTTGAACGAAATCGGCCATCATTCGCCCGGTGCGCATCGCGATAAGAGGCCCCCTGCGTGTACAGCCAAATTTCATTTGGGGAATGCTTTGAGCTCGCGGATTACGCTGGGAGTACGCGCAGTACATTTGGAGCTCGTCAAGGTTAAGTCCTGCACACAGAAGAACTCGAGTTTTTCTTCCACTCGGCATCCCCCTGGATCAGCCGCGGATTTCTTAGCCCTCGAATCAACCCCACTTCACCCCGGCTCGGACTGACCCAGACTTAGACTCGTGGATAGGGATTTAAAGCCTGGTAATATTACCGGTAAGATATGGTAATTTACCGTATTTTACGGTTATATTACGCGAAGGACGGTAATATTGGTAATATATGGTAACATTCAAAATACTTATGTTTTGCTAAATCTGGGCTTTGAAACTATGTTTCATGATCAATGCGCCTGAATTTGGGTGCACGGCGTACGCGCTTGCAGCCCTTGCCCCTCCCTACCCGCGCGAAAGGATCTGTACTTAAACTATAGTTGAAACTGTACAGGTTGAACTGCATTTTAAAACTGCACTCCGAAATGCATTGGAAGTATACATAAAAGCGATTTAAAGGTGCAAGCCATAGTGCACTCTGAACTGCGTCCTGGACTGTTGCTCGAACTGTAGTTGGACTGTGCATTGAAAGCGTACTTTTTGTGGACTGTTTGAACTCTAGTTGGAGATTTAGTTTAGATGAAGATTTACAGCAGTCGAAGACTTTAGTGAAATTTATACTTTTTAACTGAGTTGTTCTTACACTGTTACTGTAATTAAAGTGTGTCCAATTGTCTACCAGGAACCACAAGTCCGGTATGGTCTTGTAGTACAGTACACACTACGTGAACACTAAAAATAAATTAGCCAAAAATATGAAATTCACTATAGCTGTTTCTTTTATGAGATGAAGGGTTACATCTTCACTTATAACTGCTGTCACGCTCGAAAGAAACTGCAATTTCTGAAACACTTCCAGGGCATTCCGGTGACGAAGAAAATACTCCGGGTTATCAGAGATTGATTATATATGTCGTCAGGAATCGCGTAACGAAATTTGTTTAGAAGTACTCAGCGTCTTTGCGCTTCGTGAAACACTCGTTCACCGTGAAATCAAAATCTCTATCAAATAAGCTAAAAATCCCAAAATACAATAAAAACGCCTTGATTACATTCTGAGAACAACCGTACTGTTGAGCGTTTTCGAAAAGGACAACAAAAATTGAGTACTTTCACATAGCACTGGAGAGTTGAATGGCTATCGACGTGGGGAAGAGCAAACAGTTAGAAAACAGGGGATCTACAGTAAAACTGAATTGAAACTGTAGTTCAACTGTATTCAAACTGTAGTGGGACTCGTCAGCCGCCAGGTTGGGGCCTTGGGCATCACACTAGGTCACTGCATACATAGAGCTATGGTGTCGCAGTGGCTCAGTGGTCAACGTCACGGGCTCCCAACTCCAAGGTCCGAGGTTCAACTCCAGTCAGCGTCCAAGGTAAAGTCAACATTCCGTAAGGTATCTTCCATGGAATACAATGTTCATTACAAAGGTTAATAGATAGGAAAAGAGGAAGAGGGATGGGCGAATAAAATAAATAAAATTTTGAATTTTTTCTACCCTTAGAAACTACACTTAAATTGTACTTTACAACTGTAGTTCGGACTGTAGTAGTGAACTCCGAGGTGAACTCAGCCAAACTGTGCAAAACTATAGTTTCAACTGTGAACCTGCGAAATTGATGTAGAAAAACTACACTTTAGGTACAGTTTTTTTACAGTTTTCTGCAGTTAGACTACAGTTTAACTATAGAAAACTCAGAAAAACTCGACTTGAACTGTAGTTGGTGAACTACACTTAAACTGAATATTTATTACACACTGGACTACTTTTAGAAATATACTTCAGTCTGCAATTAAAGCGCTTCTTAACTTCACATGTAATACATTATAACTGCAGATATAAATGAAGTTAAACTTTGGTTGAAAAGACGAGTCCCAACTACAGATCCTTTCGCGCGGGTAAGCCACGAAAGGCCAGGGAAACACCCTTACGCCCACATCTTGTGAGGGTGTGTGTGTGTGTGTGTCAAGGGAAGCTCTGTCGTATCGTTTTGCACGCAAGTCGTTGTCGTTTGTGTCAGTTAATTGAGTATGGCGCCAAAACACCGAAAGGGAATGTATACAGTGTCATATCCCAGCTAAAAAACTCTTTGAAAATGTTTTGCAAATTTTGAAGTAGATGGGGCTTTGCAGGTTGTAAAACATTTCTTTGCAATTGCTCAGCAATACTCTGTTCTTTCAGAGGAATATCTTAAAACCTGAATTTACAACTTTGTAGACCTGATAGCAAAGTAGATTCTTAGCAGTTTAAGAAGCATTCAAGTTCGTTTTAGGAATATAACAGTGTGCTTTAAACTTAGTTATACGATTCTAAGCAGTAAACTGACTCGTATCAGAAAACACAGGATACGTCGGACCGGACAGCCCGGAATTTTCGTACCATCATTTCCCCATTTACAAGCTTTAATTTCTATTTTACATGAGTAAAGACCTATCATTTGGTGCTAAACTACTGACTCATCTCTTAAAATTGTTAAAATAGTCATAGAACTTTCACAAAATACCTCACACATTGAAAACAAGATATATTTGCTGTTTTTTGAATATTACCAAATATTACCTAAAATTACCGTAATTTACGGTAAGTTACGGTAAATTACCGAACAATTTTATATTACCGGTAATTTTAAATCCCTACTCGTGGATCACCTCGTGACCTGGGGTGTGACCCGGGGTGTGACTGTGACTCGGGGTGTGACCCGGGGTGTGACCCGGGGCCGGGGTGTGACCGAGGGTGTGACTCGGGGTGTGACTTGGGATGTGACCCAACATGTGACCCAACGTGTGACCCGGCATGTGACCGGCGCCCTCCCCCGGCCAGACCCGCTGTACCATGACAATGCGTCGCCCTACTTTTCGGTGGTTTTCGCTATTTCCGGCTCCGCCGCTTGGTCCTGCCGCGCCAGGCCGGGGTGGGGTCCCGCCCATTGTGCGTGCAGCCCAGCCCTGCCCTGGTTTACATGTGTTATACGACGCTTGGCGCATGGCACGGCTAGCTACAGTAGCTCAAAGTGTTATAATAATAAATAAAAAAATAGAATGAGGTGATAATTTTCGCCGAAGGCCGCGCCGAGACCGGCTCGCTCAGCAGAATAAAAGTAGACCTGTTATCAATCAGAGGAGCTGACCTCAATAGAGCACCTGTATCTATGATTGTGAGCGCGTGCGAGCGCACGTGAGGGGGGAGAGAGAGAGGGGGAGAAGGAGAGAGAGAGAGAGAGGGGGAAGGAGAGAGAGAGAGAGAGAGAGAGAGAGAGAGAGAGAGAGAGAGAGAGAGAGAGAGAGAGAGAGAGAGAGAGAGAGAGGGGGGAGAGGGTTAAGGCAGTGACGCAAAAACAGACCTTTCTGCTTTGCCAATACACGAGCTTATCAGGGCGAGGAAACGAAGAGGCCTTCCCTTCACAGATGCGTAGCGGCCAGGACAGGGGAGGAAACCGGCCATTACCAGCCCTGCTGGCGAGTTTGCTGTTCTCTTTTTCACCTCTAGCCTCACAGCTGTGCCTCATCGGTATCCGAGTATCACTGTAGCAAGAACTGTAGCTGAACCAATAGGAGCAATGTCATTTAAGGTGTTGAGTTACGCAGAACGCTGATAGAGTGGTTGAACCCAGCCGTACGCGCAGATCCTAAAAGAAAAGCAAATATATTTCATCTGCGAAAAAAATGTTCACATTGGGTACATTTTGGTGACGAACAGATCAGTGCAGCAGCCCCACAGGAAATCTGCGAGGCATCTTTAAGAATTCAACTCCGTTTGGAAGTGCGCGACACTGGAACCAATGAGTGGGTAGGGCAGCGGTTCTCAACCTTTTTAGACTCGCGACCCCACAGAAGGTTTTTCTCGACCCCACGCGACCCCATGCCAACCCTCTCACACCAACCTCCTACCCAAAACATAAAAATAAAAATTGAAGTTATGTTTTTCGGGAATTTTTTAAACTGTTAGTGGCTTCCTTGGCGGTTTTTCTGTATTTCAGCACAGGCGATGACGTATCGGGGGCCAGCCGCCGGCGGCCAAATCGCGACCCCCGGCGACCCCAGGTACCTCGACGCGACCCCACAATAAAATTTGGCGACCCCAAGGTTGAGAACCGCTGAGGTAGGGGAAAGCTACAGCTGTAATCGTATAGGAAAAGTCACTGTTATGAGGCTACAGCAATTCCGACAGAGCAATTAAAGTTCAACCGGTTTGTCTCGTGCCCTTCATTTCCACCCGAGACTTAGCGGGGGGCCAGGCCGGGCTAACTGGGGCTTCCCCTAGGACCACAAGAGCTGTTTGCAGGGGATCTCGGACGTGGTCTGCCCTCGGGCCGACCCCGCCTCTCTGCAACCGCGACACGCCAGCCAGAGTGGCGTCAGTGATAGACGCTAGTGCTGCCAACTGGCACGCAAATCAAGTCCAATGTTGCCAAATCTAAAATCCCCGTGCTTCCCCACGGGCTCCTCCCTCGTGGTGATCCTGCCTCGAACAGCATCCCTGCGAGCTACGCGCAGGACCGGGAGCGACCGCCGTCAACGCAACGCTACCGCCGCGGGGCGTATGGTGGCGGATCTACTTCTGGAGGGAGGATGCTGGAGGCACAGTGGGACCCGCGCGGGCGGGAGCTGGCTGCAGGAGGCCAGTCGAAGGTCGCAGCCGCCACGGTGGCCTTGTATTCGGGCCATCCGCCTGAAGGCCGCCCTCCTAGCCACAGCCACGCCCCTACTCGCGAGGCCAGCGTGCGCTTGCGCGCGCGCGCGCGTGTGTGTGTGTGTGTGTGTGTGTGCGCGCGCAATAATAATAATAATAATAATAATAATAATAATAATAATAATAATAATAATAATAATAATATAGATAAACTGAGAATAACCACTAGAATCCTGATATAAAACAATTTTGATCTTTAGCGAAACAGCCATTTTCGAGCAAATTCATTTTACTCTGTCAAACTTTGGCTAAATTTTAGTTTATTCTGAGTTGACTTTTCCTCTATAGGCCATTGAGAAGCAGGATCTATAGCATTCGCCCAATGCATCTCTTGATCCTCAGCAGTTAACGGGGAAGAAATCAGTTTCATCTACACTTTATAACGTAAATACCAAACCCATTTCGAATTTTATTTTGCGGGACGCCTATTCTTTCTCCATTCACTCGATACTGATGACATCTGGTTAACGGCTCTCAGCGTTATGTTTTATGATAAGCTAATAAAAGCGAGGTGTTTGATGGACGTGTGTTTTGACGGGACGGGATTAAAGGCGCAGTGTAGCCCTGCTTGGTGTGACTGATAGCACCGTCGGGCTGGGCTGGGTCTCGGGGCTCAGCACGTGGCCGAGGCCGGCTCGCTACAACGAACGCACTGCCGGGCGAGGAGAGGGGGGGGGGGGGCCTTCCCCGTCACAGCACCGGGGGGCGGGATGTGGCGGGGGCGATCCGCGTGGCACCACGCGTGGCGCACCCTCTCTCTTAGTGGCGCCTGGTCTGCAGGGCTCGCGAGGCTGGCAGCGCTTCAGGAAGCGACTTGGGTCGGAAAATGACAGCCCGCGGCCGCACAGGAGAGATCGGGAGTAAATCAAAGGGCCAAGCCCCATCCCGCACCGCCCTGCTCCCTCTCCTTCTCCTACTCCTTTGGCTCAGGCCGCCGACGTCCGAAACGAACGGGGAACACACGACACCTCGTGTGCCGCGGACAAAGAAGAAAAATAAGTGCTCAGGAAAACCAAATGTGTACAAATATTCATTATTTACTGCATACTGCACACATAGAAGTATTCAGCAAATAATGAGCACATGCCCACGTAAGCAGTAAATAGTGTGTGCATGCGTATGTACATACAATGTACTGCTGCATACACTGTCAGAAATTTTCACGGTAATTAGTACGGTTTTTCCCCGTTAATTTTTTACCTGGTCCGGACCGTTTTTATTGGGTTGGGTACGGTTCGTCCGTGCCACCTATGACCGTATATTTCACTCAGGCCTATATTTCAACTTTTTTTTTTCGAAGTTTCAAGAAACTGGAACTACGGAATTGGTCACGGAAAACACCGTATTTTTCAACCAAACAAAACGGGTTTTACCGTAGTATCTGGGGCATAGGAGTACGGAATTTTTAGCAGTGTACCTGGTCATGTACAAATTATTTGCTGAATACTTCTATAATGACTTCTACGTATGCAGTGAGTAACGAATACTTGTACACACTACTTGGTTTTCTAAAATGACGTCCGATTTTCGATCGCTACGGGCTTAATGTTGAACGTATGTCTTGACGGACCGCAAGCCGCAAGCCCATATGTCCCGCCCCTGACCTCCCCATCCCCCCCCCCTCCTGATGTTTTAAGTGTCTGTCTCTTTGACAGGTCTGACAAGGTTGTAGGCCGCGTCAGCGCAGCGCGTAGCGATGTTCTCTTCCGATCTCATCATCTTTCGCGCGCAGTTGCTGCTACATTTGAGTTGTATACCGGTCCGTGTCATGGGTTTTGCGTCGTTTCGCAGCCCTTTAGACCCAATTTTGGTACTGACGGTTGAGGCACAATCGGGACGTTTTCAAAGCAGAAGGGGGGCCTGTAGTCTCGGTGGCACCGTTACAAACATTAACTGTTAATGAAGAGAATGCCCGTACGGGCCGAATTCGGCAAATCTGAAGTCTGGGATTCCCAGGTACTTTTTGCCGTTTCCAGGCTCGAGTCTGGAAACGGCAAAATTATTTCCAGACCTCCTGGGCGCGCGGCCCTTGTCCCGGGCAACGCCTGGGAAGCGGCTCTTTTCCAGACTTTACCTGGTAAAAAATTACCGTTTCCAGCCCCTTGCCTGGGAAGCCGTGGGCAAGCGGCTCAGACTTAACAGTCTGATCCTGTTTTACACAACATATTTACAGAAATGCACAGTTTTAGGACGCCGCCAAACCCCAATGTCAGGTGACAGAAGGGTGTGAGAGCTGTCTAAAGAAGCGCCACGGGCTATGGAACCTATTTCTGAAGTCAAAAGTCCCGGACACCAAACGAGAAAGGCGTCAGCGTCACTTTGGCCTCCGAAATGTGAACGTATCCTTGGCGCGGAGCTCCCGGTACGTCGTGGTACGTCCTCGTATCTCGCGAACCGAAGGCCGCAGCCCAAAACGGTTTTCGAGGCCGACCTCAGCAGTTCCCCGACATTAGGAAAACACGTGCCGGAATGGTGGTCATGATGAAACCCATCGATGTCCACCCTGGATGACGTCAAGGACGTCGAGTACCGTCGGAGCTTCGGGAACCTTCTGGTTCCGTTGGAACCTCCTGGTTCCGTTGGAACCTCCTGGTTCCGTTGGAACCTCCTGGTTCCTTAGGGAACCTCCTGGTCCCTTAGGAACTTCCTGGTTCCTTAGGAACCTCCTGGTTCCAGACCCTCTGTGACGTCGACGTCCTGAATGTGCTGGTCCTCGAGTTAAACGGTTGCGCTGAGGCCCCCCTCCCTCCCCGGCATCGCCTCGATCTTGTTTTCAAAAACGGTCCTTGAAAACACCTCTTTTCACCCCTTTTCCAAGGACTGGTACTTGATTCGTTCCATTGCTTCTTGAAAACGCAAAAATGATTCATGAAAACCTAGGACCCGGTTTCACCGTGTGAAATGTTCAGTCAATACTTCATCAAACCGATCTCGCTTTACAATAAATTCAATTAACCGCAAAGACAAGTGTAACACCGATGTAAAACAACTAACAGTCATTGTTCACTTATATGTCGAAATTGGTTATTATTTCATTTTCAACAGGCCCATAGAGTTCACCAAATAAAAGATTGAGGACTGATCCATAAAATGTTATTATGAAAACCTTTTCATTAATCATTAAAATTTTCTCAATATTATTATATTACAGATCGATTTTATTCCAGGTTGCACATATTCTTTCATGAAAGTACAAGAAGTGCTTAATTTTTTTTTGTTTATTACAATATTGTACGACCACAGTCAAATTATGGTAACCAAAACAATAAGTATTCAAAGTAAATTTTCTCATATTTGACATAACCAATAATAATTGAACATTAAATTTTCAGGTCATTTTATTTTGTGTTTAATCAAAGTTCATGTTCAATCAAAGTGAACACTGCACAAGAAGTGCTCTAGTTCTTTTGTATTTTTTCAAACATTCCAATAAATGGAAACATTACAATCAAGAAACGTCTTAAACTGCCACTTAAAGTGTAAGTTATGTTATACAAATTTTTTCACATTTTGTTTCTGACTGAACAGTTGATTGTACTCCTATATCTTTGTGTTTGCAGCGTTCAAATTGATTATATACTCAAGTATTTAATAAAAATGACAACTACTGAAAACTGAGCTAATTAATATTGTTTCACCGAACTTTCCACACCACTTCACTCAAAATTATTAATCCCCTTAGAAATACACACCATTGTCGAACAAACAAACTAAAAAGACTGGAAGTTGTTAAAACATTTAACTTAACTTTCTACACATTGTAGGCACAAAAAGTCCGAACCGAGTAAAAACCAACTTCATTTAACTGCTATTATTACAATTATTAATTACCAACAACTTTTTAAAAAACAAAACTATTTGACATATAAAACAATTATATATATGACATGCGCTCTACTTTCCTGTCATTACAGGTCCTAGTTCATTCTGGGACTGTAGGGTAGGCGACCCGCCGCTCTCTCTAGTAAGGGGGTGGCGGGTGCAGGTCAGCGGCGGGCACTCAAATGGGCGAGCTTCGGACGTGTGCGAGAGAGACAGGTAGCTCCTCCCGACCTGCCACTGCGGGTGGTGCCAACCTCTGCGCCTAAAACGACGGTGGCTACGGCGACACTGGTCACCGAACTGATGCTGCCTGCCCCTCACTGGACCGACCGTCTCATGTCTCGCCAGACATTAGCCATGGAGCAGGCGGCTGCTTCGCTGAGCGGCAACTCAGCGCCGGAAAAGCGGGCTTGGGTTCGAATCCCGGTTCGGCTGGCATCTTTTGACTTATGTTGGGTGATTTCCTACTTAGTGAAAGAGTTTCTCAGCTGGTACCACTCGCACTGGCAGAAATCAGTCCTTCTCGCACAGGTCCGAACTCAACTGCTGGGAGTCCCCCCCCCGGTGCAGGTAGGGCGTGTCGTCAGGCAGCCGGGCCCCATTTGCACTGCACGCTCTCTCCTGGTCACGACTCTCCAAAAGCACGGCCTCATCCGCCACGTGCGGGTGAAGTGCCGGGTGCCGGGGGGGCCGCTGAGGCATATGGGGCCACTACACCTGTTGTTTTTCGAAACGGACCGCACTAGTTCGGGCCAAATTGCGGGTTCACGCCAGGTCGCTTCTAGACACACGCCTGTCCTAGGCGACACGTGTCAGCAGGAGACGAACTCCCTCTTGGTCGAGGGGCGGTGCGGGACGCGGCGAGCAGGCCAACGACCCACATGTCGTCAAACCCATATCCCGTGCGCTGCCAAGCCCGCTTCTTTTGAAACGGAACGGACGCGCCACCCGCCTAACTGTGCTGGTGGGGATGGTTTTAAAAATGGGGAAGAACAGAAAGGGTGTCGGTGGTCATTAACCTGAAGGATGCGACCAACAGCCGATGGGGGTCCGTCTCGGTCTGGCCGCTCATTAATCTTGGACCCTGTGCTAGCTCTACTCCTCTCTCCACCTCCCCGCTCCGCTCGCTCCGCGTGCTCGCCAACAAGATGGGGCTTTAGATGCATTGAGATAGCGTCGCACTCGAAGTGCGACGCAATGCTGGTCTGGTCCGGCCAGCGCTCATTGTTGTGTTTTCTCTCGCTAATCTCCTATGCGAGCGAAGAGGAAACGAGAGCGCGCCGATCATCTTCTTCACTAGTAGGATGACTCGTTTGCTATATGTGAATCAAGGGTTTCGATAGCGGGAGCGCCAGATGGCGGGCAGGAGTTGTACCCCCACGTACCCGCACGCGTACGTGCTAACGCCCATTCACTCACAGGCACGTAATAATGGGGGGGGGGGAAGCAATTTCCCCCCCCCCCCCCCCCCCCCCCCCCCTCAACTCCTATGTCCGCCTGAAGATCGGCAAGTTGAGCTACAAACCACCTGCATGTAGACAACTTTCGATACATCGCCCCTCCTCCCCCCCCACTGTGAGAAATTCTTGTACCGGGTACGGGAAAATTTTCCATGAGAGGTCTCGTACATTTACGATTCATATTGTTAATTTTTTATAACTATACGCATCAACTCAAAATCGATTATTGGTGAGCAACAAAGTCGAAAAGCGTAAAGTCGTACATGTACAAGATATGTTGTATACATAGTGAATTACAAAATATATTGTACATCTACGGAAATATTTTCCACAGTGCCCCGCCTATTATGTGCCTGTTCACTGTGCACTTCTGCACTTGTGTTATTTATCTTTGCGGTCATTACTATAGTTTCTCTGTTTTTCGTGTAGTTGTTGTCGTCGTTGTCTTCTTGTTGACAGGCCAGATCAGACTAGCAGGAAAGCTTATAGATGTGGTGAGATTAGCAGCCACTTCTAGTCTGGCTGGGACAGAGGACTGGGTGCTGACAATATTTTATACATTATTACCTGTCGGTAGAATATATTGCATTGCATAATACTGAGTATGTGGTGTGTAAATTATTTATCGATGTAAATATTTTCTTTAAAGGCCTATTGCTTCTCCAACTACAAATAGTTTCCGTGTATGAGTTTTCCAAATAAAAAATTATCTTGAACCATCTGGGATCCTTGAATCAGGATAGCTAAAAATCAAAAATCAATACGCAGGTAAAGATAAATTCCCAATATCCATCAATTTAGAGAATGTACCTAACACTATCAAGAAAACATTTTACGTAATAAACGTTCTGCTATCACGAAACGACTCGAATGTTTTTGCTTTGGTTCTGCTGAATCTGGGCTACTGTCTCCGGGCGAGGGGCTGGAGGGAATTGGGGGGGGGGGGGATACGGAAGCGAGGGGGCTGAGGAAGCAGCAACATGGCATGGCCCGGCTTTGCCTCGAGTGCGTTCAGAGGAGGGTCCCCCTACGCAACCGCATCCGGTACAAAGGAATGGGAAGAGAGGAATGGGTGTGGCAGGAGGAAGGGGGAGGGGGGTTGACGACGCTTCCACGTGCCGTGCACGTGCCCTCCGCAGGCGTCGCGGGAGGAGGAAGCGCAAAGAGAAGAGGAGAAAAGAGAAGAGGGAGAGGAGAGGGCAGCCGCGCCGGACCGGGAGGCAGGCAGGGTGGGGCCGCCGTGTCCTGCCCGCGGAACGAGGAAGAACAGTCGGGGGAGAAGATGGCCAACCTGACCCGGCCCGCGCTCATTCCCCTTCCTCCTCGCGGTCTGGCAGCGGGGGTGTGTCAGAGAAGTGGTCGGGCGATGGCGATGGGGCGACGGGCGAGAGAAGGAAGGAGGGAGGGGAATGAGGTGGGGGGGGGGGGGGGTAGAAGGGCCCGCGGATATTTCGGGATGGTGCTTCCAAGGTTTCCATTGCCTGCGGGCGCACGCGTTGGTGGAAATAGAGCGTTAGACCTAACCCAACAGTGTGCCGCGACTCAGGCCCGGCCTGCCTGGCCGCACGGCTGAAACAAAATCTGATTTTTAGGCGGTCGCTTTCGACTGACTTTACAATTTATATCGCGGTGGGGAACTGAACACTAGGGAGGCGGTATTGTAGTGTTGTGCGGGTTGCCATAGTCCCAGGGGGCTGTGACGTCATCCTAGATCACCCTGTCGGGCCAACAAAATATCAATGAAGTGCACAAAGCTTCAAGGTCCTCACTTTCACCTTGTATCGTATTCAGAAAACATGCGATTGGTACAGAAGTCTCGTACGAGCAAACCGAAACCGAAGAGATCGAAATTTTTACGTTTTGTGCCGGCAAAGAAAACGATATTTCCACCTGTTTTGAGCTCCGGAATGTTGCCCAGACACCGAGAACTACCCCGTAAACGAAAGCGGGGAATTCAAATGACCAGGGAATTCCGTTTTGTTTCGTGTGAAGATGGCCATTATTTTGCAGTTGGGTACATAAAATCGCAAAATTTTACATGATCTCCGTTTATTTTTCAAGAGTATTGCATAATACAACATATTCCCTCACTTCTCTCATCCCAATCTTTGAAACATCTCATCCATGAAATACATTCATAATTATGACACACCAATCCGTGTGACGAGGTAACACCGATAACACATTCATCATCTATCCTCTAATAACTCATGGAATGACTTGAATGACTTTGTGCTTAAATCTCCCGCGATGTCGCCGCACGTGCCCCCTATCCCCTCACCCCTTTCACGACATTACAACACAAACAGTTAACTGGGCCGGCAGCCGGCGGCCGGCAGCCGGCAGCCGGCATGGTCTGGGGTCTTAGCCCACTGATGGTCAGGTGCACATTGGTAACAATAAGACAATAAGTGGCAACAGAAGAGACAGCCGGCAAGGAGGCAAGACCGCAGCGGCCGCAGCCAAGAAAAGATGGGTGGGTCAAAATGTGCAGTGAGTGGTTGTAAAAGTTACACAACAGAGAAAGGCCTCAAATTCTTCTCCATTCCCAACACACCGTAAGTATCTGAGTAACGCCACATGTGTTTAAAAGAGACCTATTTGCCCACGGTACTGGCATTAATGCCAGTTTGAATTCTTTCGAATTCGAAAGGGAAGGCTACATTCACAGGACAGTAAAATATATTATCTAGACTTTGACACAGTGCAAATTACTGTAATGCTGCACAATAAATTTGAGAAAACTTAAAATTTCAATAAAAGGATCTTTATAATTTTCCATTTTATCAAAGCCTCAGAGGCAAAGCATTAGCAGATGTACTGTGTTTAACAGGGCTCTGTGGGTCCAGCATCTACTCTGACCCTTTTGAATTATAATGCTCGCTTTGTCCTGAGAGAAAAAAATTATTGTGCTCTGGTAGGCAATGTCTAATGTTGCAGTAAAATTTGGAACCCTGCAGGTCACTGCACAAAGAAAACATAACAGCAGGTCCTCTTACTGATCCCTCTCACTAATCGAAGCATCAATTTCATTATTTTACGGAAAAGTTTTCTCACAGTTTCTCCACCACCAGCGGGCTTCAAATTACCCGAGACAATTTAGTTTTAAGGAATCAGGAAATATTATAAACAGCATTATAGTCCTCATCATTCTCTTTCTACAAATCCAAACTGTTCCAGAAAACTTGAAACTCACTGATGCTGCTGTTGCTGGAGAACCTGTGCGAGAAAACATTTCAGTAAAATAATAAAGTTGACTCTTCAATAAGTGTACTGCACCAGAAAGGAGATTTCATATCCACAAGCGACTTTTGTTTTTTCTATAGGCAAAGGCATGAACACAAATTTCACTGCAACATTAGGTATTGCCTCCTACAAGGGACATAAAAAAAAACTATTCTTACAATTCAGCAGCAATGAGTATAACATGTTTAGGTATCAAAAACTTGACACTGCACTTATAAATACACAGGGAAGGAAAGAAATGGATTGATGCCATACAAAATCCTAGACTGATGACGATGCCATTTGAGGAGGCAAGGGAAAAGGGTACAGTGTGCGCAAAACATTTTCCATCTACGGCATACAACAATGCGAAGAGGCTTACATCTCTGCGGTGGGATGCACAGCCCACCCTTTTACAAGGTGGATATTGTCGATATGATATAGGAGTATAACCGTGTGCGGAGTGATAAGGTGGCACAGAAGAGGAAAGCTAAGCACCCCCAGAAATTACAGCGCCTTACCACCTAATTTGAGTACTAATATAGGTTCCAATAATAATATGCAGCTTTGGCTTTAAATAGCTTTCAATAATACTATATAATTGTATAAAAATACATTTCAAGCTAATTACTGATAAAGCAGAGAAGCTCAAATGTGATTGTTGAGAGGTTAAAATGATCTTATCTACTTAAAAATTTAAATAAGTTCCAAAACATACCTATTACTTATACCTTCATCTGAACTGTAAATCTTTAGCCTTATAATAACTTCTGCACCATCAAATATCGAAATTATTTCTCCTTGCACGTGAACGGTATCAGAACGGTACTGACAAGCCGACGAGCCCGACGACCAGATGTAAACAATGAGCTTCTGCTTCTTTACCTTCCCCTCTTTCCGCCCGGCTGCACAAGAAAAGGCAGCTTGCGTTAACGGTTCAGCGTATCGATAAGATTTCGGTCTCATTTTGTTGGCTGAAGTATGGCCCACAATCGCCTCGCTTTGATCCCCCAACTTTATTTAATATTTGAGGAGCCAGGAGCGATTTAGTGGCGCAGTGTCTAATGTCGGCGCCTGCTTCGCGCTAAACATATGTACGTAACTCGTCTTAGATTGGTCCGATTGAACTCGAATTGGTTTCTAAAGAAAGCCTAAGACATGCTCTTTAATTTGTATTCAAGTCTTTCAACGAAAACTTAATACGTCTCGAGATATAGCGCGCAGCGGCGAGCCGGCCTCCACGCCTGGGCAGTAGGCAGCTGCGCTCGGCCGCCGCGGCGACACGGAATGAGGCGTGTCGATGCCGACACCTCCCTATATCCACCTTGCCCTGTTACTACCAAGTAGGTTACACTCAAAACTAAAGTTCATTTTTAGGCACGAAGTAGCCTTATGGTTTCGTCTCAGGATCCGATTATTTTTTTTTTATCAGTGTGGCCCCTTACCTAAATCCAGATTTTTCTATACGATTTCGATAAGACTTGGCAGAGAGGTACAACTTAATTCCCTTATTTCACTGCTGAAATGCCAGCCCAAAGTTAGCGGCCAATTTTGAGAAATTTCGATTTAAAATCTTTGTTTCTATGGTAATACTCGACTCGTCATGGAGCCGAGTCGGCTCTTACCAATAACATTATTTCGCGCGAAAATCCAGCCAATGAAAACGGTCGCCTGTTGCTTTGTACCTCGATATCCAAAAGTGTCAACGCAAGGAGTGGTCACGTCAGAATCGTTGCAGATTCACGCCATGTTAAAGGGTTCACCACCAGGAGACTTTCAAACGTGACCACTAGCTGGCCGCCGTGATTCCTGATTGTTGGCTGGGACTGTAACTTCGCCTTGGGCGGGGCTTGTGACAATACCGCCAACCTCAGAGTGAATCCTCAGCTCATGTTTTCATTAAAAGATACAAATAAGTCTACCCTTGTGTTCCGTGCTATTGCGTGGATGCTTCCACAGTTGTTTACTAAAGGCCTGCAACATCATTTTACGTGGTTACTAAATCTAAAACTAGCAAAATATATTTTGAGTTGGTTTGAGTGAACACCAAGGCGGCGTTGTTTATAGCTGGCCCGCTCGGCGCCATGTTTGTGTCTTAAATATGAGGCGGATAAAATTCACGATTTGGGCTCTCACAGAGCGTTTTGACCAAATATTTTTAATTTCTATTTCATTTAATGGTAAGTGTGTGGCAAATGTGAAACTAGGACCCTTTAATTCTTGGCTGGTGGTTCGATTTAATGGTTGTCAAGGCGGGTTGTTGACAGCTGGCCCGCTGGGGGGCTGGCTCTCACCAAGTCTGCCTCTGCGTTCCCTGTGAATGTGTAGTGCCTCCCATACCTGTGTGCTAAAGAACTGCAACATAACTTAAGATCGTCACGAAATTAAAAACTTGCCAAATATATTCTAGGTTGGTTTGAGGCGGACGCGTGAGGCGCTGTGTCACCGGCCCCGCCGGCCCTCTTTCAACCATGGCCGCCACGGCCGGGGGCTGAGAGGGTCCCACCTCGCGACTTTAAATCATTGTGTAAAGTTATCGGAACGTTGACATGGCGAACTGAATGCGTTTACAGTGGTTTTGCACCTGCAGAAAACTGTTTGGGAAGTTTGACTTTAATCTGGTGAGCAGAATTCTTGAAATGGTGTACATTTACGGGAATAATTTTACGAATCCATTGAACTTCTTTGGGAAACGATTTCCGTGGGTCTGAAACTCCTCACTGTAAAAAATTTCTATGGTAGATTTCCTATAAATGTATCTGACGCTTTTCACATATACATGTATAGGAATTTTCCTATACACGCGTGTCGTAATTTTACCATACACGATAGTATTCTTACCAGACATGTATAGGAAATTTCCTATACACGTGTGTAGGGTATTTACGATATATGTGTGGTGGTCCCACCACAAATGTATAGGAATTTTCCTATACATTTGCATCCATTTCAAAACAGAAAATAGAGATTTTTTTCTTTCCTGTACTGCCCTCAAACTCCTTTCACTTCACCTAGCTTGTCAAAGTTAATTATTACATGTAATTATGCATTGAACTTACGAAGAATTACCGTACCTGAAGAAGAGTTGAACCCGGACTTCTTTGCTGCGAACCCGTCACGTTGACCACTGGACCACTGGGACGAGATGGGAGACGCGCCCCAGCGTGTCCAGGTCATCCCGAGGTCGCGCGCCCCTCCCGCCGGGCCAGCCCCGGATCGGGGATGGTCCGGTGAGGAGGAGTGAGCGGCCCGGGAGGCGTGGCCAACTGTTTACAGTTCGTGGAATTTTCGACCAGATGTTTTGATGCTGGATGCATTTACCTTCCTGCCTTTCGTGAACTTTTTACCACTGGCATGCGATATTGCTTCACTCTGAATATCTAAGAATAATATTTGGAACTGGCTTCGGACTGCTCATAACTACATCAGATACAATGTATAACCAAATGAAACACAATTTGGTACTGATTATACCAAATGTGTTTAATTAGATATGAACACAGAAGTCCGGTGATCTTTAATACCATAGTCCTCGGACATTGAGAGTGTCCTCCCTCAATGTACGACCGAGCAGTGCATTGTAAGCGCAATCAAATTTAATGCGGCGACCCAATTTTTTTTTGGAACTAACAGTGTATAGCAAAATTTAGATATCGTCAAGTGATTTTCCTATACATGCATAGCAGCGTGTGCCCTCCACACATGTATGGCAAATTTCCTTGACATTTGTAGTGGTTTTCCTATATAGTTTGGGGTTTTCCCATACACGCTTTGAGGTATGGTAGATTTCCTATACATTTATGAGATTTTCAGGTACCATACCATGTATAGGAAATATCCCATACAAGAGTATAGTAAAAATCCCAACATTTTTTACAGTGCTGTTTTTACAGTCATTTCGGCTGTATAACATTTCGTTCGGGTAAAATAGATAGTTAAATTCGCTTCGTGCGCCAGTGGCGCCATCTCTCGGTAGTGGACGCGAGTTAAGTCGCGAGGAGGACGCGTGAGCGAGCCGCCGAGCCACCGGCCTTCTTTTGTTGAGTGGAGCGAGGTCCCAGCCCAGCCTAGAACCACGAAAGGGATAGGACTGGGCACTCCCACCTCAAAAGCGCTCCGTTCTGTTTAAGGCGGCGGCGCCTCCCCCAGCCTTCTTTTGTTGAGTGGAGGTCCCAGCCTAGAACTATAGAAGGGAGGTCTGGGCACTCCCACCTCAAACGCCACCCGTTCTGTCTATAAGGCGGCGGCGCCTCCTCCAGCCGACTGCGAATAGTGCCAGTTCCGATGGCGAGCCAAGCCGAATCGGCATTGTCGGCCCCTCGGCCCGCGCGGCCCCTCTGCCCTGCCCGGCGCGCACGGGAGAACCGTAGCTGGGTGGAAAAAGGATGGGGGCTGTTGATTCAACTCATGGACGGTAGTTCAAAAAATAAAATTTCGAACGACACGTTAGAATAAATATGCTAAAGCAATGTTCGAATGCCCATTGCACAACGAGCCTATACAGTTCAAAAATCAAGCTGATCGGACAATTTTTACTGAAAGACTAGACTAACTTCTAAATCGTTTGAGCTAGAAATCTAAAATTTGGCATGTGACTCGCTGTACTAGTGACTCTGAGATAAAGCCAATTCAATAACATGATTCATAAGGCTAGAAATTTTCAATTAAATTTCTACATAAACGACCATCATCCACCGAAGTATTTTGTGAAACAAAAACATAAACGAACTTCGTGCCTACCAGGATTTCGTGAAATCGTATTTTTCACATAATAGATTTTGGTAAAGAACAAACCTGATTTTTTTTTAACATTTCTTCACTGACTTTAGGTGTAGAACAGTCACAACAAGTCAGCTTGGAGGTCCTACAGACTTAAGAGGCTCTAGAGGATACACCAGCTGAGGTAGTGGAGAAGCAAATAGCTGGACAGCTGGCCCTGGTCGAAGGTAAATGACTCATTAATACATTGAATCTTGTGAGCAAATTTCACAACTTAAATTTAATCTAAATTAATTACCTGTTCTGTTTTATGCAGCAGAATCAATTACAATGAATAATGAGGAAATGGAGGTGACCGAAACTGTGATTGCCAATGATCACAGTTATGTGATACAACTTGGTCAGTGCTTTTCTCATAGTTTTAGCAAATGTATAGATCTATATATGTCAAAGAAAAAAGGACAAGTTTGTAAATTACATCTCTTACAGGTTCACATATGGCAGCATCAACTCCATTGAAGTCTAGTTCAATTACCTCAACATCTACCTCACAAATGGAATGTGACAACTCCACCTCAATACAACTAGAGATGTGTCTGGATAAGGAAGGTAAATACTATTCCACAACTTCAGTTCCTCCTCAGATTTGTTCCGCTTCCACTTCTTGTTTGGGTGTATTGGGGTTCCTACATGAGAAATTTTATTTTACAGTTGTCACATTGGATTGAAAAAGAAGGCTCACAAGAAAACATACCTGAAAATGCCACGCATTCCACCCTCAGAGCAGTCTTCTCTTGTGGGCCACATCGCTTCCCTTGCCAAGGTCAATCTGATGAGGTCAAGTAAAACATAAATATCAAATGAAATGTCAGGAGATGAACAGTTTGAGGAAGAAAAAGGAGGAAAATGCATTACAGTACCTAAAAGGACGTTATTTTGATTTTTGATGAGCTTGCAGCTCAAAGGGTTTTTTTCTATGATAGAGTTCACGATGAAGTCATTGGCCTAGCTCAGATGAGGAATGGTGAGAAAAAGCTCTTACCTGCAGAGGTAGCTCTCCAAGAGGCAGGACTACGGGTGCGTGCTGTCACAGTAGACGGTCTAGGAAAAAACAAAACAGCACTCCAATTACTTGGCGCAACAGATGACATGCCATTTTTACTCGTTCTTTACCTGCTTTATATATACATATACAGGTGAAGAACGAGTATTGTTTTTGGTAAGACGTCACGCTTTCAGTGAGGCCTGCTATAATCAGCGCCGAAGCTAAAGCATTTCAAGGGATTCTAATTACATATTTGTGATCAGAGTAGTTGCCTCACATCGTCATAATAGAACTTTTTTTCAGCTCTGGGGGTGAAATTTTGAGAACACTTAATAGAATGCATCGTCTTTTTTCTTCTAAGTCCTCCATCTCTTCATCCTCGATGCGTTGTGAGGATAAAAACAAATGAAGGCGGGACAACAGTCCTTACCAGGCTTGCCACTACGCGGCGTTCGTATCGCCCAAAACTCGAACGCCTGTCTAATGATGCATCACTTAAGCGAGTTTTCAGAGAAAATAGCACAACTTACCACTATACGATGTTGTATATTGGACAGAATAGACGTAAAAAGACTCAACTGAAACAGCGAAGTTAGCGCCTCGGGTGAGAGCTCGAGGTTGGTGCAACGGTGCAACGGCGCGAAACTCGAAAAGTCCATTCAGAACCTCTCATTTTCGGCTACTTATAACTCCAATCGCGCGAAATCACCCAAATTGGCTCCACTATAAACTGGTTGGCGTCGAAAGACGCCAAATTTCTGGCGTTCATAAATAATGCCAAATACTGGCGTCGTTCGACGCCAAACATTGGCGGTTTTCGGCTCAAAACGCCAAAACTTGGCGTCGAACCACGCCAGGATTTGGCGTTTTTCATGAACGCCAGAAATTTTGGCGTCTTTCGACGCCAACCAGTTTACAGTGTCGAGTTCGCACAAAATCGCACAATTCTCGAGAAATCGCGACATCTGGCAACCTTGAAAATTACTAATCTTTTTGTGAAGTGTTCCCAAAACTTCACCCACACAACTGAAAATAAAAACTTTTTTATGAAGATGTGAGGAAACTACTCAAATCATTAATATGTAAATGCTATCATAATGGCGTCCTTGCCAAACGCAATACTTGTTCGACACATTGCACCTACACAATTTAATACTCTCTCAAAAACTAATTTTCGTGACAAACATATATTTCATACCACTGCAAATGCTATAACTTCAGGGATGGAAAAGATAAAAAACAATGAAAAAGACTTATAGGTAAAGAACGAGTACATTTTAGCAGTACTTTAGTGATGCTTCTCTAACTTGTTTTATTTAAATGGACAGAACATCTTTACCTTGTCTGATCCTCCTCATCTCCTCAAGAATTTAAGAAACGCTCTGCTAAGTTACCCTCTCATCCTGCCAAATGGAACTAAAGTTGATAAGGCATGGATGGACAAGTTTGTGCGGTTAGACATGCAAATTCATCCTCGTTTGGCCAGCAAGGTAACGGAGGTAAACTTGAATCCCAGTCACTTCCAAAAGATAAATGTTGGTATTGCTTACCAAATATTTAGTAAGCAGGTCTCAGCGGGCATCATGTTGTGTACCATGACTGGGTACTTTCCACTAGAGGCCTATGCAACCGAAAAATTTTGTGAGAGGGTGGCAAATTTATTTGAATCTTTAAATGGAATGGAAGTCATGGAAAATCCTGACCATTACAAGTGTGCCATCACCAGCCAGTCGAAACATCTGCAGCTTTTGGAGGGATATGCAAGAAGAGATTCGTTGCTGGAACTTTCAAGGCTCCAGAGGTCTCACCTTCCCTGCCAACTGGGCCATGACACTGAAAGCATTGGACATGTTGTGGGCAGACTTACAGTTGGAGGGCCACACACATTTTCCACAGGGTAACTGCAACTCAGACCCTGTAGAAAGTTTTAATTCTTGTTTGAGGCAATGTGCAGGACCCAAACGCACAGTTAATATGAAAACATTTCCCTCATGCTTCGGTTCTGCACTCATCAACAACCTCACCTCTGCAGTGCGTGGTAAAAATTGCAAGGATGATAACGCCTTAAATGTCATCCACTTGGATGTGTTGGTGAAGGCCTGCAAGAAGTTGACACCTCTTCCACCCCCTAGAGGAGTGTACCAGCATGAGGCAGAGAATGATGTGGAGGCTGCTGAGGAAGACTCTGCAACAGAAGAGGACACACATGAATTTTTGTTTAGAGAAGAGGTAGAAGAGGAAGCGGAAGAAGAAAATAGTCAGCCAGAGTTCCCTACTATACCACTGGTGCCTGAAGACATTTTCAGGCAGAGAATGAGAGAAAGAATTTCCACCATGAAATGCGCTCACCTTGCTTCAAGTATTGTGAGAAAGTACAGTGATGGCCTTCAATGTTCCTTCTGTTCCTCTATCCTGCTCAGTGACGTGAAATTTCCTAACCATCTTTACCATACACTGATGTCGTCCTCAGAAGACATTCATAATGCAAGAATGGCATCAACTGTGGCTGTAAATGCCGTTGAGGCTTTTTTCAAGGCTGCCACGGAAAAAATTCCAAGCATGTTAACCTCAAACAATATTTTAGAGGCATTCATTGGTGACCACATCATGGAATTACCTGCAGTTTGTGCTTTGGACCTATGTCCGCAACATTCAGATGTCAAGAATGAGCTTCTGTGGGACATCGGTGTGGCAGCAATTGATGACATCCCTCTTGTTTCAACTCAACTTTTTAAGAAAAAGCAAGACAGCAAGAACTCTCCAAAAAAGCAAAATATTGTAAGCGACACATAACTTTTTTCTTTTATTTGATTTTCTTGTGAAATTCTATGTTTTGTTGACAAGCTTCATGATTCTTAATCATGGCGGATTTGTTTGTTTCTCTTTTGAAATTTTATATGTTACATTGACACGCTTCTTGTTCCTCTTTAGTGGATTTTATTTTTTTTTCTTATGAAATTTCATGTTATGTTGACAAAGCTTCTATTTCCTTATCGATGGACTTGTTTGTCTTACTGTTGATAATTTACTTTGAGTTGACAAGCTTTCTATACTTAATTCTTAAGTAATTTTTGTTTTGAATTCTTTGAATGTCCAATTCATTTCATGAATTACAGCTAAAATGTACAAATGTAGTTTCAAAATAATCTTTGTACAGGTTTATTTAAAACAAACTGCCGGCCGGCAGACAGACCGGTGCCAACATAACTGCACGCTTCTCTGAAACCACGTTATTGTGACTCTAACGGCTGTGACAGTTCATAATAGTTGTGTTTTATCGTTGTACCTATCACAATATTCCATTTTGAACCCGTCACGAAGGTGAAATCAACAATTCTTGTAATTTTTATGAAACAGTCATTTTGTGAGTGCTAGAGGGTTGGCCCGACAGGACGTTCTAGGAGCAAGAATAACAATGAGAAAAAGGCGTCCTCGCCTTGCCCGTTAGAGTTCCCCACCGCGATTTATATACTGACCCAAGGGGCTATCCACTGTGGAAAATATTTCCGTAGATGTACAATATATTTTGTAATTCACTATGTACAACATATCTCGTATATGTACGACTTTACGCTTTTCGACTTTGTTGCTCATCAATCGATTCTAAGTTGATACGTATACTTATAAAAAATTACAATATAAATCGTAATTGTACAAGACCTCTCATGGAAAATTTTCCCGTATCCGGTACAAGAATTTCTCACAGTGTCCTGTCCGGACGATTCCTTGTGGTCAAAGCGTGCCACCGATAGTCGGCTCGCGAGCGAAAAGAAAAGGGAAAGGGGTGGAGGCATCGAGTGTCCAGGCTACTAGTAGAACTTCCACAATGCCCAGGACCGACGAGTAAGCTCTTCTGAATCCGAACCTTTTCCGAGCGCCCGAGCCGCAGCCGCGAACTCGAGCCGATCACCACCACTGACCCCTGGATGTAGGAAGCGCCTGCGCAGTGCCAAGAGAACAGAACTATACACTCAATAATATGCGGAACAAAGATAAACCAAGTGTGCATCTGTTCAACATTTGTACGTGTGCAGCTTCTAGTCGAACACGTACAAGTGTAAAACTCTGCGGTGGCGCAATTGCAAGTGTCAAACTCGCCAGTTGTACACTTGCAAGTGTTCAGCAAGGGAAATGTTGCATGCGGCAGTTTAACACTTGTAAGTGCACAACCACCGAGTTTTACACTTGCACGTGTTAGACTAGAAGCTGCACACGTAGAAGTGCTGAACAGCTGCACGCTTGGTTTAACAGTGGAGCCTTAAAAAACTTAAAGCAAGGACTCACTTTTTTGGGTCTTCCCTCATGCCTCCCATGTCACCCCCCCCCCACCACCTCTGCCCCTCCCTTTCCCCGCCACGTGCTGCCTCAACTCCCCCTCCCCCCCTCACTCGCGAGTTCCCAATAACTTGATTGGGTTGGCTGGCAAATACGTTGCCTTCCTATGCGTACGCAAGGTTGAAAATGGGTGAAATCTTTCCCCCCTTGACGTCTTCCTACCCAACTCGCTCAGCTACGTGCTTTCTGCACGTACTCCCACTCGGAGTGCTTACGCTCTCACATACTCACATGTGAGCTGCGCACTTCTGTGGGCGTCTCTGGTCTGGCACTCCTCTCCTTTCCCGCTTCTACCCTACCCTACCCTACCCAGCTGATAGGCGAGCATTCACACAATAACATCACATGACCGCTGGGTGGGTGCGCGGCGCGCGTGCCCCGGCCCTGGTGCCCCATTGAGCAGCCGTACCGGATTGACGACTGGGTGGCCTGCTTCATAGCCACAGCGGCACCCAGTAGTCACTGACAGGTGAGGACGGAAACACTTCTGCTGCTGGCGACATCCTCTATGTTGGTGCATTTAGAAAAGAAACATATATGGAGAGTGTTTGATTTGGTTTGATTCCCTTTTCTAGTCAGCGTGCCCCCATATATCGAACAAAACTTGCGGTATTATTTAAATGATGTCGGAAGACAAGAATAACAAAGATTTGCCATGGGCGGGTTAAGAAACTAAGCCCTTGGTCCTAACTTTTGCCAAATTGCAATGTTTTCTATCTCAATTCTTTGGAAGAACCAAATGAGCAAATAATGTTCACTGTTAAAACTACCGTAGGGAATTACGGTATGCCTACGGTCCGTACCGTAGTTTTTGTGTACGGTCAGACCGTAACGTATCCTTACGGTACGGACTGTACTTCATTGTGGATGGAATGTGCTCCATTGAACTTACCGTAAGATTCAGACCGTAGTCAAAAATTACGGTCCGGGACCAGGTAACAAATTTACGGTGCGTACCGTAGGCATTTACCGTGGTATTTTCCAACAGTGTTATTTCCGAAACGATGAAGAAAGTTAACAGGCCCTCCGAGATGAACGGTCTACTGTACTCTGTGTCGTCGATAGGCGCTGCTCGCTGCTCGTCTCGTCCTGCCCACGGAGGAGGGCTGTAAAGTTAGCGACGCACAGAATACGTTCGCAGTACGTAACGCAACGCTGCGCAACGCCCAGGGCCCGGCGCGTAGTCACGCAGATTAATGCAATTTCTGATCCGACATGGCACCAAAATACGCCAAAATAGCATCAGACACATACTTTTGAAAAAGAGGAAAGCCTCGTGAACATCACGATATCAATATTTGTACGTGTCGGGATAACGTAACGAAGTAAATAGCTTCGGAATGAGTATGGGTACATCTCCAGTCAGAGGCAGTATCAAGACAAGCTAAGAATTATTAATGAATAATTAAAACACTCTATAATATTTTTCACCTATCTTAACGAAAATTGCTCCAGAGCTGATAGAAGGGAAAATATCCGGTGAAGGCGAGTTGTGAGACGTGCGATGTAGAGGTTAGGGCACATTATAATTTATCTGAAATCATTGAAAATATTAAAGGGAGCACCAAACTGACAACGTTCTTACAATCATTTCACGAAAATCTATCAAAAAAAAAAAAAAAACGATTTCATGAAATCCTGGTAAGCACGAAGATCGTTAATGTTTTAGTTTCACTAAATACTTCGGTAGATTATGGTTCATGTAGAAATTTACTTAAAAATTTCTAGCCTTATGGGTCATGTTCCTGAATTTCTTTTATGTCAGGATCACTAGTTCAGCAGGTCACATGCCAAATTTTAGCTTTGTAGTTCAATCGATTTAGAAGTTAGTCTCTCAGTAGAAATCGTCCGATCAGCTTGATTTTTGAACTGTAGGCTCGTTGTGCAATGGGCATTCGAACACTGCTTCTACATTTTTATTCTAACATGTCGTTCGAAATTTTATTTTTTGAACTTCTGTGCATGAGTAGAATCAACAAGTCCCCGGCCCCAGTCCTCCTCCACTGCGCGCCGTGCCGAGGGGTCGAGCAACCGCAACAATGTCAACTCGGCTCGGCTCCCCTTTCCACGCTATTTTCCCGTGACAAGTCGAGTATACCCTATCTAAATCCGCTCACCACCTCCGCGGCTGGGGACAATCGCTCAACTCACTCCCGCCTGCGGACAACCGCTTACCTCGGTTGGCGCTCCCGACAACCGCTCAACTGATCTCGGCCGCGGCGCTGGTTAGGTTATGTTGCCCTCATATTTATACTAATATTGAGCCTGTATGGAGGGATCTTATAGCAGATGTTGGTCGAGAGTATTGTTCATGAACAAGGTGAACAATATTCTTCCTAATGTTATGCCATAATGCAAATTTCTTACCTGAAAACGCCTACTCAAAATCAGGAACCTCCTGCCGTATTTCAGAGAGCTGAGCGGTTGTCCGGAGCGCCAACCGAGGTAAGCGGTTGTCCCCAGGCGGGAGTGCGTTGAGCGATTGTCCCCAGCCGCGGAGGTGGTGAGCGGATTTAGATAGGGTGTATCGGACCATAGAAACAGAGATTTTAGATCGAAATTTCTCAAAATTGGCCGCTAACTTTGGGCTGGCAATTGAGCAGTGAACTAGGGAGATTGAGTTCTGCGTCTCTGCCAAATCTTATAAAAATCGTATAGAAAAATCAGGATTTAGGTAAGGGGCCACACTAATAAAAAAATACGATTTCAGGAAATCCTGGTAGGCACGAAGTTCGTTAATGTTTTTGTTTCACTAAGTATTTCGGTTGATGATGGTTTAAGTAGAAATTTACTCTAAGAATTCTAGCCTTATGGGTCATGTTATTGAATTTGTTTTATTTCAGGGTCACAAGTTCAGCGGGTCATATGCCAAATTTTAGCTTTGTAGCTCAATCGATTAAGAAGTTAGTCTCTCAGTAGAAATCGTCCGATCAGCTTGATTTTTGAACTGTAGGCTCGTTGTGCAATGGGCATTCGAACACTGCTTCTACATTTTTATTCTAACATGTCGTTCGAAATTTTATTTTTTGAACTTCTGTGCATGAGTAGAATCAACAAGTCCCCGGCCCCAGTCCTCCTCCACTGCGCGCCGTGCCGAGGGGTTGAGAAACCGCAACAATGGCAACTCGGCTCGGCTCCCCTTTCCACGCTATTGTCCCGTGACAAGTCGAGTATTACCATAGAAACAGAGATTTTAGATCGAAATTTCTCAAAATTGGCCGCTAACTTTGGGCTGGCAATTCAGCAGTGAACTAAGGATATCGAGTTCTACATCTCTGCCAAGTCTTATGAAAATCGTATAGAAAAATCAGGATTTAGGTAAGGGGCCGCGCTTATAAAAAAAACAAGGAGAAAAGAAAACACAAAATTAATTTTGTGCTAATACTGCTGGTACTCGTTCTTTACACAGCCGATGTTCATTGCCATTAAACATATACTACATGAAACTGGAAATGCTGATAGTTTTGTCACCGATGACGCTATTCTGGGTATTCCTTTATTCCCTTCACAAGAGCATTGTTGCGACAGTCGACGCCTTCCGCACTTTTACAAAGACGCGCTGACGCGCTTCCGTTTTCGGGTCGCAAATCCATGTGGATATGAATCTATAGCCGCCAGTAACCAGCCATTGTTTTACAGATGGCATCGGGAAACGGGACTTGGACTCACAGAAAACTTGTGAAATCTGTCAAGAGTTCTCAAAATATTGCTATTAGACTTAAACAATATTCCTTGCAGCCCGTAATAATAGCAGAAGAAGTTTCGAATGGTAGTATTGTCATACGCGTACGTGCTTTGTGTTACGAGTTACGAGATGGAGATTCGTTGTGCGGCACGGCTCTATCGACTTAGAATGAAAACGGGCAAATTTTGTTATGAGTTCTCAGAAAATTAGTGTCAAACTTGAAAAAAGGTCTATTGGTCACGCCTCCAGCATTCCCAGTTTCAAATGGTATAAATTTCAAGAGTGTACGTATTCTGTATTGCGAGAATGACTACCGTCACGCGTGACATCGCACTGAGATCAATACTCGTTCTTCTACCACCAAGTAGGAGGTGGTGGTGGTAAAGAACGAGTAAAAAAATCGCACCCTGATACAAAACCATAAGGCTACTTCGTGCCTAAAAAAATCGGATCCTGAGACAAAACCATAAGGCAACTTCGTGCCTAATAACACTATAAAGGCCCTTTTTCTTTGTCCATGGAAAGTGTCATTTTTGGCACACCCAGGCACGTAATAGGGGTCGCCCCCACTTTCATCTCATGGATCCGCCTGAAGGTTGGCAATTTGAGGTACATACCCCCTGAATGTAGGCAACCTTCGATGAATATCTATAGGGTGCATGCTACACTGTGAAAAGTTTACGAAGCAATTCTTTGTAACCTACAAAGAAAACGCGCCCTCTGTAATTACAAATAAAATGCTCCGTAATTACGAAGAAATTCGCTTTGTGTTACAAAGGCCCCGTTTTCTTCGTATAACGAAGCACTGCTTCGTGGACTTTTAACAGTGAGTCTCCCATCAACACCTCATTTGTCCTTGCCGGTACCATAGTGTTTACTCGTTTTAGAAGCACTTCAGCCTAGGCACGCTGAGGATAGGACGGGGCGAGGTGCAACGTACATACAAACACAGAACACAGAAACACACAGACACAGTCCCAAACACACACCTAGATACACAGAAACGCACCCATTCTCACACACACAATCAGCCAGGCAGGCATGCATCCCGAGATATCGGCTGTCTTAAAATAGTCGTCCCTGCCGACCCGGGCCGGGCAGCCCCCAGCGTCTGGTTGCGAAACGGAAGTTTGTTCGTTCGTACTGCAAACGACTTTTGAAACGGACGCCGCGTCACCATCGCCGCTGCCGCCTTAATCTTGAAGTGGCGCGCAATGCACGCCAGAAAACAAGGCAATGGACGCGGTCGTGGTCTCCTGTCTCTGTCGCACGCGAAGACCCACCCCGTGGCGCCGGCCTAACCGTAAGCGCGAGGGACGCGACAACACTCGATTCATCGTGAGACTTGTGTTTGGGGATGTCTGGACACGCATTTCGCCGAGCTCTGCAGGCCGGAACATACGCCGGGTGTTCCGACTGTTCTCCGTGTACTCCGGCTGTTCTGAACCAGAGTACTCCGCGTGCTCCATCTGCAGGCTGTACCCCGCAGGTGTACTCCGCGCACTCCAACATGCAGCACGGCGTGTTGTCTGACTGTACTCCGCGTACTCCGTACTCCTTAATACTTCGAAACCTTGGGTCGTCCACCCCTCGCAGGCGAAAGCTCTATTGTCTCACATCATTGGTCACGACGCCGCTGCACTCCCATGTCTTCTGTTCGTTATGGACAACTTTGTAACTGCTTGTGGATCACAAACATCTGCGATATAGACGGACATATCCATAATATAGATTATTAATCCGAAAGTCTAACATTTTCATTCGAAACTGATGGTGAAACAAATTATATCTTTAAGGCATGTATTTGATTGCTTAGCAAAGGCTTCTCTCTTTCAGAAAAAAATGTAAATATATCTACCTTACCTTGTGACTATCGAGGGAGTTGAACATGGGACCTTTCGTTCCAAAGCTGACGCCGGTACCCTCGTGACAACACATTCGGTTCTTGATGACACTCGCTCAGTCTTGTATAACGAGATGGAGATGGCCGAGTGCGACACGAGGTTCCAGGAAGAAATGGCCGGTACAAAATGTCCTTTTCAATTTTGTCCTAGGATTTTTGGTCCCATTGTGAAATGTCCCACACAAAATGTCTGAGCGGCCATTGTCTCGCAATTTAAATGGCCCTATTAAACAATGGGAAATAATGGCAACAGTGAAGCAGTGCTTCTTGTGCACCATGCGAATGTGCGGAAATTTCTTGGTGAAATTCGCTCGGAGGAGCACTACTTTCATCAGATTCTTGGTCAAATTCGTGCGGGACACATTAATATAAAGCAGCCTGTTGAAAGAGGCATGACTTCACCGTCTTGCAGAGACCTGTGTTGACAACAAGGAAAGGGGGGAAATTTTTACTTTCTTGGAAGAAGTGGCTTACAATCTTAAAATACAGCCTGAGTAAACTTTTTCACGTAACTTACGTTTGTAAATTGGCTGTCTTCCAAGCAACAGAAGAAATAATTATATAAATAAAACCAATTTTCTTTTTATTAATTGGACGGACTTATATTGTAGGGGACTTTAATTGTTCAGGACCATATGGAAAAAGCCCTGGGAAATGTAGAACATTCCCACGATAAGGCCCATATGTGAGAGGACATTTCCGCACCGGCCATTTCTTCGCGCTTCACCCGACAACGAGCTGGCTCCTGAACCTCAAGCTCTGGGTTTGATCCCCAGTTATGAAACAAAATTTTTCACTTTCCCTCCCTAATTGCCCTTTCGTCACCAATGTTTCGTGCCACTTTCGTCTCCATCTCCCTACTGGAAAGCGTTTTTGACGACGAATACGCAACGAAAAGATGATGAGAACTGGTGATCGAACGAAGATGAAACTTTCGTCGCCAGCTACCGATTCGTAGTATAAATTTGTCTCCATGTCGTCGCTATTTCAAGCTAATTTCGTCTATGTTTGACCGCTTGTAAGAGACGAATGTTCAACGAAACGGTGGTATCGAGTTTTTCGTGGGTGGTATACAGCCCACCTTTAAAACTCCCGAGACAGATCACAATCGGAGATTGACACCTGGAGGTCCCCGATTGTCAGCTAAGCACGACGCTACGACACGTGCACCATCCCACAAACGCCTGAAGTATATATCTAATAGTCCAAAGTAAGGACGTGGTTTAGCCCGCATTTACATATGATGTTTGATCCATATTACTCGTGTACAAATTTATCTGTAAGCAAGTCCTTGAAAAAAATCGATACCTCACTGCAAGAGTAGCCTATCTGGCGTCGGTGCGTTAAAACTAGCCTATCTTTACCGCGGCCAACAGGACTAGCCTATCTCTCCTGACTCGTTTAAAACAAGCCTAAGTGACTTTTTGGAGCAAAATGAGAGACATATACCATTCGACGTGGATTTTCATGAAACGGATATTTCCACCAAAATCTCAGTTTGCTCGAAAAAGTCACTTAGGCTAGTCTGAAACGAGCTAGGAGAGATAGGCTAGTCCTGTTGGCCACGGTAAAGATAGGCTATAGTGCGACACAAGTAGGAAATAGCTCGGTGTTGCGGCGGTAGCAGCTGACTACCTGCTGCCGGGGGTCCATGCGATGGGATGGGCCGGACCCAGCCCGGACCCGAGGAGTCAATGGCGTTGCGGCGGTAGCTGAGGAGGCAGTAGTTAAGAGAGCTCCCTATCCCTGAGCTATTTCCTAGTTGTGTCGCACTATAGTTTTAACGCACCGACACCAGATAGGCTACTCTTGCAGTGAGGTATCGAAATAATTGTGTGTAGCGCCCGGCTGGGCCACTTCGGTCTGCACAGCACATAACACGTGCGCCGCACTCGTGCTATCTGTCGACTGATTCCGAGCCGATTCTGTCACCCTTCTGTACTCGTGACCACTCACCACTACCGTGCCCGACATAGGCCACCGCCGTGGGTGAGACAAGGATCACGGAGGTGTGAGAGAGCCGGAGATCCTCTGAGTCAGTCTGCTAGCCAGCTATAAGTTGCTGGTCACGTGTTGGCGACAGGTGCCATGTCGCACGCGAGTGGGATGTGTATTTGCGATTGTGTGTGCAGTTGATGAGTGGTGTGTGGCCAGGGCCACCGGGCCTGCCCAGACGGTCTCTAACGGCGTGAAAACGCCAAGGAGAAAACCGGAGCGGGCGCCTTGCCGCCCGGTTCGCCTAAGCTGCGAATTAGCGTTGGTGTCGCAGCCGCTATGGAAACCCAATTGTGTTTATTTTTATTCGCTCACTTTGGGAAATCTAAGTGTAAAATTTCGCCAAAAGTCAAAGCTCTTCTTCCCCAGTCAGAAATGAAAGGTTGATTCGACATTGGTTCAACTTTGATACCTGGAGACTTTTGCCTTTTGGACCGTATGGGCACGATTGGTTGACGGATGACGGATCGTTGCACAGTCCCAGTGGGTATCATTTTCCTCAGAGGATGTTGCGTTTTCCGGGCGCAAAACTCCTAAAGAAAACTACTTTTTTCAGGACAGTCACTGGGCTTTCAACTCTGCTGAGAATCCCATGACTCGGCATCACCAACGTTACGACATCTAGGAACCAAGGCGGTGAACATGGTGTGTGTGATTCGCAAAGTAGCAATTAATATTAGTGACAGATATTATACTGAATTTATCGGGTGTACTATAGACAAATGTAACTCGATGACACTTGTTGATTGCTGCGGGATTGCCTATCAATTTGTTGCCAGACATCGAGGTTACTTCACCTATGCTAAGTGTTAGGAGGGTGAAAACCTGACCCTACCAGGGTACACTTGTACGACGAGGAGGCCTCAACTCAGCCAAAATTTGTAAACATGATTTCAAGATTTTACACGATTTCACATGACTACACCTCTTATAATTGAAAGAAATAATTCGTAAAGTAAATACAATCGTATTTTGAGCTTTATGAGCCCAAAATACGCACAGAAATCCATTTTTTTCGGCAATAGATCCACATTTTTTTGACAATGATTTCGAAGATATCAGCGATTGTGTACACATGATTTCAGGAGTTGAGGCCCCCTCGTTGTACGATGAGAACTAAGCTAGAGTTTGTTCCATTCGTGCAAGTGCCCAGTCGTGACAACCAGCTCCTGGCTGTGGATATCGGACTTTCGATTTCAGCTATCAAATTTTGCCTATCGACAAAAATTGTTCCTCACAAGGAAGTCATTTCTTTCCGTGCAGCAGTCTGATCCGCCAAACAGTTCCCAGCAATTTTAATTCCTATTATATAAAGTTGTGCACAAAATTCATTGTCTTTGTTGAACTTTGTAAGTTTATTAATGCACGGTCTCTGCCCCCCCCAAAAAAATTATAACATAGACACAAATTGTCAGAAGTTTATTTGGTAACAATATCACCACAGTAAAAACTAAAATGAAAAGCTAAGCAAAGTACAGTTTTTCATAAGTCATGAAAATAAAATGAGTGGAGAATTGTTAGCAAAATTAAGGCCAATAAGGCCTCACATTACAATTTATAACATACCATTTAACGAGCAAAATAATTGTTTGAATGGGCAAACATTTAAAGTAAAAGAATACAGAAGGGTTACTCTGTGTAAACAGAAAACCGATTAAAATAATTCAAATCGTAAACTTAAGAACATAACTGATTCATGTCAACTGCCGAAGACTGTAATAATTGTATCATAGGTCAGTGCCATATACGTAAGTATTACACAGCAAGATATTGTTCAAGGGTCGAGTGATACTTTGAGGGAATGGCATTCTTCTGGCACAAAAACTTAATATCTATCTTTCTCTTGTTTTGTATGCGAAACAATGTTTATCCACACTCGTGGTGTCCCAGATTGTTGGATTGAAACTTCTCTGAAGAAATGCCAAGGGGGTAATGGCCAGTCCCCTGACAAGAGACGTTTTGTAGTTTGCATGAGGTGCACTGTTAAAAATCCTGTAAGGATTTACGGTATGCCTACGGTCCGTACCGCAGTTTTCGTGTACGGTCAGACTGTAACGCATCCTTGCGGTACGGACTGTACTTCACTGAGGATAGAATGTGTTTCATTGAACTTCCGCAACGTATTTCCAGGCTACGGAGTGTACTGTAATATTCAGACTGTAGTCAAAAATTACAGTCCGAGACCAGGCAAAAAATTGACGGCGCGTACCGTAGGAATTTACCGTTGTATTTTTTAACAGTGTGTTCTGCATTGAAGTTCTGCAGGAAATCAGAAAATAGGTAATTTTACTTCAATGCAGATAGTTCCACAGTTTCATGTTGGGCTAATTAAGGCCTTACATCACAGTCAACCCTATGGATTTTAACATGTCGTTATTGTTTCAATTTCACAGTTAGATCACTTGACATAATGAAAATTTGGTGCTACATGGTGTAGATGGTTTCCTTTTTTACTAAATCAAACAATAGAAAAGAACCGGTAACCTTTGGTTTGAAAAGTAACAACATCTTTATACATTTGGATGATTTCGCTCTAAAACATTCTTCTGCAATATGCAGGCCAAGAGAGTTTTAGAAACTTTCCATTACTTGCTAACTAATTGTTGGAATTGCCATTTTGGGGTGAACCAAAGCAATCCATCAATATGAACATTACAAGGAGCAACATTGTTTCTAGGTCATTAAAGTCATTATTATTTATTGTTAATAATATTGTCTATTAATTACCTAAAATCATAAAAAATTGTGATGAAAAATGAAGTGATGTACCCCTGATATTGAAGCAACGCCATTGTGTTAAAATCCATAGGAATAACTGTGATGTTAGATTCTTACCTGAGTGCTCTCTTCTTTCCCATTCACTGTGAGCTGAAGGGGAGGGTTCAAGCACTACTTGAGGCTGAGGTACTGCACGACTAGCTCCATAGAGTATCAGTAGCTCTAACAAACGAAACAAAATAAAACACACAGAAGAAAATATAAAAAAATACTAATCAGCCATTGTAATTTCTTTGTGTCTATTTTATGTGGACACAACCCCTTATATTGAATTTGTTCAGAAAAAAAAAATGTTTTGATCAAGACATGCATCACTCACCACATAAAACAACAACCAGGATGAAATTGATGTTGGGGGAAATGGGGGAAAAAAAAAATTCCTAGTGGTAACTGGTAATCTTGTGTATACTATGTCCAATAATTACTGGTAATCTCATCCCGAAAAATTTCTCTTTCCCTCGATTTCTGAGCTGTTTTGGATACTCTGTCGATAAATTGTGCCAAAAATGACGTAACTTTCAAAATTTTTACCGAAATCTGTCGGTATTCACTGGTAATCGGTAATCGTGTGCATGCTCCTCAACCGAGAGATGGACCCCTCACCCCTCTGTCAGAACGGTGCCAGAAAATCTGCCTTCTTCAGCCGATACGTGTACCGTGCACCATGGCATGGCCCACTCAGCTGAGCTCGTGCGGGCGCCCCTCCCCGCACCACGCCTTCGGTTCAGATTAGACGATCAGCGCGCAGCGGCGTGGTCATACAGTGGTCACGACTCCGTGTGACGGAACACCGTGTGCGGTTTTCATCAGCCTCTGCCGCTCCGCTCCAGGGAGGGGCCTAGCTCGTGCTGTACGCGTGGCTGTGCGAGTGTCGGTGCGTGGCCGTGCTATAGAGACCTGCTGAGCGAGCTATCAGAGCAGAGCTCCGCCAGCCGGAGTCTCAGAGCAAACTTGCTCTCAGGGACCGCAGAGCCGATACTATCCGGATGCGATGCGTATTGACGAGGGGCGAGCTGCGAGCTCCTTCTGCACTGGAGCAGAGTGCTACCGGGAGCCTGGAGCTGCTCGTAGCCCTCGGTGCAGTGCTGACTGCGAGTTCACCAGAGATCGCCTGCTCTGCTCGCGGCCTGCGACGTGCATCCAGAACACGTCCAGCGTCCAGTGGAGGGCTACTGAGAGCAAGACTGCTCGCGCTGGTCGCTCCGCTGGTTCCAGAGCAGAGCAAGAAATCTGATATGGTGCGCGCGGCAACAGTATCGGGCGCTTGCTCTAATAGCTCGCTCTCTGCAGGTCTCTACCGTACAAGGTAGACACACGTTAAAACCGTGTGAAGCTGAGCTAAATGTGCGTCTACCTTGGCCTGCGGCGCGCTAAAATTAAAATATTTTCGCGATTTTGGTTGGCATGCCTGTCCACCTCACATCCCACGCGTCACGCCTGCCGCTTCACTTCACGCCACCCCATCTTCCAGGCGGTCTCCCCTTGCGCTTTCTGACAGGGCTGAGCATTTAAAGTTAAAGTTAAATTTCAATTTAAATTTAGCTCAGCCAATTACCGCAATTCGGCGCTACGAGATACGCGCCTTTAGGAAAGGGGAGCTGAGCCAAGGAGCCAACTCTGCGTCGCGAGGGAATAACACAATTCGCAGGTAGGGATAGGCCATATCTGGTGGAGAGAGGCACCAAGTCCAGGCCGGCGGCGGGGCGGGGGGTACACTTCGGGATTCTCTGACGTGGCCCGCTCACTGCTGAGCGCGGTGCCACGCCGGCCACAGCTCTGTGACGCATACATACATACATCCAACCGCTCTCCTGCGTGCTAGCTCTGCGAGCGTAGATTACTCACCACTGAACCGGTAGCAGCACTGCGTTGATTTAGACTTAGTCACCACGACCGGGGACACCCCCTCTTCCCATGGTCTCTGGGGCCCCGCCCCGCACCCTAACCCGTTCCGGCCGACACGCAGGGCCGTCGCCACCGGTGCCCCCCCCCCCCTTCCCAACTTTAGGCCAGAAGGGGGGGAGGGGTTATTTCTTATTGATTTAAATGCCCAAATGTCTGTATGAGGCGGCGCGGTGGCAGCGCAGTGCGCTCAGCGCTATACACCTCTAGGCAATTAAAGACTCCATAAGAAGAGACTAAAATCATTGATGTAGCTGTAAATGAAATAGAAAGAAGGTTCAAACAGGAAGATTTTGAGTTTTTGATGACCCTGGAGAGTGCTATGCTTACACCGCCGGCTGAATGAGACGACATCGATGGCCTGGAAGATGTCCTTCAAGAGTGTGGCTTTGATGTTACCAAAACTAAAGGGAAACATAAAGTCTCTGCCGGACATTGCACCGGGCACAACTACGACTGCAGTTTAGGGGATAGCATATGCATTTGCTGCTTTGCATGACGAAACATGAACTTTTCTTTGAACTGGAGAAGCTGATCATTTCACTTTTAGTTGTACCTGTGTCAGCAGCCACCGCAGAGGGACACATTTCTGCACTGCGAAGGTTGAGAACACGATGTACTGATCCCCCTCCGGTACACAGGAAAAACAAAGGTGCGAATCCCTACCTTTAAGAGGCACTAACAAAGTTTAGTGCCTTTCCAAAGGTACTAAAGTTTAGTGCCTTTGGAAAGGCACGAAAGTCGACCTTTCACACCTTTGGCTGACTAGCTTCATATGAGTTCCATACAAGGCACTAAACTTTAGTACCCCAGAAAAGGCACTAAATTGCGCCCTTGACTTAAGTGCCCCAGGAAAGGTGTTGTTTAGTGCCTTTGTTTTTCCAGTGTAGCGGCACACTGCTGCGAAAAGTAGCACCAGATTTTGTTCCTTTAATTCAGTGCGCGCTTCTCCTCCTCTCACCCGGCGGCAGCCTCGGGGGCAAACCCATCGACTACCGGGACCACCGGCCAGCCAGTGGCCGCGTCAACTCCACGTGGGCGCTGGGGCTGCCCCCAAGTCAACCGCCAGGCGAAGGGGGGAGAAGGGGGAGGGGTGCACCACGAGCGATCGCCGCGCTGCGGTGGCGGCCGCGCGTACTGAATTAAGGAACATGATCTGGTGCCACTCTTCGGCCGGCGCTACATAGGAAGAGCACCAGCTAGAATTTTGCTCAGACGTGAATTATTTTTCTACGTGTACAAACTTCTGAGAGAAGTTTTGCCCTCGCACCTCGCTCAGGGTGGCCTTGGAATGGATTAGCCCGGTGCCCGCTCAGTGCTCATCCAGTTAGATGGATACTGAACGCACACCGAAGACCAATGAGAGATCGTTGGGGACAGTAAGTATATCACGGTGGAGGAACATCCGTCGTAGAATCGAGGCTCTCACATCACCGCGTGGGACGAACACATCCCACAGCGTGAATCGGACGCGTGTTTCTGATGTAAATAAACAGTACCCTTTCATCATGGTTTATAACTTTCCCAGATGGGGATGATAGTACGGCATTCGCCAAGCAGTTCCCGCCGCAGCGCGGGCCCGTCAGTCCTTCCTGGTCGCGGCCGGTGCCGGTGGACCCAAAGGGGAACCTATCGGGATCGGGGGACCCTCGAGGCCCCGGATGGCCCAGGGGAAAGGAGCAGCGCGTGTGAGTTACATCAGAAGAGAAGACTTTTAATCGAACCCCTGCCCTGCCCTGCTCTGCATGCCCCCACACCGTGCGCCAGGCCGCTTTGGGCTGGCCCCGTCCGCTGGGTCGTGAACCCTCCCACGATTCCTCCAATCTCCGCTTCAGGGGGCTACACGTGTCTCGCTCCGACATGGCGCGGCGCTGCCCTGCGCGGCGCGACGTGACCCTCCCCGTCCCGCCCCACACTGCCCCACTCCACCCCTGCGCGCCACAGCACAGGCGTACGTCCAAAGAACACACTTATATTTGTAAAGCCGCAAAACAAAAGAAACAGGACTAAATAAATAAAAACAAGCATAGCCAGAACTATCAAACACATTTGATATAAAGAAAAGCAATTCGTTCTTTACCCTTTTTATGCGATACGGTGTAAAATCGTCCCTACCTTCACTACAAAACAGCAATACATGCAGTTAAATTTTGCTTTGCAAGTACAGAGGTATAGAGCGCTATTACCGATTTCGTCAATAGATGATTCCAGGATAAGCTGGCAACACTGCAATCCCCGTTTCTTTGCGTCGCTACATGCGAACTACTACTTCGTTTGACGAAAATCAGAGGTAAACTCACTATTCCTCAGGTACCCAAGATTGAAGAGTTTCATCGTATTTTTCTTCAAACGATGTGGTTGTTCGTATGTAGCGACGCAAAGAAATTTTGAGATAGAAACGATTTTAGGTCAGTGGTTTTGGACTAGTTAGTATTGGATGTGCTCTCTACTCCTTTTGTGCTTTTATATAGGACAGACTGGCATTTCTTTCAACTTTTATTTTGTCTTGTTTCAGATGGGCTTGAAGGACAAGTTGGCACTAACACGATCAAATGTAGAGTACACCAGACCTCAACAATTACCTGTAGGAGAGGCTTTCTACATCAAGAAAGGAGAAGTCTGTGCTAACAAGTTAAAAGCCTCTGAAGATAGTCGAAGAGTGTATTTAAAGTACAGCCAGACAGTCGATCTTATGGTGTATTTACCTTCCAAGTTTAATTCGTTGTCTGCGGATGACATGGATGAATTTGCTGCTGAACATATGTAACTTGTGTCTCGAGGAGTTGTTGCTTCGGATAAAGTCAATTTAGATATTCTATCGAAGTCTGAGGTTGCAGGCGAAGAAGAACTGGTTATATTTAATTGTATGTGTGTTTGATACTTTTGATTTGAGTTGAAATTAATCATTTTCAGTTTTAATTGATTTGATTTTTTTTTACAGCTTCTGTTCACTCTTTGATTTGCGATAGTCCTTCAAAATCTGGTAAAAAGTAGTTTTTGATTGGTTTAGTTGCTTCGATCTTTTATTGAGCTAATTGTTTGTTTGATTGATTGCAGGTAGCAGCTCAGGTTCATTCAGTGGCACAGGTTCATTCAGTGGCACACCGCCCAAGATGGCTAAACTGGATTAATCTTCAATTGTATATTTTCTAATCAGTATTTGGTGGTGGTAATGTGCAAGTTTAACAAATGTTCATCATAATGTGAATAATAAATGTTTCATTTGTATTTGACTTCCTCATTCTTTCATTCCCTTTAACAATTTGTGAAATTTAACTTAGAGAAAGTAAAAAGAAAAAAAGAAACCTTTTCTGATTATGAATTACTTGGTTAGTTATTGTACACTGACATTATAGTTTGCTGTTAAAATGCTTAGAAGCATCACTGTTAAAAATGTTATTGAAATTCAGTACACTTTTGTTGTTAATTTTAATAACATTCAGGTTTTATAAGCCTGTTGTGAAAATTCACAACCTGTGTTATGAGAATTCATAACTGGTTGTGAGATTTAAGAACTGTTGTGAAATTTAAGAACGGCTGTGAGTTTCCTCAAAATTTTATTATTTTTTATAACACGTTATGACTTATTTTCAGAAGCGCTTCTAAGTTTTCATAAATGTTAAACATTCAAAATCTTCGCAAAAGACAAACGTTTCGTTGAAACATAAATGTCATAGTCATTTAGTGAATTAAAGGGAGAAAATCACGGGAACAGATGGGACAACGCGGTCTAGTCACTAGACCGCGTTGTCCCATCTGTTCCCGTGACACTAGACTCTAGTGTTACTAAAGGACGAGTAAGTCACTGGGGCGTGCGGACGAGGTACATCCGTAGCTGTCGCGGCTCCCCTCACGGACGCGCCGTGGCCGAGTGGATACCGGCGCGGGCTTCTATCCCGCAGGGCTGTGGCTCGACTCCAGGGAAGGAAGTGTGAATTGCGATTACTAATCAGTAGCATAGGTAGTAAGAAGTCTGGGTGGCAGGAGGAAAATGAAGAAAAGCATACTCCTCAGTAAATTTATGCCTTTAGAACGACCCAACATTTCCTAACCCATGTTATGAATTTTCAAAACAACTGTTATTACTTTCCATTGCACAACTGTTATTACTTAATTTTCACAACATTTTTGTTATTAAATTTACAAACAATGTTTGTGTTAATGCTTCATAACATTTTTATTAAATTTAAGAGAAATTTTTTTAACAGTGAAGTAAGAAAATAAAAATCCCTAATCAACCATTTTGAAATATTTTTTAAATAAGAATAAGTTCGAAGTAGACTATCCAGTTTTAACAACCAAACAAATATTTTTAGAACATGTTGCTATCTAAAGCGAGGGTGCTATTACATGTTGTGAAAATTGAGGGAGGGTTGAGATGGGATTGGCATGATGTACACAAGCATTATTTTCAGATAGCTTGAATAATGTTATTTGCAGGCAGCTGAGGCATTACTTGCTAAAATTTTAGGCTAGGCCTGACTATTAAGACCCGGTCTTGAGCTATTTATACTTGTAACGGGAGAAAAACGTTTTCACATTGGAATGAAATATGAAGTTTGACGGACGAAATTTGCACAGCAGACTACCAGCTCCACGCGGTATTCTCTTCTGCTATGACAGCTGCCATTACTTCAAATCGTGATTTACTTCGTAGTTTATGCAAATCATCATGCCTCGGTGTGTCCTGAAGTGTCAACCCCTGGAGGGGCAAAAATTACAGTTGTTCAAATTCCCTAAGGACATGGTTAGGTAATTTATTTATGAAGTTCAATGGAGTTTGTTGGAACTCATGGAATGAATGTCACAGTGTATTCAGGTCTGCAATTACTTTATTTTAGATGCAAGGATTGGGTGGGTACAGGCGTCTGGCTGTGAAGCTCTTCTTGAAATTCAGTGGGACAAATTATTTCAATATAAATATATGTGTGAGCGACACTTCAAAGACGCTCACTTTCAGAACAAGTACCACAATTCCTTAGTACGTTCAGGTGTCGTCATTCCACCTCTCCATTTACCAACAGCTCTGACTGAGACTTACACACAATGGCAATTACGTTCATACCTTGTTTATAAGCTTTTTCCAGAAGTTCAAGTGCCACTTTCCGTTTTGATTCTGGATGTTCTTTTTCTAGAATTTAATGCCAGCATGAAATTTGCTTCCACTTCCGAAATGTCCCACCAAACATCCAAACTTCAGCCTTTGACGCTAGTTCATCTTAGACCACACCAGGCAGTGTGACACGACCAAGAAAGGACTTGTTGCCAATGTCGAAGTCCAGCTTTGGTTTTGTTGCCATAGCATCAAAGAACAGGCAGCAGTCCCTTTCTCGTGGATCAGGCAAAGCTCTTATTTTCTCTCCAAGAGCCGTCATAATGTCATCTTGTACGCCTGGGTTGAAGGAGATGTGTTCAGTCAGGAGAGAAATTTATCTTTCTTCCCTCGTTTTTTCCGCGCCAATTGTACGCAATTGTGAGTAACAATCGTGTTTTATTTCGAATTTTTCATGATTTTTCAAATTTAAGTTAATTTTTTCCGATTTTTTTTCGATTTTTCCTCATTTCATGATTTTTTAAAACAATTTTCTAATTATTTCCTCATTTGAAAAACAAAATCAGTTTTTCCCTGTTTTTTTCCCCTTTTTTTTCACAGTGTGTGGGGCACGATGTGTGTGGGGTGAAGCGGGTGCCGATTTAGCCCCACTCACCGGGTGTTTTCCTGTCACCTGACCTCCCCATGGGTTTGCCTATACCCTGCGTCCTGCGTCCGAACCTCCGCCTCCGCATCCGCCTCCACCTCCGCCTCCCCTCCGGGTGCGGCACACGGAAAGTCCATCATTCTGGATCCTTGACTGGTCCTTGGATATGGTCAAAAAGCCCCAAAATTGCCATTTTCTAAGTCCTTCATTCCGATGCACGGTCCTTCGATATGGCAAAAGCGTTCTTGAATTCCAAGGTTCTGGTTTCACCGTGCACTTACGCACAACATGAACGCCCGGAGATCTCAGACAGGCTGAACTTTGCAATTTCTTCACAGTGAATGACGGATGATGATGGTCGTATCTTGTTTACATTGTGAAAAATAGCCGTAGGTTTGCTGGAAAATTTTCCACGAGGCGAAGATGTAAAATTACAATAGCAAATCGTTAAATTAAAAGCACTTCCAATCAACTTGAAATTCAAATACGAGCAAGAAAGGGCTGTCGTAAATTTACAACATTTTTCGGAAGTCGTCATTTACAAAATACATCGTAAATCTACAAAAAAAAAAAATTCACAGAGTATGTGCCCACGGTCATCTAACCCCTTTTTGAAAATACTCTTTTTGAAAATAACATGGGGGCGACTAAGGGTTGGGACCAACGGGTTAGGGACGGGTTAACCCCGCATTGTCAGAAAGAAACCACAGTGTTTGGTACAGTAAAGAGTGGTCAACAATGTGCCTAATCAGGCTATGCACTACAAACCCAACAGTCATTTTAGTTCACTGTTCCTATCGTGTACTTCAAAGCATATGCATTAGGAAGTGCTCGGTCTTTGAAGTACGGTTCACAGTTATTTTTATCATGGTGTCTTATGGGGGCTACAATAAATGCGGTATGGTGATGCTGTACCTTGCCTACCACAATTTCCCGTACACAGTCCTGATCTGTGGTACAGGATTTTTGACCGTGCGGCATGTATTAGGCCTAGTACGAGTCCCGGAACGAGTTGTTCTAGACCACAAACGAGTCTGGTGAGATTGCGGAGTTTTAGGTCAGAAATTTAACTTTTATTATAACTTCTTTGTTTTTGACTGATACGTTGCGGACCCCCGCAACGCTGCAGGGCGTGTAATGCTGCAGGGCCGTGACCGCTGTGCAGCTGTATGTCGGCAGCAGCAGCGCCACGCAACGCCTAGCCACGCCCGTTCTCCACTTGCAGCCGGGCCTGGCAGGCTGGTGCAGTGACCTCGTGGGTGGGAGGGAAAGGGGAAAAGGGGAGGGGGCGTCGTCACTACGTGACGGCGCGCTGCAGGCGGACATGCGGGCGGTGGCCCTCGGTCGTGCAGCCCTTTACAGCCCCTGCCTGCAGTCCCCGCCCCCGCAACGCGTCGCGGCAAGGTCAAGCCGACGTATCCACTAGGCCGAAATAGCCCGCGGAAGCGCCGGCGCGGAGCGCGGCAGTAGAGGAGAGCGTGCATCCTTCCATTTATCCCCACCCTCCCCCCTCCCCCGCCCCGCCCCCTGCATCTACCTTTAGCCGCGCCCCACCTTCCGCTGGGGGTGAATGTGCGGGGGGCCACGCGCGCCCCGCCCCGCTCGCAGCGCTCGCGCCACATCCGCGCGCATCGGATGGCCGCGATGCTGACGTCGGAGGAGTGCGGGGAGAGAGTGAGTAGCAGGGCGTTTAGGAGCGGGGTGGAGCGGGGCGCGGACCCCACCCGCGGGGACCACCGCGTGACGTCAACATCAGTCGCGGGATGGACCGGCCCCGCCCCGCCCTGCATTGCCGCTGGGCCGGTGCCATTTCACCTCCTCGCTCTCCACCTTTCAGCAGTTTATCCAATTCAACACGTCTTTCAAAGCTTTTTAGGCGTTAGAGTAAAGGAGGAGTTTAGGTCCTTAATGAATTTCATTTCACAGCCGTGACAAAATTTGCTTTTACATGGCGGTCGCAGACTGCCTTTAATTCAACGGTCTGGTCAGTTACAGTTTGGACTGTAATCAGATAGAGTCTATGTAAAGATTGTTTCAGTTACCATTTCTCTAAGCCTGGATCTGGATAAGGTGAGGTCCGCGAAACCAACATTGATCCGAACAATTAAATTACGGCGCGGACAGAATTCTAGTGCATGAACAGTCTAGTACGTGGAATGAAATAGTGTCCGAACGAATTTTACCGAGAAGGGTGCCCCTTCGATTTAGGATGTAAACAGGATTACGTGATTAGACATGAATTTTGTGGGATTACTCGTGAATTTCTGAGGCTAACACTATGAAATATGAACAATAAGGTGGAATATAGTGATAATTATTCAAAATTTGGCTAAGTATTTCACGGATTATACTAATATTTGTACACAGGATTGCGGTGCTGGTGGCCCCCTCGAATTTTGTAATACATTGTGGACTTTGACAGAACAGACAGTAAGATCAAATACGGTCTAACCGTAAAACGAAATATAGTTCAACTGAAAACAAGCTAGGCCCGCCCTTCCGCCAAACGTCGTTGCCAGCTCCGCTTCACTGCGCTGGCCACTCCGTTCGGCCGGGGGCAGCCTAGCTTGGCCTGCCTGCAGCGTTATGGACGGGTTATAAAAAAATTACTTTAAAAAGCGGGCATTCGGCCCGCTTACTTATTGTCGCAGTCGTACAAAACAATTCGAGCCTTCGGCCCGATAATACGTTTAAGTTTTTTCTTTTCTTTTTCATTTTATTTTATTTTTTAGATGTAAATTACTGCTTTGAATAACGGGCCTTCGGCCTGCTCACCTATTGTCGCCGCTCACGATCATAGGGTACATTTTGGCCTTCGGTCTGATCATCCTTTTATTTATTTTTACAGATTATGCATGTTTTACATACCAGTGTAGTGGGTTTGCCTATCCTAGGAAATACGGTGCCTTACGTGCAGATCGGGTAGGCAAACCCGCAACAATGGTGTGTATTTGACTTGACAGAACACAGTGTTATTTAATACTACAAACGATTTGTAATATGTTCGTTTATCATGAGTATATACATGAACAAAGGAGTACATTTCCAGTATGTGTGCACCATTTGAACGACATGCAAAGCTTTGGTAAGCGGAGAAAAAGTACTATAAATTAGTTTGAAACGCACAGTATTTAAGGCGTGAAAATATTTGAGGTAGCGGTGTATCACCGTGACTGCAGCCCACCCTTCTGCTTTGAAACGCAGTGGTTACATGTCTATTGGTTGCGCCAAGCGGTCGTCAACTCCGCTTGACCTTGTACGGAGGAATATGGAATATTACAGGTATTATTCTCGGTATTATTGGTAGGCCTAAAATTACACAAATTTTACAGTACTGACGTTATAATCCTAAGAAAATGCGTAATATCACCGTAATATTACCTGTAATATGGGTAATATCAATGTAATATTTGAGGTAATATCATCTCGTGTACGGAGGAATATCCTAGTTGACGACCCCTTGGGTTGCGCCTATATCATAATTTCTGTGATTAAAGAAATGACAGGATACCCAACATGACGCTTTCGGATATTTGGGTCTTCGATGTGGCTGTAGCCCCGAAACTGTAAGAGATGTAGCGAAACGGACGAAATGTTGGTCTATAGGATCGCAAAATTACGCAAAACCCATGAAACGATACCCAACATGACGCTTTCGGATATTTGGGTCTTCGATGTGGCTGTAGCCCCGAAACTGTAAGAGATGTAGCGAAACGGACGAAATGTTGGTCTATAGGATCGCAAAATTACGCAAAACCCATGAAACGATACCCAACATGATGTTTTATGATATTTGGGTCTTCGATGTGGCTGTAGCGCCGAAACGGTCGGAAATAGAGTGAAACGGACGATTTTTTTGGCCAATTTGGCCTCAAAATTACGGAAAACCCATGACAGGACACCCAACATGATGTTTTATGATAATTGGGTCGTCGACGTGGCTGTAGCGCCAAAACGGTAAGATATAGAGCAAAACGGACGAAATTTTGGTCCTAAGAGACGCAAAATTACGCAAAACCCATGCCACGACACCCATCATGATGTTTTGTGATATTTGGGTGTTTGCTGTGGCTGTAGCGCCGAAACGGTTAGAGATAGAGCCAAACGGACGAAATTGTGTGCCATAGGGCGCTAATTCGTCGAGATACCCCTTAGGAAACCATAAACTTTTATGTAACAAATTATTATTTTTTATTCCGTGAAAACTTTAATAATTTTTTTCAGTGCCTTAATGAGGTTTGGCAGGATTTGCACTCTCCCTTTCGGAGTCCAGGAGGGTCCCCCAAGATACCCTAAAAATTTCAAGTCTCTAGCTCATCTCCATCTAGTGGCACAGACAGACAGACAGACAGACAGACAGACAGACAGACAGACAGACAGACACCACATCGATTGCATAAGCCCGCTCTAAAGCTTTTTCAAAGCAGAAGGGTGGGCTGTGGGCTAAAAAAGAGATGTTAATGGCCTCACAAATATTTACTGGCATTTTTGAATAAATTCACTGTCAGTTTAAAATTCTTAAAAAATAAATTTACATCGGAGGGTTTTCATCCCCTACACTGAAAAACACAAAGGTGCGATATAATGCCTTTCAAAGGCGCTATTGCAATAGCGCCTTTGGAAAGGCACTAAAACAGCCGAAAATAACACCTTTAGACTCAAGTATCGCCAGCGCCTTTGGAAAGGCGCCGTTTTACTAACGCCTCGAAAAAGGCATTAGATGGCACATTTGTTTTTCCAGTGCGTATGATTTTAACATGTGATAGCGTGGCCTCATAGTGATCAAGCCGCACCCTATGTCACCCAATCCGCTTATGACTTGGACAAAAATCCAACACAATCCCTTCCTACGCAAATCCTGCTCCCTGCTCTCGACCCGGGCTGCCCTCCGCCTTACCATATGCTGCCTGAGTTGAGTTGTGTGGGAGGAGTATGTTAGGAGCGGTGAGGACGGACAGTTAGACCACAGGTGCGAGGTGTGGCATGGCAGGCGTGCCGGGGCGCGCGTGACCTGCTACAAATACGCCACACGCTGAAAAAAGCAAGTCATAACTTTAAAAAGGAGAGAGAGAAAAAAAAAAACTTTTCCCGACAGACCGATAGCGCGGTAAGCACAGGCAAACGTAGATAATACGAGAAAAGTAGGCCAGTGAGGGTTAGAGAGAAGACTATAATCAAGGACGCCGCCTCTTTAATCTGCCTCATCTTTGAGGTTTGCACCGCGGCGCCCTTTGGAAAACAAGCTATTTTTAACGTCTGGAAACTTTGATAACGCAGTGAGCTATTTTCCACCCGAGGCAGTGGCAAGCATTTACTCGCGGGTCCTTATCCCACTCTGCAAATCTTAGTGTGTAGTAGTTTGCCACTTTAAACTGCGAAACTAAAGTTCTGCAGTTATAAGTGAAGAACTTTTTTGTTCTGCAGTTGCAAGTGCAGAACTCTTTAGTTCTGCACTAGTAATAAGTGCAGAACGCTTTAGTTCTGCACTTGTAAGTGCAGAACTCTTTAGTTCTGCACTTGCAACTGCAGAACTCTCTACCCTAACAAAAATCGAAGTCCCATAGCTACCACTTGCCAAAAGTCCTTGCGAGGTCCCTCTGAGGTCTCTGCGTTACTACAGCTGAATCCTAGTCGCATAGCTGTCTGGCGGTTTTAAAGCACCGTTCATTGATGTAACATGCATGAAGTATACATATATACTATACACTACATTGTTTCTGAACATCTGAAATCCATGTGACGTGTTAAAAACGACCTAGGAGTCCTCCTTTACTACTTTTTCGATTTGGTCAAAAACGCATCGCGATCGCAAATGGAACTTCGATGGGATTTTAGGGGGCAGGGACTTCAGAGGGATTTGAGCAGGTGCCAAATCCCCTCCAAGTCCCTAAAAAATTAGAGGGACAATTATGGTACTTAAAAGGGACGATTTTGGCATTACAATTTCTGTTAGGGTATCCAGTTTTTGGTGCAGAACTAGAGAGTTCTGCACTTCCAAGTGCAGAACTAAAGAGTTCTGCACTTGTAACTGCAGAACAAAAGAGTTCTGCACTTGTAACTGCAGAACAAAAAAGTTCTGCACTTATAACTGCAGAACTTTAGTTTTGCACTTTAAAGTGGCAAACTGCTACACACTTAGATTTGCAGAGTAACCGGCTGCGCTGAGGACGACGTGCCTCGCGGTGGGGCGGGGAAGGGCACACGTGCTGACAGGCAGGGACATCACATTGAGAACGACAATGGCCTCCAGCAGCAAATGGACCGCAGAGAGGAGCTGATTTAACCTTAAGCCCCCTCCTCCCCCTCCTCCACCCCACCCCTTCGCGGCCGTCATGGGATTGGGGAGGGCGTTATGCGGTGATGGAGGAACCCAAAACGGGACGAGGTGAAAATTTCTTTTTCCGCGCGTTACCAGCGTTTAAATTGTAGTTTTTCCTGTAGCTCCTTATTTCCAGCCTCGCTGCGCCGAGCTTCCTCGCTTATTCGGACTTGTTTCCGTCGCTTTAAAAACAACGCTCTCGTAGTGTAATGTAGGGCGAAACGAACACTGTAAATACCAGAGCGAGGATTTTCTCTCACTCTTTCAGAGCGAGGTTTGGTTTTCTCGCTCAATTAGAGAAATAGTCTAAAAAACCTCGCCCTATTTGAGCGAGGATTGGGAAACCTCGCCCTTTTTGAGTGAGGATTTTTATCCTTTACCTCACTCAATTTGAGCGATGTTGTACATTCTTTCTCAAAAAGAGCGAGGATCCTAAACTATCTCACTTGAATGGGGCACGAGAAAAAATCTCTCTCCTTTTTGATGAGATATGTCATTCTTGCATTTGCAGTGAAAGTAAGCTTCGTGGCAAGATTGCGCTCGCCCCCACCCCCGACCCCCGCCTCGCATTGTCTCGCACTGACCGAGCGTTGTGACAGGTGCGCCATGCAGACTACAGTGCGAACGGGGCCGATACCGATAACACTAAACGTGTCTGTGTACTACCAACGGCTTTTGAGTTACTCTACCGTGACTGGCGGGCATTCCCTGAAATAACACTCGTGTGGTCAGGCCGTATGACTCGGTATCTCCGTTTTATACCAAGAAGTCTGCACAAGTGAATACCTCACTGCACACCTTCGAATCCAATTCCTCATCCGAAACGGGAGAAGATACTTTTCCGTGCTTATAGAGTTAGAATTTTTGACCTCACTCTCTTCGACCAAGATATCTTTTTAGCCTAGCTCTATTTGAGTCAGGATTATCTTGCCTCACTTTATTTGAGCACGAAGAATCGTCACTTGATTCGGGCGCGATTACAAAATTATTTCTCAAATAAAGCGAGGAAAAATTTCTCAGTCTCCAGAAAGAAATAAAATTGCCCTCAAATTCTCACTCGTGAGCGAGTATTATAACTCGTAGATTTTCAGTGCTCCTCGAACCGAGCATCACACTGTATCCTAAGGCAAATTTTCGCCGCTAGCTGCACTGATGCAAGGTATGCCGTAGCCTATTGGGGTGAAATTCACCGTATAATCTTTTTAGAGTGCAGCTCCGTCCCTGCTGGCACTGACCTACCATCGCCTCAGCCGCAGTCTGCCGCCCTGTGAATGAGTCACCCACAGGGGGGAGTGGGGGGCCTACGACACCGTCCGGGTTTCATACCTCGAAAGGGGAACACTGCAAACTACGGTTAGCGTTGCAAGCCTGAGTTAGAGTGAGCTCACTCTTCTTAATTAAGCGTGCATCCCGATGCTTACTCTAAGTAAAGCATGAAATACTCGTCATAGTTTTCAGCGAAAGAGGCGTTACACACTAAATCCTTATGCATTATGTTGTGCATAGTTATGCACACTTCACACATAATTATGCATAAAAATTATGATCTTGCATGTTTATGCACAATTAAAACGCATAAGGATCTGGTGTGTACAAAATTAAAATCCATGCTTAGTCGAAAGAGAAAGCTTAATATTTGTTGTGCATGACACTAATGATAAATTACATTAAATAACACCACGACATTAAATAACCTCCAAAGACCGCTGTGCGAATTGTTCGAACTCGAATCTAATCGGAGAAATTCGATTCGAATCGAATTCTAAGTTGTTTGATTCAAATGTCGAATAATTCAAAATTTCGAATTGGGTTCGGTTCGACTTCGAATCATATCGATATATCCTGAATCTTCAGTGCGTTACCCGCACGTCGTCCAACCATATGGTGTGACGTAAATATGGATCACAAGGTGGTGTAACTGAAAATAGTTACACCAATAGACACTTTCAGCACTAGCGAAGTGAAGAACAAGGCGAAGAACAACAGACCGGAAACAGTTGCTTTTTATAACCCAAACGTTCATGAAAACTTAAATAAAACGTAAACAATTTCAAAACGATTCGACCTACATTTTATTTGAGTGTTTTGGGCAGATTGGGGGTGTTAAAAAGTAACTGTTTCCGGTCTCTTGTTCTTCACTTCGCCAATGCTGGAAGAGTCTATTGACGTGGCGCACCTCACGTTGGTTCCTTTTCTTTTTTAGATTAAGTCAAAGTCATAATCTCATTAATGACAGACCTGCCATGTACTTGTTTCATATAAGTCAAGAAAACAATTCCTTGTGGCAGGGATGATAAAAACATTGTAAGAAAAACATTTCCGTTCTCTCACGAATGATCCGGGCAACTTTCTTTCACGGAGTATTCTTCAGCGAGGCCTCCGCAACTAATGATTCGTTATTTTACGAATGACTAATTAGATTCAATTAACGAATGATTCGAGTTTGGGGAATGTTTCCTTGGAATGTACCACTATAAATTTATTACGATAAAAAACCTTCTTGTTTTCTTAATTTGAATTCATAATACGGAAAAGAACAGAAAACTTAAGCTACTCTGCAAATCTTAGTGTGTAACTACATGTCAGTTTCAGTTCTACACTTTCGAGTTCTGCAATTTAAACTGACGAACGAAGTTTTGCAGTTTAAACTGTAGTTTTGCAGTTTAAACTGACATGTAGTATCACACTAAGATTTGAAAAGTAGTTGCAGAATGGTTTGTCAACTAATATCGCATGTACAAATCATTTTCAAAATTAGGAATTATTTTTATTCTAGCGAATCAGCTACGGTGTATTCGTCACGTTACAAAGACGAATCATTCGTAACAACCAAGGTCACAACTATCTATTAAAACGAATCATTCTTTGCAAAAAGTTCGTAAAATTACGGATAAATTTAACAGTGATAATAGAAACGCCAGATTTTTGCCTTTTTTTACAGTGATTTACCTGTCGGCTTTGGCGGAACGCAGTGTTCTGTAGAGCACGGACGAGTCATCCCCTCGCCCGTGGCGGACATCCGGGCCGGGCGAGGCGGGCGCATACCGCTCGTTCAGTACACCGCGGCCGGGCGCGGACCAGCGTCAGCCTGGCAGCTCTGATGTAAAGCGCTTTGCAGTTCTCCTCGGAGAAAGGATTTCCACTCTCCATCGGGATAGAAATCCGAAGGAAAATTTCTGACTCGTGGTTCAAACTAATGCACTCTCAGCCCGTTACGGAATTTTTGGACCCATTGAGGGTTAAAAACTACAGTGTAGGTGAAGTCTTCTTTTCTTCTTGAATACAATAAAATAAAAACATCCAAGTAAAAAAGCATTTCATATTTATTTCTGCAAATATTGGAAAGAGAGTAGAAGTTGTTTAACACGGCAAATCTGAAGTCTGGGATTCCCAGGTACTTTTTGCCGTTTCCAGGCTCGAGTCTGGAAACGGCAAATTATTTCCAGACTTCTCCTGGGCGCGCGGCCCTTGTCCCAGGCAAAGCCTGGGAAGCGGCTCTTTTCCAGACTTTACCTGGGAAAGAATTACCGTTTCCAGCCTCTCGCCTGGGAAGCCGTGGGCAAGTCGCGGAGTCTGGGAAAGAGCCGCTGTCGAGGGGGCCGTGGCTTATGCAATCATGTGTACACCGACCCTTGCAATCCATTTACAATCATGCAAATATCCATCAAAATCGTAAAATACGATTTCACGAAATCCTGGTAGACAACGGAGCTTTCATAGCTATGGTAAAATTACTGTGAGGGTGTAGTAAAACTGAAAGAAAAACTGGTAGTTTTGTTATATGCATGTAGAATATACATGTAGAATATACTTTTAAGAGTTAAAGTTTACCGTAGTCGTGGTTTGTAGCATGATGAAACTGAGTTCGAATTGATAAGGTGGGCTTCAATTATGTACACTCCGCAGGTACTAGACTTCAGAATCGAACCAAGTCCACGCCGGAGTATCATGGACATGCCAGATACTGGCTTACTCAGGGTGTTCTCATATTGCCATGATTGTCTCAAACATTCTCATCAGGCACCCAAAAGTATTTTCACTGCCAATCTGAGCAGGAGAAAAGGAATACTTTATCAATTGGATGGAGTCCTTGGCCCATCTATCCGAACGCCGATTCTTTCCTTACCACCAGTTGTTGTTGAGACCTTCTACAGTGCAGCCTTTAGCTTCAAATCAGCTAAAAACTCTAACACGCATTGCCTAGGAAATTTCCGTTAAGGAAGGGCGTTCTACCAAGCAACAGATGGAGAATTACATGGGTCATACCCGAGAGAAAACAGGAATGTTAGATACAATCATGAGACAGATTTCTACCATGTTGAAATGGGCTGATACTGAAGGAGAGAAAACCATCAGAGATCTTTACAAAGAAGACAATGCTGATCAAGTACTCAAAGAGATACATAGTATCAAAGTTGATTTTGACGAGTTTGGTGGTATAGTTGGAGCGACAAGCGGTTAGTTCCACTATGTCTCAGGCATGCAGCTACTAAGGATCAGAGTTGCCAGATGGCTGTTTCGAAAAGCCGCCACCAGAGGGCAGCGGTGTAGCCCCAAAACCGCGGCAGCTTTGAAAGCCCAAAAACCGCGCTCCGAGCCACCGAATAGCCCAATTTCGCGGTTTTTTGCTCCATGTGCTCCATGTTAATAGGATAGCAATGAGAACACGCAATTAAATGCACATTTTAATCAAACTAAAATATGTTAAAATATATTTTAAATGGCACATGAGACTAGGTCTGCACTTAAGTCAGCAAATTAAAAATCGAATAACAAAGTCAGGAATTAAAAAATTAAGTCAGCAATAAAAAAAATCATAGTGCATGAAGGGTAACACATTCTCCATTAAAACCTCCATTGTCAAATATCGACAACAATTGTGTGTAATCTTCATCTTCTATATCATCATTCTCACTCATTTCTACTTCATCTAAAACAATGGCCACGTCATCGGGGTCCTCATTAGGATTTTCGAGGGTGGGCTCGAAAGTGGAGGATAATGAATGGAACTTTGAGTACATGCTGGAATTGAAGCTCTTGAACATGTCCTTGGTAGGCTCGAAAGTCTTGCAGCACTTGCCAAATGTCTGTATAGGGAAGGCCATAATTTAATTTACGCGGATAAATAGATTAGAACTTCAATTGAGAAATGGCAAATTCTTACCATTTAGATGGACCCGCAGCCGAAGAAGGGCCTGCAGCATGAGTAGCTGCATCTTGTTCCTCCTTTTGTTTTTTATGTGGCTCATAAAGCTGAATATGCGTTCGACCACCGCATTGCTGATTGGAATGGTCAGTGCCTTCAGCGCGAATTGGGCCAGTTCTTTGAAGGGTTTGGCACCCACTGCTGTACTGCACTCCAGCACGCACGACCAGAAGTGCTCGATGTGCATGGCGTCTATGTCCTCGTTCATATCCGCGTGGGGGCAAATTTCATGGAGAGGCAGAGTACCTAGTTTCTCCCATTGATTCTCGAGGGCTTCCCGGTCAACAGAGGGATCTGCAAAAGGACGCCTTGAATTATTTATCGGATTAATAAGCATGCAAGTGTTTCTTTCTTACTTGGACCTACCTAGAATATCAAGTGGAAGTTGATGAAATTCCGGCCGTCCAACTCTTGCCAGCACAAGGCGTGGGGTGAAAAACTTCAGCTTAGTAATGGAGTCCAAATTAGAGGGCATCCTGTCCAGGAGTTGGCGGCACAGAGTGAGCAGATAGTTACCGCATTTCGCCTGCACGTGGTTTAGAGCATCAGCGGGAATTGTCAAATGTTTGACCAGCTCAGTAAAGTTATCCCCAAACTTAATGTTGTCCGTTGAACGCAGATTGGCTGCGTTGGCAAAAGCAGCTTTGAACATGGCAAACTCGTCCTGTCTCAGCACAGAAGGCCTAGTAGTTTCTGCGATGGCCTCATGCTTCAGTACGCGACCAGCTAGACCGTACACCAGACCCCGCATGTCAGTATAGAGCTTGGTCACGTCGGCGTTCGTGTGCTCAAACGCTAAGCTGACAGCATGCACTTCTCCCAGCACACTTTTTATGAAGGTCAGATACCGCTTGTCCCTAATGCAAAGCACGCACAGCGGAGCGCCGCTGGCGAAACCACGCACAGCGCAGCGCCGTTGGTGAAACCACGCACAGCGCAGAGCCACTGGCGAAACCACGCAAGTGCATTTTTCAAAAAAATTGAGATATCTATACATTCTGAAAAAGCATGATTTCCTCTTTCCAACGGTATATGTCTCCAAAAATCACCAAAAAAAAGTTTCAGTCAAAAGAAAGGTCAGATGATTGGGCACAGTCTTGAATGCATATTCAGCACATTTGTCTAGTGAGTGGCAGACACATTTTAACAGCTGCAGTCTTCCACCGGGTACCATGCTCCGCAGGTGCGTGTAAAATGAGTTGTTAGCACCGCACATGTTGGCTGCACCGTCCGTGCCAGTTGCATGCAAATTTCCCAGGATCAGTCCTATGACCTGCAAATACTCGACGACAGCTTTCGCCAGGTCAACGCCCGTGCAACTGTGCACCTGAATAATCCCTAGGAAATCAGTGACCATTTTCTTGTGTATTTTACTGTGGTACCTCACGCACAGAGCCATAAATTTAGTAGTGGACACATCAGTAGACTCATCAACTATTAGGGAATAAGGGGAGTCTCCTATGTCATTTTTGATCTCCGTCAAAAAAGCAGGTGCAACGACGTTTGAGATTAACTTTGAGCATTTGGTCCGGTGCAATCTAAGCTTCTCTAAGGGAGACCCTTTACCCAAGACCGTCAAAATTTCTCCCAAGTGGTCAATACTTTGCACAGCACAGTGCTATAAACTATAAACTATAAACACGGCCAGCTTAAGATCGGCCTCTTTTGCTTCATCTTTAATCTGCACATGACCTGCAATAGAAACGATCGTTAGCCGTGACACACTGGTCGCAGCGCAACTGCATGGCAGGTTGTTTTGACTAAGCTCACCAAACTTGTGAAGACTAGGTTGAGTAGTCCGGTTGAAAGACGCAGCTTTCTCCTTGTGCTTGCCTCGGTTTGCATGGGCCACTAGGTCAGAGTGGTGGGCTCGAATGTTCTTTTTGCAAAACTTTGCAATATGCTTCGGGCTTTCCTTTCATAACATCCTCCTCGGTAGAAGGTGCTAACCAATCTAAAATAATAACAAGCAGCCAGCACTGTAAACTGGTTGGCGTCTTTAGACGCCAAAATATTGGGGTCCTCTGAGAACGCCAAATCTTGGCGTTCTCGGAGGACGCCAAAATTTTGGCGTCTGAAGACGCCAACCAATTTACAGTGAGAGTGCAGTTTTGAGGTTAAGTCGTGTACGTGTACGTGCAAGGCTACTGCCTGCTACTTACGTTCAAATATTTTTTCTTTCTCCCATTTTGCGTTGTAATGTTTGAGATATTTACCCCAGGCCGGCATGATGGTGACTATGTGACCTCAAATATTTCGCGGTTAGTCAGTTTGACAACAACGTACAGCAGAAGTTGACCAATCACAAGGCCGGAGAGTGGAAAAAAGTTGAGCATCACGCTATCGCTCAACTGTTTTCGGAATTGCCAACTGTTGAGTGCAGGCGTAGCCAACAGACCCCGCGAAATACGCATTTTCGCCCGTTTGAAGCAAAACCGCCCAAAAAGCCGCACCTCAAATAAAATATAGCCCAAAAAGCGGTTTGTAGCCAGTCAGCAATTTAGGCCGCGAAGTGACCGATCAAAATAGCCCAAATCGCGGTTTATAGCCCAATCTGGCAACTCTACAAGGATAAGATTCCATAATAAGAACTATATTTTTTTCTATTTTTCTCTTTTACAAACATGAATACTTCATTCTATATTCGATTACATTCTAAAGGTGCTTTATATTATCAAATTCCTTTCGTCAGTTTTTTTTCCCTGCCGTAAGGGGCCATATGAAACAAAACACGCACATTTTCCAGCTTTCCGCGTTTGCTCCGCATTCGTTCGCATTCGCACTCCTTTCCGTTCCGCTGCTTATTTCGGTGCTAACCGCCAGTGAAACGTATGCCCTCTGCGTTGTAGCTCACAAGTGCACTGTGAAACACAACTTTGATATCAAGATGGAGAGAACAGTGAAATTCATGTTCAGTGACTGGAAGTTTTATCAGTTGTACTCCAAACTATTGAAACGCACCCCCGCCTAAACACAATCTTACAAAAAGAAAGCTTTTCACACAAAGTGTTTGATGAATTTCGACACTCCATCCACAATTTTTGAACTTTGAGTTTTGGCGTCGCAGTTGGTATCCGTGGGAGACCCGCCATTTGGTTCATTTCTTTGTTCTCAACTCAACGTACCGTGAAGATTTCGAGGCTGGAAGAATGTAACGAACAGGAACAGGCAAGTTAAATGGTTATAACATCTTATCGTTATTTTATATTTATTGGAGCCTAATTATGTGTCCTGGTGTACAACTCGTGCCTACAGAAGTCACGAGTTGGATAAATCGCAATCATTAACGGCTAAAATCCCGATAGCCCGCGAAGGAACCGGCCGGCGTTGGCCTATTCTTTTCTTAGTCAGTTCTCACATTTCTTTCTTTGTTTTCTTTCTAGATCGAAAACTTGTACACATCAGTCAAGAATTAATCTTGCCGTTGTAATGTCTTCATTCTTTGACATATTTAAACGTATAATTCTTTTGATTGTTCCGGCCGTTTCCTTACCTTTCATTTTGGCAATGGGCACGGAGTTTGTTTTGATTTTGCCTAATCTTGTTGCAATCATTTGCCCATGACACAACTTACTAACATATTGCCGTGCTGTATTATAAATCAGAATGGTTTTGTTTCCTGCGAACACGAAAACTCTCTTGAATATCGTCCATGAAGCTTGGAGCCTATTTCTTTAATATCTCAGAAGTCATGGACTTGATGTTTTTGGTTGTTGTTCAAATTTAGCTCCTACTACTGGTTAATTATGACATACAACACCCGTCCACATCGGAAACCGAAACAGAGCCCTCCTCAGGGACGAGGATGTGCCGGCTGCCTGCGCCTGCTGTTTCGGCGGGCCAAGGCCAACAACGCGGCTGCGCAGCATATGGGGCACTTTGGTGAAGTCCCTTCACCTGACCATATACCTGCCTGCGCTCATCAACTCCTGGCAGCAGTTGAAGACCGTGGGTAAGTATTTCAGATTAAAATGCTAAGGCGTACATAACTATAACCTTATATTAACATGATCCTTTTTCCATGACAGTTTCGCGAATGCGGCATAAAAGAAGATCCGTTCTATGATTTTTTTTGGGGAAATCCTAAGCCCACTGATGACACCAAAACCGCAAAAGTGCTAGACAACCTGGCAGTTCTCCAACATCGTGTTAAACCTGCGTGGGAAAATATCCGTAGAATGCTAACCGCCAGTGAAACGTATGCCCTCTGCGTTGTGGCTCACAAGTGCACTGTGAAACACAACTTTGATATCAAGATGGAGAGAACAGTGAAATTCGTGTTCAGTGACTGGAAGTTTTATCAGTTGTACTCCAAACTATTGAAACGCACCCTCGCCTAAACACAATCTTACAAAAAGAAAGCTTTTCACACAAAGTGTTTGATGAATTTCGACACTCCATCCACAATATTTGAACTTTGAGTTTTGGCGTCGCAGTTAGTATCCGTGGGAGACCCGCCATTTGGTTCATTTCTTTGTTCTCAACTCAACGTACCGTGAAGATTTCGAGGCTGGAAGAATGTAACAAACAGGAACAGGCAAGTTAGATGGTTATAACATCTTATCGTTATTTTATATTTATTGGAGCCTAATTATGTGTCCTGGTGTACAACTCGTGCCTACAGTAGTCACGAGTTGGATAAATCGCAATCATTAACGGCTAAAATCCCGATAGCCCGCGAAGGAACCGGCCGGCGTTGGCCTATTCTTTTCTTAGTCAGTTCTCACATTTCTTTCTTTGTTTTCTTTCTAGATCGAAAACTTGTACACATCAGTCAAGAATGAGGCCTGAGCGGGTGCGCTACTTCGTGCTCCGGCCGCTAGGCGGCAGCACGCTCTCTGCCCGCTATGAGAAATTGTGCGCTCGTATGACTGATCTGTTTACATTCTTTGCCTACTGCTTGCAAGGAACACTCCTGCACTGTAAAAAAACAAGATCGTAGTACGGAACCAACTACTGTGTCCCGTATCTTCGTTTTAGAAACTGACTACGGAGCGCAGAGTACGGCGCCACCGTACCTCATTTTCGGTGGGCAGAGGTCATAAGTACGGGTCTGCCGTACCCCATTTTTTGAGTACGGTGATGCCGTACTTGGCAGTCCGTAACGGGGATTCGAAAATTTCTAGTACGGTGCGCGCCGTAATAGGGAGGCACCATTCTACGGTGGACACCGTTAAAGGAATTAACGGCGATTTCCGTAGTTTTCACCGTCATTTTTTTTTACAGTGTGCTCAGTCTTGTCTTTCTGCCTCTCTGTGAACCATTTAATTAACGTTGAAAAGCTCGTGAGCAGTACCACATGTGGAGTGAGTAGGTTGTAGTCGAATGACGGTGGCGAGGGGCGCGGACGGGACGCATGCATCGTAGCGGTTTATTTCTCATAGCGCGCAGGGAGCGTGCTGCCGCCTACCGGCCGGAGCCCGAAGTAGCGCTCCTGCTCAGACCTCATTAATCTTGCCGTTGTAATGTCTTCATTCTTTGACATATTTAAACGTATAATTCTTTTGATTGTTCCGGCCGTTTCCTTACCTTTCATTTTGGCAATGGGCACGGAGTTTGTTTTGTTTTTGCCTAATCTTGTTGCAATCATTTGCCCATGACACAATTTACTAACATATTGCCGTGCTGTATTATAAATCAGAATGGTTTTGTTTCCTGCGAACACGAAAACTCTCTTGAATATCGTCCATGAAGCTTGGAGCCTATTTCTTTAATATCTCAGAAGTCATGGACTTGATGTTTTTGGTTGTTGTTCATATTTAGCTCCTACTACTGGTTAATTATTATTTGTTTCCCTTTTGTTTTTAGTGTAGATCTGCGCGTGTAGATAGTGCAGATGATGTCGACGTTCACGTCGAGGAGGCGGCTGGAGGAAACGCACACGTCGACATGGACGTCGTGGCCATGACACCACCAGGTCTGGAACGGGCGCCTGAGTCCCCGCCGCACGTCGCGGATGATGTCGACGTTCACGTCGAGGAGGCAGCTGGAGGAAACGCACACATCGACATGGACGTCCATCAGGCAGCAGGCGGCGCCAGCGCCGACGTTGACGTTGAGGCTGCAGGCGTTGAGGATCCTCAACCGTTCATGAATCTGATGAAGAGGATGGCTCGGGGCGGTTCTCTGGCAGAACTAAACGCCATCTGCGACGAGGCCATGCACAACTTCGAGGAGGGTCTCCGGCTACGGATCGGGGAGGACGTGTTTAATACGTCCTGCCCCGCCTGCCCAACACCCGTCCACATCGGAAACCGAAACAGAGCCCTCCTCAGGTACGAGGATGTGCCGGCTGCCTGCGCCTGCTGTTTCGGCGGGCCAAGGCCAACAACGCGGCTGCGCAGCATATGGGGCACTATGGTGAAGTCCCTTCACCTGACTATATACCTGCCTGCGCTCATCAACACCTGGCAGCAGTTGAAGACCGTGGGTAAGTATTTCAGACTAAAATGCTAAGGCGTACATAACTATAACCTTATATTAACATGATCCTTTTTCCATGACAGTTTCGCGAATGCGGCATAAAAGAAGATCCGTTCTATGATTTTTTTTTGGGAAATCCTAAGCCCACTGATGACACCAAAACCGCAAAAGTGCTAGACAACCTGGCAGTTCTCCAACATCGTGTTAAACCTGCGTGGGAAAATATCCGTAGAATGCTAACCGCCAGTGAAACGTATGCCCTCTGCGTTGTGGCTCACAAGTGCACTGTGAAACACAACTTTGATATCAAGATGGAGAGAACAGTGAAATTCGTGTTCAGTGACTGGAAGTTTTATCAGTTGTACTCCAAACTATTGAAACGCACCCTCACCTAAACACAATCTTACAAAAAGAAAGCTTTTCACACAAAGTGTTTGATGAATTTCGACACTCCATCCACAATATTTGAACTTTGAGTTTTGGCGTCGCAGTTGGTATCCGTGGGAGACCCGCCATTTGGTTCATTTCTTTGTTCTCAACTCAACGTACCGTGAAGATTTCGAGGCTGGAAGAATGTAACGAACAGGAACAGGCAAGTTAAATGGTTATAACATCTTATCGTTATTTTATATTTATTGGAGCCTAATTATGTGTCCTGGTGTACAACTCGTGCCTACAGTAGTCACGAGTTGGATAAATCGCAATCATATTAACGGCTAAAATCCCGATAGCCCGCGAAGGAACCGGCCGGCGTTGGCCTATTCTTTCCTTAGTCAGTTCTCACATTTCTTTCTTTGTTTTCTTTCCAGATCGAAAACTTGTACACATCAGTCAAGAATTAATCTTGCCGTTGTAATGTCTTCATTCTTTGACATATTTAAACGCATAATTCTTTTGATTGTTCCGGCCGTTTCCTTACCTTTCATTTTGGCAATGGGCACGGAGTTTGTTTTGATTTTGCCTAATCTTGTTGCAATCATTTGCCCATGACACAACTTACTAACATATTGCCGTGCTGTATTATAAATCAGAATGGTTTTGTTTCCTGCGAACACGAAAACTCCCTTTCTTTCTCTCAGAAGGTTAGATTGTGTTACTGCACTTGAGGGGGGGTGTTTTAAATATTACTTCTTTTAAATTTACTGAGAACTTGTTTCTTTCAATATTTTTTTGTTGTTGACTTGTTCCACTTCTTAAATCCCTACCAATATCGATTTGAACTATGTTTTCTTTTACAGGATTCTTCTAATAATATTTCCCAGACTCCTCAACCAGATTCTCACAGAGTTGTTACAAGTGTCATGGAAGATTTTAATAGCGATGAAAGTTTTGCCAGTACACCTAAAATAGGGAATAATTACCAAGGCCACCATGTAAGTTTTTTTTTGTATTATTTTTCCCCCACTTTTATCATGCATGCTAGAAATTTGACATCAGTATTCTTTTTTTTAAACATTTTGAAACTGAATAATGAAATTTTATTTTATGAAGGTTGAGAGTCCTACACAAATTTCAAGTATGGTCAATGCTCAATCTGTAAGTATGTGTGGTAGGCAAGAAGCTTGGTCTTGTCATAGTCCATAGTTTATTTAAATAACATTGACATTGTTTACAGGCGAGTGCAACTGCAGCTCATGAGCAAAGAAATACGCGTCTCCTTTCCCAGTTTTTCCCTTTCTCAGTTAATGCTTCACCAAAGATCCAGGATAAAACAGATGAGGTATGACTGATTTTTCTACTAGGCATTTGTAATAACCGTCCTACATTTATGTAAGTGGCTTTGATTTACACTTTTTACTTTCAGTATCATTTGGAAAGGCAAGACGCTGATCTTGGCTAAAGTCCTTTATTATCAGTTACTTTTGGAGGGCGGAACAAGAAGGATGAGGCTGCTCAAAAAGGCTCTCGAAAATTGTTCTCTGGGGATGAAGATACTTGTAAGTACCCAGATTTTTTTCCTTAAAGATTGCCTTTTTATGGGTCTCCTGATGTTTTATATCTATTTAAATATATAGTTGAATGGCTGCAAACTCTGGACACCACAGTAAAACGCCACACCATCTTGTTAAATGAAGTGTCAAGAAAATGTGATCTCATTTTAATGAATCTGGGGCGAGTCTCTCGGACAGTGCTGCCGAATGAAAAGAGGATCACTGCTCCAGCCAATATGCCTGAGCTGCCTCTTGGTACTAAAAGTGCTCTCAAAGAATATGAAAGTTTTTTGGCAAAAAGTGACCTCAACTTGGCTGCTGTGGTAATTGTTCTATTTTAAGTAGTTTACAATATGTAGTATTGCTGGGCTTGTTCTCAATGTCACAATCCTATTGTCAACAGTGTGATTACATGTCCAGTTACGTGCGGACAAGTGTGGCTGATCCGGAGAGAAAGAGTGCTAATAAAATCCCAAGTCAACTTCTCCGCAATAGTTTGGCACAAGAGATGAATCTGGAAGGTGGGAATGGGAAAATAGCTTTCAGGTCTTTGAAACTTTACAAAGTTTTTCAAGGTAATTCGAACTCCATTACCCGTGCTACATTACCTCATGCAGACATGCCTATCCTTGTCTAACTTCTGAAAATTTTTAAAATTCAGGGACACTTCAAGCTGCTTTTCCTGACTCGGATCTGGAGGTTGCTGATGATGCCCTACGCAGATGGCTGAAGGATGCAAAATAGAGGAAACAGGGAGCCCTTGAGCAGTGAATATTAGGAATCTTACTTTCTATTTTCCTTTAAATCTTTTCTTGTTATGTAACTTTCTTTCATTGTATGTAGAAGTTTTCTTACTTTTTCTGTTTCTTGCTTTACTAGCATTGTACCTGTATGTCTCAGACATTCACTAGTCCTTAATAGGAAGAGAAGTTCCTACGTGATTTTACCACAGGTATATTTCATTTATGATGACAATTGTTTCTCAGTTTTCTTGCCTTTAATAGTATTCTTACCTGTATGTCTCAGACTGAACCAGTACTTTATAGTAAGACAAGTTCTTGTGTGATTTTATTCTATTTTGTTTAGAATAATTGAAATTGTTTTTTTTAGTTTTCTTGCTTTGTTGTCAGTTATTTTTATGTCAGACATTCTATTTTATAGAAACATTTCTAGCATTTTCTCAGTACTCTTCAGTACTTTATAGTGACATACGTTACATGTGTTGACACAAAGTTCATTTCAGTTCATCTTAAAGTTAGTTGTTGCTTGCCAAAGCTAGTATAATGATAACAAACTTGTTCAAATGTCTCTTAGTTTTAGTAAAGTTAACATTTTGGATTTGTTTCAAGACTGTTTTAACTGTTTTCTTTCATTAAGTGACTCTTTTGATTGTGATATCTCTATTTTTCTACTGTGATTAATAGACCAATATATCAATAGATTTAATAAAAATGTGTTTCTGGATTTGAACGATTTTAGTCATGCAACTCCTCTGGTCAATTGTCAGGCTAGTAGGGGCGCGGGGGTGGGTCATGCTGGTTCAATGTCGATTTCATATATCGATCTGACGTCGATCAGATCTCATCGATTCGACTGTGGAATTCGACGTCACATCGACGTCGATCTGGGGCACAGATATCCGTCGATTCGACTACAATTGCCTAAAAAAATTCAACTGAAATCATGTGGAAATCCTTCGCCAATCCCACATTCCTGCAATCATGTGAACGCGTTCGCTTAGACTCGCGGCCCCCTCGGGTACTCCCATAAGGGATGCTGGACAAGGGCAAGGGTTGGTATGTGCTGGACACACAGCAGGCCACGGCTACTCCCTCCCTCCATGCGCTGCGGTCGTGGCTGCGGCCTGCCGCGTGCGTTGGAACGGGGCGGCGCCAGACCGCCTGGAGGGTGGGCGCTCCCGGAGAAAGGCTCAGCGTTGTGGGTTTGCCTAAACAGCACGGTGCTCCGAGGCGAGGCGGGGTGGCGATGCGCTCTGCAGCGCTGAGGTCGCGGTCAGACCCCGCCTCTTTAAACTCATTCGCGACGCGGCCTTCTCTATCTCCCCCTTACAATAACCCCCCTGAGAGAAGGCCACCCACATACAGGTCACACAAGCCGGCCGCTATTGCTGGCCTCAACTACCCGAGATAATCGTGCCAATTCCGAAAAGATAACGCCGTGTCACATGTTCTTCCTTAAGAGTACGCTCCACTCCACCACACCCCTCCGCCCCTCTCTCCACCGACTGAGGCGCAGTTCTTTGGCCTTATCTTCGCGTCCCGCCCTGGGCTGACACTATTTCGCGGATGTTTTGACCGGCTATTTTGTCGGCGAGTGCGTTAATACCCTTCAAAGATACCTGGCCGGGCTCTTCATTCATCCCTCAGCAGTCAGCAAGGATCAGTGCTGCTACGCACGACTCAGCACTCCTCAGAATTGCTCAGCACTGCTTTGCACGGCTAGGCACGACAGCACTCTTCGGCACAATGTCAGCACTGCTCAGCGGAGCTTCGATTTTACTTTCTTTCTCTCTTGAGTGCGCAGGGCTGGGCAGGTCGGTGCTGTGCGGACATGAGTGTGGTGCTGGGCAGACCTTGGAGGCGCACCCAACACGTCCGCCGGGTAGGGGCAGGGCGTGGCGGGGCGGGGCGGTGTGGAGCACCCCGGCTTGGCCTGGCCACTGTCTCGCCTCCGCCTTTGCACTTTTATCTCGCTGTTTGGGTGGCAGCCCATAGCCGCGCTGTGCCTCGCAGGTCACTGCGTAATTACGAACACTCCCAACCGGCGACGCAGAGAGCACAAGATCCTTAGGGCCGGGGAAAATGGGTATTCACGTTCACATAGGAAAATTTGGAACTGTATTCTTCGGTATTAAAAGGTATTCCGTGGTATTGTTCTCAAAATCTGAGAATGAAGAGCATATTTTGCTGCTTTCCGGTGTTACATTTCGGGCATTACTGGGTAAGACTAGGTTCAAGTGTACAGGGTTACAAAAGTAAGGAGAACCCAGGCCCAGTTATCACTTGCACCAGGCCTGTTTTTGTAGCTTTATAATTATTTAATTTCATGTCCTGTGTACTCATGACACTTACTTGACGTGTATATTGTATTTACGTATTAAATTGTATTCAATACTTCCGCATATTAAATAACTTCGCACTTTCCGTGATAAAAATGTTTAATCTGCATGCATTCTCGTTTTTCTTCTCAATTTTCCCTACACTTGAAAACACGTTTTTTTTCCCTTCAAAAAGAGTGTTTTTAGAAGATGACATTTTAGACACTTCAGCATTTTAATTTCATTTAAATAAATGTGTCATTTGCTTTTACTCTCGTGTTGAACGAGTGGAGAAGCATAATGCAGACCATTTGTTATATAGGCGGGGGCGAAATAATGTGGTTCCCGGTCGTGCCAACGCCAACCACCCGTTGCTGCCGCATTCCTCTGCCAGGGGTAGTGGTAGTGAGACAACAATGGTCAAAAAGTACGCTCAGGACAGCGCGGGCACGCCCATGCCCCCAGCCCAGGCTGGGCCGAATTCCGAACTGAATATAACACATGACACCACGAAAATGAACTGAGGATCAGCAGGAGAGGAGGTGGGAACGAGACCGTCGGAGAACCGCGAATATGACCGAAGAGAGCGGAGAGAATAGAAGCAGAACCGTGATCGGGAACGCCGCAGAGCGGAGAGCCTAACCGAGGAGGAGCGAAAAAAGAACTACTATGTCATGTGACTTTACCTTTCATACCTTCAAACACCCAAATTATCACACAAAGCGCACCCCATAACAATGTCTCTTCCAGTATCATCTGCCTGCAATTCCAATCTTGGTTGATTTTTTTTTCTTTCCTGAAAATTTTCGAGCTTCATGCATTACGTTTTCCCTTCGCCATTTTCCAGTGTATACTTCAAGTATCCCCACACTGTTAAACCAAGTGTTCAACCTTTCAACACTTTTAAGTGTTCAAATACCATTTAAACAAATAAAAGTGTTCAACAGAGATGTTGTGCACTTTAACGTGTTCAACTCAGAAGTTGTGTACTTAGGGTAAAAGTACCAAACATGGATCAGGTACCAAACTTGGATCATTTCTGTTTGGTGGGCTCTAACGGCTGATTGGGTCGACTGAATTAAAAATTTCAAAGTTCCTCAGGTAGACGACTACATATGCATCAATATGTGTACGTGACATTTTATTGTCTGCTCGCTCCTCTGCCCGCTGGAGCTCGCCGAAAAACAGTCTGCTCAACAGACCCCGTCAAAGCGCGCAAAAAGACAAGGCAAGATACATGACTCTACTTATTTCCTATTTGTAAGAAAACTAACCGGAGGAAATACTTGGTACTCGATGACAAGACACTTTAAGATATGCCTTTCAAGACTCTGAAGGTTTTGATCCTTTACCTTAAGTATTTTGAAAATGCGGGTAGGGGTAAAAACATAGAATTCGAACCGTTCTCAAGTAACTTCTTTAGTTTGCGCCTCAATATCAGTCATTAGAAATCGTTCATGCGTGATGCCACTTTGCACACGGCAAAATATGACCAAAGTAAAGGGATTGATGCAAACAAACAGCACACATTTCCAATAGGAAACTTTTTACAAGCGTTTACATCTTCCATTGCGCCTTACGAGAGGTCCGGGTAGGCAACCTGGCGCACACATCAGATCTCTTTCCACTCTTAGCGCCTTAAGGATCACGTGACTGAGCAAGAAAATACAATAATTTCAAAAGCGTATTTTTTAAGTTTATAGAACAGGTTTCAGGCAACATTTCTACCACGAATCGGAGGGTCTATGTCACGTGGTTAGTTAGGATACATAGAAAAGAATCGAATTTCTCGTTAAAGAAATGCCACTTTCCCAGGCCCTATATCAGCCCCGAAGATGCAAATGGGCGGAAGCAAGTTGTAATTTCGTGAGCAGAATAGTGAGAGAAACACGTTGGTATGAGAAACTATTTATTTCGTAGACAGACGAGCCTACAAAACGTATCCAAACAAGCCTAAGTTTTGATCCATGTTTGGGTCAGCGTCCAAACATGGATCACAACCCCTAAAAGGGGTAAGGGGTTGTTTTGGGATAAAACAAAAAAAGTTGCCTTCCCCTAACACTGTTGTGTATCACATATGTGAAGGACAACAGTCTAGCTTGGTGATCCATGTTTGGGTACCCCCACCCAAACATGGATCAAAATTGGAGGTCATGGAAATTCCCGATAACTCCGAAAGTATTGGAGCAAGGAACTTTATTCCCTCAGGATATCCTCCCTGGGGGTTCAAACTACACACCGATGAAAAAAAATTATGCTCATCACACCTTTATCGATCCCAAAACTGTGGTTTTCCGAAAAATGATCCATGTTTGGTACTTTTACCCTAAAAGTGTTCAATTCCCCACACTTCTCCGATACAGTGCGTCCAAACTAAGGAAATGTAAAACTGGAGAGTTGAACACTTTTAAGTGCACAACTTCTGAATTGAACACTTGTAAGTGTACAACAACTCTGTTAAACACATTTATTTGTTTGAATGGTATTTGAACACTTGGAAGTGTTGAAGGGTTGAACACTTGGATTATCGGTGCATGGAAGTTAACCGAGGGGGCCACAACTCCTCTTTTGGGTGAACACGTGATTGCAAAGATTGCAGGATTTCATGGATTGCGTCAGATTTGTATGATTGAACAGGATTTCAATGATTGCGCAGGATTGCAATGATTGCGCAGGATTTTTATAGATTGCACTTGCTTTCACATCATTGCGGTCGGATTTCATAAGATTGCAACGGATTTCACAAGATCGCACTAAGAATTCATCGGACTTCACAAGATTGCACTAAGATTGCGACGGATTTCACAAGATTGGAGTGTGATTGCGCTTATTGTCGTGGGTTGAATTTTCATTTTACAGACAGGGAGCGTTAAAACAATCTCAGACGATGCTGGGAGATCACCCTGTTTCTTATGTATTTACATTTAATTATATTCTGTTCCGAGTTCAGCAATGTGGGTTTATTAAGTCGCGCCACGAAAGCGCAAAACGTTTACCCTGCAGCGAGACTACGAAAGGCAACGTTGGCTCTGGGAGAGTATGGGCGGCAAGTCACTTGTTACTCCAAGAGAGGACTTATCTGCTTTTTCTAAAAACCACCAACTTCAAGATTTTCTTGAGCCTTGTCGCATTGCTGCAGTGAAATGCCTGCCAACACTCACAACTAATTCTCAATGTAACAGGTAGAGTAGCCTTTTAATTTATTTATTTTTTTTTGTTTTTTTGTTTCCGACTAAGAAAAACTCCTCAAGAAAATATTTCAAGAAATATTACCTTTTTCTTCCTTCAGAACAATTAACCAAAATATTTTATCTTATTACATTTCTTTCTTTGCAGGAAAGAACAATATCCTGCCGGTATTTGAGGATGGCTATGAAACCTGTCTTTTAATAACTGAAGTAGAGGCTTTGTTTGGACTACCCACACATTATACAGATGCTTGCAACCTCTCAATAACTGATAGAAAGAAGTTACTTGGGAGAGCATGGTGTATACAAGTCATCATTCAAATATTAAAACCTTTAGCTGAAGAGCTGAGCAGGCTATAGCTCAATTAGAACCATTTCCACTGATTTTTTCCCAGATTTATTTTGTATTTTTTGGTGTAAAGAATAAGAAACTTATTTTTGAAAAATGTTTTATCTATCAATGTACCAACTGCAACCAATGTCACTCCTTTCCATGAAATTTTAAAATTACAGTATGACATAAAAAAAAATACAATCTAAATTTTGGGATAAGGATTCGTTTGACATTTCCATGTCAGACAGGGGAGCAGGTGAAATTTCTTTGAACATGTGTTCAAGTACGAGCCATCTCCAGCAGGGAGCATATCACCCACTCAGCTCGGCTCGCAAGTAAGTAAGGCCAACTAAAAAAGGGGCGGTGGGTGTGAGTGTGAAGAAATTAGTGGACGATTAAAAGATTACGAATTGTTTCCGCTAAGATTGCGAAGGATTGCGGCAGCTTTCGGAGGGATTGCCGAAGATTGCAAAGGAATGGGGAGGGATTGCGTGAGATTGCAGAGGATTTCGAAGGGATTGCGGAAGATTGCAGGGGATTTCGCGGGATTGCAGTAGATTGCAGAGGATCTCAAAGATTTCTGATGATTGCACAGGATTTCGGTAGATTGCAAAGGATTGCGGATGGATGGCGACACGTGTGAACACATGATTTCAGGAGTTGTGGCCCCCTCGAAGTTAACACACTTACACGTGTGCGCACATCATTCACTGGCGTTTCCAGCTCATGAAATAATATTTCTCCTGCTTGCGCACGAGGTGTATCGCGACAAGGTGACCCTGGGGCGCGGGCACCCTGTTGGGCCGAGTCGGTCGGCGGCGGCCCTGGCAGTGCGGTGATAACGCTGGCCGACGTGACATAGACATAGGTCGGTGACATATACGGGGAGTCGGGCCAGGCTGGGTCAGCTCGCCACAGGCCTGCGCAGCCTGCGCATGCGGCCCCTGCCCTGCCTCCTGAGGTCCCCCTCCGGCCGCCTCACTGGCCAGTAGGACACGCCCGCAGAACAACGGGATGCAGGGCGGGGGGCTCGGAGGCGCCGCCCACGTCACATCGCCGCAATTCCTTCTGAGGGTCAGCGGAGTGCAGGCTCAGCTGATCGGGGCCACCCGGCGCCCGCAACCCGCGCACCCCGCCAGAACGCTTTATCCGCGAGTTATCAGCAGGACTGCACCGTGGTGCAGCCGCGCCGTCCCGCCCCGCACAGCCAGCCTGTTGACTCATTGCTGTCGGGGCGGGATGGGGCATGGAGAGGCTGGGTGGTGGGGCGATGGCGCCCCCTTGCCTCGCCAGCGCTGGCGCGCGTCAGCCGCCTGCCCCCGCGGCGAGTCGCGCCGCACAACGCCATCTCCCCCCCGGTCCCTGCACACTGATTCAGAAGAGCACTCACCTCGCTCTTTCTCTCTCGCACTCTGTGATGCGCCGTATGGGTGCGAAAGAGTCAGGGCGAGGAGAACGCTCTTTTGAATCAGTCTGCTGGTCCCGCCGCGGCCCGTCCCCGTCCCGCCCCGCCTCGCACTACAATGTCAGCAGGCCATCTTGGACCGAAGTTGCTCTTTGTCGCGTTATCGGTAGCGCCATGCTGTCGTAATTCCATTTTTGACGTCGGTGTTTTCGAGACCTGCTGCAGCTTAGCCCAGCCCGCGTGTGCGACAGCACGTCAGGAAGCAGGCCCTGGTGTTGTACGGAACTTGTAAGCCAGACACGTTCAGGGCTGTTAACGTTAATGTCGAAGGTTCGCAATAGTCCTTAAAATGCTGAGAATCAAAGTTCAAGAATCTTAAATGGAAATGTGTGTCAGACACTATAAGGTGGTCAAGGGATATGTATGTTGAACATGTTAGTAAAAATAGGCAATTGCAAAGAAATGTTACTATTCCACCCATATAGCCTTATGGTCGTCACATTTCATAAGGTTATTGTTCCATTCTGTTAGCAATGCATAAAATTATTATTCTCTGTTGCAGAGGGCGACGGGGGCGTGGAGCCGTCTGAAGCTAAGTGTCCCGATCGCTCAAGGCATCGTGAACATCCCAGGCGTCTCCCCGCCCACCCCGCCCATTTCTAACCAAATTTTACCTTCCTGTTAAAACATTTTTTCTCTCTCTCTTCTCTGCTACAGAGGGCAACGGGGGCGCGGAGCCGTCTGCAGCTGAGTGTTCCGATCGCCTTCAGCATCGCGAACACCCCAGGCGTCTCCCCGCCCACGCCGGCCAATAATAATAATAATAATAATAATAATAATAATAATAATAAAAAAAAACATTACTATGTTTACAACATTATGCATTGCCAAATTATGTATTTTGTTTTTCTCTCCCATTGTGCAGGTATAGTGTTCACTAAATTGCTGTTAAAGCTTACTCATGTAATTTAATTTAAAAAAAAAAAAACACAAATACTGTCCTAAAATATGTGCAAGGTGCTACATGTTCCTGTTTATGTTTTTCGCACTAATCATACGCTTTGTAAAGGCCAATTTGTCTTGTCTATTTGCAGGTATACTTAACATTTTTATTTTTCTTAACCATGTATTGACTTACTACAATGATGCAATAAAATGCTTTTTAATACTGAACCACCGAGTACCTAGAAGTCGAGATTTATCATTATATCTATGTAAAAACATATGGATGCATGATGTTACATGCATGCACTTAAACAGTATACAGACATACATATATATGAGTATTGGTTAATTAATAATTTTGGTACTTAGTCATCCAATAATTAAGTATTATTGAACTGATCAATGAACCAATGAAATTATTAATTGATCAATCAATCTCTGCTTGGGGAAACAACATAGAAGTCGTCAGTTGGGTGATTAGAAGACCAATTAAACAGTCATTCATCTGAGAAAACGAGTTCCGGATCAGTTTGTGAACACTTTTCACCAATTGTTGATCCTTATTCAAGGTCAACAAGATGGACCTTCCAGATGATTATTTCACGGGTGAAGGAGGAGGAAAGAGAGGAATGATTCCGTATTTGCCGGATTTACATTTAAGAACCGCAATCAGAAGATCCGAAAGAGCCCTGTTTTCTGACAATTACAGTCTCTACCTAGCAAACGGGGTAAACAATCTTAATTTACCGAAACAAATATTAAGCTCGTTTCCCATTTTTGAAAAATCTATCCAGACAGAACATTCATATCTAGTAAGTTCTGAGGTGTATATTAATCCTGACAGTGAAGTCCTTTACGGGAGAATACTCTCTGGTGAGTTAGTACCCCCTACAGAAAAGGATATTCAAAACTCAAAAGAAGATTTTGAGAAAAGCAAATCATTAGCTACCCAAATTATTCTTCCAGCCGCGGACCTTCTACAGGAGGGCTCTTAGATCATGTTGACCAAAAAATGGTAGAAGAAAAGATGTGGCATACAGAAGTTTTTGGGAGAATTGCAGAAATCAGATAGCACAGGCAAGGAAGTATTCAACAAACCTCCAAAGATCAGGACATACTCATAATGGCCTACCCTATCTGTTGACCACTACCTTTCTTTTTCTATATGAAGATGATAGCTGGAACATTTTTGATTATGAACAGATAATGATGATTGTAGACACTCTCAGCTCCAGAGCACTCATAGTACGAGCAGCAAGCTTGTATAATCATATGGGGCTAAAATATCAACCTCCTGTTTATTTGATTGAGAAGATTTTTGCTTGGGGAGATCGGATTGTAGAAAGAGACCATAATGAAGGATATTCTATAATTAAGAAGTATGAAGCGCTGATTACAGCTCACCTTCTTAACAAATTTGAAAATCATGAATTGTGCCAACAGTATTACAACAACTTAATGGCAGAGGCTAGAGCTGACAATAGTGAACACCTGCTGTCCACCCACCTTCCGTCGAGCCACCTGCCGTCCAATCACCTGGCGTCGAGCCACCTGCTGTCCAGGACGACATCTTTGACGAGGACTTGGGCCCTTGGCGGTATCCCGGGCCACAGGTTCCCCTGCGCTGGGACTTTGTGCGCATCCCACTCCCTCCTCCAGCACCTCCACGGAATTTATATCTAAGAATGGTAGATGGCCAAAGTGCAAAATTAAAGCTGGGGAGAGAGTGAGTAATGCGTTTCAAGAGCTAGTCATGATGAAGAGTTCAATAATAGACGAAAGATTAAGGTCTATATCTCTGCATGATTGGTCTTCTCTTGAATTTGAACAAAATGCTCCTTTGAATGATGTGGTTGACCCTACTGAATTGGTATCAGACAAAAGTTGCTCACTTCCAAGATCAAAGTTTCATCTTTCATACAATCCGTCTCTGACTAGAAGTTGCGGAGTGAAACAAGACCCACGCACAAGACGGCTGTTGACAGAGCTTTTAAGGGATGAAAACTTTGATCCTATTATCCTCAGAGAAACAATTCAAAAGAGGAAAATACCGAAAGGATGGTTAGTGGTCGGACTTTGCTCCAAGGAAAGAGAGCTGAAAGTAGGAGGTAGGTTGTTCACCATATTGGCTGCGCCAATAAGATATACGTTTGGAGTAACTCAGAAAAATATTGCTGACTCTATAATGCCATATGTCAGTGGTCAAACCATGACATTGAATGACGCTCAATTGGTAAATAAAATGTACAAGCAAACCTCCAAATCAAGTCGATTTCAAGAATGTAAAGCCGTCATCAGTATAGATTTCGAGAAATTTAATCAGAGATGGAGACGTGAGTCCATACATCGGGTAACGACACTTTGTGATGAATGGTTCGGAACTAAGAATTACTTTTCATTCGTACATGACTTCTTTGACAATGCGCACTTTTATTTGTGTTCATCTTATGAACCACCTGAACATCTTAGAAAGAGAGTGCTTAAAAAAGATGAAAAGGATTATCTTGATAACCTTCTTCCAAGAGATGGTAGGGGTGGAGAGGAGAAAATCAATATTTTTGAGGAAACACCTACCACATGGACTGGACAGGGGGGAGCAGGAGAAGGTTTATGGCAAAAAGGTTGGACCATAGCGATTATAGGAGCACTACACGCGGTCGAAGTCACAACAGGGATCCATTCGTCAATTATGGGGCAAGGGGACAATCAAGTGTCCTTGGAGATTGCTGCAAAGCTTAGTCAGAGGAGAGCGGCAGCTTCTCAGGCAAGGGGCGGCAAGATTGCCACGAGGCTTTCGACTCGTGTCACCAGAGCCAACCCTAATCCTCCCACCACCATGCAGGTGATCCCTTCTAAGACATCGTCATCATCGGGTGCTGCGAAGACGAAGCCCAGAATAACTTCCAGTATGCTGAAACGTAACCCGAAAACCGTCACGCCACACAGCACATCTGGTGACAACAAGCAGTCCACAGCCCCACCTGACAAGACTCCGGAGGTGAAGTCTTCCCAGTTCGTCGAAGATGATGCCGTAGCTTCTACCAGCGCTGCAGGAGCTGAGATGTCAAACCAAAGGACACCGCCCAAACAGAACATACCCACGAGCCCACCCGGTTCTCCGGACTTCTTGTTCATGCCCACGCACCAGACAAGTGAAGGTTATTGCACGGCCACGTTCTTCGAACGCTTGAAATATGCCATCTATTACTTAATTGGAGCTACCATCCCCGCAGCCAGCTTTCAGGGGCGCGGGTGGTGTATGTTGGGAGCAGGGACCAATACAGTACCCATGGCCTGCTCTTACAGATATTACTTTGATGGTGTCCCCAACCAGGGCTCCGTGCTGGCTGCGGACGATGTCATGCGCCTCAGGGCAGTGGAATGGGGCCTTTACTGCTCTCCTGCAAACGCTAACATCAAGGAGGAGTTGCAGGTAACCATAGGCATGCTGCCAGTCGGGTATTACTCACACATCGGGGATGCCGACTGGAATAAAGAAGTGACGCGAGGTCAACCAGCCGGGCTATGGAGGCCTTACCCTATGCTCATAATGCAGAGTCTATTGAGGTACAACGCAGCTCAGGTGAATGCTATAGAAAATTTCCAACTGCAAGAGGCAGCAGCATCACCGGGATCCCAGTTGTTGGGTATGCAGCCTCTGGTAGTTCGGAATATGATTCAGCAGCCCGAGCTCCTGGGGGACACCGGCCTGATTGCGCCAACCACCATGCGCACATTCCTCCATAGAAGCAATGAAAGTGTTGGACCTGCAATAACAAATCCACTGTTGTTTAACAATATGGTGATGCAATTCTCACACGGGCCGGTAAATGGACTGATCACTTACTGTGCTCTCTCCACTAACATGAGCATGTCCATACCAAATTCATCCACTGGACTCTTCACTGTCATCACGCCGCTGGCGGGAGCCTCTACTTCTAGAACCCATGTGCGCCAGCTAGAGAATATTTCCACAGGGATTAACCCCAATGATCCGCATGGTCATGTGGCGCGCTCTAGAAGCCGTTCTCGAGAAAGAAGGCCCAAACGTCGTAATGCCACACCTGGACCTAAGCCCGGGAATCAGGAGAAGACCAAGCCCGGTGGCTCCAAAACACCTTCAAGGTCCAGGTCTAGATCAGCTAGTGGCAGTAGCCATGGCAGCAAGAAATCCGGTGGGTCACGGAAGAGCAGTAAGTCAGCTTCCGGCAGCCGAAAGGGTTCCCGCTCACGCAGCCGCTCAAAATCTGGATCACGGGCCGGTTCAGTCAAGTCCAATTCCTCAAACAAGAGTGGTGGTTCAAAGTCCTCGCAACGCAAGTCCGGTGCTGGGAAGAAAGGCAGCCCTAAGCAGAAGAAAAACAGCTCTAAGACCTCACAGCCCAAGGGTGCCAAGAAACAGGTCCACATCGCAAGCGGTTCCCAATAAAGAGTAGGGTACAAGGAACGAGGCATCGGATGCTAAAACTAGAATAAAGGTCCGATGGCTTGACCCCAGTGCCCGCACCCGGTAGCGTAGGTGGGCCCGGTGCGCGTTACGCTGATCTTCTGCTTGCATCCCTGGACCCGACGCTGTCATCTAACATCACTGGCCTCCCTAAATTTAATGTGATTTTCAAATTGATCTCAATTGTACCTGTTCTAGTTTAATTGATGATACTGATGTGATAATGTATAATTATGCATATTGTATTTGGCTTTAGTTGGCCGTTTAAGATATCTAAGTGTGATACTATTATCCACATTTATCTAGTTGTAGTAAGTCTGACAGCGGACAAAATTGTCAAGTGTGTATTTCTGTAATGTGTTCATTTTGTATAACAATGATTGTAAAACACCAAATTGAAATAAATATATGACATTAAAGTCCCCGGTTCAGACCAGCCTAGAAGGCAAAAGATGGGACCTGTGTTTCAACACAGAAAAAAAGAAAACAAATGTTGCAGGTATACTTTGTAAAATTTAAACACTGTTTAACTAGCTTCAATTGTAAATCATTAATCAATTATTTTTTTTTTTAATCAATGCATGTATAACAATATTTGTCATGCCCCCATTTACTTTCTTCTGTGTATTTTATTGCTTACTCTTTTTTTCTCCCAAAACAGGTATAAATTTGTACACTCTAACTTTTTATATTATCAATACCCAAAATGTATACTAAAATTGTGCAATAAATGCTTTTAAACATTGTGGTAGTTTGGGAAATCCCATATGAAGACATGACACAAGAGGAATATTTAAGACTCCATCCTACTTCTTTCACAACGATTATAAATTCATATTTAACTGAGCTCACAAGGATTGTCAATGGGATGGGGATGAAGGTAAAACTTGAAGAGACTTGGATTTCAACCAAGTTCATGTCTTATGCCAAGGAACCTTGGTTTAATGGGGTGTTCATGACTTCTGTCATGAAGAAAATAGGGAGAATATTTCAAGAGATCAATGACATCCATCCAACTTTTGCCAATCGACTAGGGTCTGTATTTTCAACAGGGTATTCAGGAGCAACTAAAGACTATGGACAGGTAATGCCATATGTGGTCCTGCACGACTACATTGGCGGATAATCTCAGGGAACAAAGCTGGGGCAGGAAAGTATATGGTAGTACCACCCCTTATCCGTATGAACAGTTTTCTCCTCATTTAGCTAATTCTGATCCATCGTGTCCGGTGTCAAGTGACGAGCATATTCTAGCGATTCTGATTCCAGTAGAAAAGAATGCATCATTGGACTATGAAAAGTATCAACTGAAAAAAGGTCACTCCACTAAGTTTTTGATACAGAAAAAAATTGCTTTGAAAATATGGTTACTTTAATCAGATTTGACTCTTACAAATATTAGGGGCGATACTGTGGATAGGATTTAGGTGAGAGGCCGTACTTGTTATACATTAGTTATGCCAGGAGGTTTCCTTCCCTTTCACAACCGGTCTTTAGTAGGGCTGTTCATGACTGCCTCGGAAAAAAGGCACAGCACAGGCAGCCAATTCAAGTAAGTTTGTGTATAGGTCATATCTTGTATAGCAACCAATTGATTTATGATACTAATTTTCTATTAATTTGGTTCCAGTTAGTGGAAGAGAGTGAAGAGGAAATGGATTGCTGAATTTAAGGGCTTTTGTTGATTTAAAGTTCTTTAAAATTCATTTAGGCTACTGATGTTAAGCTCAATAATAGTTTTAAATAGATTTTAATAATGTTAATATTATAGGAATATTTACAGTTTATTTGTGCAATGAAGTAACAGTGTATGAAGTAATACATTTGCATTTACGTTCTTTACTTGATAGTATTCAACTTCAACTCCTAGAAGGGTTTGAGACTCCTAGCCAACAACTCACTGAAAGTCCTTACCTTCTCCAAGATGGATTTAAAGTTGATCCGACAGTTAGAATATGTACCAGTACTTGAGATACCATTGCTTACAATGCACCACTGGAATTTGAACGTATTAAAAAGTTAAAGAATTTAAGAGATATCAACCTGGATCGCAAGGTTAAAACCCAAATCCGGAATTCTTCAGATCTGAAACAAACAAATCTTATGTCAATACAGCCAATCAACAGTAAAAGGAATATGAGGTTACATTTAACTGCTATGAACTAAAGAGGTTAGACACAACAAAACGCAGCAGCAACTCCAACGGAAGTTTAATAGTAAGTAAGGGAAAATCTAAGATAGGTTTAAGGCCTGCCAGGCAAAATTCCCTTCACGTTGACGAAGAAGTCCTGTAAAGAGCAAAACAGGATCGAGCAAGATAACCAATACCAGGGGTAGGAGTAGGATTTACTTTCTGATGCATACTGTTTCTACAAACTCTCGCATGTTATTTTCCTGAGCCTGAGGAGCGCAGAAATGTCGCTATACTGTCGATCCCGTTTAGTTGGCTTGCTTCCAGCTTGAAAAAAAGGCTTCCAGGCATCTGTGATCTGTGCAGTAGAGTCAAGGCAAGGTTTTCAGTACCCGGCTGAAAATTCAAATTCTTTTTTCTATAATTCCAAATCTCTGCCTGCTATCTTGATCTTGCACCTGCATGACCTTAACCTTACAGCACCGCTTGATTGTGTTGTGCCGGTGGGTGATTCCGCAAGGCCACTTCGTCTCTCTGTCCTTGTCGCACTCACATCGCAGGCCCATAAGGAGCGAGAGAGAGCAGAACGGTACCCTAAATCCGCCTGCTGCCTGTGCCCTGTGCCTGCTGCGGCTGCGCGTCGTCCGTCCCGGTCCGTCCGCTCAGCGTCTCTCGTCTCTAGCTGACGAACTTGTTTTAATGTCATATATCTTGTCTCTCTGGGAAACTGACATGTGAGTGGGTTATTTTGATTCGTTTATTTATCTGTTCTCAACGTTTACGGAATGTACTGCCATGTGAAGTCCACAGTTGGACAAGTTTCGGTTAAGAATAGGAAACTGGGGTTATGGTGCCTGTCTGTGAAGTTAGTTTCAAACAACCAAAACATTAACCTCTTAAATATATTGGTGAGAAGTGTATTATGATTCTTTATTTATATTAGGTAACGACGCATTTATGTTTCACGTAGCAACTTCATCTGTAGCACGTCGCGTTCCAACAAGTTCCTCATCTTCCTCATAAGTCCTTAACCTAGTTGTTCATGACGGTATTCTCCTGAGATTATGACATTGGCAATGGTAATACTTGGCTTTTACTGTTTGAAGATTGTTTATTTCATGCACATGTTCACTGTAAAGTTGTCCAAACTTTTAAGTTTTTTCTGTTTTTCAGAATTGACTGGCCAACATGGAGGATGTAGTGTGCAAGACAGGACTCTATCTCGAGTGTTCCCTGGATTCAGCTACAGTTCTCGTAAAGTTACTTCTGATCCAAGGTGAGTATTTTGGACATAAGTTATTTTAGTTTAGTTAATTGTATGTCTGGACTGACGAGTCTTTTTCTGTTTTAAGTGAAGTGAACAAGATTCACTCAACCTCAGGCCACTCACGCCCTCAGACCATACTATCGCAAGTCACTAGGGTATGCTGAATTGCACAAACTGCCGCTGCTGTTACCTGAAGGAAACAGGTTAGTAAGTTTAGTATGAGCAATTACGATGAATTTTAAGTTGAAAATGGTTATTGAAGCCAATTGTATTTATTTGAACTCTTGACTATTCCACATATACTGTACTAATTTTGTTTCTGCTTTCAGACAGACAGAACTGCGGCATGCATAGATGCTAGATGCTTTGTTGGCCAAGGTGGGTTCGTGCTTTCCTTAATATTGAGCAGAGTACATAAGAATACGGTATGTTTCAATAAAAGTACAATATTCAATGCTAAGTGATTTAATGAACATATTATTCCTCACTTGCTTTGACTCTGTTTTTCTTTTATAGAGTTTGTTATGATGCCTATATGATACTTGATATTCAGAGTGGTGCAAAGTTTGTGACGTAAAACTGCTGGTTTATGTCCTGAATATAAGGTATAGTTATATTTCACGTACAATACTTTTACTTCCCATTTTATTTATTAATTGCTACAACATATTTTTTCTGTTCCAGGGTTTGATATCATGGAATGGCTTGATGCCACCTCACTACAAGTTTATGATTTCATTAATTGGACCTTATGCTCACGCCCTCAGACCATACTATCTCAAGTTACTAGGGCATGCTGAATTGCACAAGCTGCCGCTGCTGTTACCTGAAGGAAACTGGTTAGTAAGTTTAGTATCAGCAATTGTGATGAATTTTAAGTTGATAATGGTTATTGAAGCCAATTAGATTTATTTGAACTCTTGACTATTCCACATATACTGTACTAATTTTGTTTCTGCTTTCAGGCAGACAGAACTGCGACATGCATAGATGTAAGATGCTTTGTTGGCCAAGGTGGGTTTGTGCTTTTCTTAATATTGAGCAGAGTACATAAGAATATGGTATGGTTAAATGAAAGTACAATACTCAATACTAAGTAATTTAATGAACATATTGTTCCTCACTTGCTTTGACATTGTTTTTCTTTTACAGCGTTTGTTATGATGCCTATATGATACTTGATGTTCAGCGTGTTGCAAAGTTTGTGACATAATACTGCTGGCGTATGTCCTGAATATGAGGTATAGTTATATTTCACGTACAATACTTTTACTTCACATTTTATTTATGAATTGCTACAACATATTTTTTCTGTTCCAGGGTTTGATATGATGGAATGGCTTGATGCCGCCTCACTTCAAGTTTATGATTTAATTAATTGGACCTTATTCATTACTTAACTGTAGCGTCAAACTCCTGACCATTAGTCAATAAATTAAAGTATCAGTAAGTAAAGGATGCTTTTTTTTTCTCAAGCGAACCCTATAGACTGAACGGATTGAAATATTACACCTAATATATGGGCGAAACTGGCCACTCAACTAAGACATACTGTGTTGAAAATGTGTTGGAAACTGGAACACCAAAACTATTTTTGCTGTAGTTGGATCCGCTGACACAAAAATACCTGAAGGGAATTCCTTGCCGCAATGCACACACATTCCTATGTATTCTCCCAACTCCACCTTTTCTATAGTTTCAGAGTACATTAGGCAATGTAGTCTGGGTACACCATATCTCCAAACACACCTGCAGAAAAATCCCTCTCGAAGTGCAGTCAAACTGGTAATGGAACTGGCCCGAACTGGCCCGAACTGACGCCGAACTCAGAAGGTCCGAAATTTACCTAGTTCAACTGCAGTTCAACTACAGTTAAATATACATAACCAGTAGTTTGACTCCAGACATCTGCAGTTATCTGAAGTTGAACTATACTGACCTAACTACAGTAGTACTGCGCTTGAACTGCTTAATCAAAGCACATTCTCAATTAAAGTGATTTTGTAGTTGGCCATCACCTCATTTAGAGACAGACTATAAACCGAGGTAGATTTTAACGATGGTCATCAAATATAGTCACAACTACAGATCGTTCCACCCGGGACCTTTGACAGCGACAAACACTTGAATTTAGATGATTAATATCATTGAAGCCGAGGGGGAATTACCGCTGAATTTGGTCTCCAAATTTCGTGAATTGGATGTGAATTGCTTTGAATTGGCTAGAATTGGCTGTAAATTGGCTTGAATTACCTATGAATTGGACTGAATTAGTGTGTGAATTGGGTTTGGATTGGTTTGGATTGGCTTGAATTGAACTGAAGTGAAATTAGATTTGAATTAGGTTGAATTGGCTTGAATTGGACTGAATTTGTTGAATTAGTGGTGTACACCAAAGTCCGAGGTTATTTCCCCCTCCATTGATGCCCATTGCTCTGGTTCTTTTACAGATCAAGCCCATAGCAAGGGGCATTGCGCCAGGTCATGGACTTCGACGAAATGTCGGTGCACCATCCCCTCGGCCAGTGTGCCAGGATGAAAACATACAGCAGGTACATATTGTTATCACTTAAAGTCCATGAGATTTTATTCGCCAATCACTGAAGCTCATTGATCCGTTTCTTTTACAGGTCACTTCCACAGCCAGAGGCATTGCTCCTGTCCATGGCCTTACAATGAGTTCCGACACACCATCTCCTCGACCAATTATAAATCACAGGTGGGGTGGAGTTTGCCGATATGAACCCTTTCACCTATTCAAAGTTTCTAATAGCAAAGGTATGAGTGGTGCATTCCTGTCATTTTTCAGTGCTGCGTGTAGTTCTCTAAATTTGTAATCTTATTTTGTATGTTGGTCTGCTTGTAGTGCAAACCTCAAGAAAAGCCATATCACAGGCTAGAGCGACATCAGACAGATGGGAAACTGTGCCACCCCACCTCCTCGTTGACACTACCTCAACACCACAACAAGTAACAGCGATCAGAGGAATGGAAACATGTGCCGCCCCACCTGCTCAAAGCCAGAGCCTCCACACCATGGCAGGCGACAGTGACAGCAGAGGAATAGAAAACTGTGCCGCCCCACCTCAGTGACACTGCCACCCCACCTCCGAAGTAGTAATACCTATACTGACAATACTATAGTATGACCACATTCTGTGCAATGTAATAATAACAAGATGCCCGAAAGAAGACCTCTTAGTGAATTTTAGAGTGGTGCCTCTGTTGATATTACTTATTAAGGATTTGTAACGACCACGACCAGGAGCGGCTAGTTCGACCCCTTTATGCTGCTTCCTACATCAGAATAGAAATTGATGAAAGCAGAACACCTGCTGTTAAAGTCATTTACGAGACCACTTTGGACTCCTGCACCTGCTATGTGGCAAGTAGCTTGTAACTATAATGCCTTCATAAAATGAGACTTGGAGCAGCACAAGGTAATTACCATTTCCAAGTTTATAAAAAAAAAATAAAAATAAAAAAAAAATAGATTAGTGGCTTCATAATGAACTGAGGTCATGTGTCTCTCGTCAATCTAACGTTTGGTTGCAGAGAGATGGCTGAAGAAGTGGTATGTACCAAAAGGTGCTTCTCAGTTATCTGCTCCAACATCAGAAATCGAAGTGAGCACTACGCCTCGAACAATCAGGCAGCAGTCAAAGGCCCAAATATTCGATAGAACATTTCTGCTTGCTGGGGAGCTGGCTGAAATCCTCTCAGTCAGTTGGTCTTCGACTTTCTGCATTCGAGAGCAGCTTTTGCAATATCTCATAAATTGTTAGAAAAAAACAAACAATGAATGAATCGGCTTAGATAAGCTTCCAGCTTCTGAAGCAGAGATAAGAAACGGTACCGCCCGGTCCCAACAATCCGGGACTGCTCGAATATGGTTCCGGTTCGGTCCCGGCTTACTAGTCCGGACCGGTGCCAGTCCGGTACTCACCGGACTGGAACCGGATTGCCGGCCGGGCCCGCGGTCGGCCACCCGGGCGACGTAGGATCGGGTTCGGAATGGCCCGAGACGCGCTTCGGGAATCGTGCGGTTTGGGCTTGCTAGGGTGCTGTCGCACAGTGGGACAGAATCCCGAAAAAAGTGACAAAAATAATTTTCAATAGATCTTTCTGTTGGATTAAGGTGCTATTACTATCTTAAGGGTTTATGAACATGCGCTTTCCGATTTTGAAGTCAATTTTGAGGTGACAGGTGCGGATCCAGGTAAAAAAGGGGGGTAAAATTTAAAATTTCAAGATAAAATTCTCAATTTCTGGCCTTAGAACCAAAAATTGGCCCTCTTTTCATATCTGAAGTCCGTTTTGATATGCAATGGCTAGATTTGATATAAAAAAAATTGCTAAAATCTGCTAATTGTATCAAAAGACAAAAGAACAGCCTTTTGTTTTTTGCAGATTTACGGTTACTTTCTGGTCTTTTGCGGAATACTATAGTTATCGGATTTGTGCTTTCTGTTTTTGAAGTAAATAATTTTGAGGTGAAAGGTGCGGATCCAGGTAAAAAGGGGCCACCATGACGAGAGCTGGCCGGCCCGCCGCACCCGCCTGGGTAGATTGTAAGCGCCGCCAGCGGCCTGTTCGCATGTTTACGCAAAAGGGGTCGATTGGGTATCATAGAGTAGGTCGTCCCCTACAGTTTGGTACCAGGAAGACCGCATGAAACCACAGGAATCGAACTGTAGCTCAAAAAAACGATTTGACTGAGATGAGTGACAAGGTTATGGAAGTACACTATTTTACGGTGCTTGGAAGTGAAAGAGGGGGGTCTAAGTGCAAGGAATATGTAGAGCAGGGTCCAATCTTTCAATTAATGCGCACATGCACCAAATAACTTCGCCCGGAGGCTCACAGAAATTGTTTGAAATCGGAACAGAAAAGGCGCGCTGACGCGTGGGCGCTCCAAGCGGCAACTTCCGGAGCTTCCCTAGGGAAGGGCGACCATCACAAAAAGTTTTGGAGACTGGTTTCTGATAGTTCAGACATTGGTCTATCCGACTGTTATGACGAAATCGCTCTGCTGCACTGTTCAAAAATTTGATTTTTGTCACTTTTTTCGGGATTCTGTCCCACTGTGTGTCGGGTCGGGTTGTTTGTGTCGAGGCGAGTCGCCGCCGGCGAAGCTTGGGTAAGGGCAAAAATACAGGGATCGGCTTCTCCGTTGTGCATTGGTACTTTCGTTACCAAACCACGCCCATAATATTGGGTCTACAGAGTTGGCGAGACACTCATTACACTCGGAAAGGATTGGCATTTACAGGTATGAAGTTGGTTTTGAGCTCAGGTAACCGCGAGCGTTAAGAAGAGCCAAAATATTGAATAGGCACGGGCCCCGGACGAATTGTAGAGGCGGAGCGTAGCGCAGCGGCAGCGGCGCCCGAGAGAGCCCGGCCTCACTTTGTTACCAAACTACTCCCGAAGTATTGGTCCTACAGAGTGGGCTAAACAGTCATTACACTCAGAAAGGATAGGGCTTGTGAGGTATGACATTCAATGTGAAGTTAATATCACGAAATAAGCACCAGAGGGTGTCAAAGACGAACATGTCTGCGGTGGCGCGCCGCTGGAGCCGGGCCCGCCCGGCGGCCGAGCGGCGGGGTGGGGGAGCCCCGAGACCCGTGCCTACGCGCTCCGGAGAAGCCGATCCATGTACTTTGCCCTTATCCAAGGTTGAAGCGTGTATACTGGAGATGGGCGTTCGTGATTTCGCTGGTTGGTGTTTTTATTTAAAAATTATTTGATGTTTAACGCTTTTATGGAAGAGGATGGGAGCGACAGATTTCAGGTATTTTTTTTTCCTTTCTCTAATTCTTATTTAAGGAGAACTTGTGTGTTGTGTGCGGGCAAGTGGCTTGGCTTGCCGGTATAGGGGCCCATTAGGGGCATTGACGGCAGGGAATGCCAAAACTTCTTCATGAAATAGTTTTTTCTCGGGTATTTTAAGTTTAAATACCTTCAACGCACTGTTCTGCCTCCACGGCAGAGGGATCTATTACTGTTTTTCGTATATTTTATCTGTTCGGCATCGGAGATCGTGATTTTTGATATTGTCGTCAATGAGCTCCTATAACCAATATAAGTTGAGACCAAGCATGCCTAGAGTTGTTGATATGGACTTTTTTCTGCTCTTTTTGCAATCTGCATCCGAAATTTTGTCACGCTGAAGCATGGATCGCGAGAAGAGGAATATTGTTGCTAACCGAAAAACTTTTTGCTCAACTTCAGAAATGCCAGACCAAGAGGGCCCAGCGTACTTCTCAAAGGGTTTGTATCGGAATATTTTGTGCATTTCTCTCTTTTATTTTTTAGGAAAATTTGTAGGCACTATTAAGGAATCCTACAAGTGTAGGGTGTGCTGGAAACCTCAAGGTGTAAGGTACAGTACTTATTTTTATTCTGTGTTCTTAAACCATTCTCGTTGGGTTCGTTTCGGCCGGTTTCGGCCCTATATTATTTGTAATTGTACTGGGAATTGCTCTATTTTTTTCCCATGGGTTTCTCAGACACAGAACTGGCTGCGACGAGTGTGACAGGTGGTTCTACACAACTTGTGTCAAATTATCCATCAGACAAGGTTTCCATTATCATAAAGCCCCATACGTGTGTTCATTAATGTTCTATTTCTTGCTTCTATCTCACTTTTTCTAAAATATCCTTTAATTATTACAGCGGAGAGCCTTGATAAGTTTGTTTGTAATGAGTGCTCCAAGAACGATAGCGATTCTCCTGTAACTGAGCTGGTGCCCAATGGTGAAGTATTTTTTTCATATTTTATGCTTGACCAGGAAGTTTTTATTTTGGAAAATACTTTTGTGAAGATTGTGATATCATCCCTGTACACTTGTTTTTTTTATTTCTCATTCAGCCTCTATTGTTGATAATTCATGCTTTTCACCTGGTGTCCATGTCGGTTATGGCTTTGTTGCATCATCTCGAAAACAAGTAGCAGACAGGGCTGATACTGGTAAACCTTAGTTACATTCTATTTGCCAATAAATGTTTAAGTCTCAATTTAGTGTTTTGGGGCTATAATATCAGAAAGAGGGTAACCCTTAAATTTTTTATAACCTCAGTCCTAGAAGCAAAAAGTAATTGGAATTATTTCTGCAGGTCGTCCTATATCTGGTGTTATTACCAGCACATCCCCTTTTAAAATTAAAATTATAGATATGGAGGAATCTAATCTGAACATAAGCAAAACCACAGGAAACTTGAATTGTTCAACACAACTATCTTCAAAATCAGAGCAAAACCCTTATGCTGCCCCTCTGTTAAATTACCTGTCAGTAAGTATTAGCTAGTTACCAATTAACCATGGAGCATAAAGATGGCATTAATTTTCTTTTTCTTTAGATGGAAAATCTCTATCATCAAATGAAACAGCAGTCCCTGTTGCCAAGAGGAAGACACTTGGAAAAGAAAATGTTTGCAATAATGTCAAAGAGGAGGAAAATAATTTTGACAAAACTAGCAATAAGTCTAGTTTTTCTGAGACGCATATAAGTTTTTTGTTGAAAGATTCTAGAGAAATGCCGCCAGAACTAGAAAATGATAATCACATTCAAAGTCTGCCTCTTGTGGGAAGCAGTGGTTCACCCACCGCTGTGAAGATGCCCTGTAAGTGTGTGCTCTTACACTAATTCCGATTTGCCCCTTCATTGCAGGATCAAGCTAGATTTGTTGATGAAATATCCATTTACGTTTCAGCTTCAATTTCTGGTCAAGCAATGTCGATGAGTGATTCTTCTTCTTCCATGTGTGCTGCTGTCAATGTTCAGTTTGGATTTGCTGCTTCCCCCTTTAAAGAGGGTCCAGATTCAAACAGTGCTCCTACAAGTAAGCCATGTTCACATTCTATTTATTATTATGTTTTCAGTAGGAAAGAGGATAAAATTTTGATCAAGTTTAGCTCCATGAGACCAATATTAATTTTATATTTTGTTTTTGTTTCATTATTCAGGTTGTCCTGTATCAGCCGTTGCTAAAAGCACATCTCCCTTTAAAATTACAGAATTGAAAAAATCTGATTTAAATGCAAATAAAATGCTAAAAGGAATTTTAGTTCTATATTCAATAATTCATCACTTGGTAGTTTACCTTCTTTTCTAAAATTTTCTAGCAGTAAGTAGGAGCTATAGCTGAAGCATCAATCAATCAACATTGAGCTGGGTTAATAAAATTTGTTTTGGTTTTAATTTTTCTAGAGAGAAAATCGGTATCATTGAAGAAGAGTACAACACTTATGCAAGAAAAGAAGACTCCTTGTGGTCCTACTCCTGAGAAGTCTCCTTGTAGTGGGTCTACTCCTCAGAAGACTCCTTCAAGTGTGTGTACTCCTCAGAAGACTCCTTCAAGTGTGTGTATTCCTCAGAAGGCTCCTTCTATTGTGTCCACTCCTCAAAAAACTCCTTCTACTGTGTCTACTCCTCAGAAGACTCCTTCGAGTTAGTGTATTTTATGTTTATAGTGTGTTCTAGTTTTTCCAATGTCCAATGATCAATCATATATGAGGAAAATCTATTCACTTTATAATTACTATTTTCATCCTGTGTAGGAAAGAGGCCTTCATCATCAAAGGGAAATTTTGAACCAGAATTGTCTCCTTATTTCAAGATACCCAGACCCAGTAAGCACTCAAGTGTTCATTATGTTAAATAAAAGTCTGTATCAATAATCTTTTATTTCCCTTACAATAATTTATTTCCTTCTGTTTTAATAAGAAAAGAGTTCCTTATCAAAGTTAAAGCAGATTATACCACCTTCTGTCCTCAAAGTACCAATAAGTAATGTATGAGAATTTTGATTAGTTTGGTGTTTCTGTCTTTTATAGTGGGTTAATTTTTCCTCCCCTTTGCAGAAACTACTTCAGTAAATGATGATCAGATCAGGTGTCAATACTGTCACGCATTTTTCACCATCCGAAGTAACTGCTATCGTCACGAAATCATTTTGTAGTGGCAACTCAAATTCCACTCCTCAGTACTCCTGCCCCATTTGCTCAGCTACTTTTAATCGAAAAGACAATTTAAAATCTCACACTTTTAAGTGTTGTGGGGATAAGACTGCGAAACATTCCTCCCCTTACCGAAGATCACCTTGTCTTGTTTCAGATTGTGGGTTGGATTTTTGTCACAAGACAACTTTAATTGGACATTTGCAGGAAGTACACAAAGAAGATATTTATTTGTCTGATAGACACAAAACACCTGGAGTTTGCATCCATTGACCTCTTTCATGAATGGAAAGAACAAGAAGAGGAGGCTACTTTTTCTTATTATTGTCAGAAGAAAGGTCAACGCAATGCTACCATAAAACATTTCTACTGCCAACACGATGGCACAGGCAAGTGCCACTCAGAGCGCAAGACCACCCGACGCAATTCAAAAGGGCGCATTAAGGTTGGGCACTTCTGCATAGCTAAAATGAAAGTGTGGAAAGCTGAGGACGGTATGAGCAAGGTGGACTACTACCCAACACTCAATCATATATGTAAGGCTGAGGATTTCCATCAGCAGCCTCTTACTGAAAGCTGAGACAGATTCATCAACCAGCAGTCGGCATGGGGTGTATCTCCATCAACAGTTTTTCATAATGTCAGAAAAAGTAAACCTCGCAACTCTAACAATGATCGTAATATGAAGACAAATATTGTTACGAGAAAAAGAATAAGAGAGCGTGCTAGAAAGAGACGGGAGGCTCTGAGGCGGCATAAGGATGATGCTAAAGCATTTTACCTTCTTGTAATGCTAATAATGGAAGACGAAGACTGTATCCTGTTGTACAAGCTATATGAAAGTCCTGTTGTGCATGGTCCAGAGGAAATTAATGATTTACCCCAATCAAAGGACTTATTTTTACTCGGCATCCACACAGAGGCAAAGTAAAATTGATGGAAGAACTGGTTGGTAAAATTCTTGTGGTAGATGAAACACATGGAACAAATCCCTACAAATTTCAATTATTAACCATCCTTGTTGTTGATGATAATAGAAGAGGTTGGCCAGTCGGTCACTTAATCACAAGCAAATCAGATACTGACACTTTAAATATTTTTTTTTTCAAAGTATAAAAGACAAGACAAAGGGTAATTTAAATATAAATTGTGTGATCACTGATGATGATTCAGCTCTCATCAATTCCATGAATGAAAGCTTTGATTCGGAATTAATCAAGTCAATGAATATGGGATTCTCAAAGAAGCTTCGTCATCTTTTATGCAATTGGCATGTCATCAAGAAATTTTAGGAAAACCTTAATCTTAAGGTCCCTAGAGATCTTGTTCAATCCATGCTGCAGAAACTAAAAGTATTGATAAATTGCAAAGACCAAAATTTATTTTCTCAGCTATGTGAAGGATTTATCCAAAAGTATCCAGTTGATTCCAAGACTTCCACATATACTGACTATTTCAAGAAACACTACATGAACAGACCTGAGAAATGGGCCATGTGCAATAGAAACTTTCCCCATGGTGAGGTAAATACTACAGGGCATTGAGTCCTTTCATCACCGTCTTAAAAAAGTACATCTTAAGAGTAAAGTTAACAGAAGAATAGATGATTTAATCAATGTGCTTTTAAACTTTGAGTGGGAAGACCACTGTGCTTGTGAAAGAGAAGCATGTCATGGCGTTTCAGCTTTACCGCAGCACATTCTTGAGAGGCATGAGAGAGGTATCAAAATTAGTGATACTGCTGTTGCTGAGGTCTTGGATCAGACATGGGAAGTGAATGCCTCTTCTTCTTCTTCTTCTTCTTCTTCTTCTTCTTCTTCTTCTTCTTCTTCTTCTAACCTTCAGTATGTTGTTGTTCAAAATGCAGAGGAGTGCTATGCAGATTTGTGCTTTGCTAAGTGCACAAATGGTTCTTGCCCAGGACTTTGCTCTCACATGTACTCTTGCAGCAGCCCTGATACACATCCGTTACACAAAGTCCACGCAATGTATTTAGTATTTAGTATTTCTCTTATTTCGTCTTGTAGAATGCTTCCCATATTTTTGACTTGGCTGTCTCCAAGAATTTCTACAGCTGGTTTGTCTACCTTTTGATTATTCTTCATTACTTTGTTGTTTAGATTTTTTCTGTATTTTAGTTCATGTTCATCCCTGAGATAATATATTGATACATTGGTGTTTACTTCTTGAAATGTAGACTTGAGAAGACTCATAATTCTTTTCCATTTGAGGCCATCCAAGCCAGTTCCAATTTTGGGCATTGATACTTGATTGATATCATTTTGAATGCAGTAATTTTTTAGAGATTGAACTGAACTTACAAAATCATCCCATTTCGGTTTTCCTCTAGATTCTTCTTTAGTTATGAGGTGAAGGATCAATTTGCCATCCTTGCTCCTTTGTGGACACACAGAGCCAATTGAGGGCTTCAAATTCACTAGTTCACTATCTAAACCATATTTTACCTTTACATGTTTAGCAAATCCGTCACTTAGTTTTAGATCCTTCGCTACACTAGAGGGGGCCAGCAAAACACCTTTTTCAGATATCAAACGCGTTCGTGGTCTCAAATCGATGGTTTTGGTTAGTAACCCACAGATCCGAAGTCGTTTTACTCTGCGATAAACCATGGCCGTGCCCCAAGGGGCCTAAGTGGGGCCTAAATGAGTCGAAATTCAAAGTATGAAAAATTTGTATTGGAGTTGGCCTTATGGGTAAACACGTCATTTTGCGGCCCTGTGGGCGAAAATTTCGTCCGTTTTGCCGTATCTGTCGTAGTTTTTGAGATATAGACAATTTTTTGTCAATTTTGGAGCTTTTTTGAAAACATTCCGAAAAACTCCTCCTGAAGTCCTAGTTTTGGGTCAAAAGTGTCGAATTAGGGCTTGTTTTCATCAGAAAGACGATCTCTATCCGATAAAATTTTGTGCGGGGCGGTGGGACGTCCCTGTGGAATTTTGATTTTTCAAATTTTAGCCATTTTTAAGCAATTTCGAGCAACTTGGCAAGGCGCTACTCAAGTGCTCCTGCCCCGCGCAAATTTTTTTTCTGACAGAGTTCGTCTTTCTGATATAAACAAGCCCTAATTCGACACTTTTGACCCAAAACTAGGACTTCAGGAGGAGTTTTTCGGAATGTTTTCAAAAAAGCTCCAAAATTGACAAAAAATTGTCTATATCTCAAAAACTACGACAGATACGGCAAAACGGACGAAATTTTCGCCCAGAGGGTCGCAAAATGACGTGTTTACCCATAAGGCCAACTTCAATACAAATTTTTCATACTTTGAATTTCGACTCATTTAGGCCCCACTTAGGCCCCTTGGGGCACGGCCATGGTTTATCGCAGAGTAAAACGACTTCGGATCTGTGGGTTACTGACCAAAACCATCGATTTGAGACCACGAACGCGTTTGATATCTGAAAAAGGTGTTTTGCTGGCCCCCTCTATCGCTACACAGTGCACTAGGGGAATTTCGTTAGGTATCATCAGAGCATCCCCTTCTATCATTTGAATGACATTGATTTGGGATGGTCTCTCTTTTGTGGCTTTCTTGTTTCCTTCCATTTTTTCTTCCTTGCCCTTTATCTTTTGAGAGACTTCTTCACTACAGATGCATTTGGATTTTTCTAGCGTTGAAACTTTGTCCTTTAGGTTTCCAACTACTTCTCTTAGCTTAATTAATTCTTCCTCTAATATGAGGAATTTGTCTTCTAACTTTTTAACATTGGTTGAGTCATCCTCAGTGATAGGTGATTTCTTTAATAAGTTTCTCTGAATTGTCATTGGACTGACACCGGTGACACTAACTTGACAGCTTGGAGTAGGGACACGTGAGTTGACTGGAGTTCTAACCTCACTTTTGTCCGGTTTTGAACAGTTTTTACAAAAAAACTTTGTAGGTAGCTCTTCTTCCGGTTTTTTTGCACACTTAGTATGCGTCCATTTCTGACACTTTATGTTCTTACACTGTACTGATTCTTGAACTTGGTCGTAAATTCCTTTTTGACACTTTACACAAATTTCACGGACCATGATCACCGCCTTCTTCTTATGGTCTTCAAAAGGGTCAGCCAAACCTCAGAACTCTAATGAATTTTACATTTTGCCTGCAGTAGAGAACAATAACATTACATGCGAAGATGGCAATCTACAATCACTTCAGAAATCTCCTAAGGAAGATAGGAAACTATCTGCTGTTACAGCCAGACTGGATCGAAATATGTCACTTCTCAGTAATTTTATCATGTCTGTGCATGAGAAAAAGTTTCCTGTAACGGAGGTGGCTCATGTTGACGCTGTCCTCAATGACGTTCTAAAAATCCAACACCTTGCAGAAAAAATGATGAAAACAATGTCAAACTGCCTCACATGAAACCTGCAGTCCGCTATAATTCGAGTGAGAAGTTGAAGACTCAAGTTCAGCAGCTGTCTGCATTCAAGCGTCCTCCCAAGAAAAAGAAGAATAATGATCCCGCTGAAATGGACCGACAGAAGGCTTCTGTGGTTGAAGATCTCCTAGGGTTCATCAAGAAAGAAGAGGAAATTGTTGATCTATCAGCTCCAACTGATACAATTTTATTTTGTGGACCAGAGAAGATTTCCTTGATTCATTTAAAATCCCTTTACTTGAACCTACCTGATCAAGAAGTTAATCTGTACAAAAAATGTGATCCAATATTCAAAGTAGGCTGGTTGTCTTCATCAATTATAAATGCATTTTTCTTTAAATTATCAATGAACTATCAGGATGTTTTCCTGATGTCATCAGATCTTGCTATCCGAGCGTGTAACAGGATCTCTAGTGTTACTTGTTTGCAGAGACATTTGACAAGTCAAATGAGAGTTATATTTCTCCCTGCCAATATTAACGACGTCCATTGGATCTTAACTACTATTGCACTTAAAGGAGGGAAACTGATTTATTATGATCCATTACAAACATTTGTTTCAGCCAAAGGATTTATGTTATTGTCTCAGTTGGAAAGTGATTTAGAAGCTTTATTTCCTGCTATCATGTGGGAAATTAATGTTGTACTCATGCAAAAACAGACAGATTCCATAAATTGTGGCCCTAATATATGCCACTTTGGTTATCATATTGCAAAGTTGCCAATCAGGGTTTAGAAAAGGGCATAATACCACTGACAGAAATTTCCACGGTAATTAGTACGGTTTTCCCCGTTAATTTTTTACCTGGTCCGGACCGCTTTTATTCGGTACGGTTCGTCCGTACTACCTATAACCGTATATTTCACATGGGCCTATATTTCAACTTTTTTCGAAGTTTCAAGAAACTGAAACTACGGCATTGGTCACGGAAAACACCGTAATTTTTCAGATACGCGGTCGTCCCGTCACCAAACAAAACGGTTTTACCGTAGTATCTGGGGCATAGGGGTACGGAATTTTTAACAGTGACTACTACAGCCCTCCCCTTATCAAAGTTGCTGATGATATAAGAGAAGCCATTGACAATAGAGAACTGTCACTCCTCAAATTGTTCGACTTCAGTAACGCTTTAGATAAGGTCCATCATCAACTACTATTGACCAAACTTAAACCATTCGGCTTCTCTGCTTTGACGATCAGCTGGTTTAATGAATATCTTAAAAACAGAATGCAACAAGTACTTATAGAAAATAATAATGTCTCTGACTGGTCTACACTGTTAAAAATGGCTGTCATATGATGACATTCCGTCTGGTAACGGTGTTGTTTTTAGACGAGGTGGTTGTTTCAGAACGGCCTTTATATCTGCATTAAAACAATAATCTTCGGTTGTCGGTTTGGGGTAGCATTTTATTTTTTACCTAAATATGATTGACTTCTAACGTGTTTTACAAGCAACACCAGTCCTTAACAAGTCGTTCGACAAGAAAGTTATTTTATGACAGCAAATGTTGTCGATTGACAGCTAACTTTCACGTCAGGTCCCGACAACTTTACTGTTTTCAAACAACTTTTACTGTTTGTGAACATTTACTTTGTCATTCGACAGGAGGCTATCTCTTTAAGAGATGTCCGAACGAACGAACGGACGGACGAATGAACGGCGGGACGCGTGAAGGACCGTAATAAAGCTATATTTACGCAAGGGATCGTAATTATGATTAAATATTGATACTTTTGAGGTCGAAAGCCAGTCTTGGTCGAAATGAAATACTTGAAAGACATTAAATGGTGCCGCGAAAGTAAAACGGGAAGCCGTGGCGGAAAAACAAAGAAGGAACATCCGGATCCGCGCTTTTGAATTTCATTTTAAACTGTCAGCCGACCGGCCGAGATATTGTAGTAGTTAAAAGTCGCAACCACATTTTGTGTGGTTTTGTGTGTCCCAGACAAGATGTACGGCGCTGGTAAATGGTCATTTGTAACAAGTGGAAATTGTTATTGCTTTTTGGTTACGGTTATACAGTGTTGGAACATGTATGGTTTAGGGTCGTCTCGAGGAGCAAATAAACGCAAGTTTGAATATGTAGAGGAGGTACCCATTACGTTACGGGTTAGTAACCTCCCAAACCCCTTCATGAAGGTAAGAATTCCGATTTAAGTTGATGTATGGAGTTCTTTTTCGGGTGTGTTATTCGAAGAATTTCATCTTTCAGCAAAGTTTGCTTTCAATGCTGAGGAGATCCATATCCCCTCGACCGGCGATTGGTGATTTGGGTGAAGTCAGTGATTCATTTTGTCCTCAATCTAACTCTGTAATAATAACTGTAAGTATAATATTTGTGGTGTGATTGAATCATATCTATAATTTTTTTTTGTTTGTGCCTTTATACAACATAATATAATTAAAAAATCTTTTTGTTGTAGGTCAAAGATATTGCTATAGCAGATGCTCTAGTTAATAAGCCAATTTCATGGTACAAAAAGCTACTTGTAATAGAGCGGGTTCAGTTATCCGCTGTAAAAGACAAGGTTAGTGTATTGGCATTGTTCGTGTACACATTCAAATCGTAATTTCAGGTTGTAGAATGTAAATTGTTTTGTACTATTAGGAGTTAAAGAACAAAGATGACAAGAATGCTAAAGTAATGAAGAAAGATGATGAGATTTTGGAAATGCAGCCAGCACTTGCAAAGGAGGACATGTCGATGGATCAATCTGTCTTAAATAATAATGAAGGTGATGACAATAATGCTACAGCAGTAAAGAAGAAAGATGATGAGATTTTGGAAGTACAGTCATCAATTGCAAATGAAGACATGTCGACGGATCAATTCATCTCAAATTACGAAGTGGATGAAACATCTTACTCCAGATATGTTAAGATTTCTGGAATCCCTCCACCATTTGAAAAGGTTCACATTGGTTTTATCTGATTCTTTAACCTTTTGCTCTAAAAATACTGTGTTTTAATGTTCATTTACTGTTTCAGCTTTTATTTTTGCCTTTCATTGAGTTAGAGCGGAGGAAAGCAAACATTGACGAATTCCTTCAAAATGCTGTTGTCTCTTGCTCAGTGTATGATGCAGATGACATGTCTGTTACTGTTGAGGTATAGAGGTGCTTTTTCATTTTTATCTTTATTGGTGGTTTTGTCAAGTAACTTATATTTTGCACTATTCCCTCCCTGTCTCCCAGTTTTTAACACATGAGCAGGCGCAAAAGTTTTGTGAGCTGCCCATTTATTTTTTGAAAAGGCACAAGCTGCACTGCCACCAAGTTAAAGAATTAAGTGAGGCCTCTGCACTTGTAAAAGTGTCAGGAATATCGTTTCCATTTGTCAAGGTTATCAATAGTTCAGTTTTGATTCTCATATATTCTTACCTATTATCTTATGATATTTTATTGTAGTCATTTTGTATTTTAGGAATTATTTGTGCCTTTTCTCGAGGCAGAAATACATGATGCAAAATTAGTTAAAGATGATGAGACCGCTATCATAAACTGTTCGGAATATGATGCTGACAAGAAGTCTGTTATTCTGGAGGTTTGCTTTTTTTAAAAAAAAAATATTTAAAATTGACTTTCTGAACTTGACAGTTTGACTGATAACTTGCATTGCAATTTTCGTTCTTAGCTCTTAAGTGCTAAGCTTGCCTCAGATTTCTGCAAACTCACACCTATATCATTTATTTGTGACACACTTCACTTGGAAAGCTATGTTGCTTCTACCCCTGCTACAAGCATGGTTAATAATCCTAGTTCAAGCAGCACAATCTCTGTTAGTACAAGTATGGCTGATAAAGCTGGCACAAGCACAGGCGCTTCTGCAAGCACAGCTAGCCCAAGTATGAGCAGCACAATCTCTGCTGTTACAAGCAGGGCTAATAAACCTGGCACAAGCACAGGTGCTGCAAGTGCAAGCCAGGCTAATAACCCTGGTACAACAAGCACAGGCACTACTGCCAGTACAAGCTTAACTACTTTAGAGGTAGGTAAAATTTTGTGCCTTAACTGACATTTAATTTATATACTTGATCAAACATTAGTTTTCAATCTTGTGTAGCTTTCCTCAGCGGTACGCAGTGACTGGTCCACCCATACACAGCTTGTCTTACTGAAATTCATGATTGAGAACCGCGACCTGCTGCTCAGTACAGCTAACAGGAAAAAAGGCGAGGGTTTTCAAAATGTTATGTCAGGGATGAAACATTTTAACTTGAACTATTCAGAAAATTGTGTGAGGCGGAGAATGAAGGCACTGGTATCATGTCCGCCACCAGAGGCAAAAACTGCTGTACAAGAATACATAGGTGAAGTCCCTATGGGTTCCTCACAAATCGATGAGCTTATTACGGCTCACCCTGATAACCCTAAGGTAAAGCCGGTAAAGCTTTCACTGAACAAAGATAAAAAAATGGAGGCGGGATTTATTGTAGTCCTGGATGACTACAACTGCAAAGGTATACTTCTGGTCTTCTTGCTCACAAAATGTGGTCAAATATTAAGAAATCACAAACAAGTGAAATTAATAAAATCTTTTCTTTTTTAGATAATAGTAATTTGTTTCCTGGAGACTCAGAAACTTGTCTTATTCAAGCATACATAAAACTGAAGCCCAAATTTGATGATGACAAAACTCGATCATCTCTTGTTTATTCTGAAATGCTAGAAATCATGCACAAAGAAGGATATACCCATTTGAAAGTTGATGATTTATCTACTCGAATGGGAGGGCTTGCAAAGGATTTCAAGTTTAGATATGATTCCTTACTGAATAGGACTGGTTCTGGAACAAGCCCTACAAACTGGCCCCATTTTGATCTTTTGTCTCAGCTTTATGAAAACAGCGTAATCATTGAGCCTCAGAAGATAAGGTCATTTGGAAGTTCCTTTGCTAATTTTTCAAGGGATGTTCGTCCGTTTGCTCCAAAGAAAAGTGACTCACCGTCAAAACCAACAACATCAAAATTCTTGAATGCCAGACATAATGAGAGGCTTGAAATACAGAGAGGTTTTCTGGCAGAAATGAAAAGACAAAATGATTTAAATGAATTAAGATTGCAGAAGGATGCATAAATCACTGAGATTATTATTAAGACTGCTTGTGTCTATTTCAAGCTTCCAGATATCAGTTTTTTTGACTTTACTAGATAGTTTTCTTTTTCAATCAGCTAAAAAGCAGTTTGAAACAAGCTTTTGATATTTTTTTGTTAAAAGACAATGATTTAAATGAATTAAGATTGCAGAAGGATGCATAAATCACTGAGATTTTTAGTAAGACTGCTTGAGTCTATTTCAAGATTCCAGATTTAAGTTGTTTTTTTGACTTTACTAGATAGTTGTTTTTTTTTAATTAGCTAATAAGCAGTATGAAAGGTTTTCTAGTCATTTAAAGAGACTGCTTCTGTTTTGTTGCTTTCTTAAACTGTTGAGTCTTGTCTACTCATTTTAATTTAATAGAATGTTTTTTTTCTTCAAGCAAAAAGAAATACTGAACTTATATGAAATACTGAAAGAAATACTGAACTTTAATAAAATACTGAAAGAAATACTGAACTTATATGAAATACTAAAACTTATAGATGATTGCAAATGTTCCATCTTTTTTGGTCTCCACGAATAAGGGCTTGTTCATATAACACTCGTCCATCTCCTTGGGGCACCAACTGGTCATACTCATCACCATCATCAACATTGTCCAGAGGATTTTGTACAACATCCTCCTCATCATCTGCATGCACCTATGAAAATTTAAATATCTAGTTAATGAAAGCTAAAAAAAAAGAAAAAAAAAGATGAGTGAAGAAAGCCAAAGATAGCTTACAAGAGGGATTTCTCCATCATGTATTATGCGGAAATTATGGAGGACGTAAGTAGCAGCCTGGTGGTCTACACAAATTTCCATATTATACACCTCCATTCGCTTGCTTCTCCTCCACAGACTAGTGTGCCTACCCCATGTGTGTTCTATTTTCACTCGTATCCTTGACAGACTTGTGTTGTACTGCCTTTGGATTTGAGCTAGGCGTCCATTGTTAACAAAGGGTGTCATTAATCTATCAATATTTGGGTATGCAGAGTCTCCAATAATATGTTCTCCTTCAGAAAACATGTGATCATCTCGATACAATATGTTACGGAATAATGGGCTCCTTCTGAACACTCTTGCATCAGCCAAGCTACCAGCTTCACCTACATATAAGTCTCTAATTAGAAGTCGATGGTCACAGACTCCTTGCACTTGAATAGAATAAATGTGGTGTCTGTCTCTATACGCTGCAGGTTCGTCTAGAGGTCTGGTTATTTGGATATGAGTCCCATCTATCAAACCAACAGCTCCTGAAAAAAAGTGCAAATTAAATTTATAAAGACCACATATGGTCAGTCAAAATAAAAGTAAAAATAACACTACCTGGAAATCCAGATATTGCTTCCAAATTTTGTTTGATCACCACCCTTTCTTGAGCATCAGGCCAAGTGATGTAATTTTCACCCAAGGCACACAGGGCCTTAATAATCATTGTGTAATACCTGTGAAGTTCACCTGGTGTGAACCCAAATTTTAGCGCTACACTTCTAAAACAATCAGGAGTTGCCAGTATCCAAAGAACACTAAGAACTTTGTGCCTAAAATCTCTCCTGACTCGCACTATGCCCCCTTCAGCCTCAAGGTGGCCAACTAGTTCGTGACAAAGTAACTAAGAGATTAAAAGAGCAAAAAACAAAACAAGTGTTACACAAAAACTCTTCGTAAGGGAGAAAATTTCAGACCGGTAAACAAAGAATATTTTGTATGCACAACATCAAACCTCAAATGATGCTTTAGACAGTCTGAAATGCCTTTTGAAGGTGGCATTCCTCATCAGCATGAACTCATTTGGGTCAACAGTAATTCTTTCCCACAAGAAACCTTCATCATCTAGAGCAAGGACATGGATATCCCTTAATGTGTCAGAAATGTATGTGCCCATGGAGAGACGGTGGATTTAATTACATACCATCATCATCATCATCAGAAAGCATTTCATACAGAACTCCAAAATTTATCATGTTATCCATGATTTTCTGTCGATTATGTGTGACGTTCAAAGTCTGACGGGATTAACGTAACGAAGTACAACAACAGTATCTCGGCAGCGGAAGACAGTTGAAAATGTTATTCAAAATCGGACAACGGACAAAACCGGATGTTTCTTCCCTCTCTTCTTCTCTGCCACGGCTTCCATCCCGTTTTACTTTCGCGGCATTATTTAATGTATTTAATGTATTTCATTTCGACCAAGATTGGCTTTCGACCTCAAAAGTATCAATATTTAATCATAATTACGATCCCTTGCGTAAATATAGCTTTATTACGGTCCTTCACGCGTCCCGCCGTTCATTCGTCCGTCCGTTCGTTCGTTCGTTCGTTCGGACATCTCTTAAAGAGATAGCCTCCAGGGAAGCTGTTCCACTACAACAAATGCCGTCGATTGATAATTTGCAATTTCGTCGGGTCCTGACAACTTTGTTGTTTTGAAATAGCAATTATTGTTTTCCAGCAACCCTGTTGTCACTCGACAAGAAAGTTGTTCTACAACAGCAAATATTGTTGTTTGACAGATACTTCTTTTGTCGCGGGTCTTGACAAATTTTGTTGTTAGGTGACAAGGAAGTTGTTAGTGAACAGGTGTGTCATTGGATTGCGAAAAGTCTGGTTAGGTAACAGCGCGTGTGAGTGAAAACAAAATTGCTACCCAAACGCTGTCTACGCACAACACATTTTTTAACAGTGTTACGTCTCAACTGGTGTTCCTCAAGGGTCTGTCCTTGGACCACTGTTGTACCTGCTCTATAATAAGGATCTTCGATACATCTTTAAGTATGGTACTGCTGATTTATATGCTGCTGACCTACAGTATAAAATATCCTTTACACCAGGCACTGAAATCACCACCATCCCAAATGCAGAAAGCGATATAACTCGCCTTATCAAGTACTACAACAACCACAACCGCTCTTTGAATATAGATAAAACACAACCTATGTTCCTTTGAAGTGGCAAATACATAAGGCTACTTTTGTCGAAGGTACATCAGCAAAATATAACCTACAATCAATCAAAGGCTTCCCTTTCTCTTGAGTCACACCAGCAGCAAAATATGCAAGAATCTGAATTCGAATCCCAGTTTCAACACCATAAGGGCAAACAACTCGTTGTTCTGCCACAAAGGTGTCTGCAAATTTCCCCTTTATTTTCTCGCACAAAATGTTTTGGGATAAGTTTTCTGGGCAACCAGAGTCAATCAACATTGTAACTTTGGCAAATCCTAAGTGTACCGTTAAGTACTCACTGTCATCTTGGGTGCCAGTAGAACCTGTCTGGCGAACAGGAACTTCTTGCAAGTGGAAGGCATGAAAAACATCATCATTATCAAATGAATCAACCGGAGGCATATTGACTTGTCTTGCCTTGAATGCTTCCACACGTTCCTTCCTTGTCTTGCACATTTCACATTTCCTTGAAATGTCCCTTTGTTCCGCACCTTTCACACTTATGACTAGGACCAGGACAAGATAAATCACTACAATTGTGGTCAGGAGTCCCACATTTTTAACTATTTTCAGCAGGTTTGTTATGCCATTCTTCTTATCTTTCTCCATACCTTCCATACCATTCATGCAGCTATTCGTGTTGTTCATGCTTGTTTTGAACCGCGATCTTTATGTTCACCTAATGTGTTAACCTGTTGTGGCTTGTCATGACATATTTGTACAGGCGTGGAACGTATTGTAACATCTATACATCAGTTGAGGGAACAGTTCGTGCGCAGTTTACAGTGTTACTGTTGTTCCAGGACTAGAAAATGCCTTTCCGAGACGAGCTTATGTTGAAATTGACTAAGCGGTGAGAGCGGGCGCTTTCGCCCCAAGATTTAACAACCCAGAGAACGGCTAGCCTGATGAGTCGGCAACGATTGCCTCCGTCCACAACTGCAGATGCAGTGCGTCAAATTTCCGAATACCCAGGGCAGAAGTCGCCATTCAGAGTGCCCCCCAGGCCACAACTTGTCCCCAGCCCAGGCAGGTTTCAGTACACAAGCCTCCATCCCCTAGAGCCCACCAGGCATTCTGTACTTGGTTTGTATTTTGCATTCAATGTCAGGCAGGCCTCACGGCAGTTCTAAATACATCAGGTGGTTAACACACTTTTATTGTTAATTTTAAATTTTGATTAATTTTGCCTCTATTCATAACATTTTTTCTCTTATAGCTAGAGCAACTGCTGGGCCAGTGGATTCCATAGATGTTCCCACTGAAATGTGGGTTAGACATCAACAGAAAGCTGAAGTAAACTCGGACTCCATCTCAGTCATCTCTAATATAGCTCCTTCAGAAGACCCCCAAAGTGGTTCCTAAATGATGAAGGTTTCAAGTTTTATACGTAAACATTTTCATAGGGATTACGTCCCTGAAGGGAGTACATAACTTGGCAGTGTCTTCCCACACACGTTCTGAAAGTAGTAACTAACCTTTGAATGGGTGGTGATAAACAGTGTCCCTTAGTATAGTGTCAGGTTTTTTTTTATTAATTTTTTTTTTCCTTTCATTTACAATGCACCCCAAGAGCATCAGCTCTATTTTTAGGCTTGGTATAATAGTAGTGTTTGTGGAGTTGCACATCACTATCCCTGGTGTTCATATATTTTCACTCTCACTATCAAAATACGCAAATGTTTTTTATTGTGTTTGTATGTGAGTTCCAATTTTATTTTGCGGATAAATCGTTCCATCATTGGGAATTATTTAAATCTCAATACTGGTTAGATACAAACAGCATTCAAGGAAAAAAAATATTTTGGGTCTATCACAGGCTTTTTTTTTTCTTTTTTCAAAACGTATTCACCTCTTATAGTAGAACTGAATTATTGTAAATTTGACCTCCCTCATAAACATGTAAGGTTTAACCTAGGAAACATCTCATACAATCCTTTCATTTTTGTCTTTCATTAGTTGCAGAGTAGTTGGACCCCTCGGTTTTGACAAGTCACTCTGTCAATTTAAATGTGTACATTGTTTTAGGGAAGGTGGGGCACATTGGAACATGGTATACATTATACATTGGGACAATGGCTATATCATCCATTAGAAACAAGATTCATAAGCTACAAAAACAAAGAAGAAGAAAAAATGAGCATGGACGCATTCTTCGTGACGGCAATGTGAGACAGGTTGGGTACATCAGGGTGACAGGACGTCTCGCCCAATCCGTTTCACCCAAAACTTTTTTGTCCAATGACATTTTCCCCTAAACATTTCACCCAATGCACTTCACCTACTAAATTTTGGCCCATTGTACCATTTTACCCACATCTCTTTTATCACAAAAATATTAGATCCAATTTACTTTTTCAATATATACTTCCAAAACAAAAATAAATCCAAAACAATGCCACTTAGAAAATGGGAATCCGTAAATCAAAACAAAAGATAGAAAATAAAAACTAAGAAAAGGAGCTACCGTAAATTTCAACGCAATATAGAAAATAAAACTTAGAAAAGGGGTTTCCATAAATCAAAACAAAATATAGAAAATTAAACTTAGAAAAGAAGCTACCGTAAATTTAAACACAGGATAGAAAATTAAACTTCTGTGCTCACCAGAAGGTTTTCCCCCCTCTTCAACTTAACCTAGACAGGCGGCGCATGGCCTCGGCTCGCCCAGCCGCCAGTTCGCTCTCGCCCTCTGCGCCCTACTGTTCCAGCCCAACAATAGCGACTGTGTCCAGACAAGTGGGTGGGTGGTTAAAAAAAAATGGACGAAAAAAGGGCATTTTGGCGCATTTTGGAAGAAAGTGTTTTGGGCCTACAATGCTATTGGATGTAAAAAAAAAATAGACCTACATATTTTTGGGTTAAGTGCATTGGGTGAAATGTCTCGGGTGAAATGTCATTAGACAAAAAAGTTTTGGCTAGAGCGGATAGGGCGAAACGTCCCGGAGCCGTACATCGGTCGTAGGCCAGAAGTACCTACCTAATGTGAGGCAGGGTGGGTACATCCGTCCTAGGACAGAAGTACCCACTCAATGGCAGGCGGATGCAGGGTGGGTTCATCTGTCCTAGGACAGATGTGTTCACCTCATGTTCGGCACGGGTATATCTGTCCTAGAACAGAAGTACCCACCTCATGCAAGGCAGCGGCAGAGTGGGTACATAAGTTGAAGGCGATGTGTAAATCACTTAACGCTGGATTTACACTTCAGTATGTGAGTACGTAGGTTCTGTGGGGAACGTTCATTTTGTTCCTTAAAATTGATAGTAACATATAGAGTGACATGTAAATGCCATGCTTGGAATAAACTTTGAACAAGTGTGGCGACGCAGGGAAGCGTAAACAACTGATGTTTCACGCGTAGAAGCGTGGAACACAAAATGTTCCACGTTTACGTGCGTAGGATTAACAACAAGTGGCCCACGCCTCTGTGCGTGGAACATTTTGTGTTCCACGCTTCGTTGCGTAGAACTTGGGCGTTCCACGCTTCTATGCTCGGAACATCAGTCTTCCACGCTTCCTTGCGTAGAACATTATGTTCCACGGAACTTAGCGTATGAATGTTTCACAATTGGATTTGCAGTGTATTACTTTACTGATCTGATTTGGCTCGTGTCTGTCTGTCTGTCTGTCTTATGCCTTTAGCCATGTACCGGGTGTTTCACGTCTTACCGGACAGTCTAATGGGTTGCCTATCCCCTGGCCTGCAGGCGCTCTGGCGTTGAGCGCAGCGGCTAGGCAGTGGAAGGGGACGCCGCCCGCCTGGCCGCCGACGTCAGACGGTAGCGGCGGCCGGGCGGCTGGGAGAGGGGGGATGCCGCCAATGGCACCGTTCGGGACGGTGCCGCAGGGAGGGGAAGGTGGCGTGGCGGAGCGTGGCGCACCTCACCAGGCAAATGACAACACGGCGGGGTGTGTCAACAACACGATTTCTTTATAACCGCGGACTCGCGGGGGATGCGCGAAGGACGCCGCGGACGCACGGGGGATGCGCGAAGGACGCCGCGGACTCGCGGGGGATGCGCGAAGGACGCCGCGGATTCGCTGAGGATGTATACGGGATCGCAGGGGATGTTCGCGGGGTCGTGCCGGTCGCGGGGCGTGGGCTAAACGGCTCACGGCCACCACGCCCCCGCCTCCCCTGAGCACCGAGCGCAGCCGAGTAAACGGGACTGCCCCCACCACCTCGCCTGCCCTGCCGCCGCAGCGTGCTGGCGGCAGAGCGCCTGCAGACCAGGGGATAGGCAACCCATTAGACTGTCCGGTAAGACGTGAAACACCCGGTACAGAGGAATATTGGTATTATAAGTAATATCAGAGTAATACTTTAATATTGATGTAATATCGCACGTAATATGGAGAGGCTACGTTCGTGGTCGTGGGAGAGGCCAAGCAGCCAGTTGGAATATTACAGATATTTTCTGTACTGTACATCACAGGAAATCTGTAATTTTAATAAACTCTAAAATTATAAAAACAAAAATGAGTGTCACTTGACAGAATGTGGTAACTTTGCCATACTTTTTCTTGTAAAATGACGTCAGCTTTTTCCACTGAGCATGTCAGAGCAGCATTCAGAACCTGCCACCTCATTGCGAGTATACCAAAAGCATTTTCTGAAACTCAGCGTGCGCGAGACAATCTGTAAATGAATATTTTCTCTTCATCAGGAAGCACTCTGTTCATTCTTCCAGAAAGTGGGCACATCAAGTTTGACCGAAGGGGGAAGGCCTCATCACCTACAATATAGTGTGTGAAGGCTATGTCTTTGCCAGCCAGAGGAGTCATAGGGGAAGATTCATTTGCCCATCTACCAAAGCTCTTCCCGTTTGAGAGTTGCGCCACACAGCTCCGTCTGACAAAGATCCTACAGACAAACGAGTAAATTCAAACTAATGACACTGTCTCACTCTATGAAGTTCTACTCGGAGGAAAACTAGATACCGTGTTGCCAAAAATCCACATACAGAAATTTATAGTCAGCATCCACAATAGCAAGGAGAACAGTGCTAAAAAATCCCATGCAATCATAAAATGGCCTCCCTGCTGATATTGGGGGTGCTTTAATCTGCGTGCATGCCATCGACTGCACCTACACAATTGGGGAATTGGCATCGGTTGAAAAATCGTGCAGCAACATTTTCAAAATTTGCCCTTGTCAACTCTGGTAGGTAGATGGGTTGAAGCTTCTCCCACAAGGCTCGGCAAGTGTCTCCAATGACTTGATGGGCTGTGCTCTTCCCAACACGGAAAGCATCGTGAAGACTTTGAATGCTCTCACCTTGAGCAAGGTACCTATATTCCAAATTTTCCGTTTCATGAAGCTGAGAAATGAGCAAATAATTGCCAGGTATGTCTGACCCGCTATACCAACATCAATGTCAGCCCAAGTCTCAGCCTCATGACTGTTTGTTGTCTCAAAAACAAGGGACTCAGTAGAAGATGTAAAAATTTAAACTGCTTAGGCAACATGCGATCATTGTAAAAAAATTCTTCATGATCACCAAGTCAAGCTTCTCTGAGAATGTTATGGGCCAACCCTTGAGCCTATCTTTGCCTATTTACCGCCCGCACCCGCTTCCTCCTTCGTCCACGCCCACATCCAAGGTGTCCATGGATATTAACTATTTCATTCATGTGATTTGTGAGTAGCACGAAGTACGCAGTTGTGCATAGTAACAGAAAAAAATTGTTGCTCATCTTCATTCATGCTGTCACTGGCTGTCACAACAAACACCATAACACAGCAGACGACATTGCCCTCCTGTCAACTGTTCACGGCCTGCTCGCAAGTACACTGGTAAAACTAAGGCGTAACTGTACGCTTGAATAAAGCATACAGTTACGCTTGAAGACGTTACGCTTGAAATCAAGCGTACGACAGAAATTCTCCCATACATTTAGATAGGACGAATCGGAGCGGATAGACCCATTACGCTTGATTTCAAGCGTAATCTCAGTACGCTTGAAAACGGGGCGGAAGGCTACGCCTTAGTTTTACCAGTGTAATGGTCCACAACGTTCTCGCGATTGATCACGCCACCTACGTGTAAAAGGGACAAGCGTAAGGAATCTGCGCGTACCCTACGGCACGGCCTACGCCTGCGCTGCGCCTCTGCGCCACGCTCTTTCGACATGTCGCGTGGACGAGCCTTTATTGGCCTTTATACTTGTTATCATCATAAAACATACACAAGGGGTAAAGAACGAGTAAAAACGTTAACGCTATCGCTAAGGGCAGATGACTTATACTTGTTGCTTTGAAATTCAGAACTCTGTGCGTCTGAGGCAACTTCTTTTTCAACTTCAACTTTTCAACGATCAACACCACTGGACAATTTTTACTTTGACAACTTTAACTGACGACGATTCAACGTTTGCTTTTAACTTTACGACAGTTAAGTGGCTGTTTCTGATGTTTTGAGCGTATGCTAAATAAACTTTTACTGTTAAAGCTTTTACAAAGGACAAATGAGTGCGATAGAGACAGACGATGTCAGATGGCTGTTCGGATGTGGCTTGTGACGTGGCACGTACCGCGAATGCAGCGCGAGACTGACGCTCACAACTTTGGCACAACCTTTTTCGCTTCAAATTTTCGAACTGTTGAGCTAGCAGAGGCTTGGATTATATCGCTCGTTTGTAGGGCTGGAAATTTTGTCTTCTCACCCTCAACACAGTCTTCGCGCCTCAGTCACGACCTTCTATAAAGAAGGTGTCCCACCTGAGGACTTTAAATGACCACCGTGCGAAAATTTATAGGTTAGAAGAAATCGCTACTGTCTCCAGGTGCCCCAATCTCCAGGTGCCCCACCCTCCCTACAGATTCTTTCTCGCGGAAGATTTGGCCAAAACCAGGCAAAAAGAGCCCGAATGACGGTCCAAAAATATGTCACACATATAGCATTTTTGGCTAGTACTTTCCTACAACGCCTCTATTACGCATACTATTACGCATTTTTTAACAAATAGAGTGGCCGGACTATAACCCAAGTATATGCCCCCTTGATATTCAGACATCCCTCCCCCCACCCCCTCCCATCCCCACTCCTCCCAACACGTGCTGTCTGATGTAGCGCATGCTCTTTGACACATTAGCGATGTGTATATCTGAAGCGGTGAACAGGGATGGTAAGCGGGCAGGCAGTGTCAGTCTAATCTCATTGGGCGGCGCGTTGGCGATTTTGATTTTATCCAGCGCAGAGTTTATCAGGACCTATCATCAGATTCAGTCATACGCCTGTTGTATCACGTCGTGCGGTGGGACTGAATTTTTTATTCAGGTCATTGCGAGAAGGCGAGCCCGTCTGGTCAACGCCCTGCAGGGTTCGGGGGTGGGAGGGGTGGGGCGGAGGTGAAGAGGCGTGTGGCAGTGCAGGCCTCGCGGGCTGCGGGGGCTCGCGCCAAGGGGAAACCCAAACTGGGGTCTGTCCGTTTTCGGTAATCTCTGTTTCCTAAGGAAGGGATTGGCTCAGAAGAGGATTAAAGAAAAAAGAAAAAAAACTGAGTTAGGCGCGGGAGCCGTTAAAGTAACTGTGGAATGATAACAGATCTGTCCTCCTCCCTCCTCTCTGATTTACGTGCACGGTAAAAATAGTTTCTTGTATTTCAAGATCTGTCTTGGATGTCCATTGGTATTCTCCATAAGATCCAAGAAAGATCTTGAAATACAAGAAACTATTTTTAACGTGTGGTGCTGGGCCGGGTGGTGAGGCGATTCGCTATCATGGGTGTCTCGCTGTTGCAGGAAATTCTGGTAGGCACGAAGTTTGTTAATATTTTTGTTTCACTTAATACTTAGGTGGATGATTGTTTATGTAAAATTTTACTTTCTGAATATATCCACCTTCAAATTTTAACGGGGGAGAGGTAGGGCGGGGCGGGTAAGTCATTCCATTTGTGCTACAATCTTTCTTGTATGACCATTCACTCTTGAGCCTATTCCATCTCCTGAGTCAAAGGCTCTTAAGGAGTACATAAAGTTAAGAAAACGATACGAAACAAATTTGTAAATTATAAATTAATGAATTTTTCTAAAATTATTAAAATTATCTGAAATACTATAATGAAATTATCTAATCTGACTGTTTCTTAATTAAAAAAATACGATTTCAGGAAATCCTGGTAGGCACGAAGTTAATTTGTGTTTTTGTTTCACTAAATTCTTCGGTAGATGATGGTTTATATAGAAATTTACTTTAAAAATTCTAGCCTTATGGGTCATGTTACTGAATTTCTTTTATCTCAGGGTTACTAGTTCAGCGGGTCACATGCCAAATTTTAGCTTTCTAGCTGAAACGATTTAGAAGTTAGTCTCTCTGTAAAAATCGTCCGATCAGCTTGATTTTTGAACTGTGGGCTCGTTGTGCAATGGGCAATCGAACACTGCTTTTACATTTTTATTCTAACATGTCGTTCGAAATTTTATTTTTTGAACTACTGTGCATGAGTAGAATCAACAAGTCCCCGGCCCCGCCGGACCTCCTCCCCTGCGCGCCGCGCAGAGGGGTCGAGCAGCCTCAACAATGGCGACTCGGCTCGGCTCCCCTTTCCACGCTGTTTTCGCGAGACAAGTCGAGTATTACCATAGAAACAAAGATTTTAGATCGAAATTTCTCAAAATTGGCCACCAACTTTGTGCTGGCATTTCAGCAGTGAACTAAGGAGATTGAGTTCTACCTCTCTGCCAAGTCTTATCAAAATCCTATAGAGAATTTAGGATTTAGGTAAGGGGCCGTGCTAATAAAAAAAATCGGATCCTGAGACAAAACCATAAGGCTACTTCGTGCCTAAAAATAATGAAATTTGATTTAATTCGTCCAGCACTTTGAGCATTGTGATTGTTGATTTTAGATTTGTCACCCAACCAACCATTACATATGCCTCTAAAGCAAAATTGTTTTGATTTCTAAATTGTTTCTACTGTGTGAGCTGTGCGGTGCAATTGCGTGCGACTGCGGCTGGGCCCCTCGAGGGCACGGCATGGCACGGCGGACGGCCCCCGTCACACCCCACACTCAACTCCCGTATCTGACTATTGGCCAGCAAATCACAGCACAGACGGATCAGTAGATGCAGCGTCGTATTCGCCAATTGGCCTTCCTTGGACCCACATACGGGCTCAGGCGTGCGGACTACATCATGCGTTGCAACTAGTGGATTCTGTTCTGTCTATGATGTAGATATGTCCTGTACCTTGTTCTTATCCATGTGATATTCTTAGTGTAGTCATCGCTATGTTAGTGTTGTAGGTTGTGCACGTGTATTCTCAAGGGACTGATGCCCAGCGTCCAAATTATCTGTATTGATTGTTTTGTACCTTTATCCCTGCACCTATGATTGTGTGTCCTTGCACTTTCCTTTATTGTTAGTGTTTATCTCTATTGTTTGGTTTAAACATATATTGTTGGTTCTTTTCTGTCCTCCGTGTTTAACAATGCACGGAATTTAAACTGACCTGTGTGTCAGTGGTTGATCTTTGTTATCCTCACTTGTAATGTTGAGAAAACAAATAAAACAAATCCACTGGCACCTGGCACTCCCTGGACAAAGCTTCAGATAGACACGAGCCTTTTCGGCGTTTGGGCAGGGGTCTGGACAGGGGGGTCTGGACAAGGCTTCAGACAGACACAAGCCTTTTCGGCGTCTGGACATGGGGTCTGGATAGGGGGGTCTGGACAAAGCTTCAGACAGGCACAAGCCTTCTTGGGGTTTAGATAGGGGGTCTGGACAGGGATGCCTGGACAAAGCTTCAGACGGACTCGAGCCTTTTCGGCGTCTGGACAAGGGGTCTGGACAAAGCTTCAGACAGACACGAGCCTTTTTGGGGTTTAGAACGGGGGGTCTGGACAAGGGGTCCGGCAGGGTCCAGACTTGGGGGCCGGATATCGCTTCAGACAGACACGAGCCTTTTCGGCGTTTGGACAGGGGGTCTGGACAGGGGTTCCTGGACAAAGCTTCAGACAGACACGAGCAGGTCAGAGGGGCTGAGTGGCGCTCCGCTGAGTTCGCTCGCTCTTGCTCGCGAACTCGCTCCGCGAAAAAGAATTAATTAAACATATGTTGTATTACAGAAACATTACCAAGCTTCATTAGAGGAGAGGGCGTGGGAGGGCGTGGCCCACCCCTCGGCAAAATTCTACAGATGGATGGAGTTCATGATACTAAGTGCCCTTGCCAAGGAGGATAAGCCAAACGCCCCAGATGCCCTTTGCCCTGTTGGATATTTCCTCCACAGGCGCAAAGGGTACAACCTGCTCAAGGCCTTATGGCCTGGAATTCAAGGTACACACGCCTGCAGAGCTATCACGTTCAGTTTGAGCAAGGGAGCCCTTACCGAGGGGGAAATAACCGATGAATTAGGTGTACAAATTTCGTGAATTGGATGTGAATTGCCTTGAATTGGCTGTGAATTGGCTTGAATTGGCTCTGAATTGGCTTGAATTGCCTATGAATTGGGCTGAATTAGTGAGTGAATTGGCTTGAATTGGCTTGAATTGGGTTTGAATTGGCTTGAATTGGGTTTGGATTGGCTTGAATTGGGTTTGGATTGGCTTGAATTGGCTTGAATTTGTTTGAATTGGATTGAATTTGTTGAATTAGTGGTGTACACTAAAGTCCGAGGTTATTTCCCCCTCGGCCCTTACCCTGGCTAAAACGGGACGTCATACAGCCCCGCAGAATGCAATACTTACCGTACCCTTTTTTACACAGTGGTGGTGGCGGACAAAGCTGATAGCCCGTCCCAGTCGAGGTGTCGTGGCGTGCAGATCGGTCCGTGCGTGCAAGGCCAGCCAGCCCGGGGACCATATTTGACCCTTGTTTTGAGTGTGAACGATGGAGAAACTTTCAGCCAGTCGCAAGAAAAAGTCGGGAGGCGAGTCCAGCAGGGACCACGACCGGCGACGGGACGCCAAGGACAGCGCCAGGGACAGCCCCAAGGACAGCGCCAAGGAAAGGCCGAAAGAGGAGCCCCGCCCCTCTGCCCCAGCCGATCTTCGGAAACGCCCAGCCGCCAAGGACGAAGTCTTCGTTTGTAAGCGGAGACGCGAGGAAGAGCCAGAGGCGAGGGGGGAGCCGCTGGAAATTTCATTGGAAGAAATCATCGAACGGGTGTAGTTGGAGGAGAGAAAGTCGGGAGGCGAGTCCAGCAGGGACCACGACCGGCGACGGGACGCCAAGGACAGCGCCAGGGACAGCCCCAAGGACAGTGCCAAGGAAAGGCCGAAAGAGGAGCCCCGCCCCTCTGCCCCAGCCGATCTTCGGAAACGCCCAGCCGCCAAGGACGAAGTCTTCGTTTGTAAGCGGAGACGCGAGGAGGAGCCAGAGGCGAGGGGGGAGCCGCTGGAAATTTCATTGGAAGAAATAATCGAACGGGTGTAGTTGGAGGAGAGAAAGTCGGGAGGCGAGTCCAGCAGGGACCACGACCGGCGACGGGACGCCAAGGACAGCGCCAGGGACAGCCCCAAGGACAGCGCCAGGGAAAGGCCGAAAGAGGAGGTCAAGAAGTCCAAGTCGTCTGTCAAGACTGCTGCTGAGCAAAAGTCGTCTGAAGCTTTGTCCAGGCTCATGTTTGTCTGAAGCTTTGTCCAGACCCCCCTGTCCAGACCCCCTGTCTAGGCGCCAAAATGGCTCGTGTCTGTCTTAAGCTTTGTCCAGGCCCCCCTGCCCGGACCCCTGTCCAGACCCCCCTTTCGGACCCCAAAAAGGCTCATGTCTGTCTGAAGCTTTTTCCACACACACCTGTCCAGACCCCCTGTCCAGACGCCGAAAAGGATCGTGTCTGTCTGAAGCTTTGTCCAGACCCCCCTGTCCAGACCCCCTGTCCAGACGCCGAAATGGCTCGTGTCTGTCTGAAGCTTCGTCTAGGCCCCCCTTTCCGGACCCCCTGTCCAGACCCCCCTTCCGGACTCCAAAAAGGCTCGTGTCTGTCTGAAGCTTTGTCCACACCCCCCTGTCCAGACCCCCTGTCCAGACGCCGAAAATGCTCGTGTCTGTGTGCTTTGTCCAGAAATATACAAAATAGTTTTTAATTTTTTTTTATTTTTTTTGCGAGAGTCGGTGGTGGCAGTCCAGGCCCTAGGTTTATCCGAGGGACAGAAATTGTCACCACATGGCGCCGATAGCTTACCATTGATAGTGTTCAAGATTTGTTTAACTTTTCTTTATATCGACGATTTATGATTTTTTTCTACTGAAACGGACAGGACGATCGTGTAGAGCGTGAAAAATTACTACGGACGCAAAAAATCCCGTCGCAAACGGACCAAAAAGAAGGAAGATACACGAGCCGTGCTGCAGCGACGGTTAGCCGCGGCGGGAAGCGGCGTCTGCTTTGTTGGGTCGGCGCTACGCGCGGCCACCGCGCCGCCATGTTCTTCTTTTCTTCTTCATACCAAGTGACTCGTTCATTCGAAGTTATGTTTGAGAGATATTGTTATGCTTACCTACATGTGGGCTCAGAAGTATACCCAGAAGCAAGTGAAGCAGGAATTAGGGATTGCGGAACATACTGTTGTCGACTGGTACAATTTCTGCATGGAGTTGTGTGTGGAGGTAGTGGATCGCTTCAGTGAGCAGATTGGTGGCCCCGGGGAAATAGTGGAAATTGATGAGTCGCTGTTCTCTAAAAGGAAGTATAACAAAGGAAGAAAGCGGCCCAGCCAGCAGTGGGTTTTTGGGGGCATCCAGAAAGGTTCCAATAAATGCTTTCTTGTGAAAGTGGAGAAAGGGATGCGAAGACATTAGTACCTCTGGTGGAAAAGTACGTAGCTCCTGGTACTACTATTTACTCAGATTCGTTGAAAGCTGATGCAAGTCTTGGTCGTAGAGGCTATACCATCTGCAAGTTAATCACAAATTAACTTTTAAAGATGGTGATGTTTGCACAAATACTGTGGAGGGTATGTGGGTGCAGGCCAAAAGAGTCTTGCCTGCATGCAATCGAAAGAAGAGATGGTGGATGGCTATTGGGGGGAATTTGTCTTTAGGAAAATGTTCAGTGGTCAAGAAATATTAAAAAATTTCATTGAAAAAAATCTATATTATATACAAGCCATCTTTGAATGATGAACCAGTTGTTTCTGATGATAATGATAGTGCTAGTGATGATGATAATTAGTACCTGTAATGAATCAGTTTTGCTGTTTTTGTTTTGATCAGTATTATAGAAGTCTATTGTATGTTTTTTCTCATATTTTTTGTATGTTGTTTTTTACGATGAAATGTAAGCTAAGCTAAGCTAAGCTAAGCGGGGGTCCAGGGGGCGGAAGCCCCTTGGCCTTTAATTAAGAACACTGATTTTAATTGAAAGCTAAGCGGGGGTCCAGGGGCCGGAAGCACCTTGGCCTTTAATTAAGAACGCTGATTTTAATTGAAAGCTAAGCGGGGGTTCAGGGGGCGGCAGCCCCTTGGCCTTTAATTAAGAACACTGATTGTAATTTAAAGCTAAGCAGGGGTCCAGGGGGCTCCTCCCAAATTTTGGGTAGAATTTTGGGTCATACTTTGTTAGGTTTTGTTATTTTTCGGTTGGTTTGGGGAGGCTTAAACTGCAGTTTTCCGGTAGGGGAAAACTGCAGTAAAAGCCTCCCTAATATTGGTAGAATTCTGGGTCATACTCGGTTAGGTTTTGTTATTTTTGGTTTGTTTGGGGAGGCTTGAACTGCAGTTTTCCGGTAGGGGAGAACTGCATTCAAAGCCTCCTCCCAAAAATTTAGAAAAGTAAGCTTCTTCAATGTTTTGACCTTTTTATCCGAAGTTTAATTGAAAATGAGACGATATACATCGCATTTGGGGCCTGGGCCTGGGGTTCTAGTTGGAAGTGACCTAGAAATACCGCATTTTTCATAGGTTGGTACCCCTGACGCAGTCCGCTGAGGAGGCCTATAATGCATTTTGGCCGAAAAAATGCTCGTCAGCGAGAAGATTTGCTGAAAGAAGTTCAAATTATGAATAAAAACTTTGAGAAAATAAAGATAGGAAGCTCTTTTACCAATCTATAATGAAGAAATTACTGTGCATTTTGCTTTAAGATGAGATCTTAAAGTTAATCAGTACTGTATTTCTTAGAACGGGACAAGCAGTCCAATATTGATATCACCTTATTTCTTTTGTTTTCTAGTTGATGCAAACGGTGCAGTACTGGTCTGAATTCATCTTTTTTTTATTTTTTAAATTATCATCCCTGATTTTATTGTTCTGGTGCATGGACTATGCATATGAAAAATAGCAGCATAGAACTTCTGAGATTTATTTACCAATGTTATCTTACCTTTTTTAGTTTAAGATTCTAGGTACAATGCTATTTTTTATTCTGTAGAAGAATAAGTTTCTTCCATGCTGTGTGTTCCCATAATAGGCTATTTCAGAGCTGGACGGGAAGAAGTAAACTGGAAAAACAAAAGCGCTCTGCGCACGCCCGGGCAGGGTAGGGGGCGCCCGAGGTCCCCACTCTGGCCCCGCGAGCCTCCCACCACGCCGCCTGGGCATGCGCAGAGCGCTTTTGTTCTTCCATTTTACTTCTTCCCGTCCAGCTCTGAAATAGCCTATTGTTGAGGTTCTAGTGCAATCCTGTACCAAAGACCTTCTAAATAGAATAGTGACATGTTTTGTTTCAGACACTCACATTGCTGAAAAGTAGTGTGTATTTTGTCATTTTTTAATTTTTATTTTTTACTCATTCTTTACCACCCACCTAGCTCTACTTCGTGGTAGGAGAACGAGTATTGTTCTCAGTGCAGTGTAACACCAAATATGCTGCCATTTGTATCTCATCACACAGAATACCCACAGTCATAACAGTTATATCATTTGAAACTGGAAATGCTGGTGTTGTTACCAACTATGAACTTTTTTTTTTTTAGGCACGAAGTAGCCTTATGGTTTCGTCTCAGGATCCGATTATTTTTTATTATTTTTTATCAGTGTGGCTCCTTACCTAAATCCAGAGTTTTTTTTATTTTATTTAATTTTCATACATGCCCCAAGAGCTAGAGCTCCATGTACGGGGGTGTTACATTACATCATGGTGATCTTTTATCAGACTTGTGGACAATTTGTGTATATTTAGTGCATTTAATACAGAGCATAGTTGAAAAAAAAGAAAAGATGATGATGATTTGAATTTTTTTTTTTTAACAAACATGTGTTACTATAATTGATCATGAAAAAAAGATTTAATTTCCTTTTTGAAGGGATTTTGTGAGGAAATATCTTTCAGTTTTTTGGGGAGTGAGTTATAGCTGTGGGCTATTTCATTTCTGGCACTTTTAACACCATAGGAGGTAATTTTAGCCGGTTTGATTTGGATGTCCTCTCTTATTCTTGTCTCGTACTCATGCTGGCGGCTGTTTTGTTCAAAGTTTGTGTTGCACTGTTTGTGGCCTCTTATGATTGAATGGCATATTGTGGCCTGAGAGAGTTTTACAAGGTCTTGTAGAGGCAGGAGCTGGGCTTCCCTATGCAGTAATTCCGTGTCCATTAGCAGGTCATATCCGAAAAGTGATTTAATGGCCCTTCTCTGCAACAGCTTAAGTGGGTAGAGTCGGCTTGCGGTTGCTGTCCCCCAAAGTGCATTCATGTAAACAAGTCTTGACTGAATGAGTCCGGAATATATTGCTTTTTTACTTTGCTTGTTGGGGATCTTTCTGAGCCTGTATGCTACTATGCTATGCTACAATTTTTTGACAGAGGTTTTTAATGTGCACTTCCCAATTTAAATTTTCATCCAGAGTTAGTTAGGCCGAGGAATGTAGCTGTCTTTTCTTTTTTAATAATGAAGTTGTTGATCTTGAATACTGTAGAGTTTTGGAGGTGGAGTGCCGGTTTTTTGAAGGTGATGTATTTGGTTTTTTCTAAATTCATGAATAGATGTTTTTTTTTCCATCCATAGCATGAGTTTTTGCAAATCAGACTTCATTTTTTGGATTAGTTCCTCTTCCGAAGCACCGTAGTAGAAAAGATTTGTGTCATCAGCAAACAGGGTGATGTCCCCATAAAGTTCAAGTTTTGTTAGATCATTTATGAAAATGATGAAAAGAAGGGGTCCTAAAATTGACCCTTGGGGAACACCATACTTTATTTGCAGGGCTTTACTTGCTTCCTCTCCAATTTGAACGTACTGTTTTCTATCTTGCAGATAGCTTCTCATCCATTTTAGGGCGGTTGATGTGAAACCTATGTTTTGCAGTTTTTGGAGGAGTAATGAGTGGTCCACCGTATCAAGGCTTTTGCAAGGTCAATAAATAGCCCTGAGGCTATTTGGTTTTTGTCAAGGGTGTCCTGAATTTTGACAATGTCAAGCGCCGCATAGGTTGAATTGGTATTTTTTCTGAAACCGTATTGGTTTGGCGACAAGAATTCCAAGGACTCTAGGTGATTCATCATTCTTGCCCCTTTTCTTTTTCTTTTTCCATACGATTTTCATAAGATTTGGCAGAGAGGTAGAACTCAATCTCCTGAGTTCACTGCTGAAATGCCAGCCCAAAGTTAGCGGCCAATTTTGAGAAATTTCGATCTAAAATCACTGTTTCTATGGTTATACTCGACTTGTCACGGGAAAACAGCGTGGAAAGGGGAGCCGAGCCGAGTCGCCATTGTCGAGGCTGCTCGACCCCTCGGCGCGGCGCGCAGGGGAGGAGGACCGGTGGGGCCGGGGACTTGTTGATTCTACTCATGCACAGTAGTTCAAAAAATAATATCTGGAACGACACGTGACAATAAAAATGTAAAAGCAGAGTTCGAATGCCCATTGCACAACGAGCCTACAGTTCAAAAATCAAGCTGATCGGACAATCTTTACTGAGAGACTAACTTCAAAATCGTTTGAGCTAGAAATCTAAAATTTGGCATGTGACTAGCTGAACAAGTGACCCTGAGATAAAAGAAATTCAGTAACATCACCCATAAGGCTAGAATTTTTAAAGTAAATTTCTATATAAACCATCTTCTACCGAAGAATTTTGTGAAACAAAAACATTAATTAACTTCGTGCCTACCAGGATTTCCTGAAATCGTATTTTTTTTTTTTTTTTTTTTTTTTTTTTTTTTTTTTAAAGTTTTATAGTATTATTTTGAGAACCATTAACAAATGTCGTCGATTTTCATTCTAAGTCCCTAACCCTCACTTGTTAATGAACATTTAAATCTCATAAAATAAAACAGCTATAAACTTGGAAGAAATGCTATTGTAATCTAGAAATACTGTCGTGTCGTGAATCATACCAATCTATCTTTCACACTTATAAGTGTATGTTTTAGAGAACTCTTAACAAAATTCTGAGGACTTTTCATTCTAAGTCCTGCGGTCGGCTCGCGCTCAGTGGGCTCGGGTGGCTCGGGCCCCTCCTCGGGTCTCGGGTCCACTGCCGCGCTCCAGAGCTATATACAATTAAGAGGTGAGAGCGAGAGCGCGGTGGCGCGAGGGCGCGAGGGAGCGGCCGAGAGCGCCGATGGGGTGTGGTGGGGGATTCGGCTCAGCCTTCGGGTGTCTTCGGCGGGACCAGTTCGGGTCGCGGTCTAGCTAACGATTCACTTTCGTATTTCCTCTTCCTCCTCCTGTTTTCTGTTTTGTTGACAAGTAGAAGCAGAAGAAGTAAGCATTGAAAATGGAAAACAATCGAGCTAATATATTGGCAGCTGTAGCACTTGCCGTGCATCTAAACGAAGAGGCAGAAGATGAAATTGATAGAGCAATGCTCGCTGCAGCCCAGGTAGTTGTTCTACAGCTCATGGAGGACGAAGAGCCATGGGTTGACGCAGGCAAGTTACATAACCTATACAGGCATAGTCTACATCAACTATAGTCGCTTTTACATCACAAATGACAATACTTATGGGTTTTCAGGAGCACTAGAAGCATCGTGGGTATACGTGACTGTAAATTTAAATGAGTACCACACTATGAATGATGCAGTGTTCAAGATGCACTTCCGAATGTCCAGAAGGATTTTTGAGGTAAGTATTCCTTGTTGAGTGGCTGGATTGCAGCAAACTGTAGCCAACTTGTGTAACCTTTATTTTATTTGTTGCAGCTTTTGGTCCAAACTGTTGGAAATCATCTCAATGAGAAAGGAAGAATGCAGCGACACAGGACAGACCTGCAAGATATACTGCTTATGGTGGTATGGGTACTGGCAACACCAGACTCATTTAGAAGCGTTGCTCTCAGGTTTGGGCGGAGACCTACCACCCTGTGGTACTTCTATTCCTACGTCATTATGGCATTACGTGAACTTGCTCCACGGTTCATTGCATGGCCCACTGAGGGAGAAAGAAGAACCATAAAGGAAGCATTTGAAAGAGCATCTGGTTTTCCAGGCGTGATTGGGTCAATTGATGGAACCCATGTCTATATATCAGCCCCTGTAGAAGACGCTGCACACTTTATTAATAGACATGATACATACAGTATGAATGTGCAGGCAGTGGTTGACCACACACTATTGGTTAGACATTTACATGTTGGAGAGGTAGGGAGCATGCATGACAATCGTGTATTTAGAAGAAGCCCATTACTCCATGACCTGCTTAAAGAAGGGAACGAGAGAATATTAAATGATGATGAGCACCTTCTTGGAGATGGAGCTTACCCACTAACTAATTTTGTAAGTGTATATCTGTGATTCATGCCACTTAATTACTGCCACATGCCCTTAATTACTCTTAATTTGAAAGTGACATTTTTTGTCTATGCAGATGATGATTCCATTCCCTAGAGATGGTCCCTTAACAGAAGCACAATGTAGGTTTAACAGAAAACTGTCTCAATGCAGAGTTCGCGTCGAAAATGCTTTTGCAAGAGCGAAAGGAAAATGGAGACGGCTCAAGTATTTGCATGCAAGAAATCCAGCCATAGTTTTGGACTATATTGTGGGTAGTTTTGTACTGCACAATTTTACCATTTTAAATGGTGAACAGTTACTGGAGGTAAATTGAATACCTAATAATAAATAAATTATTTATGAGGGATTTAAACCTTTGCATAATATTTATTATATCGATGTTGCAGGAAGATGAACTTGCTCGGCCGATTAATAACAATCAAGTTTTGGAAGATCAAGTTTTCGATGATGAAGATGATCTACAAGATTTAAATGCAGATCAGCAAGAAGATGAGGAACGATTAGAAGTTGCTTCAATCAGGGGACTGGAGAAACGTATAATGTATATGGAAAATTTAATATGAAATTAGATTTTTCTGTTTGAATTCTCATATGTACTGTGATATACCTTTAATTCCACTTTGTTATGGACAGAGTTGAGTCCAGCTGTGATGTTAATTTTGTAAAGAGTACGGTAACTTGAAGTTAGAATAGGGCTGTGTGGAGAGTTCCTGCTTTACTTTGTCAGTGTCATTTTAATGTTGAATTATCATTTCATCATAATAAATTCTAAGCATGGTATTTCTTCTAGTTTCTTTACTTTGTCAACTATACATGTCAAAAAATAAATAAAATAACCATCCAGGCGACAAAACAACAGGTAAATAGACAATTAGCAATACATTGAGAAATTTCACTTCCTCTTTGGAATATATCACTTTCAAGAAAATAAAAATACCATACTCGGTTACAATTGCTCAAATTATGCAGCATAAATAAAGAAAACGGTTCTGACTAGTAAAGTACTTCTTAACTTTGACTAGTGTAACACCAATTTAAGAAACACATACCCGCACTCAAGAAAAGGTTTCCTTCTTCTAGGTTTCAAGATGCTCCTCAGTGAGGTTCAACAGTTTTTTTTTTGCAGCTACTTCAGCATTTACTAGTTTAGCTACACTTGCAGCAAGAGATTCAATTGCAGGCATTCTTCGGGCAGTGGAAACTTCTATTCCTGTTCGCAGAAGCATCATTTCATTTGCAATTGTTTCTTGAGCAGTAACTTGCCTTTCCTTCAGCTCATCTGTCTTATTGTTGTATATTTTTGCCTTTGGTCCTCTTTCTTTAGAGTGAGCTCTGCTAGAACCATATGCTGGTGGCTGCCTGGTTCTGGAAGTTGAAGGAACTTCTTGCACTTCTTTGCCTTTCTGCAGAAACTTATCTTGGCTGCTGCCCACCGTATATGCAAAACGTGGCTCTAGAGTGGAATTGCCACCATTAATTTCTAACATGTCTTTATAATATGGCCAGGAACTGGGTGCTGCTCCGGTCTTTCTTGATTTGTCGTATTCACAGCGGAATTTGCCCTCCAGTTCTTTGATCTTTGACTTACACTGCTTAGCATTGCATGGCACTTCAAACATATTCAAAGTTCCAGAAATTTCGCTGTATAATGTAGAATGTCGTACCATTGACTTGCTCCCTTTAAAAATGTGATATCTTTCTCTGTACTGATGAATGAGCATTTTGCAACGATCAGGGTCGTTCCAGAGAGTTGCACCTGTTTAAGATAAAGACAAAAAATATGAAGACTAAATAAGATGTTATATCTCATACACTCATACAAAACTAAGTTGGAAATTAATACTCACCATCCGCTTTCATTCCCTCTATGTTAACATCGGGTACCATGTACCCTAAGGGTATGTCATGGATGGTACAAAATTGGTCTTAATGGGACCACTTTACGCCACTCAGGATACCATTGTTTGGCAACAAAGTGCCTGTGAAGAAGGTATTCATATTATTAAATTTTGACCGGCATATCTGCCAGGTCAGGTGAGGAATATATCCCAACTGATCTAGTTCATTAAAAATCTTCTTCCAAACTTCTACTGGCGGGCTTTCCATCTGCACCTCTTCTTTAAATGTAACACAAAGCTTGACAAAGGCTTTGGTTGCATCTGTTCCCCACATTAACTGGTTCTGCACAGTAGCTTTCCTGGGTGTTTTTCTGGGTGTCTTAGTGCCAGCATCAGTACTCCCATCACCTATGCAGACAAAAGTAAGATACCACCCGTTTTGGCCAAGAACCTACAGGCAATGAATTATAATTAAAAATTGTTTACATGTGCTTTACCATTTCTTATTTTTTTCTTAGCTGGGGAAGTAGTAGGAGTTATCTCAATTGTGGACGCAGTTGGAGTTTTCTTAGCTGGGGAAGCAGTAGAGGAGTTTGCATTGGAGATGAATTCTCTCTCAGCTACTAGATCAAACTCAGTCACTGGAACAAAAAATTGAGTCAACTAAACGCATCAATTGCCCCAATGAAAAATGCAGAATGTTTTCTTACAGTTCTGACGCAGGTGTTCATTATTATTGTTGTTCTCATCTGCAACCTTGTCTACAATGATGTCATTATCATCATTCCATAACAGTGAGTCATAACCTAAACATGAATCAGTGGAAAATAATGCATGGAGACAAATATTGCCAATTTACTGAACACAGGAGATGCAAAAATCATACGTACCTAAGTTGGGTTGATCATCAAGCTTGTCTTCACTGTCAACATTAACTGTTTCGTAAAGACAACAAGTTGAGTTGTTCAATTGCAACACGGAACCTTGTGGTGAAAATACATAAAATGTTACAGCAAGCCACATTTTTTTTAATCACAATAATAAAGAGAGGAAATAATTTACCATTTAGTGAACCTCCACTTGAGGAGTTGTTGTCAGTAGTACATTTAACAATTCTGTTTTCCTCAGACTTGTTGGATTGCTGCAACATTTCTACAGAACCTGCAATGTGAGAATAAATGGTGTAACACAGCAGGCCATTTCCTTACATGCACACGAATAGGGTATTTTACTCAAACCCGGGACCGGAAGTAAGAAGTAAAATGGAAGCATGGAATCGGAAACAGATGCTGGCTGCGGCCTACCGCGGTATGAGAAATTTACGATCGACTGTATGTTTATATGTCAGTTTGCGATCACTACATGTTGTGAGTATTTTGTTTTGAAAAGTACACTTTTGAGAGGTAAAATGTGTACGGAGTGTTACGCGAGTATAAAAAGTAGAATTGTAGTGAATTATGTTGAACTAGTAGGGCGGATCATTGATGATTACTCAATTGAAACCAGAAAAAGGTAGTCGGTGAGGAACATAACCTAGCCAGATGTCAAATATTTTCCGGTACTGAACAAAATCTAAGGACTGGCACGCGGCCTATCTTAAAAACGGGCCACATAAATTGGCCAGAGAACTGAGACGCGCAGAGAAAAGTGGTTATGTTGATCGCAAACTAAAATATAAACAATCAGTCGATCGTGAATTTCTCAGACCGCAGCCAGCATCTGTTTCCGATTTCATGCTTCCATTTTACTTCTTACTTCCGGTCCCGGGTTTGAGTAAAATACCCTATACAGACATTAAATTACCATTAAATGTCACTTCACGAATTGAATGATTCAATGATTGCATTGAATCAAAGTGCTCCAAACCTGCGGCGCACTCATCTGAAAGAAACCACACAATTTTAGATAAACAACAAAACACAAATGAAACAAAGACTCACACTACCTTCGACAATTAGTTGAGGACTGGCAACAGGAAATATAGACTCCATCAAATTGTAAAATTTCCACTGCGAGCCCCCATGTTGTCCTTTACCCTTGGCTTCGACAAACTGACGTCTGAGGGACTTCATCTTGCACCGCAATTGGCCAGAGCTGTAGTTGATGCTTTTTACAAAAAGGCCATCCGATATATCTTGGTAAATGCTTTCATCAACTGTCCGTCCCTGCATTGATGTTCTGCGTTTAATACATTCTTGAAGGAACAGCATGGTGACACGGTCATCCTTCCAGACCCCGCCTGTCTTCCCCGTTGCCCTGACTACGATGGGGCTGGAGGTTGCCAGAGGCTGAGAGGATCGACCTGTTCGATTCAAAGCAGAGACCGTCATCAGAAATCCTAGTATGACGCTTCATAATCAATAGACATTAGGCAGACACTAACCAGATGTCGAGGGTACTTCCTTTGGCGAAGGTAACACATAGCTCAAGTCCCACTGGTATGTTGGAGGAATATTTCTTTCCTTTAAAGACTTAAGCAGTCTAAAACGACGATCCTTGCCTAATAAGAGAAAATAGAAAATTTAGACAGGTATCGTCAAGCCGCATGGATACACAGGTTAGGTTAAATAAGTGAACCTATTCTTACCGTAGTCTAGCACTAAAGCCTCAGCCTGCGGAACAAGTATCTCAAAAACACCACCGCCGTCGGCATCCACCAACTGGTATTTTGTGTCCTTGTCCTTGTCCATTTTGTGAGTCTTGGCACACGCAGAAACCTACACTTCACCCGCCATAAAGAAATGCCGCCAATGCAAACTGCCAACCCAAGGCGCCCAAGGCAAACGAAACAACAAATACGAAAGTGAATCGTTAGCTAGACCGCGACCCGAACTGGTCCCGCCGAAGACACCCGAAGGCTGAGCCGAATCCCCCACCACACCCCATCGGCGCTCTCGGCCGCTCCCTCGCGCCCTCGCGCCACCGCGCTCTCGCTCTCACCTCTTAATTGTATATAGCTTAACAAGCAAACTCGCGCGAGGGGCCCAACCTGGCGCGGATCGGGGATAGGGGCGCAAATAGTTACAATAAATTGTTTCAGGTATCATCATCCAGTTTCACACTGTATAACCACCATATCTGTGCTTATTCTTTGATCTGAGACATAAAGGATCACATTTTAAAACATGAAAAGCTTACACTGGTCATACGCATCAACGATTATGTCAGAAAACCAGATAGTCTCTTCCTATTAGGAGGAGGGTCGTAAAGAACGAGTTCCCTACTTACCACAAAAGTAATTTTGTGTTTCCTTCTCCCTTGTTTTGCGTTGGTTTACTTTTGCTGTTAATCCTTGTGTTTAGTGCCAAAGTCTAAAAATAAACATAAATGATACCAACTTCTGATTTTATATCTGAAAAAGTTTCCTCTATATTTTACACCTGCAATTGTTAAAAGCCATGAAGGGACAATAATTTTAAACATTTAATAAAATTGGTTACATCATAGCTTATTTCCTGTGAACTGTTTAGTCTCATCTTAGATCAGTAATTTACATGTACACCTTGTTGCTAGTAACAAAGAATAGTCTGAATATGAATAATCTTCCATTGATTACAAAATATTAATTTTTTAAAATGAAATCTTTCAAAATACTGTCTTTAAATAGTTCACTTGTAACATTTAAGTGCAAGGGGAAAACTAGCAAAGACTGATTCACAAAACATGTGTGCATGCCTTATGATAAATGAATAATGTGTAGGGGCTGCCATCTGGTGGCATGTAGGGCAACTGCGCCCGAGCCCAGCTGGGCGAGCGCCAGGGCCTAGGGAGTTAGTCAGGTCAGAGCTAGCCGCGGACAAGTCTGCTTGCCTTTGTACTTTGTGCGTGACTGTGATATATCTTTCGGAAATTATACGACTGGAGCCCAATCACTCGAGACTTTATTCTGTGGCACCCCACGCCTAACAAACATGGTGACAGCGGTCGTGGGATAATCTATTAGTGCGAACCAGTGAGACATCAACGTCAACAACCCCATTCGACAACAAGCATCCGCAGCCCAGCGATTTCGTACGAAGATGAACGCCGCACCCAAACCAAGAAGAAGCATGAGAGAACCGCAGCCCTTTTCCTTCGAGGCGAAGGATTGTGCCAACTGGAAGGCACAATGGGAACTTTACTACGACCTGACGCAAATGGAAGAGGACAGCGAGAAGGTACAGCTGAGCGCGTTTCTCTACGCGATGGGAGCTAAATCGACGGAGATCCTGTCAACCTTTAAGATGGAAGAAGCCGACGTGAAGAAATACCGTAAGGTCTTCAAGGAGTTCGACAAGTTATATTCTAGCAAGGTGAACGTCATCTACGAGCGAGCCGTATTCAACAGGCGAGTTCAGATGGAAGGGGAGCCAGCAGAAGTGTTTATTATGGACCTGAAGAAGCTGGCGAACACATGCAAGTTCGGAGCACTCGAGGAGGAACTCATTCGTGATCGTATCTAAGTGGGAATGCGGGATGAAGCCCTGTCCCTGACGCACATCATGGATGAGAAGCTGGACCTCGAAAAATGCATCAAGTCGGTGGTCGGCGCGGAGCAAGTTCAAAATCAGGCCGCCACGATACGGAGCAAAGAAAACAACGGCGACGTGCACGTTATTGGCAGAAGACAAAAGCAGAAGCTATACCAGCCAGTCACCCGAGGCAAAGGGAGTTTGAGCAACAACAGTTATGGCAACAACTACAGACAACAAGGCAAGAACAATGAATACGGCAACGGCAACACAGGCAAGACATGCGGGTACTGCGGTGGGGCATGGCACCGCGACCTACGCAAGTGCCCGGCACGGGGCAAAAACTGTAAGAGCTGCGGAAAACTGGACCATTTTGAGGTTATGTGCAGAAGTAGACCGGCGCTGCATGAACTGGAAGATGAGGGAGAAACTGAATCAGAGGAGGAGGGCGACCGGGAAGTAGAAGAGATCCAGCGCGACCACCCGGTAATTAACAGATACCCTTTCCTGGGGGTCGTCACGATGCCACCAGCAGCTAAGGTGAGCCGAATAGAGGAAGTTAATGTGCCACCCCTGATGCTGAATGTGAAAGTAGCAGGGATCACTCTGCAACACAAGGCCGACTTGGGGGCAGATGTGAATGTTATGGGCCAAGAATACTTAAGACATTTTCCTAACGTAGAATTGTTACCAGCAGAGGGAGATTTAAAAGGAGCTGGTGAGCTGAGAATTAAAGTAAAGGGGAAATTTAAGGCAGTCATGAGGTGGAAAGACTTGGAGGAGGAAACTTGGATATATGTGTTGCAGAATAAGCAAAGGCCTTTATTGAGCAGGGCAATGTGCTATGCGTTTAAGATCGTAAACCCAGAACTAACAAAAGAGGTGCACACAGCCGTTGCACCACGTGAAGAACGATATGCAGAACTTTTTACTGGACTAGGTAAAATGCCAGGACAATATGCTATAACAATGAATCCTCATGTTCCAGACAAGCACATCACGCAAGCAAGGAGGGTTGCAGCACCACTACTAGAACCAACTATCATGGAGATTCTGAGGATGGAGCAAGAAGGGATCATCAGCCAGATCGAGGAACCAACGGAGTGGTGCTCAGGCATGGTACCAGTGCTCAAAAAGGACGGAACAGTAAGGATATGTGTGGACTACACTGCACTCAACCAGGCAGTGGTCAGAGAGAGGTATGTGATGCCTAACCCGGATGAATGTTTTGCGGCCATTCCCCCTTCAGCTAGGGTATTTTCCAAGCTAGACTGTAGGCAAAGTTACTACCAAATTGAGCTAGCAGCAGAGTCTCGACCACTGACTTGTTTCATGACCCCAATAGGAAGATACGTTTTTAATCGTTTACCTATGGGACTCAGTTCTTCAGCAGAAGTATTACAAAAGAGATTGAAAGAGGTAATAACGGGGAAGGAGTTGAGAACAAGGGCCGCCAGGGGGAAAGTTATCGTCATGGTGGATGATATATTTGTGTTCGCAGACACAGAAAAGGAACATGAGGAGATTTTAGAAGACGTTTTGAAGAGTTTGTGGATAGCTAAAGTAACCCTCAATAAGAAGAAGTGTCAGTTCAGGGTATCAGAATGCACCTTCCTAGGGTGTAAGGTGAAGGGAGACGGACTCCAAGTAGCGCCAGACAAGCTAAAGGCCTTAAGGGAAATGGAGAGACCCAAGGATGAAGGGGCCTTACGAAGTTTTCTGGGCATGGCTTCTTACCATTTGAAATTTTTGGCAGGTATGGCAGATGTGCTGGCGCCCCTGAGGACCATGGCTAAAGAAGGAGTCCCAGAAGCGCAAGATTGGACAGAACAGCAGACGAAGGCCTTCGAGCGGGCTAAAGCCGTCCTGGCGGCTCCACCCACTCTGGCCCGATACGACCCGACGAAGTCGACCCGAGTGTCGGCGGATTCTTCAGCGTTTGGCCTGGGAGGGCTGATGGAGCAGCTGCACGGCAAGCAGTGGCGACCCGTGCATTTCATCTCGAGGACGCTCTCAGAAACCGAGCGACGATACGCCCAAGTGGAGAAGGAGGCTCTGGCGTCCACATGGGCGTGTGAACGTCTTTACCATTATTTATATGGGCTTCCATCCTTTGAGATATGCACGGACCACAAACCATTGGTGGCCTTATTAGGGTCAAAGGCAATCAGTGACCTCACTCCAAGACTTCAAAGGTTCAGAATGCGTTTGTTACCTTTCTCATACTCAGTGAAATTTATTCCAGGGAAGGAGATTCACGGAGCTCACGTTCTGTCTCGGGCCCCGGTTGAGACAGCACGACAAGACCGTGATATCCTGGAGGAAGAAGAATGTGAGGCGTTCCAGATCTCCGTCAACTTGGTGTCAATGCCTCTCCTAGGAGCAAGTTGGCAGGAGATAATCAGCGCCCAGCGAGACGACACAGTCTCGAACCAGCTGAGCGCCCAGGTGATGGAAGGCTGGCCAAACCACCAGGACGAGGTCCCCGGGGCACTTAGGCCCTTCTTTGACTACAGAGGGGAGATGAATATTCAACACTCCTTGGTGTTCAAAGGTAACCGAGTGTATATACCTAAATCACTGCAAAAGGATGTGTTAAATAGGCTCCATCAAGGGCACTTGGGACTGGACAAGTGCCGCAGTAGGGCTGCCCGGGGTAAAATTCCCATGGTGATTCCTATAGGATGAACTCTCCTATGGGCAGTCATGGGCATCCCCATAACACACCCATGGGGACACAAACCCATGAAATTATGGAACATGGGAACCCATGGTGATCCCATAGGCATATGTTTCTATGGGAAGATTGCCTATGGGGAGATGTGGCTATGGGAAGCTCGCCCATAGGCTAGTTCCTATCGTATTGTATCCTATGGGTTTTCAAATGTTGAAAGCGACAAAGCCTTAATTGACAAGGCCTTACGGAATCAACGGAACATGTTTCAGGGTGTCGGAATCGAGGCGAAGCCAAATCTGCTGTCCGTTTGCAGGTAGCTCGAGCCGTTTTCAAGATGTCAGAAAAAAATGCTCCGATTTCAATAAAATTAAAATGGCCCTACTTAATTTCGCCCTAGATACTACATACCAAATTTCAGATCGATATTCCAAAAACTACACATTTGACAGCATTCTGAACTTTCATGGGAAATCTTTTCTATGGGCGAAGAACTTCCCATAGGCAAGTTACCTATGGGCATTGGATGCTCATAGGCATTTTACCTATGGGCAAGGCGTTCCTATAGGCTAGTTGGCTATGGGCAATCGTCCCTGCCAATGGGCAAGTGATTCCCATGGGTTGGCTATGGGAACTGCCCATGGGTTTTGGGGCTGCCCATGGGCAAAGGTACTCTGCCCATAGGAATAGGGCATTTGTTCCTATGGGCATCATGGGAATTTTACCCTGGGTGCCGAATCAGTTTGGTGGCCTCACCTTTCATCCCAGCTGGCCAGGCTCGCAGAAAGCTGCGAGGAATGTATTAGGAAGAGGAGGAATCACAAGGAGCCGCTCATCCCCACTCAACCTCAGGACTACTCTTGGCAGGTGATAGGGATGGATTTCTTCCAGGCTCAAGGAAAGGATTACCTTTTAATAGTGGATTATTTTTCAACCTTTCCACTGTGCTCATTAATGACCAGGAAAACCGGAACTGCAGTGATAAAGGAGTTAGAGTCCCTGTTTTCTATCTACGGAGCCCCAGAGATTATTAGATCGGATAATGGACCTCCTTTCAATAGTTGGGAATTTGTGTCATTCTGTAAAATGTGGGGAGTTACATTGATTACAAGCAGCCCCCGATACCCTAGAAGTAACGGGAAAGCTGAAGCAGGAGTTAAGATTGTCAAGAGTATCATTAGTAAATGTAGCACCTCCTCTGAAATATTAAAAGGTTTGTTAGCTTACAGAGAAGCAAAGCTGCACTGCGGATACTCTCCAGCCCAACTATTTCTGGGCAGACAAGTAAGAGGTATGCTGCCCAAGTTGCCCGAACAGCTGCAACCTCAGTGGCCCAACTTACCGGAGCTGAGGCAACGCCAGTTAGAAGTAGCCAGAAGAGCAAAGGAACACCATGATCTCGTAACCAGGGCCAAGCTGCTTAAGCCCCTGAGTCAAGGTAACAGGGTATTTGTGACAGACTTAGCCACATTTGGTGTGATTTCAGGGGAGGCGGACGAGCCCAGGAGCTACTGGGTGTCAGTTTCTGGCCGACGTTACGGAAGGAACAGGTCGGCATTGATTTGGGCCCCAACAGCAGCGAACCTGGAGAGACCTGGATGGCACCACTACTCGGCTCTATACGAAAGGACTCGCACGCCAGAGCGAACGGCCGAGCAGGAGCCGACGTCTCCGGGACCTCCACACCTGCAGCCGGAGGGGATGATTGAGCAGCCCGAGCAGGGGAGGAGAGTGTAGCCCGAGGGGCGGGTCACGCAGTCCAACCGCACTCAGGTGGTGATTCCAAAACGAGGGAAAGGAGCAGCTAACCCACGAGGCCAAGGAGTGGCATCAAGAGTCTCGACGAGAACTGTAAAAGCCCCAGAATTCTGGAAGGATTTCGTCAGTAAATGATCTCATGTAAATTTTCCTTTATGAGTTGTACTGCCATGCCTATTTTTATCTCATTTTAATTTATTTTATCTTGTCCAGGCGCTAATTGATTCTTTTATAAATTTTAGCTTAGTTCGCGTATTTCATGCAATTCCGCTATAGGACACACCCTTTCATAGCTAAATGATGTTCACTAAAGAAAGGGGAAGGTGCAGGGCTTTCTTTTAATAAATAACCATTTTAGATTAGTAGATTAGCTTGCGTCAAGTCAATATGTAAACTCGTCATAGGACACACCCTTTCATTGCTAAAAGATGTTAAAATAAAAATAAAAAAAAATAAAAAATAAAGAAAGGGGGATGTGTAGGGGCTGCCATCTGGTGGCATGTAGGGCAACTGCGCCCGAGCCCAGCTGGGCGAGCGCCAGGGCCTAGGGAGTTAGTCAGGTCAGAGCTAGCCGCGGACAAGTCTGCTTGCCTTTGTACTTTGTGCGTGACTGTGATATATCTTTCGGAAATTATACGACTGGAGCCCAATCACTCGAGACTTTATTCTGTGGCACCCCACGCCTAACAAACAAATAAAATAAGCTGAAGCTAAGAAGAGAAAAAATTCATTGAGCCCCCATAATGAAATAATACCAAGGCAAATTTAAGTAATAGGGTATTCCGCTGGAACGAAACCGGAACCTAAAGAAGAAAAGCACGACCATCGGCTCTGTTTCCTCCTTCGCCCTCATTGGCTGATCGCTACAGTGACGTCACCGTTGACCAATCAGGGCCCTGGAGGAAACAGATCTGTCGGTCGTGCTTTTCTTATGTAGGTTCCGGTTTCGTTCCAGCGGCATACCCTATACGGAAAACTGCTTTATTTAAAGTCTATGAATACAGAGATGATTCCGAGACTACTAAATACATTTATGAAATGGAATGTTACTGTTGTTTTTTATCCTTTTCATTGTCATGAGTACTATGAACTAAGGACAAAATGGAATGCTATATTTTGTCTACTTTTATCATTCTTCTCTTTCCTCTTCCTCAGGTAGAGGCAACAAATGATCAGAGTAAAACAACCTATTCTTATCGCCTCTCGCCTCTGCAGCATCCTGCAGCACACGTTCAGCTTCAGGCACATCATCAATCAGCTGCTCATCGATAACTCCAGCTAACATTTCATTGTCATTAATAGGACTCGCTAACTCGGCCTCCTGCAAAAAAGGAAAGAAATGTGGTATTAGGACAAAAGCAATGGTACTTTGACAAGAAGCACTGTCGGAACACGACGAAAAGTCCACTTCCACCATTTGTTCACCTTCACGGATCAAAAAGTTATGTAAAACAAATGATGCTGTTACATGCTCCACGAGGTTCCTCGGATTCCTCACATGTAAGAACTTCAATCTGCGCCACTTTCCCTTAGCCCTTGCAAATGCATTCTCTACTCTGACCCTACATTGAGACAGTTTCTTGTTGAAATTGAGCTGCCTCTCAGTTAGGTGGCAATTGTTGGGATAGGGAGCCATCATCTGCAAAGGGAAAAAAAAAATAATGTTAAAGAAATATAAACAATAAAATTGTCTTACTACGGGCATGGAGGCAAATGAATACTTCAAAACTGGTCACCACATAGGCAGAATCTCCAACAAGATGCTCATCCGGTCCAATGACCAATCCCGGAGGTAAATGGAGTAGGTCATGGTGAAGGGGGCTTCTGGTGAACACTCGTTTCTCATTCATGCTTCCTACTTCGCCTACATGAAGGTGGCGAGCAAGGAGATTGTGATCGACAACAGCTTGAACATTTATACTGTAGGAGTGGTGCCTATTGATGCATTGGCGTGCATCCTCCAGTTTAGCCGTGATGTTGATGTGTGTGCAGTAAATACAGCAAATAACACCTGGGAAATGAGTGGCCCTCTCAAATGTCTGGCTGATATGGGTCCTTTCCACTGCATCCGACCAGATAATCTGAGTAGCTGCTAGCTCTGAACAGCTCTTCAAACTCTGGCTGGAACATAGCGCTGAGTTCGGGATCCATCGGCTGTGTCTCCGCATGCACGAGGGCCCGCAGCGGTGATTGCAGATCCGCGTCGGTGGCGTCCTTCGCGTGGACCCGCGCGGCCCACTCCGAAAATACATAACACACGAGGAGGAACGGGTCCCTCGTAGCCAGGATTTTCTTGTACGATTTCTTCATCTTGGACTGAAATGAACAAAGCACGCGGGTGAATACAAATGCCTGGAGGAGGAAGTGAGAATAACAAAAACGGATACAGAGAGCGGTGTTGGGGGCGGGCGAGGGGCGTAGCGGCAGGTGGGAGGGAGACTCCCCCCTGCACTCCACTCCTCCGCTCGCCCGCCCCCAACACCGCAACACCGCTCTCTGTATATTTTTCTTCCTACTACCGCTCAGCGCTCTAGACAAGTACCCTATAGGGTATTTCGCTAGAGTGAAACCGGAACCTAAAGAAGAAGAGCACGACCGCCGTTTCTATTTCCTCCTGAACTCTGATTGGTCAACGCTGACGTCACTGTCACCGTCAGCCAATGAGCGCACAGGAGGAAGCAGAAGCGGCGGACGTCATTTTCTTCTCAAGGTTTCGGTTTCACTCTAGCGGAATACCCTATTCGCTATCGCTACGACATGTACTTACTTTGACGGTCCGCATGGCGTGGCACTTCCACAGATCGCTTTCAGGGAGCAGTTCACACCTGACATTAGCTGCACATGATAAGGCACGAATAAACCAGCCTGCGTGTTCATGCTGGTGGTAATGTGACTGCGTAAACATCGGCACGTTGAACACGATCTACAGCTAGAATCACGTACGAGTAAACGTAATAAAGAGTACTTGGTGTTACTCCAAAGCGTAGTCCAACACTTCGAAAACAATCAGGCGTAGCCATTAGCCACACAACCATGAGCATTATGTCCTGGAATGGTCGCCTTTTCCGAATCACTCTGTTCTTCTCAACAACATGATTGAAAACGACTCCACAGAGTTCCTAAAACACAAGGAAAGAGCTCTCAATACTCCATCTCCTCCACACAACACAATCACGTATAAATATTCTTACTTACCTCAAACATCACTCGTGACATTCTCAAATGAAGTTTAAAACGCACATAACCAAACTTTGATATTCATTGATGTTAACTTCTACAGGCTGCCACACACTACCAACAAGGTCATTTTAAAAGAAATATAAAAGAATACACGAATCAAACATTTTGAACAACAACAGTACTCTGAAAACTAAAGCGTGTACATTGTACACTGATTAATCAGTGTACATCAATGATCACTGATTAATCAGTGCACAGTGTGCATGCGACATACACTGATTTATCAGTGTACATTGATGTACACGTTTTGGCCTTTTGCTTCTCATTATTCCCCAGCACAAAATTCATTCAAAATGAGTTACATTTCCAAATTCCGCGTTAAAAGAGCTTTAAAACGAGCTAACATGTGATGGGGTTTGTAGCAAAGGAATCCTGTACGGTTGGGTTGAAGTAGAAATAAACCAAAACGTGAGCACGTGCTCACGTGAGCATAAGCATGCTCATTAGCTGATGTGCACATCAGCATCCATCAAAACCCATTAGACCGTTGTGATGTGAGGGCCGAAGATAGGTAACACTCATTTGGCGCCAAAAGTGGCAAAAAACCTCAATCGTTTTGCGCCTCGGGTTCCGCTTATCCGACAGCATTCCCATTTTGCATAGTGATACTTCTCGGTCTAAACTTTCATAAAAACCCCAATCAGACATAGGTAATTTTTATTTTTTTCGACACCCTTCGGGTAGCCACCAGAAATGTTCAGTGTTCGGGGCTGTTCTGCCCAGTCTGCCATGGATGAGGTCGACGCTACCCTGTTGCGTATTTAGGTTCCCTAGCTGGTTACAGCGCCCCCCTCCCCAACCACCCCGATCCTGCGTTCTCATTGGCCGCCCAGCTCGCGGCGGTCGCTGCTTGCAAATTCAAACATCCAAAGCGCCGTTTCGCCAAATGGCGCTATGTCACTAAAGAAAAGTACCAAAAAATTATTTTACGCATAACGTTTCCTTCATTTTTAATTATCTGTTTAGCTATGTATGCCACCTTTTTTTTTAAGGTTCAAAATTTATTTGATGCTATTGAATAGTCCTGTGTTATAAATCCTTATTTCATACTTCCTTTTTTTATCAACATGTCTCAAGAGGACTGCTTACGCTGGTGGAATAAAGGGAAAATATTGCAAGACTTTTAAACTACGATAAAAAGAAAACAACATGCCAGTTTTGCTTACATGGTGGAATGAAAAGAAAATATCGAAAGACTTCAACTGGGAAAAAACAGAGCAACATATGCAAGTTTCCTGAAGGGTGCATATATTTAAAAAAAAGTTTTACAATAGAAAGGGACAGTCAGTGACACTTTATTTTAAACTTATGAAGTCCTCTTCATCTGCTAAATCGTATTGACTCTGTACATGGAAGAAAAAAGACACATGAGTATTTGCTGACATAGATATCCTGCATCACGTCAACAACAAAGTCGAAGGTATAGGATTATTTCCTGTCCACTTAAAATTACCTTCACATTTGGTGGAGGCTGAGATGCAGATGCAGATATGTTGAAACGCTTTGATGGTTGTTTTTTTTGATAGAGACAAACTTTTGCGTTTCTTTCCTCTTTCCAGCTTGCTTGCAGTTTCGTTCTTTTGCAGTGGGTTCTAAAAAACAAATGTAAAAAATTCATATATACAGTAGTTGTTCCATCATGGAATTGCTACTACATATTTAACTACAATAACTCAGTATAAGCTAAAGACATGTGCCTGGGATCCATGTGTTCCGTTATTCTTTCCAGCTACATTTTGAGCATTGGTAAACTGCAAGAAAGTATGCCCACCTTTGGGGACAAGCTGGTTTGTGTCAAACGGTGTGATCACATTATCTTCAAGCGGGGCATTTGGCTGCAAAGGCAAAAATTAGATGTTACAAAATTAAAGAAGAGAAGTCTTTAGAGTAGTCGTAAGAGAAGATTGGTGTTTTTACTTCTGAAGAGAAGCATACCTGATAAATCTGAGAAGTAAGGGTCTCATGGGGCTCAACAGCGACCTTATCAAACTGTTCCTTCAGAGAGGCAATAACTCCTTCATTAGACTGAAGCTGAATTTTGTATTTTTCTTCAGATTCCCTTAGTGCTTCCATTAAAATTGAGTTTTCTTTGCACTCCTTGGACAGGTGCTCTTTCAGCTGGAGGATGAGAAAGATACTTTTATTTTCTTATTACACACTGAATTGTGACCCCCCATAAATAATTGTCAGTGCTATGTACCAGAGAAATTTGAGATGTGAGGTCCTCTAGAGCTTTATCTTTATTATTTTTTTTTGAGCTGTTGTAGCAAAGACTCAATAATTTTATTTTTTTCTTGGGCATTGCTTAGTTGAGATGTGATGGATGCTAGCTTCTCTTCCATTGCACCTTTCATTGCATTCAACATCTGTTGCACTAAGGACATTTGTTCTTCTTGAACTTTTAGTTTGGCTTGCAGCTGAAATAAGCGAACTCATTCTGATATGCATGCTTTTGGAGGTGCGCAAAAATGAAGAGGGAACAGGACTTTATTAAGAGATTTTCTGCATATTGCATTAGAAATAATTTCCAAATAGCTAAAATTTGATCTTAATTGTTGTAATAATCGTTATCAAAGGAACAACATCAGATTAATCAGATTAACTTATTTTAATGGTCTTTATTACTGGTTTCTGAATTTCTCTTAATCCTGACCCCTCCATGGATATACGATACAATTTGTCAAGAGTCTCTCTAATTCAAATTATTTAAAAAAATTAAAAAAAAAACATTCCGTAAACAAATGAAACAAAAAACCGTACCTGTTGATCATGATTAAATGAAGGTGTAGACTTTTTCTGCAGTACATTCCCTACACTTTCAGAAGGCAAACATTTCTTGCAAAACCACTTAGAAGGCAATTCTATAAATAAACACGAGAAAAAGGCCAAATGAGTCAAGAGCAAACACACAATCAGTCAAGACCAAAACATACAAGTTAAAGTCTTAAAGGAAATACTTTTAACCCAAACATCACACATACTTTGGTGTCTCTTAATACCAACACAGGACATTTGGAACCATTCTTCGCATTTGTCGCATCCAATCATAAACCTAAAAGAAAGCAAAGGTTAAAAACATTCCTTGACAAAGTTCCAGCAGTGGAGAAGATTTACCTGCTCAGTTTTTTACTTGCCTGCCATAGCCTGCCTTTTTGCGGCACACGCAATACAAGCGTCCCGTCATTTTAACCAAACTTTGGGTAAGAAACTATGTAAATGTCAAGAAAAGCGAACGTGAAGATTAAAAACTGTGCTGTTTTGGTAAACAATTTCACTCTTTCAGCGTCGTAACGTGGGGTAGAGCCGCTATACACCACGCAATCGCACAACAGCAAGGTGCATGCAGTGATACCAACACGCACTTAATGTACAAAACACTTGAAAAACGTAAGGCTTGGTCCGATGGCTGATTTACACAGTAATATTTAAGGGGAATAATCCTTTTTCTCATTTTCATTTAAAATTAAAACTGAGAGGGAAATCTGCATAAAAATTAACGAGTCGTGTGATAGGAATATGGTTTGGTACCGAACTTAGGTCACGTGACCCCCATGTATGATGTGGGATTACCGTTGCCGATCCATTTAAAATCTTAATGTAGTTCAGAACCATGTAACTGTGAAATAGAGTCACTTTAATTATAAAAACTTTCTTGACAAGTAGACAAAAACCAAAAATGTCAGTTAAAGAAGTGGATGACCCTGATTTTAAGGAGAAATTCACTCTTGTAGAAGATGTAACAGGTAAATGTAAGGATGGGGAGAAAGTATTCAGAGCAAATTTGAAAAATGAAGAAGATATCATGGAATGGATTGAAGGCTATGCAGAGGAAACATTCACTGGATGGATTGTTTCTAGGGTTAAAAAGGAAAAAGACTGCAATAGGTGGGTTAAAATTGCATTATTTTTATCAAAACTCCTACTTTGGAGATATTGCCACGGATATTATGAAAGAAATTAAATTAAAATATGAATCGTCTGTTTCCTTTCAATTAGAATGATTGCTAGAAAATGGTTTACATGCCATTTCAATAAAAAAAATAAATCGGAGAAGAGCAAAAGATGCACAGACTGCAAGGCTTCTATAAACATCAAAGTGAAGAAATTAAACAAAGATACAAAAAAAAATGATAGATATTTAAGAGATTATGATCCAGCACTACAAGCTGTGATTGTTATAAACCCCAAACATAATCACAATTTGCACAGTTTTGATGCCATGAGTTACCTGAGATCAACTAAGGCTACAAGACAGACATTCCTCAACTACTTTAAGGATGGACACGGAGTTGCTGCCAGTATTAGTTTACATGAGGCAAAGATAGAAATGGAGGAAAATTCTGCCGTTGTACTAGGAAATTCTGCTCTGAATCCTCTAAATAGTACAGTGCAGCATTGGTACCGCTTATGGCGTGAAGAGAATTATGGTGATGATAGATATTTTGACAAAGCTTCGAGAAAAAGCAGCTATTTATGAAAAAGAAGGTAAGTTAATACTAGCATGTTGCTTACTTGTCCATATTAATACAATTTCAACAACATTAAGAAAAATCTTAATTTTTTTCTCTTCCAGGTGTTCATGCTGGGATTGCCCAGGATCCAAAAAAACCCTCACTATGGGGAGCAATAATTGTGACTCCATTAATGGCAAGAGTTCAGAAATCCAAAGAGGCCTCTGAGGTAATCTTCATAGACTCCACTGCCTCATGTGATGCTACAGAGTGTCCTGTCACAAGCATTCTTGCAGCAAGTCCTGCAGGAGCAATACCCTTAGCCATTGGGTGGCCACAACACAAATAATTATTCAGAGGCAAATGTCAGAGTACTTAAAGATATTGTACTGCATCGCACAAGAGCTTTGAATCCTGTGGCCCTCTTAGATTTCACAGTGAATGTATGGAACACTTACTTCAGAAACAAAATGCTGAAATTTGCCTACAATAGGACAAGGGGACCATACCTGACCTACGACAACTTGGTTAAAAAAATGCCTGAAAATTTAATCGAGCAGATTAAGGATCTTGGGGATAACTCATACCTGGTGCCATCTGCATCAGAGTCTGCCACATCATATGAAGTGCTGGGTGATATTGGAATGTGTTCTTGTTATGCTGGCAGGCAAGGTGCTAAGGTGCTTTTTGCAAGCACCAAGCCCTTGTCCATAAGGCATATCCAACTAGAGGCCTGTTTCCTAATGCTCCAGCAGTCACCTGTGATGCAAGATATGCTCTAGGCAAACTTGCTTTGGGAGATAAATGTCCGGCAAAGGAATACTTTATGAGCTTGCAGGAGGATATAGCTGCAGGAAACTTCACGACTACTGAACAGTTACCAATGCCAACTATTATGGATGAAGAAACTGCCATGGTGAGAATATACTCAAACATTATGACATTAAAGCAAAGTCCTACAAAAATAAAAATAATAAAAAAAAAATGCTGCTAAGGGGTAAATGAGAAAAATGTATCTTTTTAAATCTGATATTTATTAGCAGGACTGCACTCCTGGTGGAGTTGAGCCAAAGGAGATTTCAGAAGCATCTCAGGACTGTCAACTTGCAGAGAAGGTATTCTTGACATAAGTCTAACTTCAGTAAAGAAAAAGTATAAATTAATTCCTACTCACAAAACTTTTATTTTAACATTCACTTGCAGGAGCTTGATATGCAGCCAGTTACAGACCTCTGCAATGAGCTGGTGCGTTTGTACAAGTTAGAACATGGCGAATACACTACTCAACAATTTAACAAGTTGACAAACAATCTAAAACGTGTGACGAACGAGGGCCAGGTGTCAAGGACTGTGGCCTGCCTAGTAGCAGCCTCAAATTCCAAAGCTGGCAAGAAGAGAAAAGGTGACATAGGATGCCAACCCAGATCTATAGCGCGCAGGAGAGAAGGCCAACCAAGAGGCTCAAAGCGCGTTGCAGCAGGGCGCCCAAAAAGTACAGACCCACCAAAAAAACAGAAGACACAGCACTGCCTCTCAAAAAATATCAAAGATAATGTGAAGACTGCCAAGTGTCACTGACTGTCCCTTCTATTCTATTTTAAATATTTTAAATATATGCACCCTCCATGAAACTTGCATATGTTGCTCTGTTTTTTTCCCAGTTGCAGTCTTTCGATATTTTCTTTTCATTCCACCATGTAAGCAAAACTGGCATGTTGTTTTCTTTTTATCGTAGTTTAAAAGTCTTGCAATATTTTCCCTTTATTCCACTCTTGAGACATGTTGATAAAAAAAGGAAGTATGAAATAAGGATTTATAACACAGGACTATTCAATAGCAGCAAATAAATTTTGAACCTTAAAAAAAAGGTGGCATACATAGCTAAACAGATAATTAAAAATGAAGGAAACGTTATGCGTAAAATAATTTTTTGGTACTTTTCTTTTGTGACATAGCGCCATTTGGCGTAAAGGCGCTTTGGATGTTTGAATTTGCAAGCAGCGACCGCCGCGAGCTGGGCGGCCGATGAGAACGCAGGATCGGGGTGGTTGGGGAGGGGGGCGCTGTAACCAGCTAGGGAAACCTAACTACGCTACCCTGTTGGCTGAAGATGTGCCAGGTGTCTCTCACCCAGCACTACCGCTGGGTAGGGGGTAGTAGGGAGTAGAAAACCGGAGCAGCCATTTAGCATGGGCAGAGAATTTTATTTACCTGGACTGTTTTCAATTCATATTTAAGAGACCTTGATACAACATCGGGAGAAAGTCCGACGTAGGTCACAAGCGCTATAGATCACAAGCGCTACAGCTCGCTAGCGGTACGGTTCGCTAGCGCTACGGGTCACAAGCGCTACAGCTCGCTAGCGCTACGGCTCGCTAGCGCTACGGGTCACAAGCGCTACAGCAAGAATCCTACTGTTTGGCGGAGCGACTATTGACGGGGTCTCGGGCGAGAACGATCTATTAATCTCAGTGCGTATGAGAAAAAATTCCTCTGATCGAGTCTCTCTCTCTCTCTCTCTCTCTCTCTCTCTCTCTCTCTCTCTCTCTCTCTCTCTCTCTCTCTCTCTCTCTCTCTCTCTCTCTCTCTCCCCTCTCTTTCTCTCTCCCCCCGCCCTCTCTCTCTCCCTCCCCCCCTCTCTCTCTCTCTACATTTCTGCAACATTCATCTGTATGCAGATGATATACAGCTATATATCCACTTCGAACCCAATGCAATTGATGAAGCTGTTAAGCTGATCAACCTGGATGTATCTGCAATAACAAATTATCTAAATAATCATGGTCTCTATGTCAATGCCACTAAAACGCAACCAATTATACTAGGGTCCAATAAATTTGTTAATCAAAGGTGTTTAGATGTCACCCCAAAAATCATAATCGATGATCAAGAAGTGGCATATTGTAGATCTGTAAAAAACTTGGGTCTGACTATAGATTGCACCCTGACATGGAAGGAGCAAGTGCAACTGTCAGTTAATATAGTATTTGCATCTCTGGCCCAAGCGAAGAGAAACATGGGCTGCATGCCTCTTGCCATAAGAAAGAAGCTAGTACAAGCCATCATCATGCCAACACTGGAATATTGCCTGAGTGTTATGACAAATATCAGTGCAGAGAATATGAATACTCTACAAAAGGCACAAAATGCTTGCATCGGGTTTATTTTCAAAACTAGAAGGGATGAGCACATCACTCCATATTTTATTGAACTAAATTGGCTAAAATTAAGAGACCGGCAAAGAATTGCAATTTTAAACCTAATATGGAAGACTGTCAAATTTAAGAACCCAGCGTATCTGTACGAAATGTTAAGTTTTGCTGAGGAGGAGAGAAAGAGAATGTTAAGATCGGACAATAACTGCCTTAGAGTTCATGTTCATAGAACAAAAATGTACGACAGGTCCTTCTGTGTTGTTGCTACAAGAATTTTTAATGAATATGGTCTTCAGAAGACACTACACAAAGCTACAAATCAATTTGTTAAAAAAACAAGCTGTGAAAACTATGCTAAAAAGCTACTAGTTACAATTTATTACTAATGTAAAATGTAACCATGTTACTATGTAAAGTGTAACTACTGTCATTCACTTGTCTAAAACATATCTACTGCTCATTATTTATGTATATGTGTTACCATACTCATAACTTGACTTAAAGTCATGTAATTTACTATTCAATGTAATTTTCTGTTTTTCTTCACCAGTTAAGGCCACATCCTACTGCTATGTACTAAACTATTAAATCTGCTATGCATGCGTTCTGTGAAGTAATGAGGGAGGGCGGACTGCATACTGCAGCGGGGCTTTGATAGCCTCTTTGTATCGTAGTCCTAAATAAATATATTTCAATTTCTCTCTCCCTCTCTCCCTCCCCCTCTCTCTCTCTCCAAGGCCGAGGCTGGCGCGTCTGCGGTTAAACTGCGTGAAATCCAGTTTGTTGTTTCTTACAAACACTCGCAATGTTTTTCACCCGTAGCGCTTGTGATCTGTAGCGCTTGCGAGCCACTCCCGAGAACCGACGTGAGAAAGTCCAGGGGTTAAGGGGTCTGCATCATATCTATAGGCACAAACTGCAGGTTTGTAATTATATAGTATGATACAGGGAAGGCCAAGTTTTCCTGAAATTCCTGCAGAGTGTGCCGAGGTCGGGACTAGAAGAGGGCTCTATCATGTTTTGAAAAAGGGCCTTTGGAATTATATCAAATATGTGGTGCCGGCATGCAAGGTACACCAGCCTCCGCTGGAGTCACTTTTCGATGCACAGCACCGCCCCCTTGCTCGTCCCGGTGTTGGAATTGGTAATGTCGGCGCACTTGCTCCTTGCACTACCACTCCTCCATTTGAGCTACAGCCTCCACTGCTTGGGCACCATCATCCGGACCCGTCTTGGATTATTCAGGTGCCCAGCAGCTGCTCCGTACCGTCAAAATGAATTTATTTTATTACTTTATAATTAATTTATAACTAATTTTTAATTAATTTATAATTATTACTTTAACGAAAAGTTTCAATTTATTTTGTAACGGATGCATTAAAAAATATGTAGTAAATCTACGACAGGCGGGGACAGAGTGGGACTTCCCCTAAGGAGAAACGCCGGTAGGGGGAGGAGAACAAGCAGGCCCGCCCTTCCGCCAAACGTCGTTGCCAGCTCCGCTTTGCTACGCAGGCAACTCCGTTCGGCAGGGGGCGTGCCTGCTTGGCCTGCCGGCGGCGTTCGGTCGGGCCTTCGGCCCGACCCCTAAGTCACACAGAACGTCCTCTTAGCATGTAAATGATCGGGCCTGCGGCCCGTAAAGGCATTATCTTCGGAAAGAGGCAGTTTGTAACGGTGAACCACCGAAACTACAGCCCTCCCTTCTGCTTTGAAAACGTGCCGATAGTGACTAAACGGTCAGTTACTCGGCAAAAAAGGGGAGTCGGAAATCTCGAAAAAATGTCGAAATACGTGAGTTCGGCCTCAGATGGAACGGCCGAACTCGGACTTTATTTGGCAGCAGTTGGCAACACTGAATTACGCTCGTCGAACCAATTTTAATGGTATAGGCGTCGAGGGGTGTCGAAAATTTCAAAAATTGTCGAGATATGTCGAAAATCGTCGAAATATGTAGGAATTCGTAAAAAATGTCGCAAAATCTCGAAATATCTCAAAAATGTTGAGATCTATCGAAAAATATGGATAATGTCGAAAAACATCGAAAAATGAGGGATAATGTCGAAAAATGTCGAAGAATATCAAAAATTGTCAAAAATGTTTACAAATATCGAAATATGTCGGAATATGTCAAAAATGTCGCAAAATATCAAAAAACATCGAAAATTATCAAAAATGTCAAAAAATATCAAAAATTATCGAAAATTATCGAAAAATATCGAAAATTATCGAAAATGTCGAAAAATATCGAAAATGTCGAATTATATCAAAAAATATCGAAAAACAACGAAAAATGTCGAAAATATCGGAAAATATCGAGAAATGTCGAAAATAATCGAAATGTTTGAGTTTTGACGATTGGCAACACTGGAAATTGAAAAACGGTTGGCACCACTGAATTGCGCTCGAAAAGACGGTTCTAGAGAGGTGCGGGTCGATGGGGTTCGTAAAAGTTAAAAAGTGGGTCAATTTTGGGTGCTTTTTACAGTGTAGTCGCGAGTTGGGTCCTTTTTATCGAAAAACGGTGGGCGCCATCGAACTGGACGCGAAAAGACGCTTCCGGGAAGGTGCAGCTCGATGGAGTTGAGAAAAGTTGAAAACTGGACCAATTACGGGTGCTTTTTACAGTGTAGTCGCGAGCTGGGTCCATTTTTTCGTAAAACGGCGTGCACCATTGAACTAGACGCGAAAAGACGCTTCCGGGAAGGTGCAGCTCGATGGAGTTGAGAAAAGTTGAAAACTGGACCAATTACGGGTGCTTTTTTCAGTGTAGTCGCGAGCTGGGTCCATTTTTTCGTAAAACGGCGTGCACCATTGAACTAGACGCGAAAAGACGCTTCCGGAGAGGTACGGGTCGACGGGGTTGGAAAAAGTTGATAATTCCGTGAAAACTTTCATAATTTTTTTCAGTGCCTTAATGAGGGTTGGCAGGATTTGCCGTAGGCGTTTCGTTGTCTAGGAGCAAGGTGGATATAGGGAGGTGTCGGCACTGCGCCGCTCCGAGGTACACCGAGCGCGTCTCCGCGCGGCGCTCGGCTGTGCCGCTCGGGTTGCCCGCTGCCCAGGAGAGTAGGCCGACCGCGCGCTGCGCGCCTATGGGCGGCGGGATGTTTTCGCTCATATCTCGAAAACTATTGGTCGGAGGAGGATGAACCAAAGGACCAAATGTTACGGAAATGTTCTAATCTGTCATGTAGCATGACAAAATCCATCTTTGGTTGCGCCGTTGTCGAGAAAACCACAGCAGCTGAGATCCCGCTGATCACGAATGAAGGCGCGGCGCTCTTCTCGCGGCTGTAGCTCCCAAACCGTTAAAAATAGATGGGGGGTGTAAGCGTACCGAATAAAGTGCAAGGTTTAAGCTTTCGATCAGTGTAAGTACTTTTCAGATCGGATCCACCCAGCCCGAACGCCGGCCCTCCAAAGATTCGAGAGCGACCGGCGCGGCGGCGCGGCTCCGATTAGGGCTGCTCCGGCCGGTGGCATACTCGGTCCAGCCGTCCAGCTTCATTTGCCTCTCTCCTCCACAAGAAGTCCAAGGCACAGGCTTCATGTAGAAACAGTAACGACGACTTTACGCCCTGTTTTTATCAAATGGCACCGATGACCATTCTTACTTGCCATCCGACATCTAGGTTATTGCAGCCGAGCAAGTCTTCGGTAAATCGGGTTCTTTTTCTGATTATAACAGGTTCAAACAAAATATATTCCTGAGAAATGAACATGTTCGCGATGTCTTTCTGTGGCCCCTTCTCTTCTCTTACTTGTAATTGTATTCCTCTCTGAAAGAGAACCCGATGTACCGAAGACTTGCTCGGCTGCAATAACCTAAATGTCGGATGACAAGTAAGAATGGTCATCGGTGCCATTTGATAAAAACAGGGCGTGTAGTCGTCGTTATTGTTTCTACATGAAGCCTGTGCCTTGGACTTCTTGTGGAGGAGAGAGGCAAATGAAGCTGGACGGCTGGACCGAGTATGCCACCGGCCGGAGCAGCCCTAATCGGAGCCGCGCCGCCGCGCCGGTCGCTCTCGAATCTTTGGAGGGCCGGCGTTCGGGCTGGGTGGATCCGATCTGAAAAGTACTTACACTGATCGAAAGCTTAAACCTTGCACTTTATTCGGTACGCTTACACCCCCCATCTATTTTTAACGGTTTGGGAGCTACAGCCGCGAGAAGAGCGCCGCGCCTTCATTCGTGATCAGCGGGATCTCAGCTGCTGTGGCTTTCTCGACAACGGCGCAACCGAGGATGGATTTTCTCATGCCATTTGACAGATTAGATCATTTCCGTAACATTTGGTCCTTTGGTTCATCCTCCTCCGACCAATAGTTTTCGAGATATGAGCGAAAACATCCCGCCGCCCATAGGCGCGCAGCGCGCGGCCGGCCTTCTTGCCTGGGCAGCGGGCAACCCGCGCCGCGCCTAGCGGCGACACGCGCGGTGTACCGCTGAGCGGCCAGACCGGGCGGAGTGCCGACACCTCCCTATATCCACCTTGTCTAGGAGTAAAACTGTAGACACCCTGAAAATTTCAAGTCTCTAGCTCATCTCCTTCTAGTGGAACAGACAGACAGACACACAGACAGACAGACAGACAGACACGAGGTCGTTTGCATAAGCCCGCTTTTATGCTTTTTCAAAGCAGAAGGGCGGGCTAAAAACAACGAAAAATGTCGAAAATATCGAAAAATATCGAGAAATGTCGAAAATGTCAGAAATAATCAAAATGTTTGAGTTTTGACGATTGGCAACACTGGAAATTGAAAAACGGTTGGCTCCAATGAATTGCGCTCGAAAAGACGGTTCTAGAGAGGTGCGGGTCGATAGGGTTCGTAAAAGTTGAAAAGTGGGTCAATTTTGGGTGCTTTTTACAGTGTAGTCGCGAGTTGGGTCCTTTTTATCGAAAAACGGTGGGCGCCATTGAACTGGACGCGAAAAGACGCTTCCGGGGAGGTGCAGCTCGATGGGGTTGAGAAAAGTTGAAAACTGGACCAATTTCGGGTGCTTTTTACAGTGTAGTCGCGAGTTGGGTCCATTTTTTCGTAAAACGGTGTGCACCATTGAACTAGACGCGAAAAGACGCTTCCGGAGAGGTACGGGTCGACGGGGTTGGAAAAAAGTTGAAAAATTTTATTTTTTTTATTCCTGAAAACTTTAATAATTTTTTTCAGTGCCTTAATGAGGGTTGGCAGGATTTGCACCAGGCGTTTCGGTGTCCAGGAGTGACCCTTAAGATACCCTAAAAATTTCAACTCTCTAGCTCAACTCCTTCGAGTGGAACAGACAGACAGACAAACAGACAAACAAACAGACAGACAGACAGACAGACACCAGATCGATTGCATAAGCCCGCTCTGAAGCTTTTTCAAAGCAGAAGGGCGGGCTAAAAAGTCGGGTGAAAAAGCAGGTGAGAACACCTAAAAAGCTGAATTGCGTTTGCGTTCTCTGACAATTAACCTGTCACCTTAGTAAGGAGCCGCTCGATGAACGTTTCACCTCCCGTCAGGGGTTGAATTTCTAGTCCATCGAAGTGGAGTACGGACGGGGTGGTTGTGGCGAAGGTCGCCAATGTTCGCGGCCTCCTCTGCGCGAATGGCTTTTCGCAAGCCTGACGGCACCGCGACTGAGGCCGACGCCTGGGACACCGTCGCTAGAGTTCTGAAGGCGCTTCTCGAGCTGGCTTTGGACCGGTCCAGTGCCAGCGCGACACCCTTCAGGGTTAAGGGGATCTCGGTGTACGCGACGAAGTCTGGGTCTCCACGTCTACAACATTTACCCTTTCAGAATACTGTGTCCTACGAACAGAGCCGGGGGGGGGGCACTCACCAGCTACAGTTGGTGACGTCACGCGGCAGGGCCGTTGTAGCCATCCGAATCCCCCTCATATATGAGCTTACAGGGGCATCCCCTGGCCGGGTGAAGTCCTGAGGTCTCATATATGACTCCTCATATTTGCGCCCCAGCGTAAGAGTCGTATTCCTGGCCGGTTTAAGTCTCACATGTGGGCCCCCCATTTTCTTTTCTTTGCAGCAATGCCTTCATATATGAGCCCAGGGTTTTGAATGAAACAGCTGATTTCGTACCAAAAAAAAGGCCACTTTTATTGAAGTGGGATCATCACATAAAAGTACAAAATTTGCAGAGTAGGAACAATCTTAAAGCAACAATTTTAGAAGACAACAATCGTAAAAGATGACATTATCTTTAAAGATATAACAATCGTAAAAGATGATACAATCTTAAAAGATACAGTCTTTAAAGATACAATATTAGAAGATACAATCTTAAAAGATACAATACTGATATCACAATTGTCAATATAACACATTTGAACTACTGTGCTTTGGTCTTGTAATAAGAAAGGGAGCTTAACACATTGTCTTCCACCAACAAATTAAACTGCAGCAACTGAAGCACAGGTACAATTGCATCAATCGCCAAATGAATGTCTGGGTAATAATTGGTGCACCTGAAGAAGTCTTTGATATGTTTCATTTGGTATGACGGTGTGTCCATTGCTGTCACTCTCAGCAATTGGAGACATACAGGCCGAGAGACTTTGGGTAGGCCAAACCCGCGGGTGCACATTGCTTAGGGCAGCGATTAATGGCTTGTCAGGCTTTGGCGGTTTAGCAGCGAATTTGAGAAGCAACCTATCCATACCATCGGGAAGCAGACTTTACACAGTTTGGACTTAGACTACACACAGCTTGGACTTAGATTTCACACAGCTTGGACTTAGATTTCACACAGCTTGGACCTTGCAGACAACGCACTTCGCACTACCACGGGCCGCACTTGACTGTTGACTTTCGGTGGGTGTCGGTGTCGGCGCCAGCACGTGCCCGCCCGGTCGGCACAGAGGTGTGCACTGAGGTACGTATTGTCGAAATATTATAACGTGACATGAGCCTCACCCGGCAGCTAGACTCAAAATGTATATGTGGTAGAGTGGCGTAGGGATCCAGAGTTTACATTTTACCATGGGCGCCAAGGGGAGAACCCCTCTCAGCGTGTAGGCCCCTCGGCATGACCTTGACACCCTGAAGCAGCTCAATGACTACAAGCATGTCAATGAGCGAGTTAGTGCTGCTGCTGTTACACGTTTGATGTACAATTCATGGTACCTTAGCAAAATTTCAGAGGGCATCTCCCTTTTTGACGAGGGTTTATCAATTGCTGAACGCGAAAAGATTGTGCATAACATGTGTTTCAAGGATGGTGCCGAGGACCCTGCCTGCAAAAGAACCGAACTGCAGCGTACTGAAACTGAAGTGCCATCAATGAGTGTCAGTGACCTAGTGACCAAAAATTCACGACAACTACTTGAAATTTTACTGACAGAAGACTCTGGTTCTCTGGAATCTCCAGTGCTTGAGTGGAAAGATAGAGCCGATTACCAAAGAGGAATGGAAATAGTAAAACACTTGCTCGTCGTAAAGGACTATGCTGAGCAGGGAGTTAGACTATTTAAGGACTTCAACAAAACTGTCACGAAAAAAGGAGAATGATTTCAAGATTTTCGCAATGTGCGGGACCACCGTAGAGGAAACAGTGTGAAAAACAGGGTACGGTGGAGTCGTATTCTTAGATTGTAACGTGGGAAACCTGGTCTTCTCGGTGGTACGGTTTGCGCTCCGTACACGAGGAGCGATGTCGATGAGTGGCATGTACGGCGACACCATACATAGACTGTCATTTGCCTCTCAATTTTTAGAGTGTAGATTCTCACAGAAAGTCACGCCCAGATTTTTTAACAAAAAAAAAATCTACTTTTGTCAAAAAATATACTCAAAGCTAAAAGGGAAAAATGATTTCTCTAAATGTTTTACAAGACTCAAATTAATAAGTTAATTACTTACAATATACTTACGTGTTGTCAAATATCACTTGAAATATCACCTGAAATAAATATATTGTCACCTTCCACCTCCATTGCCTCTTACCCGGGCAGCCCGGTTTGGGCTGAGACCCGGCAGTCACGCGTACGAGCGGTGGTACCGAATTCGAGTACTGTAGGGGCCAAATGCGACGGGATACGGCTAAACGGACGACTGTGAAGGGCATATACGACCTCTTACTTAGTCGTATTAGTGTCAAAAAAATATATTGTGTTTTTTGGTGGATATTTGAGTCCAGATTTTTAAAAAAACGGTGCAAAACGCTTGAAAATGGCACATTTTGACATTTAGGCCCCTTGCGGCACCCCTAATTTTTATCGCACATCGATCGGAAAAAAACCCTAGGTTCCCTCTAGGGATAATAGGAGATTTTCGGGTGGAACTTTTAAAAAAGCGAAAATTTTTGTATTAAGCAACAGTCTACTGCAACATCTCAGTTTAAATTTGAATTATAGGTTTTATTTTCTATATCTGTGGTAGCTTATCAGCCGAGGTAGCAGTTCCAACCTCAGACTTAATGAATAAGGCTCTCAACCCAATGTAAAAAAAAAAAAAAAAAAAAAAAAAAATCATGAAAGCAGTAATAGTCAGGCATTTAATTCTCAGTTTATTTCAAACCCATAAGGTTCAACTCAGTCAAATTAAGAACAGTTATGATCATACAAAAATTCAACCGGTAAACAAAGCTAAGCACAAGACGACACAAGATTAACCAAGATTGTAGTGTCGCGCCGGGTGTGGGTATAACTAAGACCGCAATGGTAAACCACACACACGGACACGCTACGCACGGTGTAGTCGCGAAGGTTGAAGGGTGTAAGAAATGAATTACCGGAATTTCAGTTCTGAGGGCCGGCCACCAAGTACTCACTCTTAGCTGTGAAGTGTATAAGCCGAAGGCCGATGCGCGTCTGACGTGTCGCGCTGCGCTCCGATCCAACCCTCGCGGGGATGGATCAGGTAGCACCCCGCGGCGGATAGTCGCTTCGCGGGGCTTTCCAGCAGGCGCTGGATGACGCTAGTTCCTCCTTGTGAGCGCCATAATTTAAACTAAGTCGCATGACTGACACCAAGTCACAACATACTGATCCAAGCTTCAAAGGTAAACAAAGATCAATGAATCTCAAGGATGCGTGATTATGCTGAAAGAAAATAAATAAAACAGGTAACCATGAAAAATCACAAATTTCCAAAAATTAAATATGAGTTACAAAGGTTTAATCACTAGCATCATTACAAAAAAACAATTATCAATTCCTATTTAGGTAGGCCTGTGCGATTAATCGAGTAATCGAGTCGATTCGATTATTTTTTTAATAATCGATGTCGATTGTTCAGGACCCGATTGTAATCGAAATAATCGGTAATCGACCGAAGATACCGATTTTTGATCGATTATCAATTATTAACCAATTCTTAATTAGTAACCGATTATTTTTTCATAAATCAAGTTCCTTCCTCACTGCGCTACTTGGCAGTTATGGCCAGCAGCACACCTTCAGACACACTCTTTTCAGACGGCGGTAATGTGGTCACCCCAAGTAGGTCGTGCTTAAGTGATATCCATTCTGGCCAACTAATTTTTTTGTTCTCGAATAGGAGGTTTCCCAAAATGTAACTTTGTTTTTCTCCGCTGCTTTGCTGGCTTTTTCTGTATTTATATTATATAAATATGTATACATATATGTATCTAATTTGTGCTTCAGGATTAAACAAAACAAGACATTTTTAGTTTTAACCTCCTCTTGTTGCCCTTTTGTAAGCCCATTGATTTAAAATGTGAAACTCTCCTTATAAAATTTTTGATGAATATTTGATTAATTAGAAGGCAAATGTCGATAAATCGAAATTTATAAATCATTGGTTGCTTTCGATTAATCAATTAAACCAATTAATCGATTTAACCAATTAATCGACCGGGCTATCGATTGTCGATTACCGATAATCGCAATCGACTCGATTGTCGATTATTTTTATAATCGTCGATTCCGATGAATTTTTAAAAATCGCACAGGCCTATATTTAGGTACTTGTGGGCATGGTGGATCGAATATTGCCTGTTCTCATTAGTCAAGACATATCAAGCCAAGGGGTCGTCAGCTCTGATATTCATTCGTACCCGAAACTGATATTACCCCGATAGTACTTCAATATTTCCGATATTACCTTCATATTCCGTCAATATTACCCATATTTTTGCTAATATTACATCAATATTACCCATATTACCTACAATATTACCCCAATACTACAATATTACTCTGATTGCTCTGATATTACTGAAAATACCAATATTCCTCCGTACACGGCTAAAGGCAGTTGACGAGCCCTCGCAAGACAGCCAATTCAGCTGATAACATTTCAAGTTCATCTTGCACTTCAATATCTTCTGGAGGATCCATAAATGCTGGGTGATCAGGAGGAACAGGAACACGCTATTCATGTAAAAGATTGTGCAGCACTGAACAGGAGTTTATAGTTCTATCAGCCTTGGGTGGCTGATAGTGAAGAGGTATAAAGGCAACGCCATCTAGATTTAAAAATACGATTTCACGAAAGGTAGACGACGGAGTTTCTATAACTATGGTAAAATTATTGTGAGTGTATAATAAGACTGTAAGAAAAAAACAGATTTTTTTAGTTTACGGTAGTCTTGATTAGTGGCTGGATGAATCTAGGTTCATATTGGTAAGACGAGTATCAAGTAGTGAAATGTCTCCGACAGTTCGGCCTTCAATTGAACGACAGGAAGAAGAGTGGCCAGAGGCTCTCCTTCTGACGGCAAAAAAATGGGCGACGAGGTCAAGGCCTGAGGGGAACGACAACAATACCGTCCCCACAAGAGGCACGCGCGCCGCGGCCGCGATGGCGGTGCGCTCTGTCGGGAAAACGCGGAGTTAAGGCGTTGTTTACACAACACATCAACCTAATACTAGCGCACCTAGCGACTTTAACTATTTATTTTAGCTGAACGAAATGTTAGGCAGACGAAATTAATGTGAAAATGGCTGTTTCAGACCTGCGGAAATCGTTTTGCAAAGTTTCATGGAGGTTCAATGCGTAGGAACAAAAGTGATTTACGAAAAAGATACACGTAAATGTACACCATTTCAAGAATTCTGCTCAACAGATTGAAGTCAAACTTACCAAAGCGTTTTCTGCAGGTATAAAACTACTATTTACGCATTCAGTTCGCCTTGTCAACGTTTCGATAACTTTATACGATGATTTAAAGTCGCGAGGTGGGAGCCTCAGCTCCCGGCCGTAGCGGCCATGGTTGAAAGACGGACGGCGACACGGCGCACTACGTTACGATTTCAAATTATTATCTTAGGTTGGCAGAAGTGCGCCGCAGTCGACTGTTCGTTCGGTAAAAATGAAGTAAATTTCGAAAGGGCGGTATGGTGGTCACGTGGGAATTTCAGTGGTGTCATCTCTTTCTTGAGCGTTTCACTGAAGCAGAGCTTTGTTTGCACGCAGACTTTAGACGTTTCTCTTTCGCTCCGTGTTGGCTCGACTCTGCCTAGCCCCACCACACTGTAAAAAAAAATCACGGTCACCCATACGGAAATATACCGTTAATTTAGATTACGGTGTCTCCGTACATTCGGTTCCGTACCCTCTTTCCATAAGAGCCCATGTAAAAAAAAATGTGGGTACGGTGCCAAGGTACGGAAAAGTTCCCGCTAATTTTATGTCCGGCGGTTTCCGTTTTGGGAACGGACTGATAACGGCGTTCCGTACCCCTTTCCCTATGCTAGCCCATGTAAAAATGGTAGGTACGGTGGCCAGGTACGGTAAATTTCCGTTATCCCTTTCCGAAAAATGGGGTACGGAACGCCGTGACAAGCTCCGTATCCAAGACTGATTTTTTACAGTGCACGAAAAACTATCCCCTTCTCCTGGTGATTTCAGCTGACAAGTCGAGCATTACCATAGCAACTGAAATTTCAATTAAAATTTACAGAAAATCTGTAGTTTAAATTTCTATTAAACTTTCAGAGTAAGTATACAAGTTTACATAATATAACTGTAGGTAATACTATAAAAATCGTTGGAGCGGAATTTTTCCTCCATATAAAACAATTGACAGACGTTTCAAAGCGATTTTAGAAGGCAACTAACTCCGTTGCCTAAAAACACCAATACGCCTCTCCACTGGCTTTCGGCACTTGCCGTGGAGATTATTGTATCTGCATTCTGGAGTGCAAGGAGGTGCCTGTGGCAAAGGCTCCATTAGCCATGGCAAATGAGCATAGGCTGAGTCACCCAAGCAAAACAAAATATTTAGAGAAGGATTGGGACAAAGGTAACTTGACACTTAAAACAATAATTACCAAGAAGCCAACAGTTGTCTTCTCTTCTGACTCGTTCCATGATAGTGTCTAACCCAGACTCATGATGCACATGCGAATTATGACTTGATCCTATAAACCTGGCATCGGTTGTCAGAATGCGCAAATCAGCATCACATACCTGAAATTAAGTAAAGTGTCAAGTGAAAAGCAATATGAATTTTTGCATACAAAGTGCATACCGAACTTGTCTGACAATCATAGCGTTGATTGCCGTAAAGCCTTTACGGCAGTAAAACTATTGATTAGGTTGCTGAAGTGGGAAAAAAGGTGTCAATGTCCCATCAATCATGTCCAGAACTCCATGCAGTCCAAGACGATTATTTCTAAAATAACATATGTTTCAGTGTCCAGAAATCCAGAAAAAGTATTACATTTATCTAACAATCCATGCACAAACCTTTCAATGCAAACAAGGCGTTCTGCATGAGTCATCTGAAACTTCAGATCTCTTCAGAGCCGTTCTCGCCCATTTTTCCCCAAAAAATTCGTACCAAAAATATGTTCCAACTTTCAATTTTCCGAATGAAGACTTTTCCCCAAATTTTATTTTCTTAATATCAAGTTTCCAATCGAAACTTCCCAAAGAGTAATTTAAGTGGCTTCTCGACACTCCTCGCCAGTTTACTATAAGGCAGTGGAAACAAGAGGATGGTGCGCGAGCTGAGGTCCAGATGAGAGTGGGAAAAAGAAGGGGGATGGGAATAAGCCATAAACACAGACATTTTTTTTGTTTAAGAAAATGTTTCAAACAGCCGATAATCGGCAAGAAGCATCCATCCTTTTAAAAGGAATTTTCCTTGGGCTCTTACCTCTGATAAAATGCTGTTGGTTTCTGACGATGAACAGCGGTGATCGAACCACTTTTGATCCCCAAGCTAAATGGTAGATTCGTCCATATTTAACTAAATGCGTTTAGTTACCGCGACCAAATTTTTAGTTGCTGCATTGAAAAAATTCTCAGTGTAGGCGTAGCCTTCTGGCATAGTCCATGTTGGCAGACGGACAAGCAGGCAGGTAATTCTTAGGAAGTGTGCCACCTTGCACACGTCCTTGGTTATTTTGATAGTTGTCCCAGTTGTCCAGTACTTCCCAAGCCCCAAAGAGGTAGCTCTCCGTTGCAGGCACTAATGAAAAGTTTAAAGTGACTGAACTGTATCATCGTGCTCATTAACAGAATGGCATGTCCCACGTAGTGTAGTTTTAGGGTTTTTTTATTTATTTTTATTTTTTTCCTTTCTTTTCAAAAACATGACAGCGCGCAATTTACTGTCGCACATGATAACTGTATTAGTATCTTTCATATGCGGTTTTACGTGCTTCTTGTTCTTGCACGTTATTGTGCAAACGTCGGCATTCAATTGTTCACATGAGTTTTCGAATGAAAGATGCACATGCAGTCATGTGAACACAACCAAATTTTACGCAAAAATTTTGCGCCTTTGTTAGCAGGCTTTGAAACGAATGAAATGTTGAACTTTGCACTTTGCACAGAAACGTGGCCATAGTTCACGTAAACAACAATATTTAGGGAAAAAAACTGTGCCAATACTCAGCGCGAATTTATATGATTTTTTTTTTCAAAACCTTGCAAATTTTATCGTGAAGTGGAGCGAGCAAAAAAGTTCGCCAATTTAGGGCAGAGAAATATCAGTAGCATTAATTAAGCATTGTTTCGTTAACAGGTTGATGTGGAAATCACTTCCGCGTGGGAAATCACGACAAAAGCTCAATAGCACAGGATGCTGCTCCATTTTAGACCTTACTGGTAAGCACCAAAAATTCGTACAGAATGAAGACCTTTTTCGGAAAATGTCTGTGAAGTTAGAGAAAACTGTACGTACTCTGCAAATCTTAGTGTGTAGTAGTTTGCCGCGTAAAACTGCAAAACTAAAGTTCTGTAGTTATAACTGCAGAACTTTTTTTGTTCTACATAACAGTAGAACTCTTTAGTTCTGCACTTGCAGCTGCAGAACTCTCTATCCAGTTTTAGTGCAGAACTAGAGAGTTCTGCACTTATAACTGCAGAACAAAAAAGTTCTGCAATTATAACTGCAGAACTTTAGTTTTGCACTTATAACTGCTGAACTTAGTTTTGCAGTTTAAAGTGGCAAACTGCTACACACTTAGAGTTGCAGAGTATAGGTAGATGAATCATCAACACGAAAAATTTCAATAACGGCCTGAGGATGTATATGTATCAGGGGGTTCTCCGCGCAATCGAACCATGTACGGAGGACTATTCGACGGGTCCTATTAACGTTGTCCGATCTCCCAGTGACGCTTCAACGTTGTCCGATCTCCCAGCGACGCTTCAACGTTGTGCGATCTCCCAGCGACGCTTCAACGTTGTCCGATCTCCTTTTCGGTCTGAGCGTGCATTGGTTTACTAAAAGCTCATTTTGGAAGTCAAATCTTGATCAAATTTGACGTGCTTTGGTAGCTTTTGATTTGTCAGAGACCAAGGAATAAGGATATCAGTTAATATTTTACAAAACTTGAAACACCGCGACGTGGTATGATGTTAAACTTCATGTTTACGCCGCGCGCCGAAAAGGACATCGGACAACGTTGAAGCGTCGCTGGGAGATCGGACAACGTTAATAGGACCCGTCGTATTGAACATTACTAGTAATATTGGCGAATTTCGAAGCAAATTGCGTGTACTGCCAGATTAAGTCAAGAAAGGAGTAATATTATGTAATATGCCCGATAATGTTCGTAATTTTCAGTTAACATTCGAGGCATAATCAACCATTTGTTAAAAGGAATATTTAAGTTGACGGTCTCTTCCTCTGTATGCTTTCGTTCAAACACTTAATATGGAAAATCAGTTCTGGCAACTATTTTTACAACAGATGTGATGTGAATGTCCAACATTTTTTTTTTAACGGTTCTCTTAGAATTTGCTGTGTGGCCTTCACCTTGAGGTCACCATGAGTCAGCAGTGCGGACCAGGCCGGGCCGGGCGCCGAGCTGCCCAGACAGAACTCTTCACCCCAAAGAGCAGACACCGAACAGAAAAAGCAGAGCAACGCGTCGGACCCCTTGTGACCTGTGGAGAAAAGGCGTTAGTCATCGCTTTACAAGGATTCCCGACATGCGGACGATGATAAAACCAACTCCGCGAAAAAGGGAAAAGTCGCACTGCGTGGCCTGCTGCTACGGACGGGGCCCGTTAAGATATAGGATACGAGGCAAATTTTGAGTTTCAGTTAAGGGTTTGGAGGTGGCAGATTTCTCGAACACGGTGGCGGCGCTCGCGTCATCTCGCCACCGTGTTGTTAATTGCACTCGTCCCTCGCCATACTGAAGCGACTTGGAGTCAATGGTAATCCAGTTTTCCCGCGAAAATGAGGGAGATAACGGCGCGATAGGGCTACTTCACGCTCGAGCCTCGTCGTACTGGCAGGAAACCAGCCGTGCCCCGTCGCCGCGCACCCGCGCGCCATCGCGCCGCGTTCTGTTTGCACTTCCGCGTCATCTTCTGCCGTCACGGGGCGTTGTAAGGCGCCGCGGCCTGCAGACGACAGCGAGGCTGGCCGGGCTAGGCCGGGAGCAAACACATTATCGCGGGCTTAAATAATTCAGGTTAAAGTAGGTGCGGAAACATTTTGGTTGCACACATGCACACGCCCGTCCCACCGCCCTTCCCTTCCCGTTTTCAAGGAGGGAGGCTGGCCACGTCGCCGTCGCCGTCACTGTCCAATAGGGTATTCCGCTGGAACGAAACCGGAACCTAAAGAAGAAAAGCACGACCATCGGCTCTGTTTCCTCCTTCGCGTTCATTGGATGATGGATGATCGCTGCAGTGACGTCCCCGTTGACCAATCAGGGCCGAGGAGGAAACAGATCTGTCGGTCGTGCTTTTCTTATTTGGGTTCCGGTTTCGTTACAGCGGAATACCCTATTATGGCAGTCTTTCTATGTGCAGATAAAGTATTGACCTTATATACACCTTCAAACCATCTATCCGAAGAGATTTGGTTAGGTTCGTTAAGAATTATTTTTTGCAGTTTTCAATGGAGTCTTTTGCTAACAGTTTAAACAGTTCTCACTTCCTCTCAATCTTTACTCAGATAGTCTGCTGATAAACTGATTTGCTTAGGACATAACTACTCCTTTAACACACCAAACTAATTCGATAACACAAGTTCGAAAACTACAGTGTGCATTTTTGCCAATATGCCTGAAGGGCTTTAGCTCAGCATTCATCGAATGCAACTAGTACAAGGTTTTCTCTCATATACGCTCCGATCCGAATCCGACCGGTGCCATTGCTTCCCGCGCACGCTGTTTGAATGCGGCCGGAGCCGCTCGGTCTCGGACCCTTCACCTCTCATTTTCACTGTGACTCATGAAAACATTATGAATTCTACACTGGAAACCCAAGTGTGTGAATGTCGCACACTTGTAGGTGTGCGAGGATTCATTCGTGCACTTGGCCACTTAAACGTGTGAATTTTCCTAGGATATTCACACGTTTGAGTGGCCAAGTGTACGAATGAATCTTTGCACACCTACAAGTGTGCGACATTCGTACACTTGGATTTCCAGAGTATCTATCACACGATAACCATCGGGGCCCGATACATTTACGCGCAGTCTGATTTCGAAAATCTTCGACGGTAAGCGGTCCAGAGCGTGGTACCTGATTTTCGATAACTTACGCCCTATATTTCCTGAGGGTTTGGAGGGCGATGCAGACCACAGACCACGTGCGCTGTTAGGTTAATACCCACGTTTAGAAGCGGTCACTGGCCGTCTCAGTACAGTGCTCCCGCGAACATGCTGGTCGTGATTCACGCCAAAAGTGACAAAATACTTTAGGGACAAGTTACGGGGTCCCTCTTATCACACAGATCTCAAATTCGGCACTGAGTCAAATCACGACTTTTGCGTATACTTAGAATACACATTTCGCTTCACACTCTTTTCACTTAAGATGCGCCAACATGTGTACAAAGAAAAAACTTTTTTGTTAAAACATTCTTTACTCTTACATAAAATGGAGGTAAGTCGAACCATGAACTTTAAAATGAACTCTTTTCCACCCGGGTTTCTTCAACGTAAGTTGTAAGGTGTAACTTAGGCGGATGATTGTAGATAAGTCAGTCGCTTAGAAACTGTTCATCTTAACTGTTATCCTCTAGTTTCTGACAAGCTAGGTACTGCTGCTCTTGCTCCGCGGCGCAGCAGATACGACTCCCCGGGGCGCCCGCCGCGCCCCTGTGGAAAGCGAGCTGTTTGACTTTTGCCTTAGCGAGAACTTCATTCATGGTGGATAAGCGTCGTGCGAATTATGCCCCCCCCCCCCCCCCCCTCCCGGTGGTAGAGGTACTTGGCCAGTGTTTAAACGCCGGGGCGTAAGAGCTTCCTAGAACAAGCTAGGCCCGCCCTTCCGCCAAACATCGTTGCCAACTCCGCTTCGCTGCGCTGGCAACTCCGGCCGGGGGCGGCCTATCTTGACCTGCCGGCGGCGTTATGGACGGGCCTTCGAGTCACAGGTTATAAAAATATTACTTGAAAAAGAGGCCTTCGGCTCGCTTACTTACTGTCGCGGTCGTAACAATTCGCGAGCCTTCGGCCCGATTATACTTTAAAAAAATGTAAATTACTGCTTTGAATTACTGCTTTCTCTAGCTGAATTTCCTCATTTCTCCTGGCAGTTAAAAAACATTCTCACTGTCAAATGAAATATAATAAGTTTCTTTATTGTGACTTCCTCTTTGTGGAGAATGCGGCCAACTTGATCTGTTGCAGTATCCAGCCTGATGTGTCTTCCTGAAAATATCAGTCTGGATACCATGGTGGTGCAGGGACTCCCTCACTGCTTTTTCCACAGCTGCCACTAAACTCCTCATTTCATCTGATGGGAAGTGTACCCCATGTAAATTTCTTTTATTCTAGTAAAAGCAAATGTTGAACCCGCTTCTTCTCTAGGTTTTGAGAATGTTAGCATACAGTCAGCGCAGTCATTACATAGTTTCTTCTGCTTGAAGGAGGTAAAACCAGACATAAAGCTTACTAGGTTTTCCTCGCACTGCTTTGGACTAGGAAGATAAGAGTGGTCTATAATATCACTTCACCTATAAAAGGAGTAATTATTGGGAACTGACGCCAATCACACGCAGGAGGTATTCTGACAGTAGGTAGGTAGGTAGGTAGGTGCAGAACTTACCATGACCAACAATTTCATCAAGACATTCCTTAATTTCTTCTTGTCTCTCTTTTTCCATATAGCATCTAGAGCATCCTCATCCTCATCACTTAAAAGAGCTTTAACTCTCCTCCTTCACAATTAGTTCCCTTTGGGGGCTTAATGAGGGAATGAACACAAAGCAACCTATACAATTGAGCAAACATTTTGGGGTTTGGGTGGGAATTTTCTCTCCCTGCAGCTCTTAATTTTGAAAAAATTGCTGTATGAAGTGAGAGAAAACTTAGAAACTTGATTTTAAACAGGTAAACACATTTTGAAATGTTCTCAGCAAACTGCACCTCAATTGGATCACTGTTGAACCTTGCTGTCATAACATATTTGAAACCAACTGTATTGAGTAAGTATTCTGACAATCTCAGAGTCGATTTTGGTGTTACACTTATGCCAAGATCTGCTTCATTACTGAAATTTTTTTTATTATTTTTTTTTTTTAAATTTTGCCAAGTTCACACATTCTGCATGGTACTCTGATTAATTAGAAATGATCTGCTGAGATAGGAACTAAATAATTCAATAAAAATAAATATTGATGAAAAATAATTTAGTTAGATAATAAAATATTAATCTGTTGATAGAGGAAATAAATTACATGTACATGGACATGATGTTGTGATGGTTTTTTTTTATTTTAATCAATCTCACCTCAAGTTTTCCATTATTGTCAGATCTTATAACATCTTTCGGTCCATGAGAGTTCACCGTGTCACAGAGCTCATTGAATTTGTGTATGAATTTTTCGGTTGGTTCTGAATCTTGTAATTCAGGAACTGCAACATTTTTCCTGTAATACTCCATGCCTGCCCTGACACTATTGCTGAAAAACTGGTTTGCCAATAAAAATTATAAGAACAGGTAAGTAAATAATGAAGTTGCTTTCTTATCGAGAGGTTGTTTTTTTTGTTCACCTTGTAGCCCATAGCCACATTCATTCGCTCAAAACCATCCGGGAAAACAATTTTTTTTTTGCTGAGACCAGGTACATAGGTCAATGCAGCCACTCCTTGCCTATTTGCCAGGTTTTCTTCTTCCCTGGGGAGGGCAAATCCAGTGCTGCCTTTTAACAGTGCCTTCTGGAACCTAAACATTCATGATAAAATTTTTCCTTTTTTATGCAATTTTTCATGCAAAGTTGATTGTGTGCCATTTTAAGGCAAATTTTTGTACTTACCTGAACCTCCTTATTTAGAGCACCATGCACTTTCTGCTCATAAATTTGCTGAGGTGTCATCTTCATGCCATTCTCACTGAGTCTTTTTCTTGGTGTGCTCGTCTGTTTTGCATTGTCAGCTGTGGGTTTTTGCGGCAGTTCTGGACTCCACCAGTTCCTGTCACATTTTACAAGATGGCTCCAGTCAGAGAAAAAAAATAGGCGCCTGTTTTCATCTTGAGGATGCTCCATGCTGCAATTCTCTTCATTGATACCAAATTCATCCCACATTGTCCGGCTCCATTTTGGTGCATCAGTGGATAGAGTCCACTTTCAGGTCAGCACCTTCCGCAAGACCGATGGCTTCGAGAATCATTTTGGCAAGGATTGGACCCAGCACATTTCCCTTGGATGGAAATGCACCAAGACTTTGAACCCAATCACCTCGGTGTGGTCTGAAGAGGATTACTAGAGCATGGTCTCCTGCCTTGTTTTTATCTCCTTCAGGTGTATGGTCCCCAATATCTACCAAACCTACAGTAGACAAAGTGTGCCTGTCAAAAGTTACCTCAGATGGAATTTTGATTCCATCAATGATGATGGAACCTGTGGACAAGCTATAGTTTCATTCTCACATTTCTCAGACATCTGGATTGCATTAAGCAATCACTGCCAGTTAGTAAATATTACATGTCTAGGTTTGATTATTTTTTATGATTTATGAATCACTTTCATACCATGTACATCTCTTTCAGACCATCCAGCAATTTTTTGTTTAGGACATCAAACAAAACAGACTGAAAGCCATACACGGGTTTCAGCTTCCTCATGTAACGGTTCAGTGTGGTTCTATGTGGCAAAACTAAAATTTTATGTCTCCTTATGTGTTCATACAGGTTTGGACTTTTAATTCGCATGAGGAGGCATTCATACACCCATTCCACATGAAACCTGTTCCCATGCGCATCTGGTCTCTTAGAAGCTTCAAAACATGCCATGACTGCTTGCTGTTGTGCTGGTGGTAGTATCTCGACCTTCTTTTCCACTTGATTTTTCTCAAGCTTTGCATTTTGTTTTACCATAGTTCTAAGTTGTGCCTTCAAAGATTTGTCCTTAAGAAAGAAATGGGGAAAAAATAATTCAGACGAGAAGAGAGTGTCTACTGTGGGAGCTCTTGAAGAAAAAAATATTTCACCAAAAGGTATCAAACAAGTTCACCAAGCTAAGGGACAAGAGCGAGTCACTTCAATGACAATGTGTGGAATTATTTGTGCCTCTGCCCAGGCACTCCCACCGGTGATTATTTTTCCTAGAGTAAATTTTGCCAGGAATATGTGGGTGGGGCCGGAAAAGTTTGGGTTAGCCTTTCCTTGTCGTGGCAAGGCTCCTCGTGCCCCCCACCTGGGAGGGGTCTAGTTAGACTTATTGCTTGTTTACCGCTGCATGCAGGGGCCAGAGAAATTCCGGAAAATCCGCCCTAAGTGCTTTTTGCTGTCATAGGAGGACTTGTGAGAAATAAAGTCTCGTGTCGCGAAGTACCCAACGTGACACGCTGTAATGCAGCATTTGTATCGGCGACAATTTTGTCACCAAAACCTCCGCGTGTCGCCGAAAAAGGTCATGTGCGTCTCAGTTTCGGTGATACATCGAGCTTTTGGAAACAAAATTGTCGCCGAAAAATGTCACATTTATGTGGCGCCGAAAAAAAAGGTCACAAAAAGGGGATGTTTCCTCTTTCAATGTGTCGCCACGAAAGAACACAAATTTTTCGCCTTTTGAGTTACAGTGAACAGAAAAAAGTCCAAATTTGCAGGGGAACTCCGACCTGTCGCCTGCTTCAGTATTAAGGATGAAATTTCGTTGCCTCCACGAACCAGCAGGGATAATAGGAGATTATATATATATATATAAATAATAGGAGATTTTCGGGTGGAACTTTTAAAAAATCAAAATTTTTTGTATTAAGCAACAGTTTGAGCGGGCTGCACATATCATTCAATGGGTCCATGAGATCTGGAACAAAGCTCGCGGGACGTTGGCTTTTGAAGTGAGGCCAACACTCCCAACTCCTTACAAAGAAAATTCCTTGTATTCTGTGCAACCGTAATACAAAGCCAATTCAAAGCCAAATTTTCTTTGTAATACAAAGAAAAATCTCTGTAATACAAAGAAAATTCCTTGTAGTACAAAGAAAACCTTTTTGTATAACCCTATCTAAAAGTGGAGTCCCAGACTTGTCCCTTTAAAGTTCCAAAGTTGTCCCACTGCTTTTTTAGGGACTTGGACGGGATTTGGCACTTGCCCAGATCCCTCTGAAGTCCCTGCCCGGTGAAGTCGCTCCGAAGTCCCTCCGAAGTCCCATATAAATTATTGTTCATTTTTTGAAGTGCTCGAGAAACTGGTGAAGGAGGCATCCTACAGGTCATTTTTAACACGTCCCATGGGTTTTAGACACCCAGAAGTAATATAGAGTATTAAATATGTATACTTCAGGTATGTTACATCCATGAATGGTGCTATAGAACCGCCAGAATGCCGTGCGGCAAAGCTTTAGTGGTAGCCCTGCAGGGACTTCAGAGGGATCTTGAAGGGACTCCAAGCGCATGGTACAACCCAAGTCCCTCTAATGACCCGTTTTGGAACAAATCGGGGATTTGGGACTTGGATGGAACTTGGGACAAGGGACAATTCTGGGACTTCGATTTTATAGGGAATACAAGAAAATTTATGGTATATTACGGTTGCACAGAATTCTTTGTGCTCTGCTACGAAAAATTTCTTTGTAGAAAGTTTAGATTGAAAATTTCCCACACCATGTAGCCCGATTCCAGTTAAAAGATGTTTGCTAGTCTGAAGGTGCACTCTAAATTACTAGGGACAAATTTGTGTTCCTTATTGAGCACGAATTCGTGCATGCGCAACATGTGTACGATTTCGTACCTAATAACGGAGTAAAACTGCACAATAGTGCACTTTTACTTCTTTATTTAGGAAAGAAATCGTACACATGTTGCGTATGCACGGATTCGTGCTCAACTCGGTAAAAATAGTTTCTTGTATTTCAAGATCTTTCTTGGATCTTATGGAGAATACCAATGGACCTCCAAGACAGATCTTGAAATACAAGAAACTATTTTTACCGAGAAATAGGAACAAAAGAGTCCCTAGTATTTTATTGTGTGTTTTCACTCTGTCCTTGTTACGTACTTAAAATAAAGTGAGGGACAGGTATTTCCGACTGCAAGCAGACTCTGCCTCACTAAGAAACGTCACCAGGTAGCTCTCTTAAGGAGCGCTTCACAAGAGCTAGAGTCACAAGAGCTAGAGTCACAAGAGCTAGAGTCACAAGAGCTAGAGTCACAAGAGCTAGAGTCACAAGAACTAGAGTCACAAGAGCTAGAGTCACAAGAGCTAGGAGTCGGAAGAGCGAGAGTTCACAAGAGCTAGGGTTCACAAGAGCTAGACTCTGGGCGATCGTCATCGGCAGTGGACTTTACTTCGCAAGGCGGGCGAGAAGACAACCGCGAAAAGGATGCGCGCGATCGCGAGTATATTCACGGAACCGCGTTAGAGGACTCGCGGGCCGCGAGCAACGGCCGCAGGTCGCGAGTTGAGGTGTTTGGTGCGTTCGCGGTTCGCGTGTCCTACGGGTGTCCTTCTCGGTTGCGCTTCCTGTCACGGGTTCTCAGGGGTGATACACGAAGTTCGCGCATCCTATTAACGTTGACCGATCTCCCAGCGACGCTGCAACGTTGTGCGATCTCTCAGCGACGCTTCAACATTGTCCGATGTCCTTTTCGGTGCGCGGCGTAAACATGAAGTTTAACATCACACCACGTCGCGGTGTCACAAGTTTTGTAAAATATAAACTGATATCTTTATTTCTTGGTCTCTGACGAATCAAATGCTACCAAAGCACGTCAAATTTGATCAAGATTTGCCTTCCGAAATGAGCTTTTAGTAAACCGATGCAGGCTAAGACCGAAAAGGAGTTCGGACAACGTTATTGAAGCGTCGCTGGGAGATAGCACAACGTTAGAATGTCGCGCAGACATCGGACAACGTTAGGTTGTCGCGCAGACATCGGACAACGTTAATAGGACCCATCGGGTTGTCCTCCTGAAGGGTTTCACGGACTCGCGGTCTCGCGATCCTAGCCGCGTAAGAGGCCGCGAGATACCAAAGCCGAAGGCACAGATTGGGGCAACTGGGGGTAATTCAGGAGCAACAGGGAGTCGACTGGCTTTCATTGCTCTTCTCGCACTGCATCATTCTTTGGCTGGGAAGACTATAGTCCGCTTCCGGTACCGGTTGCCCCAAGTCTAGCTCTTGTGCACTGGAAATCTAAGGGTACGAATGTCGTTCACTTGGAAGTGAGCGAATATATCGTTCGCGCACTTGGAAGTGTGTGAATGGATATTCGCGCACTTGGAAGTGTGTGAATGGATATTCGCTCACTTGGAAGTGTACGAATGGTTATTCGCTCACTTGGAAGTGTGCGAATGGATATTCGTACACTTCCAAGTGTGCGAAACGGGTATCTCACCTTGCTTATCTCAGGTGTACGAATATCTATTTGTACACTTCCAAGCATTGTCGATACCTACAAGGAAGACACACGTAATTTTGGCACCCAAGGCAAGACTAACGTAGTTCAGGGACCCGAGGCAAAACTCACGTACTTCTGGACCCCTCCGAAAGACTCACGTACTTTCTTCGTTAGAAGATAGGAACTACGTGAGTCTTTTCGAGGGGTCCAGAAGTACGTGAGTTTTGCCTCGGGTCTCAGAACTACGTTAGTCTTGCCTCGGGCCCCAGAACTACGTGTGTCTTCCTTGTGGGTATCGTTGTGTGAATATCTGTTCGCACATTTCCAAGTGAGCGAATACCCATTCTACACTTCCAAGTGAGCGAATACCCATTCTACACTTCCAAGTGAGCGAATATCTAGTCACACTCTTCCAAGTGTGCGAACGATATTCGCTCACTTCCAAGTGTACGACATTCGTACACTTGGATTTCCAGAGTGAAGTCTAGCTCTTGCGACGCCTAGCTCTTGTGAACTCTAGCTCTTGTGAACCCTAGCTCTTGTGAACCCTAGCTCATGTGAGCTCTAGCTCTTGCGAAACCTAGCTCTTGTGACTCTAGCTCTTGAGAAACCGAGCTCTTGTGAAGGCCGTCGGCTCTCTTAAAGGCGCTTTCGATAAAAAATATAATTATGAAACAAACTATACAAACTTTTTCCATTCATCACAAAAATCGAGCAATAGGACATAACACATTATGGCCTCCTCACACCAAGAAGTGTGAGACTCCCTTACTCTTTGATTTCCAGAGTAGTACAAGAAATCATGACAGTCAAAAATTGCATTGTTTTTTTGTTGTTGTTTTTTTTACATTGGACATTGACATTTCACTTGCTGCATGTATTTTAATAGTCTTTTGTAGTGTAGCAATTGGTTGTCGTAATTGTGGCGGAAGCTTGGCGGTAGGCGGGAGCAGCCCCCGTCGACCCGGGGACGGTGCCGCCGCTCCCTGTGGAGTCAGGCCGGAGCGATCTTTGATATGCGCCTGATAACAGTCGGCCCTGCAAGGCCAAAGGGTCAAAGCCTGCAGCCGCAGCACGGCTCTGGGTGGACGTGACGTGTGGATGTACTGTGGCAGCCACGCCGAGAGAGAGAGAGAGAGAGAGAGAGAGAGAGAGAGAGAGAGAGAGAGAGAGAGAGAGAGAGAGAAGGGCGAAGTGTTGAAAAGCCTCATGGCTTATGCCCTGCGCTTCGCTCATTTTAGCAGATGATACATTTTAAACATTTTAGCATTTTAGCTACATTTCAATAAATGTGTCATCTTGCTTGTACTGTCGTAATTAACGAATAGAGAGGCATAAGGCTGGCCACTACTAGGGGGCCGAAATTTCTGAGTCGTGCCCTTACAACCCAACAATACATGGCCGTTCCCCGCTCGCCCCGCTTCGCCGTCGCTGGGGACCTGTGTAATCAAGTCTTGCACAGTTGATAAAAATTCATGTAGGCACGAAGTTCATTTATGTTTTGGTTTCATGAGATGCTGGAAATGCTAGTGGAAATATAGCTACCCTTTTTTTTTTTACTTTTTCGGTTAAGTAACTGAATATGTTTATCCTCGGAGTTAGTGTTATTAGTTTCAGTCACATGACAAATTTCAGCCTTGTAGATCAAAACGACTTAGAAATTAGCTTTTCAGTACAGACATGTTCGTCACACGCCCTGAATCTGCCTGAATCCCATCATCCTCATGTCAGTAAAATACACTGGGTTTATCCGGCCCGAAAGATTTGGTTGAAACGTATCTAAGTGGAAAATTTGAGGAGTTGAGAGGTTTTCCTTTGAGGCGCCAACAGCACAGTACTGTTGGGCTCGATACCCCTGCGCCGCGCGCGGGGGAAGGGGCCCCAGTTGATTCTAGTCATGCACAGTACTTCACGAAATGGAAGTTAAATGAGCATGATTAAATGAAAATGTCAATAAAGTGTTCGAATGTTCATTGCACAACTAGCCTAAAGTTCAAAAATCAAGTAAATTGAACCCTTCTAGATATTGAATATTTGCAACGGGGTGCGAATAAAATTAATAATTTAATACCTTGAATACCCTTGAATACCTTCACAACAAAATCAAGAACTCAATAGAAAGTAACTCTTCAATCTGGCAAACCCTAAAGGAAGCTACAGGTCAAGTTAGAAACAAAGAAAAGTTCACAACTGAACTTAACCACAAGGGAAGACTGTACCGTGATAAAGAAATAGCTAAGGGAGGGTGGGGCTACTTGAGCCAGGGGGCACCATGAGCCACCACTCGTATCTCCACCACCGTGCACCGCCTTCCAAATCAAAAAATATCCGATTGAAGGGAAACACTAGGGGACTATTTTCAGGAAGGCCCGAAGCGGTATTGTAAACAACAGATGAATGGCGGCGTGGTAAATTTTGTGGCTTCTACTTTTAGGTAAATTGAGTAAAATCGATGAGAGGAACTTTTTTTTTTGACGGCGTAATTTTCAATCTACCGCGAAACTCTCTTTTCCGTCCGATTTTGGTGACTTTGAGGAGTGATGTTTGACGTCAGTAATTTTTCTAAGCATGACTGTCTAACCTCCAAAGACACCTGAGTGTAAAGGTTACCTTTGGGGCACCATGATCCAGTTTTTGTGGGGTACCATGAGCCATGAAACTTTTCCACAAAAATGTTAAAAATACTTCATTTTTTGTTTTTAACAATATTTCTGATCAATAAATGCATCCTCTAGCTATGCCTTCGTTACTCTACTCAAACTGATTAGTAATTTCTCTAATTTGGAGTAATTTCTTTCTTAATAATTTCAGGTTAATTCCTAAGTGCTTAGTTAAGCCTACCTCACTTCTGCCGTCATTGTTATCATCAGCCATGGTTCGAAATTATCAGAGGAAATCTACAAAAGGCATGCATTCTGATATTGCCATGCGAACAGCCCTTGACTATGTAAAAAAAGGTATGAAAGTCAGAGAAGCAGCGAGGGAAACTGGAGTTGATCGGACCACCCTTGCAAGAAAAATAAAATTATTTGAACAGCATGACAACATTCCTGAAAGTATTAATTTGGCAAGTAGCTTCAAGTCTCAGCAAATTTTTACGGATGAAGTGGAAAGCGATTTAGTTAGTTATATTTTGAAGAGATCAACTCTTGGCTATGGACTCACTTCTACAGAGCTAAGAGAGTGTGCCTATGAGGTGGCTGAAAAGAACAATATTAAAATGCCAAAAAGTTGGAGTGACAATAAATCTGCAGGAGTTGACTGGTACCTGAAGTTTATGAAAAGGCATCCTGAACTTAGTGCGAGGAAGCCTGAACAATGTAGCGTTGCCAGAGCAGCTGCATTCAATCCAATTAACATTTCCAATTATTTTCACAAGCTTGATGATGTTCTTAAGCGACACCCCAATTTCACCAATGGAACCAGAGTATTTAATTTAGACGAGAAGAGAGTGTCTACTGTGGGAGCTCTTAAAGAAAAAATTATTTCACCAAAAGGTATCATCAAGCAAGTTCACCAAGCTAAGGGACAAGAGCGAGGCATTTCAATGACCATGTGTGGAATTATTTGTGCCTCTGGCCAGGCACTCCCACCGGTGCTTATTTTTCCTAGAGTAAATTTTACTAGGAATATGTTGGTGGATTGTTATCCCGGCACTCTTGGACTTGCAAACAAAGCTGGATACATGACAAAAGAGATGTTTGTACCAACAATCAAATTTTTCATCGAGCAGAGTAAGTCAACTAAGGAGGATCCCACTCTGTTAGTGGTGGACAACGTAGGTTCTCACCTTACCCTTGAAACGCTCAATCTGTGTAAGGATAATGGAGTAACTCTCTTTACTCTACCTCCACACACTACACACAAAACACAACCGTTGGACGTTGGTATTTTCAGCCCTTTTGAGACTGCCTATGGTAAAGCGGTGCATCAGTGGCAACAAGCCCACCCTGGCTGTACAGCAACTATTTATAATATTGCAAGTTTTGTCAACTCAGCATGGGCTAAAAGTGCAACTCCAGCAAATATTTTTTCAGCTTTCAAAGCCACAGGCATATCACCACTTAACAAAGAGATATTTTCTGAAGAGGAATTTATACCAAGCTTCATCACTAAGGATCAAGGGCAGCCCTCTACGTCAGCTGAAGCGTCAGGTGGGGAAGAAAAACAAGATGAGACTGAAAAGGGTGAAGAACACCAGAACGAAGAGGAAGTTGATGACCCTGATCCCATAACAGTCCCCAACAGAATTATTCCTGTGGTTGATATATTGGGGCTCCCTAAAGCTCAAACCCCAAAAAAGCCTAGACAAAACAGAAGGAAAGGGAAGTGCATGGTGGCAACAGACACCCCTGAGAAAAACGCCATTGCAGAAACGGAGGCAGAAATTAAAAGGAAAAAGGAGGAAAAGGAGGAGAGAAAGAGAATAAGAGAAGAAAAGAAAGCACAGCAACAGCAACAAAAAAAAGCCAGCAGCAAAGAAAAGAAATGGGAAAAAAATGCCTCAGCCAAAGAAAACTAAAAAATCTAAAAGGATTGATATTGATAGTGACAGTGAGTCAGAGGCTGGTAATTTCAGTGACTTCATAGAAGAGTCTGAAGACGGCAGCTGGAGAGAAGAAGCGAGTGAAGAGGAGGAGGAGGAAGCACTTCAGGAGAGTCCTGAGAGGTTCCCAGCCCTCGACAAAGTTCCTGAAGAAGGACAATATGTACTCGTAAAATTTAATGTGCAGCCTAGTGTAAAATATTATATAGGAAAAATAATTGGCAACAAGGACAATGAGGATGATTTCCAGATTTCGTACCTCAGAAAAAGCCAGAAGTGCAATCTGAAATTTGTTTTGCCAAGTGTTCCAGATCTCAATACTGTCAATATCAAGGACATAATGTTAATTCTCCCTCAACCAACAACAAGTGGAACAAGAAGACAACAGAACTTTATGGAATTTAATGTGGCTGAGGTTGAAAAGCTGAATTTGGGTTAAAATTTACATTAAGTATATAGTCAATAATTTTAAAATATTCTTCTGTGACTTAATGTGATATAATATTTAATCTTAAATGTGATTTATCTGAATGTGATTCTTACAAGGCTGATAGTAATTATTTTATTTGTTTTCCAAGCCTAAATTATGTTATATTTTGTTAATACGCAAAATAATCAGTATTTTACCAAAGCTATTACCAGGGACATATTTATTTGTTGTAATGCTAAATAAATATTTTGCCCAAGTTAACGCAACAAAAGCACATTTTAAATTCTTAATTCCTTCCTCTTTGTGTGAATTTTTATCATTAGAATGCTGTTGATGACTACCTACACTCATTTGCACTGAAAACTGGTCATTTTTGCATCTGAACCGAACCTAGGTAAGGTGGCTTATGGTGCCCCCTGGGTGGATCATGGTACCCCAATAGTGGGGCAACATGAGCCATCTGCAAAATTTACAAAAAAAGGGAAAAATAGTATAATGCGTTCATATAAAAAATATTGAAGGTCACCACCGTGTCACCAAAGGAATGACCTTTCCAACGGCCCAGACGCGATTTGCTTCAGAGTCACCATTTAGGCGTGGTGGGGAAAAAAAGAAAAGTGGCTCAAGTAGCCCCACCCTCCCTTAATGCCTTCGATGATTTTTACATAAACATAGGCCCTACCCTTGCAAGAAAGACTGGAGAAGTGCAAGCTATTTATTGCCAAAAAATTAAGGGAACCGAAGAATTTGCACAAGAGCCTCTTCATGGAAATGAAATAGAAGAACTTACAAATAAACTGAAAAACAAAAACTTTAGTCCAAACAAGGTGAGCAACATAATAATCAAGACAGCAAGCAGCATACTAAAATTTCACCTAACAAAACTTGTAAATCTATCCCTTGAGCAAAGGTGTTTCCTTAACGCACGCAAAATAGCTGAGGTAATACCTATATACAAAGGAGGGGATATAACTGATCCAGGAAATTACCGTTCTATCTCTGTTCTATCACACTCTGAGAAAAAACTACAATTTAACTAAAAAAAATTACCGTTATTTCGAAGTACAATAAAATATTGTACTAAAATTGTACCCGGTATATGGTAAATTAGTGATGTACGGCAACAAAAACCGTAAACCGTTAATTCAACACCGTTGTTTAGTTGTATGAGGTACGGTTTTTCTCACAGTGCAGCCCTATCAAGAATCAAAGAAATGGCAATGAAAACAAGACTTGATAAGCATCTAAAAAGTATAGATTTTTTTCTTTCCCTCGCAATATGGCTTTAGATCTGATAAAGGCGGATAAAGGTATTAACTGTGCCATCTATGACCTGTTGTGTTATATATAAAAATCGTTGGATGAGAATCAACAGTCAGGAGCTATTTTCATTGACCTAAAAAAGGCTTTTGATACTGCAAGCGACTTCTAGAAAAACTATAAAGAATCGGCATAAAAGGAAAAGCTGCTGACTGGTTATTCCGATCATACCTACACCTAAGACCTCAAAGAACATGAGCTAACAACGTAATTGGTGAGGTTCTGTACATTGAATGTGGTGTCCCTCAAGGTTCCATAATGGGCCCAATAATCTTCTTAATTTACATCAACGACCTGGGTGCTATGAACCTTAAATGGGAAACTGATGCCGTATACAGATGATGCTATACTGATCTACAATGACTCAAAACATTGAAAAAATACGACGATGTATGCAGGAGGACCTAATATTAATGCAAAATCGGTTCCAAGAAAACAAATTAAGCCTCAACATTTAATAATAATAATAATAATAATAATAATAATAATAATAATAATAATAAATAAACATGTTGTTTAGAAAACCATCCTGGCCTAAACTCCAACTCAACATTAAACTTGGCAAACAAGATCTCGTACAGGTAAATGAAACAAAATACTTGGGACTACTCATTGATGAAGAGCTACATTGGACTTCTCACATTAATAATATACTTCTACAACTACGTGCCACATCAGGATTAATTTTTAGACTCAACAAAGTACTTCCTTCAGGAGCCTTCAAAACTTTGTAGTATGCCTATTTCCACTCTAAAATGTCCTATCTCTGCGCCTTTTGGGGAGAAGCTGTAAACACCAACCAAGTGTATATCCTTCAGAAAGGTGCCATCAAGAATGCCCTAAATCTACCTAGATGAACACCAACCAAGGAAATTTTTCAATTGACTGGAATTCTGCCACTAATATCAACAATAACAAGCTAGGCCCGCCCCTCCGCCAAACGTCGTTGCCAGCTCCGCTTCGCTGCACTGGCAACTCCGTTCGGCCGGGGGCGGCCTAGCTTGGCCTGCCGGCGGTGTTATGGACGTGCCTTCGGCCCGTTCTCGGAGTCACAGGTCATAAAATATTTACTTTAAAAAGCGGGCCTTCGGCTCGCTTACTTATTTTCGCAGTCGTACGAAACAATTCGAGCCTTCGGCCCGATTATACTTTTTTCATTATTTTTTTTATTTTTTAGATTTTAATTACTGCTTTGAATAACGGGCCTTCGGCCTGCTGACCTATTGTCGCCTCTCGCGGTCATAGGGTCCATTTTGGCCTTCGGTCTGATCATCCTTTTATTTATTTTCACCAGAGACCAGAAAATTTCGCGTTTTGATTTTGAGATTATCGCGATTTCGTTTGTGAAATTTCGCGTTTTATCGTTAACGGCCGAATTTGTATATTTGGACCCAATACGCTCAACATCTGGCTCGAAACTCATCGGAAACTGATTTCCTTAGCATTTGCGTCAAATCAAAGGGAGAAGTCGAGGACTACATCTTTTGCCTACAGGCTCTTGTTGCTTTTATGAGCACAGGAACATAGGACTTTTTTTTGTCATCAGTCAGAGCAGAGAAGGTAGGAAGATTTTGGAGGGCAATTACAACATCTCTTGTTGAAGATGTTGAAATGACATTCAGCCTTCTTTCAACATTGTCTAAATTATCAAAGACAAGGTGAGCAGTAGCACTTTTATTTCTTTGAAGCACTTGAATCATAGTTTGAAGTTCTTTGCCTTCAATACTTACAAACTCACTAAAAACTGCAATTTTTTCTCTCACTGTTTGGCTTAAGTTTAAGTACCACTTTACTCCTTTACTAAGTCTCTTCTGATGTGTAGAATGCTCAACTTCATCTTCATCATCACCTTCATAATCACTATCAGAATCCACATTTTCATCTCCATACATTTCATTCACAAACTCACAAATATCATCAAAATACTCATAGATGTAGTCAACTGACTTCTTCCAAGAGTACCATCTTGTAATAACTGGCAATGGAAAATGTTTCCATTTCTTTGGCTGATCAGGATACTTTTTGGATAAGAAAGCCAGATACTGTTTTTTTCTTTTCCTAGCATGTAGAAAAAGCTTCGTGGTGTTCATAATAGCTTGATTTAAATCAGGCAAACTGAACTGCCATGTCTGCCCACAGTGGTGAAGCTTGTGGGGCCAACACTGAATATGAAGGAGCTCCTCATTCAAGCTCTGCAGGGTTCTAAAACATTTATCCATGTACCTAGCTGAATCAGCAACAAATGCCTGCACTTCTTCAATGCTTTTGCCATAATCATCTAAGGTTTTTAGGAAAGCTTTACAGCAATTTGCAGCATTAGCAGCATCTAGAAGAGAAGAGGAAGCTAGGTACAGCTGTTGCTCTGTAGAGGGTTCTAGTGTCTGAAAAAGTATATTATAGATACAACGTCCGGCCTTATCTTCTACTTCATCAGAAAATACCACTATGTCTTTTCCCTGTAGAGCATCTTTTACTTCTTCCTTCCTCTTTTCCGCGACCAACGGGATGTACTTTTCCCTGGCTGTTCTGACACAGGGTATATCCCCTGATCCAGGAAGATACTTTTTAAAAAACCTCTGCAAAGCCTACTCTGGAAACGCAAGTGTGTACTTGAATGCAGTATTTCCTGCATACTCTGGAAACTCAGGTGTGAGACAGTCTCACACCAAATGGTGTGAGACTCGTTGTGCCTCACACCAAATGGTGTGAGACTCGTTGTGCCTCACACCAAATGGAGTGATACTTCCCTACACCAAATGGTGTGAGGCACAGAGGGTCTCACACCATTTGGTGTGAGGCACAACGAGTCTCACACCATTTGGTGTGAGGTATGTTGGCCTCACACCGTTTGGTGTGAGGTATTTTGCCTCACACCATTTGGTGTGAGACTGTCTCACACCTGAGTTTCCAGAGTACCTACATGTATTCAGGAAATACTGTGTACTTAGTCAAGTATGCAGGAAATAGTGTGTACTTGGACAAGTATGCAGGAAATCCTGTGTACTTGACCAGGTACTACACACCAAATCTCCCCCATAAATGTATGGAGGTTTTAGTGTGTACCTGGTCAAGTACACAGGATTTCCTGCATACTTGTCCAAGTACACACTATTTCCTGCATACTTGACTAAGTACACAGTATTTCCTGAATACATGTAGGTATGCAGAAAATACTGCATTCAAGTACACACTTGCGTTTCTAGAGTAATCAAAGCAAAGAAAAAAGAATAATTTAAAATATTTCAGTGGGGAATTGGAATTGAATGGTTATTTTACATTGTAAAGCAAAAATAACATACCGGGTGCTCTAGCTTCTCCAGGGGAATGTTTGCTTCCATGAACGCCTCTACCACGTCATGCTTGAACAATTCTTTTTCAGTTTAGATGCGCTTAGCGCGATCATTTGATTCATCGAGGGATAATTGGCGTTTTAGACCGGCCTTAACGGACCTCTCCTCGGCTGCCAAGTGCGTCTTGCTGTGTATATGTTTGTCGACGCTGTCTTTTTCGTCCAGTCGACCCGGCAGTCGCAATACTTACATCGCATATATTTCTGGCTTTCGCCGAACAATACCATCCCCTTTGATGCATACTCTTTGCATCTACTCTGAATTGTTGTTTTTGGCTTTACCATTTTCTTTCATTTAAAGAATTCTTTTAAGAGTTTGTCGTATGTCGAACGAGAAGAAAGATAGAGAGAGAGAGAGAGCGGACGAACAGAGACCTGTATTGTTGCTGGACAGTGTAGCCAACCCCAGAAAGTGGTGCGATTGCAAAGTACGGACAGATGGCACTCGCATCACTCTACAGGTAGTTGGCAGAACTGCTCAAAAGTAAAGGGAAAACCTGCGATATTTGTAAAATTTAATTAAATTTCGCCTAAAACTAGGCAATTTCACGATTTCGCGGTTTCGAGCCAGATTTCGCGTATTGGGTCCAATTTCGCGTTTTATCGCAGGTGAATTTAGCGTTAAAACGATACAGAAATGCAACACAAACTTAAATCTACACGTTTTGGAGCATTTTAGCAATTTTCGCTTTTTCGCCGATTGCGAAATTTACCTGTCTCTGATTTTTACAGATTATGCCTGTTTATTTTATACATACCAATGTAGTGGGTTTGCCTATCCTAGGAGTTACGGCGCCTTACGTGCAGATCGGGTAGGAAAACCCGCAACAGTGGTGTGTATTTGACTTGACAGAACACAGTGTTATTTAATATTACAAACGATTTTGTTAATATGTTCGTTTATCATGAGTTTATACATGAACAAAAGAGTACATTTCCAGTAAGTGTGCACCATTTGAACGACATGCAAAGCTTTGGTAAGCGGAGAAAAAGTACTATAAATTAGTTTGAAACGCACAGTATTTGAGGCGGGAAAATATTTGAGGTAGGGGAGAGTGGGGCACATTGGTCCATGGGGCACATTGGTCCATTTCGAATTTCGCGAGGTTAGAGCGACCGCAGCGCCACCACTCGGACAGTGGAAGAAGCTATCACCTACCCGACTATTTTTCCGAAGAGTCCGCCGTTCGTCAACGGTCGCAATCCAAATGGCCAGGGGTGAAGTATTGAATACCCCTTAAAACAGGTAAAAGTAAAATGTTTCTACTCTAAAACCATCTCGTTTAGGGGTATACAACACTATACTTTAATCACGGCACCTTTTTAAAACGAAAGCCTGATCACTTACCTTTAAATTGAATATAGTTTTGAATGGGCTAGAAACAACTACTTGCATTCTAGAAGCATTTGAATTTATTTGCTACACTTGGGGCAGGTTGGGCCGCTTTTTTACGGGGCACATTGTGCCAATCTAACAGTATCCATTAAAATTGCAAATTTTGATATTTCAGGAAGTGTTGTAACAAATGCTAGGTTAGGTTTTCTTATGGTTTCATTTTCTGACATTTATAAAAAATATTCTTAACTGTTTTTACTGTTTTAATTAGTTAGCAGAATTTTATTTTTGATTAGCCTACTTTTGTTAAAGTACAAATACAAGAGTACGAAGTACCTAACTGAAATTACTTTTTTTGACAAATTCGACTTCCTTTATCACAGAGTATCACTCAACACATCATTAAGTGGCGTAGATAACGGTTCTGGCCATTTTTTCCAGCTTGGCCCAATGTGCCCCATAGGTCGGACCAATGTGCCCCGGCCCGGGGCAGATTGGTCCACTTGCAGGCCTCTTGGGTTTTCGGTTTATCTCAGCTTGCATGGTCGGCAAAATGTTGGGGATGGTTTTCTAAGGTAAAGTAATGTACAAACTAAGACTTGGCACAAAAAACTTTTTTTGGGGTCATCACATGCGGCGTAGGGAACTAAAAGAAAAAAAACGGACCAATGTGCCCCACTCTCCCCTAGCGGTGTATCACCGTGACTGCAGCCCACCCTTCTGCTTTGAAACGCAGTGGTTATATGTCTATTGGTTGCGCCTATATCATAATTTCTGTGATAAAAAAATGACAGGATACCCAACGTGACGATTTCGGATATTTGGGTCTTCGATGTGGCTGAAGCGCCGAAACGGTAAGAGATGTAGTGAAACGGCCCATTGGGCCTCAAAATTACGCAAAACCCATGAAACGATACCCAACATGATGTTTTATGATATTTGGGTCTTTGATGTGGCTGTTGTGCCGAAACGGTTAGAGATAGAGCGAAACGGACGAAATTTTTGGCTCACAGGGTCGCAAAATTCCGCGAAACCCATGACAGGACACCTAACACGATGTTTTATAATATTTGGGTCGTCGATGTGGCTGTAGCTTCAAAACGGTAAGAGATAGAGCAAAACGGACGAAATTTTGGCTCTTTGGGTTCTATTTCGTCGAGATACCCTTTAGGAAACCATAAAATTTTATGTAACAAATTATTTTTGTTTATTCCGTGAAAACTTTAATATTTTTTTCAGTGCCTTAATGAGGGTTGGCAGGATTTGCACCAAGCGTTTCGTTGTCCAGGAGTGACCCCTAAGGTCCCCTAAAAATTTCTACTCTCTAGCTCAACTCCTTCGAGTGGAACAGACAAACTAACACACACACAGACACAAGGTCGTTTACATAAGCCCGCTCTGAAGCTTTTCCAAAGCAGAAGGGTGGGCTAAAAATCAACCTCACAATAATCCTCTACAATCATCTACATAACAAGAAAATACTCAACACAAATATCTAGGGATGCACGATAGCCTATCGATATTTCGGACTATCGATAGTCTTGTACCGATATATCGATCTTTTAATATCGATGTTGCTGAGGAGCGATATTACAATTTATCGATATTTTTTTAGTGATTTTATCGATACTCAAAAGTACCCGCTATACAGCAGGGTTGTTAACGATACAAAAAAAAAAGTAACGCGTTACGTTACGATAATTTTTGATCTGAGTTATCGTATCGCGTTACGATACACGTCTGGTCAAAAATGTAACGCGTTACGTTACGAGTATCGTTGTAACGTCGTTACGATACAGTCTTGCGACAGTAAAAAAGCTTTAAAAATAGGCAATTAGTGTGGCGGTATTAAAAGACATGAAAATAAGGAGTTTTAATTGTAAAAATAAAATACAACACATTGCATTTTTAACAAAAATTTAGCTAAATATTATAGCTAAGGGGTTTTAAAGGAACATAAGGACTACTTCCAGTAATCAAAATTAGCCTTGAGCATAAACTCGTCTCGAAAAGTCTTATCTGCGAGCTGAGTACGTTTGCTTGAAAAATTATTGCCACAAATCGAAAAGAACCTCTCGACTCCGCCAATGGATGGCAGTGCAGGGGCGTGTCGCCTGTGCCGAACTCCCGCGTTGCACTCGGTTGGGCTCGGGTGGCATAGCACCTCGGCTCGGCAAATGGGCATTGGTCTCGTGCATGGCAAATTGTGATTGTCTTTCCGACTCTAGAAGCACTTGTATCGTATCGAACGTTACGACGTTACGGGGTCTCCGTATCGTATCGCGTTACAATACACCGTGGGTCGAAAAAGTAACGCGTTACGATATCTATACCAGGTGGCTGACGGACGCCGTGCACTTTTTGTACTATGCAACCCGCCCACACCGCTCCATTCGGGACTGCATACCCATCAGGCACCGGGGACCGGCTCCAAGCGCGGACGCTCCGCTCCGCCACTGTTGTTGCAGCGAACGCCCCGAAAGGGCCCTCTCGCGGTTCGCGCGGTCTACGGTAGGGCGTTACAGGGGGGAGGTTCGCGGTTTCGCGAGCGTAACCCGCGAATCCACCGGGAAAGCTCGCGGTCCGCGCGTCCTGCCGCGCAGGAATCTCGCGTACCGCGGATCCTCTGTGGGTCCTTCGCGGACTGCGATCAACCCACGAGAAGGATCCGCGGACCTCGACCTTCCCCCGCGGAGGATCCGCGGTTCGCGAGATACCCCCACGGAGCGACTCGCAGACCGCGAGCTCTTCCGGCGGACTCGCGGGTTACTCCCGGGAAACCGTGAACCTCCCCCCCGGTAACGCCCCGCCGTAGAGCGCTCGAACCGCGAGAGGGCCCTTTCGGGATGATGGCTGCAACATCAGTGCCGGAGCGGAGCGTCCGGGCTTGGAGCCGGTCCCCGGCGCCTGATGGGTATGCAGTCCCGGATGGAGCGGTGCGGGCGGGTTGCATAGTACAAAAAGTGCACGGCGTCCGTCAGCCACCTGGTACAAATATCGTATCGATATCGTCGTATCGTCGTTACACGATTAAATATCGTTAACAACCCTGCTATACAGTATAAACTAGGAAAGTGGGAACGCCGCGCCAGCTCAGCCAAGTCTGTACGGAGCAGGCTAACCTACGAGACTGAGGTGGAGTTTGTGTGGATTTCAGTCAGATAATCTGAACTTTGATAAACATCCGTTAGATTATTTTAGTTTTCCTAGTTCATTTTTAAAGCATTCTGCCAATTTTACGCATTTTCCCCATCATTATCAAAACTTCATCGATATTATTCGATATTGATGGCAATCGATGTTATCTTATCGATAAATTGATACTAAATATCGTAAGATTTTATTAAGATCGATAACTACAGTATCGATACGTTGCCTTTCGATGTGCATCCCTATCAAATATCCAACATAACTATAATCGGCAAGGGCACCTAACAAGAACACAAAAGAATTCAATACTGCCCTCCGTAAATAGCACTAAATATGGTTTAAACAGCTGCCTGAGTCTATAACTCTCTTCAATCATCTGCCAGATCACATCAAGACTGACTCCAACGAAAATACCTTCAAGAAAAAAGTCTAACATATGTAACGAGTAAAATGTAACGGCGTTACGTCCCGTTACTGACCTTCTGTAACGATAACGCGCTACCCTTATTGTCTGATGGACAAAGCAACGCGTTCCCGTTCCCGTTACAGTAACAAATAACGAAATCACTGTAACGCGTTACTGCATTACTGTAACGTTAACAACCCTCAACGCCTCGCGGAACACCGCGGAGCCAACGACCTGGCCGGTAGCGCCGGGGCGGGGCGGGGCGGCTCCATATTCAGGATGATAACATCTCGGGTACGATGCTCCCGGCCCGTGCTACGGCCTTACTCCTGGTCGCGTAGGGCAGGGCAGCTGAGGGCGGGGCGGGACCGAGCCACAGCTGACCCCACACTGCGCCGGTCCCTGACCCCGCCGGCCCCGCCCTGGCCCAACCTTCTTTAACTTCAGCTTAGGTTACAACCGTTCCACCAGCCGAGCGGAGCAGGGCGCGTCAACACTCTCAGACCTGTACTGATTTGTTTCTTAATAAATACCTACGTTCTTATTAAGGGGCAAGATTTCTGACAAATTCGTGAGTTATTTCTGTGTGGTATTGTAAGTAGCATACTAATAAAAAATCTCAAGCAAGATTGGAATTGAAAGCAGATGATACTGCAAGAGACATTGTTATGGGGTACGCTTTGTGTGATAATTTGGGTGTTTGAAGGTATGAAAAGTAAAGTCACATGACATAGTAGTAGTTGTTGTTTCTTTTTTCGATCCTGTTCGGTCAGGCTCTCTGCTCTGCGGCGTTCCCGATCACGGTTCCGCTTCTGTTCTCTTTGCTATCTTCGGTCAAATTCGCGGTTCTCCGACGGTCCCGTTCCCGCCTCCTCTCCTGGTGATCCTCAGTTAATTCTCGCGGTGTCATGTGTTACATTCAGTTAGGAATTCGGCCCAGCCTGCTGGGGGCATGGGCGCGCCCACGCTTTCCGCTGTCCTGAGCGTACTTTTTTACCATTGGTTTCTCACTACCGCGGCTACTGCAAGCACCACTGGCAGGGGAATGCGGCAGCAACAGGTGGTGGGAACGGGGTAGCAAATATTTCGGCTCCCCCTACATAACTAGTGGTCTGCATTATGCTTCTCCACTCGTTCGACACGACAGTACAAGCAAATGACACATTTGTTTGAATGAAATTAAAATGCTGAAGTGTCTAAAATGTATCATCTCTTAACAAAGAAATGGCCAGTTACCTAAAAAGGAATAAGTGAGTACAACTGATGAAAAAAGTTGTCAGTAGCTTTATAAAGGTTTTTAAACAGCAGGAATACTGACAAAGGGGTCCGAACAATCAGAAACGGGCTGAGCGAAGGGGTATTCACTCACAAAATCTGTGACCCGACTATTACGCGTATTACGCTCCGAAATTGTACAGATTGAGCCAAAACAGGCAAAACAGCCCAAAACGACACAAAACTACGGAAAAAAAGGGAAAAATTTGGCTATTACGCTCCTATTACGCGTCTAATACGCGTCTATTACGCATACTATTACGCCCTTATTACAGATAGAGTGACCCGACTATTACGCGAGCGCATACCCCCTCGGGGCTGAGAGTGAAATATCACCAATTTCGCATCCGACCCGAACCCTTGCTTTACTTAAGTCTCTTACTCATTGGGTCAATAAGGTTTTTCTTGTTTAAGTGTACGTAATGGAATACTTTGGATTGAAGCAGTTCAGTGCTGGCAGAAGAGTAGGCAAGAAAAGCGCAAACACAGAGGAGTAAAAGCGGTCTGCGTCAGGTTTCGTCCACTCGCTGGGGCATCATACCTGTGCGCTTCTTGCGTAGCGAACCAATTGTAGCCCGCTTTGCACCATGAAAAACTAGAGACGAAAACGGAATAAAGCACGGCGATCCGTACGTTCCCCGCGAGACTTGCTACGGAATGTGGAATCCGGAGAGTCAGTATACGGATTAGAAACCCCTATATTCGTACTACGGAAACGTGCACCGGCTTTGGGATGGCTGTTAGTGGACTCCGTAGGCACAGGGCGGTCCGACCACGTTGCTGTCCGTACCTTTCAATTGCTGGAAACTCCGGACATTAATTAACGTAACTTTTCCGTAATTGTTATTCAGTTCTATTGTTTAGCAGTCTGCTCTACTGCCTCCGAGATACTTACTGTTTCCAATAACTTTGTGCAATAACTGGTGGCTCAGGAACAGGTGTTGGGGGTCGATGCGAACGCAGCCCTCCCCATATGGGAAAAGCTACGTCTACGTAGATTCTACGTTGAATCTACGTACGGATACGTGGATATGGCGTGGCGCACTGTTAAAAATAAATGTTGGAAATTCACAGCACCACTGTTGTGAAAAAGTTTCCAGAACTCTTCGTTAAATTACAACAGTCCTCCGTATTTCAACCAGAACTCTTCGGGAAATTACAACTGTCCTTTGTATTTTAAGCAGAACTCTTCGGGAAATTCCACCTGTCCTCTGTATTTAAAATAGACTGGCTTCAAAAATATGGTCGACTGACCGACAAAATATTCCACTTTGAGGCAGCAAAAGGGCCCTTTTCTGATCACAGAGAAGTGTTCGGATTTCACTATCGTTCCGTATCGAGGAAGTGCTAGGAAATCACAATAAATTTTTAACACTGCGTCCACATACATTTCGTAGATTTACGTGGATGTGACGCTCCATCCACGTGGATAAAGAACAGGAACGTAGTTTTCCCTGCTCCAGCCGCGGGAGGAGAGCGGGGCCGGAGCGCCCGGCAGGATAGGCCGCCCTCTCGGGACGCTTGCGTTGGCCGTGAGACGTTGCCTAGCTTCGCGGCGCTCCCCTTGCCGTGGCCTGCCGCGCCGCCGGCCGGCGGCTTCTCCACGGCAGGCTGCCCCCTCCCCCTCCCTCTCCCTCCCCCTTCCAGTGCTCCTCAGCCGGCCCGGCTGACGCGCCCAGCTTCCACGTCAGCACCAGGGCCTGTGCCGTGCACACTTGACTTCGAGATCGGGGGTGTGCTCTCTGTCTCTCTCCCACCAATATGGGCTACCATTGGGGGAAAGACGAGGGGGGCGCGACTCGACCGCAAGGCGTGAACACAGATTGCACGATTGCGCTAGATTGCACACCTTATTTTCGAATTAATTAGTATTTAAGTATGTTTTTGAGCTATTTAGGGTATGTGCGTCCAGAATATGTTCTACAATCAATTAATTCTCTAAAACTACGCAAGTTTTTTCTACTTTGATTGCAAAGATTTCACTGATTGTGAACACCTGATTGCATGAGTCGCGGCCCCCTCGGGGAAAGAGGTGAGGTGAGCCGGCCCTAGCTAGCTCCGACCAATAATCACGAAACGGCAAAGAAATGCATTCGGGTGAGAATACTTGAAATAAATATGGAAAGCCACCAGTGAGCTGAAAGGTCACACGCTTTCAACACACATCTGTATTTAACGCGAAATTTACCTGAGGACTTAAATTTTACCCCAAAGGATTACTGACTTATTCGCTTTTATTTTTCCCCCTTCTTTACTTCTCTATGGTATGTACCCTACCGGTAAAGGAAAGAAAGTACGGTTTACGGGTTTACGTCATGAGGAATTCTCGTGGACAACTGATGCAAAAAACTTTGTCAGCAGCTAAGAAGGTTTAATTGCAGCCGAGGGGGCGACAATTTTGGGAATCATGTGTAGGCTACATAAGCCTCGGGAATCATCACCATAAAAATTAACGGAAATCAATAAGAAAAACCGACATCAAAGCAAGAAACACCTGGAATCAGTTATAATTAGCCGAAAGAGGTTTATCTCGCTATAAACAGTTAGAAATGAAAAGATATGGCAGGGAATCATTGGGAATCAATCATTCCGGGAATCATGTGTACACGTCAAAGGGGAGTGGTCGCCCCCTCGCCTCGATTGCAGCATACAAAAGAGGTCTGAAAAATCAATTATTTACAGGCTCACGGTGTATCATGCTCTATCACTAGCCGCTTACACGCACACTAACACTATGAAAAAAATAGTCGTATACATTTTCGGGAAATTACAAGCACTGCGTATCGGCTTGAAATTCAATTACGAGCAAGAAAGGGTTGACGTAAATTCACAACATATTTCACAAATCTTAATCTCCAAAATAAATCGTTAATGTTCAAAGATACGTTTCAATGATCATGCACTCGCGTGCACGCTTGGAACGCGCGAAATTCCGGAGAAATAACATCGGTATTCGTCGTGCGCGACCATCTGCATATTGAGCTGCATGTGGTGCGTCTGTCTGGACTTTACTTCTCCAATGCGTCGAGCAGCCACTGCAGCAGCCGCCGTGTTGAGGCTAGGCCGGACCGGGGCCGGACCGCGCTGGCGTCTCGCCAGACACTGATTGTGTCGTTACGTCCCTTATCCCCCTCCCACGCGTCCGTCTATCCGTCCGTCCGTCCGTCCGTCCGTCCGTCCGTCCGTCCGTCCGTCCGTCCGTCTGTCTGTCTGTCTGTCTGACCATCTGACCGTCTGCTCGCCGTGGGCAGACACGCCACCACCCGTTTTGCGCGCGGGTATAGAAAGTTCCGTACTCCCTACTGCGGCACTCGGCCTGGCCGGGGCGGGGCGGGGCGAGGCTGAGGCGGGGCGCGGGCGGCGGCCGGCCGGCCGGCTCCTCCATGACGCACATTGTATATCGGACCACTTTCATAGGGCAAAAGCAAAATATTGATTTTTTACATTTACTTCTTTTTTGTGTGCGTAAGCGTAGAAAAAAGAAGTGATATCTTTGATTGTTTTGGCGTGTGCGAGTGCGCGCTGCGCGCTTCCGTCACGACGGGCAGGGCGGGGGCGGGGTGGTAGTAGAGGGGCCGAGCCGGCGGGCCCGGCCGGCGATAAGTAAGCGGACCCGGGACACATGCTTGACGCCCGGAGTGTTTGGAGCGAATATCGCAAGCCGGCATTGTTTGTAGATATATTTATTTTCTCCATTCTCAATACGACGCAGTTTTGTATCGTACGACTCTGTTTCTTCTCGACGGCCTGGGCGCGGGAGGCGACAGGCGACGACATAGTGGCGTGAGGGAGGGAGGGAGGGAATGAGGGGGGAGGGGGGCGCCGCGCGAGTAGGTGAGGAGGTGGAGGGGGGAGGGAGGAGGTGGAAGGAAGATTCCAAGCTGGACACAACGGCGGTCCGTTCCATTCCGCGCGTTATCGACTCCGCCGCCGATGGTTGACACTTGGATGAGTGTTTTTATGCTCATTTCCCCCCACAGGCCAAAGGCGGGGCGGGGCGGAGCGGGGCGGGCAGCATCATTCACAACTCTGTCCCGGTCCGGTTGACAGGTGCCGCTGATAAGGTGAAGGCCTAGGCGCGGGGTCGCACTACTCCTCCGCCCGCTGGATAGGAGGGGGAGGAGGAGGGAGAGGGAGGCGAAGGAAGGAGGAAGAGAAAAAGAGCTATGAACAATCATCATCATCATCTCTCTCAGCCCCTCATCGCCTGCTCGTGTCGGGATTCCGACGCGCGACGCGGCGCAGAGCAATAAATAGGTAAGAAATATAGACACGCGACCAGGAAACGCGGCGATGCGCGGAGTTTTGCAGCGTGGCGTGGCGTGGCGCTGCCGTGCCCGTGATGCGTGCTGCGTGCGATGTTGGCAGCGGACCACTCAGCTGTGGGCTGGCCTGCAGACTGAGTCCGAAAAGCGCTCTCCTCGCTCTGTCTCTCTCGCACGCGTGGGCTTCGCCGTATAGGTGCGAGAGAGACAGAGCGAGGAGAGCGCTCTTCGGAGTCAGTCGGCTGGCGCTGACGCCGGCGCGGCGGGGGTGTCTGTCTGCCTGCCGGTCTGGCGCGGAGCGCAGCGCACTAGCGCGCCCCCTAGAGTGTTACGGAAAACTTCCATCGAATATGCACCTCTGTTAGGCAGGCAGGTGTCTCCGCCGACTGGCTACGCAAATTTTCCACTAGTGGGACAGCGGCTTTTGCCTGGCAGGCAGACGGAGATAACAGTTCTCAGTAGCTTTTATAAAGGTTTTTAAGCTGCAGGAATACTGACAAGGGGGTCTGAAAAATCAGTAACGGGCTGAGGGTGCGTGTTTCTGACTCATATATCTGTGTATTCCTGGGGTTTTTCGCCTACAAATCTCGCAACGCTGGGTTACCGCAACACTCCGTCCTCAAGTGAAATGGCTTTCTTATTCTCTCTCTCTTTCTTTCTTTCTTTCTTTCTTTCTTTCTTTCTTTCTTTCTTTCTCTCCTTCCTCCTGTAGTCCGCCGTGCTGCCGGCCGCCACCGCTCAGTCAGTCACCAGTCCCTCCGTTTCTTATCGCCGAGAACACCTGCTTCCTTTTCCCATGCCGTGTTTGTGATGGAAATCACGAAGATTCCAGTTAAGCCTCCTCCAATCGTATCGGCATCACCTATCTGTGCGCAGACGCCATGCCGGCAGGGACTGAAGGTACGCAGGGGTCCTGATCGCTCCAGAAGCCCTCCCATCCCCTCTATAAGCCCCACCTCAAGACCCCAACTCGCAGCCCACAATCATGATGTACGCGAGCAGCCCGCCACTACCATCATCGCACACGGCTAGTTCCCGTTGCGTCATCCTGGACCAGTGCGGACCGCCGGCTGGGCGAGCGTGGGGCGGTGGGTGGGGCGTTGTCGGGCTCGGGACCGTAGCCCCTCTCTTCTGCCCCTCTCCCCTTCCCCCCCACAGTGGCTCCGCTGTTCCGCAGAACCCAGTCCAGAACCGCACAACGTGGACCAAGCAGCGCAGTCTCAGACCTGATACTGATTTTTTGCAGCGGATGATACATTATTTTGGACATTTCAGCATTGTAACTACATTGGGATAAATGTGTCATCTTGCTTGTAGTGTCGTGTTCAACGAGTGAAGAGGCATAAGGCAGGCCATTAGTTCTGCGGGGCTGCTGACTTGAATGTCGCGCTGCCTGCTGATGCTGCCCCCTGCCCCAGCCAACAATACCCTCCTCCCTCTCCTCCCTTTGTTGGCCGGAGTAGCGGGCGTAGCGGGCCTCAGCTGGAAGGGCCAGTTTTACCAGTGTGGTGGCCACGTGGCCACCCGGCCTGAACAAGAACATCTTGGAAAATCACAAGCGTTATTAGTCTCAGTGCAGTTTTTATGACGTATCTGAAATTTTCGCTCGTCAGAAATTTGTCAAACTTACGCAGACTACTGTGGACAGAATGTTGCATAACATGATTTTCTTCTCCTATAATATGTTCCCTGGTTGAAAATGGCAGTTTATTGCTTATGGGTGAGGCATGGCATGACCACTTTGTGGTCACGTTCCCGTACAAAAAGCAGCCCGCACGGTGTGATCTTATGGGAGTTGGGGGAGTGCCTGCGCTCATCCGGCCCCTGCGTATATCCCTCCCCTGGCGCGGGTGGCGGGGCGGGGCGGCACGTGGCGCCACGTTGGCCGCTACAAAGTCTCGCCACGACGCACTGCGAGCGAGCCACGCCGCGCCGCCCGCCGCCGCGAGATGTGCGCAGCCGTGGCCCGCTGCCCGCCCCCCTGGGCTGGGCTGTATCTCTCGCGGCCCCACCGGCCCCGCCCCGCGCTCTAAGTCTCTCACTCCCCCGCACCCACGCCGCACGGCACGTTGGCCCAGCCGAGCGATTCCGAAGATCGCTTTCATACCTCTGTCCTCGTCGCACTCATGGGACACCACCATGGCCAGCATAGGGCGCCGCTGTAAGTGCAACAAAGACGGAGGGATGAGAGCGATCTTCTGAATCAGTCGGCAGGCGGCGCGGTCGGTGGAGCCCGCAGCCCGCGCGCGCAGATTCAGAAGATCGTCCTGTAGTACCCTCTCTCACTCACTCCTCGTGGCCGAGACCCATTATGCGTGTGACCACGAGACAAGGACGGATACACGAGAGCGCTTTTCTGAATCAGACGGCACACGGCAGGCAGTGCAGAGCATCAGAGCATCTCTCTAGGCCTACGCCGCGCCAGCGGGGCCGGACGGGGCGGCGCGGCGCGGCGCGGCGCGGCGCGGGGGCGCCAAAGAGATCCTACGGGACGCTTGCTGTGCTCGTGCTAGACGCGCAGCAGCCACGTCGCGTGGTGCCGCTCAGTTCCGCCCCACTCCACCCCGCCTCGCCCCACCCCCACCCCGCCCCCAGGAGCCTGCTTGACGTGGTACTTCTCAGCCGCGCAGCCCGCCACCGTGGCTGATGTAATCAGAGTACTGGTAACGATCATTTGGAAGTCTCCGCGCCGCCTGAGCCACCCCAACCTCTGCGCGGCGCGGCGCGGCGGGGCGGGGCGCGGGGCGGGGCGCGGGGGGCGGGGCGGGGCGGGGCGGGGCGGGGCGGGGCGGGGCGGGGCGGGGCGGGGCGGGGCGGGGCGGGGCGCAGCATGCTGGGGTTCAGCCCCGTGAGCAGTCGAGGCCCTCCTCGTGCGTACATAGGACTGCCTGGACACGCACTGCCCCCTGCCTGCAGCCGTCCGCGCTTCCTGTCGTCGTGGTGGTTGTCCCGCCCCGCGTGGTGGTGTACTTCCTGCCTGCTCCATCATCTCCCAGGTCTTACTCCCCCTCCTCTCGTCTCCCCATCCCACCTACACTGTTAAAAATAAAATGTACGGAAAGAACCACGGAGAAAGTCTGGTCAATTGATTATCCGGAGTCTATCTGTGCTTTTTTTGTACCTTTCTACGAGTTGGTACGGAGACTTGCCGTGCATTACGCTGCCGCGATACACCCTGCAAGCATTGGCCAAAGTTTTTAATGTCAACTGTCTTCATGTGTGTCTGAAAAATCTCTGCACCTTTCCGTACAATAGTGCGGATGTTCGTACTTTTCCGTGAAAAAGAACAGAAATTTGAACAGTGTAACTCTGCCGTTCTCTCCTCGCGCTGGAGGGTTCCCCAGTGGCGAGTTACAGCTAAACTCCTTCACCGTGCACGTCACCGCGTACTTGCAGCTTACCGTACTGGCGGCCCCGCCCCGCTTTGCCCCGCCCCGCCCCGCCCCTCTCCGTACCAGCCTCAGCCTGCAGCTGGCATAGGGAGCGGCGGGTGCCGTTGAATGGAGCAGGCGGAGGTGTTTAGCCCCGAGCCGACGAGGCCTGCCAGGCCGGCCAGCGCTATTCTCGTTCACTAAACGGCTGAAATAGGTCACCGCGCGGTCAGATAAGTGACCCCGCCCCGCCCCTCCGGAGGTTAGGCTACTTCTCCGCAGGAAGACACCTCGCTCCCCCCGCCTGCACCGGCTGAGGGCTGCGACACAAATCGACAAAAGCTTAAGCTACCTCGCAACTCTGGCGGGTGGGTAGACCCAAGGGTAGACCCTTCCGAGAGCCAGTGAGAACGCGAGAGACTTGAAGGCGGGATGGGCGGGAAGTGGCAGGGAGGGGAGGAGGGGGAGGGGAAGACCCGGCAGATGATGGAGCAGGACGTACCTACGTACACACCACCGCGCGGGGCGGGAAGACCTATATCATGACAAGGGCTTGTCGCCAAGCACCAAGCATTGCTCACAACAGGGTCCTCGGCACTTTCATCGTCCTAGCAGCATGGTCCTCCTCATAGCATTGAACTTTGAAGTGTGCAAATTTCGCTCAGCTGAAAGTGAGAGTGTTTTGTTTCACAATCACCGTGTTTGCCGTTCGTCTGCTGCTGAGGGCTCTATAGCAGGGCTTTGCACCGCGGAGCGTGGCGAGACGAGACGAGACGAGACGCCGGGGCGCCGCCGCGACGTCGCCGCCACGTCACGGGAAGGGCAAACACCGCCAGCATCACCCGGCGTCTTACCTCTCTTACCTCACGTGGGGGAGGCCCTATCCAGAGGCGTGCCGGGGGCGTGATCGTGATCGCTGCACCGCGTGGCTGGGAGCGCAACCACTCCCCATCCTAGTGTGCACAGCATTTCTTCTACCGATATGGAATTTCTGTGGATTTCTTAAGATTTCACCGGATTTTATTGTGGAAAGATTTCGGCTGCTGGTAAGATTTTACAAACTTTTGCGACATTTCGTTAACATCTATAAGATTTGAAAAGGTGTCAGGAGATTTCGCAAGATGGCTTTTGAGAGGCTTTTATGAAATTTCATGTCGTTGGATCCCCGATGATAGTTTCATCGAGATTTCCCCATGTTTGTACGCAGGATTTCACAAGTGGTTGCCCCGAGCTGCTCCCTGGGCTGGGAGCATGCTTCGAGTGTGCTCGGGGTGTGCCCGAAGAGTGCTCGGAGTGTGCCCGGCGTGCTCGGGCTCGGAGTGTGCTCGCGGGGCGCGGGGTGTGCCCGGGGATTGCTCGGAATCTTGCTCGGAATGCTTAAGAGCGTGCTCGGAATTTGCTTGTGCCCGCGGCGTGCTCGGACCGCTCTTGGGGTGTGCTGGAGGTGTGCTCAGGGCGGTGTACTAGGAGTGTGCTTGGAGCGTGCTCGAGGTGTGCCCGGTACTTGCTCGGAGTGTGCTCGGGCGTGTGCTCAGAACGTGGCTGAAGCGTGCCCGGCCCGTGGTATAATCAGAGGTGGGGAATGATGCTCGGGGCTTCTGAGCTGCCCTGAAGAGTGGGGCGTGTATCGCCCCGTGCACTTTTTACGGGTGTACTTTAATTTTGTGACCTCTGCCCTGTGCAACACGATGCACAACCATAAGAGCAGCGGCTGCGCGCCACCCGCTCCCAACGACACGACCTCTATTGTCGCGCCTGAATTATATTATTATTATTATTTTTCGCTTCGCACATTTTCGTCGATACCATCGAGCACTCACAGAAAAGATGATGAAACCGCTCTCGCGCCGGCCGGGTAAAAACAGTCCCCGCCGAAAAAATTAAATTATTTTTTAAAATAAAAAAAATAAAAATAAATAAAAGTTATGGCCGATGGGATTTGGACGGCGGGCGGACACCCGGGCACGCGTGCAACCACGCATGACGAAACCTGCCGGCCCGATTTCAGAGTGTGTGTCTCCGACCGTATATTTCAGGCCGTCGTAGGTGATAGGGGGCCGCACGGGTCGGCGGCCAGCGGGGCGGGGTGGGGCGGGGCGGGGCGCGGGGCGGGGCGCGGGGCGGGGGGGCGGGTCGGCGTGGGGCGGGGCGGCGTAAAGAGACTTCAAGTCTCTCTAGGGCAGCCGGGGCCTGGGCAGCAGACTGATTCCGCTCATCGCTCTCGTCGGTCTGTCTCTCTCGCACCTCCCTATCGCTCCTTACGGAACGCACCGTGAGTGCGAGAGAGACATGCCCCACTGAGCGGTCACCGGAATCAGCCTGCTGGCCGTGGCTTCCACGAGGGCTGCCATCGCGAGGCTACCAAACCGCTTTTCTCGAAGGGGTTGTGGGAGAGTCATGCGACGCGCGGAACAAGGCGTGCATTCGTCTCCCCTTGTAGCCTTCTCTATAAAATCAAGTGTACGACTGCTTCTCAGTTGTAGGTGATAGCTATTTCCTTCACACTTCCAGGGGTGCAATATATTAATTACTAACTTGTTTGGTGAATGGTGAGCGAGTGCTCAAGTCCATTCAAAAATGGACATGACGCTAGGTGACAAGTTGCGCCCCGTTCTCATACGATTTGAGGGCATTAGGGTATGGCGCCGTGTTAATGCGCCACGTCTGGGCCGACATCGACGATGAGGAAAGACAAGGCTCTTCGCCCAGGAGAAGTCGATCGAGGATGGCCAGCCCGACCCCGACCTCGTCACCTTACACCGTCCCTGAGCGCTGTATCTGTATCTCCCTCCACGTGGTCCAGTGATCAGGGCCCCGCCAGGCCCCGCCGGGCCCCGCCCGGATTCTCTTTGACTGGGTAGGGGGGTGGGGTGGGGACACTCTTAAATCCCTACAAAGATTCACAATCCTTTGTAGACTACAAAGCATTTTCTTTGCAATTGAAAAGTAACGGCCTCGCAAATTGCAAAGATTCAAAATACTTTTCATTTTGCGAAGCATCTTTCTTTGTGAGGATTTGACAGTGGAGGCAGGGGGTACGGGGTGCTGCTTGACATGCAGGCAGTTCGGCTCAAAACCCCTCTGTAACTGGGGATTTGGCTGGCTTGTTACCACCCTGCTCTTTCCAACACCAGCCAGTCATCCAACCGCATCCAACCGCACTGACGTAAAAAGGTGTCACATTTTTGCGGTTTTATAAATGCCTATGTGCCTTTGCAAAAGCAAAACACTACCAAAAGTATTAATTCTCAACTGCCTTGTGGGCCATTTCACATGGCTGTTGCCAACACTGGTAAAACAAATGTTTAGTTCTAAACATCGAATGATGTTTAACTGCTAATGTTTAATATTTAAACACCATATAATGTTTAGTTCAAACTATACACCAGCAGATGTTTAATTTTTAAACACTTTGCAAAAGTGTGCAGTTGGCTAAACACTTGGCGCAGCGTGGTATCCCTATGCTTCAACATGTGAAGCCTCGCCCAAAGTGTTTACTTCTATGCATCACAAAATGTTTAACCTCTAAACATTTACGAAGTGTTTAGTTGTTAAACATCTTGTCATGTTTAGTTCCTGCTATACACCATGTCATGTTTAGAACTGCCAACTAAACACCATGATGTTTAGAAACTAAACATTTGTTTTTACCAGTGAATGTATTCTTCACAACCCTGTACAGATGAAGTAACACTTTTGCCGTTCCAGTGTGGAAAAGAAAGGCACCAGGGATGGTCGCCTCTGCTCTGCCCGTCGACCGTGGCGCGTCAGTTGTCAACAATTACGTTTCGATTTTGTGATGGTGAGAAGATTGTGGTACAGAGTGATATTGGAAGATGGGCCAGGTTCGAGTGACCTACTAGAAAGTCTACGTAGAAATCTAAACCAACACGACGGGAAAAACATAGGACTGCGACAACGACTGCGACTGCGTAGTTTCACGTTGATTTGAACGTCGTAGCCACGTAAACAGACGTAGTTTTCCCATGGCAGGCCGGGGGGAAGGGAGTCATTGTGCATGCATCAGCGAGGAAAAGAATGTATCGCGCACTTGTTTATGAAAAGTATTGTTGAGTGTTGCTTCACACTAACATGACGCATGCCTGCCGCGGAACGGACGAGAATGTGCAACACGGAAAGTCACGTTACACGCGGCTTGTGTATGTGGCTTTGAAAAAATAGGAAAACGGCTGAGGTAGTCTCGATGGGGAGCGGACGGGTCCGGTCAGACCCGGTCAGGGCAGGGCAGGGTGCATGGGGGAGGCTGGCGCCACATCTGCTTATCGGCGGGTAAAGATGCTGGCTCACATGGAAGAAACACAGACGCTGGATCGGCAAATTTTTATTTCCCGCCGATTCGGCAGCGGCGTGGGCTTGAGGGACGTGGCGGGGTCAGTTACGCCCGTACCACGGGGCAGGCGCCACTGGGCGTGTTTGTCGCGGGGGTGCTGAGCTGTCAGCTCGCGGGTGCGCGTATCAGTCGCCTATTACCTAATTAAATTGACTTGGCAGAACCGAATCTGGTCCGATGAATCGAACCATCGCTTGATACGTAAATGGTGCGTACGTCATTCTGTCGCCAAAAAGCACGCGTTCACCGAATTTCGATCGGCAGATCAGTCACTCCTCCACTTTGGCTTCCCTCTGCTACCCCTCACGTGGTCCCCGTGGACTTCCCCGAAAAGTCGGCCGACAGCTTCCTGTTAGGAACATGCCGCCGTGTTTTACAGATTGATTCTGATAGCAAAAAAAAACGCTCTGATTTGGTGAATTTGGCCGAGTCGCCATGTGGGAAACACGCGCCGCTGTAGGCTAGACGAAAAATAGAAAGAGACGCGTCGAAGCCCCCAAGTCCGTCCATGAGGAGGTTTTGTCGTCTCGTGCGTCACGCCCAGCGGCTCCGCGCAGAACCGGTCCGCTCTACTGATGCCGTGGGAGGGAAGGCCCCCCCCCCCCTCCTGTCCAGCCTACGAAAAGTGTAAAGGCTGCTCAGCGTGTTATTGTTAAAACTGTACAGTCGGAGAGCCGGTTACGGGCTTAGCAAGTTCTGCACCACGAGTTTTTTTTTTTTTTACCATTCCATTGATAAGGTCACCGCCTCCCAAATGCGAGTTAAGGCACATGGAGGTGGTCATAGCGCCGCAAACTTCAGACGCGCTGTCGGACCGCGGTTCGCCGCCGTCGCCGCTTTGAAAAATGGCTGAATTATAAAGGAAAGACATGGGAGTACATATAGCAAAAGGTGTTGGCCAGAGAGCCGCAGCCCACGACTTGCTTTGTTTTCCCAGCCAGACCAGGCAACGCCATTCCGAAAAGAGGCCCTACTAAGATCACTGCGGAAACCCAAGTATCGTGTCGTCGTGCTCTGAGGTGTGGACTTTTCAAAAAATTCATTCAAGCATTTATGGCTTCACTCTCTTCTAAGTGCTCGCGACATTCACACCCTTGGTGTTCCGCTGTGTGGAATGGAGCAGTCCGTTTCCAGCCCATCTCTCTCTCTCTCTCTCTCTCTCTCTCTCTCTCTCTCTCTCTCTCTCTCTCTCTCTTTCTCTCTCTCTCTCTCTCTCTCTCTCTCTCTCTCTCTCTCTCTCTCTCTCTCTCTCTCTCCCCTCTCCATCTCCCTCTTCCTCTCTCTCGCTCCGTCTGTCTTCCCTCTCCCTCTCTCTCACTCTTAAAGGTGGTCCTATGAGTGCGACAAGGACAGTGCGGAGAGGAATCACCGTGCTGCTCGGCTCGGACCGGTGGGTGATGATTCACACATGGTCGCGCTGAAGGCGGCGGCCGGTACGGGCAGGATTCGAAGGCGCGTGGAGTGTGGACGGGGAGCCTCGAGTAGCTTCTGCCACCTCGACCTGTTCAGCGGGAGGACCTCGGCCCGGCGGCAGCAATGTTGCCCGAAAGATAGGTAAAAAAAACGCTCTAATACACCTGTGCGTAACGGGACTACTGTATCTCCGCCTGCATACAATGCAACATCCGTGCACGAGTGCACGAGCGTCTTTTCGACTAACTTTTCTGGCAACACTGCCCGGCAGACCTGGCGGCCAGTGCGTGCCGCAGAGACTTGTCTCTGCTCGATGTGCGAGTGAACAAGGAATGCATAAACGCAATAAAGGCCGTGCTCAAAGAGGGCGCATGTTGGCCCGCTACATCTGAGATACCACACTCTCATCCCGTTACTGATTTTTTGCCGCTCTTTGTCAGTATACTGACGATAGGTTTTTAAGCAGCAGGAATACTGACTATAGTTTTCCATCAGTAATACTCATTAATTCCTTTTTACATAACTGACAATTTTATTTTTTGTCAGTATATATATAGTGAACGAAACTATGCGGAATAATTGACAAATTGATCAGGAATTCCTGCTGTAGAGAATTCTAACATTTTAACTGACAAAAAAAATCAGTACGTCTGAGTGTGCAATGAGGTCCATTTCCAGCCACAAAAAATTATATGAGAGGAAATTGTGACTATTGGAGGGCAGTGTGGGGTTCCTTATCAGCTGTAAAATGTAAGTCCCCACGGTGGTGTGGCACTCGGTTTCACCTTTTTTTTCTTATTTGCCGGTGAATCATTGATCTCTGCGCCATATATACTGAACGTTTCGTCTTACCGTCGCAGTACACGTGGAGGGGTCCGATATATGTTTTGTTTCAAGTGACCATGTTCGTGGGCATGGCCGCCCTGCGGTGCTGGTGGAGGTTGAGGAGGCCGCATAGCGGGCGCGCGGGGGGCCACGGCGCGACGAGGGGGGCGGCGCCCACCTGCCGCAGCTGGTTGCTGGCCCGGCCCGGCCCTGCCCTCCCGTCCCGGCCGATGGCGACTCGTTCGTTATGTGAATGCGAATGGTAATTCTCGCCCAGCCCCGCCCCACTCCGCCACTCCACTCGGCGCGCAGCTTAGCCGCAGGACCGGCCGGCGTGGCGTAGCGTAGCGGGACTAGTTTTGGGAGTGCGCCCCCCTCCGCCCCGCCCCGCCTCATACCGCCCCTCAAGCTGATCTCAGCTGCCCATCCATCTCACCTACCTTCCTCCTTCTCCCCCCCCCCTTCCTCCCCGGCTCTGCCATATGGCGGGGGGCGGGAGAGAACCTTCCAGAGCGCGGCTATGGCTGCGTGCGCGCCGCGGACTTCCCCCCGTCGCCGTCGCTCTGACCGGCTCTGGCTGCAGAGCCTGGGAGAGAGGGGGACGTGTGGTGTGCAGCACGTCCGAACGCTGCACGCCGTGCCGGCTAGGGTTCGTATTTTTCCGGAAAAATAAATCGGTGGAAAAATAAGCGGATTTTTTTCTGATTTTTTTCTGATTTTTTTCGGAAAATTTGGAAAATTTGGAAAAATTGCTTATTTTGTGAAATCTGGGTTAGTATGATGACAAAAATGATTCGAAAATGCCTGATTACGCTCTAGAAGCCTCCAGTAGCCTTCGGCATGTAAAAGAAGTTGAAAACCAGGGCAGGAACATTGAAATTTCAATCTTTGATAACTCCTAAAAGCATCAAAATTTGATGAAGAAAATCTTCGAATTTTATTGTGAATTTCAATGATCTACACATTTTCCTCTTCGACAGTCGGCATTTGCCTTTCTTTAGGACAGTAAACACGTGCGCACGTGCCAAAACGGGCGTTTAAACCGTCGCCGCCACAACATTATACACCAGTTCTCCTCTCTTTCTCCCTTTGCCCGTTCCTTATTTTGTTTCTTGAAGGGTCGTCTTTTATCTTCTGTCTGTTCTTCTGCCCGTTCCTGTCTGTCTGTCTGTCTGTCTGTCTGTCCGTCCGTCCGTCCGTCCGTCCGTCTGTCTGTCTGTCTGTCTCTCTCTCTCTCTCTCTCTCTCTCTCTCTCTCTCTCTCTCTCTCTCTCTGTCGCTCTCTGTCTCTCGCTCTCCCTCTCTCTCACACACACACACACGACCCTTTTAGCATTTCCGAAGTGAAGAAGAGCAAGGTGAAGAACAATAACATACCGGAAACAGGTGCTTTTAATTACCCGAACGTGCCCAAAACACTTGAATAAAATTTATTTTATTATTTTTTTATTATTATTCTTTATCATTTATTTATTATCATTTATTTATTATTTTTGATATTGTTTACGTTTTATTAAAGTTTCCATGAACGTTTGGGTTATAGAAAGCAAGTTCTTCGCCTTTTTCCTTCACTTCTTTAATGCTGAAAGGGTCTTATTATGAGAGACAAAAGAGAGAGAGAGAGGGAGAGAGAGAGAGAGAGAGAGAGAGAGAGAGAGAGAGAGAGAGAGGGAGGGAGGGAGAGAGAGAGGGAGGGAGAGAGAGATGTTCGTCGGCACGTCGGGGCGGGGCATTGCCGGTGCGGGAGCCGGAGGCGTACGGCCTACGCCCACCACGCCCTGCCAACGCCCCGCGAGCCGCGAGTCGACCCGCGTGTGTGCCGCGCCCTACGGCAGGCTGGGCCGGCAAGCTTCAGTGGTTAGGTCCTATAGGATCCGTTGTGTGGGCCGCGACCCCGATGTGCCGGGGGTTTCTTTGAATGCGTATAGTGTTGCGGGTTTGCCTACCACGTTCGCCCATAAGGCACAATGGCCCCTCCTGAAGCCCTGGCGAGTATGCAGTCCCGGCCGCGACGTCGCGAGCATGGCGAACATGAGGCTTTCACGCTCCTCTCCTCTGGACATCTAAGTGTGTGTCGCTTATTTGTCGGTGTGATTTCCCGCATTGATAGACTTTAACATCCAGAGGCGAGGATGTTTATTCCGTCTTACACGTAACACGAGTGGAAATTCACTCATCTACAAAAGTGCGACATTTATTCTAATCAAAAGTGTTTCACTGATTCACACTCGCAAAGGTGTTGAGTACAGTATTGAACAATGATGTTTATCAAAAAAGATCCATGCAATGTGGTCTACTTGGGGCATGCAGTGTTTGCAACACCTTTTCCCCTATACAATACATATATGCTTTTAACTTAGTACCAAAAATTCTCAGTTAAACAGTCTGCAGTGTAATCATACGAAGGTTACCGTTAAAAACTGCGTCCTCCCAACTACTTCCCTACAGGGGAAATTCCGATGTGTTTCAGGAAATAACTCTTTAGGCGCTTGCTGTAACCTTATTTCCCTCCTAAAAAATCGAAAAATATTTTAGGGTACAAGGACCAATTTCATCACTTTGAGTCACGACGTAACGAAATAAAAGTGCATTCTTAGCTCTCTAATTGCTCTAATGAACTGTCGCATGTCAAGATGCCTCACACCGTTCATGAGATATTGACGAAAAAGTGTGAAAAAGGCCTAAACCACTTTCGTTCCGTTCTGACGCCCTGTAAGTATTACAGTACATACGTAAGACCCACTAAGTAAATGGATAGGGGAGGTTGTCCATATTGTGTGTGGAAAGGTGTTTGGTAAGAGAACGCCAAAAGGTGTATCCAGAGTAAAAGTCTGCAGGCGTTCTGCTTTTTGCGAACGTTTCTCAACAACGTCCAAGACAAGTCGCCCAGGCGTCTTCACCGCATACTCCGCTGCACTATAGAGCTCGACCGCTTGTAGGGGAGCCCCTTGGCTACGCGCCTACTCAACGACCGATCTTGAATCTTCCCAGAAAAGCGGGAAATTAGAGGCCCAAACACTGTGGAATTATGAAGGCCGCATGCCGCATAATGCCGCATATGTGCTAAAGTGTTGCTGAGCCTAGCAGGCAGTCCCAGATGCAGCCCACTTTGCTCTCGTCTGTGTTTGGGGTTTGGGCCGCATACCTGTGCTGCCAGAAAAGTTAAGCAACAAACCGCGCAATCGACCTGTGTGCAGGTGGCGGAATCCGCCTGCCTACTAGGCACCTCCCCTGCACTCGTGCCTAGACGTTGCCTAGTAGGCCAGGCGTGGATACAGTCCCGTTACGCACAGGTGTATTGCGCGTTTTTTTGCCTAACTTTCAGGCAACACTGCCGGCGGCGGCGGCGGGTCCTTGTCCTGCTGGCAGCAGCAGCAGCAGCAGCAGCAGCAGCAGCAGCAGCAGCAGCAGCAGGACAAGCAGGCCGTGGTCTGGCTCGCTCTGGCCGGTCACACGTGACCTGTTCAACACGAGTCACACGGCAGTGGACTAATGTGCCGTGGGGCTGGGCTGCCGTGGTGGAAAGTCGCCCGAGCGCGCCCGAGGTGGGCTGGGCCGGGGCCGCTGGCTGGGCCAGGCCGCGGCGATCAGTAGGCTGATTCCGCTCACTGCATGGTTTCATCGCTCTTTCCTTGTCGCTCTCGTGGGGCATGGACATGGGGAGCGAGAGAGAGGGCACTATAAAACGGTGTTCGGAATCACGTTGCAGGGGCCGGGGCCGGGGCCCTGCCGGGGCGCGCGAGGTTTGTAGATAGATAGCCGCGGTGGCGGATCAGAGCTCGGGGGGCGAGGAGTGGCGAGGCGGTGGCATTTTCCAAAACAGTTTCGCTGGGACACACGTGACCCCGTGACTAGGCCCCATGGGGGCCCATGGGATGGGGTCCATCACTCGGTTCGGGAGCGTGAACACGATAGGGTGCGCGTCATGCACACTGCTGGTAAAAATGAGGCGCGTAGCCTTACGCCCATTTTGCAAGCGTGCTGAGATTACGCTTGGAAATCAAGCGCAACAGGTTTATCCTCTTCTATTTGTCATATCTAAAGGGATGTGAGAATTTCTTCCCTTCGCTTCATTTCAAGCGTTACCTCTTCAAGCGTAACTGTAAATTCAACTTCATTCATTCGTAACTTCATTCAAGCGTACACTTAAGCCTTAATTTTACCAGCACACATCCCCGCGACTGCATGGAAGTGTGGACTGTGGACTATTGCTCATGCAGTGCACAAAGACTGTTTGATCAGCTTGGCCGAGGTCACTTGGGGCCTCTCCAGGACTACTTGTTTGAGCGGCGCGCTGCTGCATCTCTTTGCAGGGCGCCTGTGATGAGCAGGCGACAAGGCGCCACCCTGGTCAGAAGCTCAGCGCGGATGCAGCTCGTTACACTGCGTCCGAAGTGTGTACTTAGTACACACATATTTGTGTGTACTTGCAAGCACATAACTACAGGTGTGTACTTGCCATAGTACACACGTTTAGGTGTGTTCTAAGTACACACCTATACGTGTGTACTATGGCAAGACACGGCAAATAAGTGTGTATTGTGACAAGTACACACCTATACGTGTGTGCTTGCAAGTACACTCAAATATGTGTGTACTAAGTACACACTTCGGTTTGCAGTGTATGTACCGGTGCACCTTGTCACGCGAATTTTCTACTTAAACAATAGGGTAATCTGCTAGAGAGGAACAGGAACCTAAAGAAGAAGAGCATGACCGCCGGTTCTGTTTCCTTCCAAAATCTGATTGGTCAACGCTGATGTCACTTCCGCCGTCAGCCAATGAGCGGACATGAGGACACAGAAGCAGCGGGCGTGACACTGTTGAAAATACTGTAAGGAGTTACGGTATGCCTACACAGTCCGTACCGTAGTTTTCGTGTACGGTCAGACCGTACGTATCCTTACGGTATGGACTGTACTTCATTGTAGGTCCAATGTGTTCCTTTGACCTCTCCCTACATATTTGCAGGGTACGGTGTGTACCGTAGGATTCAAATCGTAGTCAAAAATTACGGTCCGGTACCAGGTAACAAATTGACGGCGCGTACCGTAGACATTTACCGTAGTATTTTTTAATAGTGGATTTTCTTCACATGGTTCCGGCTTCAGTTTAGCGGAATAGCCTATTACAGTATCGTGACGTCTGGAGGTTTGGTTTTCGGTTCACTTGGGTTAGGTTTGCGCAAGGAGCCAGAGCAACCGAGCGAGCTTGAGCAGCCCGTCTGGTATACTTCAACTTCAACGCGGTAAGTAAATACGGGCGCACATCACGGTTCTATCGGGCATCTGGTGAGAATAATAACAACAAAAGAGAACAGAATGCATAAGAAATACGGAAAGGGGCCGCGGAGAACCACCCTGCCTGCCCCCAGCCCGGCCCCGGCCGAGGGCCGGTCCGGTCTCGGGGCTGAGGTGGGGGTTCAGTCGCAGTCTCTAGCCAGACCGGCAGACCGGCGCGACCTGGCGTAGCACATTTGGAAGTTGAATGCAATGACCCAATGTGACCGGCGCGGCGCGGTGGCGGCGGCAGAGCAGTGGTGTGCTCATAAATTCTCCGTTCGGCCGGCACAGAGTACACGAGCCGGCCCCGGGCTGGGCTTACTGTAGCGCCTTCAGCAGACTGATTCAGAAGAGCGCTCTCCTCGCCCTGTCTCTCTCGCTCTCATGGGGTGCGCCGCACAGGTGCGAGCGAGACAGCACGAGGAGGAGAGCGCTCTTCTGAATCAGACTACAGCCGTGCACAACAACGCCCAGGCCGGCAGTACAGTAGGAAGGCACTTTGCCCCGCCCTGCGGCCTGGAGCGGGGAGGGGCCGCGGTGGGTGCGGGGGGGTGGGGCTTCGGGGAAAGGTGGGGAAAGGAGGGGGGGTGAGGGAGGGAGGGAGGGAGGGAGGGAGGGAGGGAGGGAGGGAGGGAGGGAGGGAGGGAGGGAGAGAGGGTTTACGAGGACGCTCCTATAACCTTCACACGACCTCCACGTCGGCGTCCTCTCCGCACCGCCCTTCCTTCCTCCTCCCCTTTCCTCGCTCACCTCGTCCCCTCGATTAGCACGCACTTCTCGGCGGCTTCACCCCTTTCTCTCTCCCTACCCCCCTCCCCCCTCCTCTTGCCCCCTGGTCTTGATACTGCAGTGTGAGACAGGCAGTAAGGAAGGCGGGTGAGCTGAAGTGAGCTTAGCAGAGGAGGGTCCATGCCAGGAAGGTATCTATATGGTCGTGAGGTTGAAGTTTCCTAGTATGAAGAATATAATTCCTCATCTTCTTTTTATTTCCTTTTCTCACTTTTACATAAATACATAACGAAAATGAAACAGATTCATTTTATTGAACAGTTTTAGCAGATACAAATTTTTCGTTTGCATTCCTGACTAGGAAACTTTACGTATTTCGGAGGGATTGAAGGCGTACGGGTAAAGCCAGTCCTATAGACTGCTTAAAAAGCACCCGTCAAAAGTTCAGCATCAAAAGTGAAACCTCATCAGCTGGATTGTCTCTCTACCGGCCGGAAGACCTTTTAAATTAAAAATTTTACTTTACCGAAATATACTGTGGTAAAGATTATGCCGGCTTCACAAACCTTTTACAACCCTGCAAAGCGTCAGCAAAGCGTCAGCAGTGTGTCAGGTCAGAAGCCCGCCCTTTGCTCCGGACGGCCGCGGAGATTAAATAAAGAAAATGTACAGCCTCCCCGTTAAAAATAGTCACGCATTATTAGCGGGGTTATACAGCCCCCCGCGGACCGGGCCGTCGGGCCGGGTCGGTACAGCTGTACCACCCCACTCCACCCCTTCCTACCCCCTCCGCGCCGGCCGGGCCGCGCGCCCCCATCCACAGCCTTGTGACTCTCACTTTCATTTGACCTTGTACACGCGCCGCTCCCGTCCTGCTTTCTCCACCCCACCCCTCCTCCACCACCCTCTGGAGCTGAGGGAAGGGAAGAGAAGGGCACCTCCTCATTCACCCTCGTGCCTTCTCTCTCTCTCTCCCCCCAAGGCGTACGCTCCCGCCCGCCCACCGACCGGCTCTCCTGCTGAATGGCTTTGGTGGAAGGGTGGAAAAGCGACGGGGTGGAGTGAAGGGCGAGCAGGGAGGCCTGGCGGGGAGGGGCGGGGCGGGGCAGGGGGGCTGGGGGCTGCCGCATATGGGGTGAGGGTTTGGCTGGCTGGGGCTGACGTGGCTCGCCGAGAATGGTAGCCGTCCCCTCCCCCCTCCCCCATCCCCGTTCCGTCCGCGGGAGTGAATCGACGACGCGGTCGCGCCGCTTCGGTCGCAGTCAGTCCAGGCACATTGGCAGAGACTGGTTACAAAAGTGCTAGAGCAACAAGAAAATCAGAAATAAATCCTACCCCTGCAGCCCCGCCCTGCTCAGCGATTCTGGTGCACGCCCTCCTCGCTCTGTCTCTCTCGCACCTAGAGGGCATACCTCATGAGTGCGAGAGAGACCGAGCGAGGAGGGCGTGCACCGGAATCGCACTGCCGCACCGCGCCCTCGGTAGAAAAGATAGAATAAGACGCGGCTTTTTCCGCACAACCCACACCCCCGTAGACGACACCAACACTCAAGCCGACTCAAGCGCACATGTAGCGGGTGGAAAAAGTCAAACGTGCGACATCTCCCGGGCAGGGAGTGGCGGGCGGCTGGCGATCTCGCCTGAGTTGTTGTGTCCCTCGAGCGTCACCAGCGGACTGATTCAGAAAAGCGCTCTCATCGCCCTGCGTCTCTCTCGCACCTGTACGGCGCACACCACGAGTGCAAGCGAGACAGAGCGAGGAGGCGGCGCTCTTCTGAATCAGTCTACAGGGTGGCCTCGTGGCCCCGTGGTCCCCGTGGCCCCTCGAGAGTCCCACTCCAGTCAATGGCTCGGCACGGCTCGACGGTGCGGCCGCGCGGCCAGGCCTGGCACGGGGCCCAAGTCTCACAGGCCGGCGCGGTGCCCGACCCCCGGCCCGGCCCGGCCCGGCCCGGCGCGCGTGGCTTGGCGTCGTTGGCGTGGAGTGGAGGTATAGAGAGTCCTGAGTCGTTTTGTTGTTGCCCGACTGTTTACCTTCCCGGCCCCGACCCCGGCCGGCCGGCCGGCATGGCGCAGCAGCCCGCGGAACGGGCGGGCGGGGCGACCATCGGAGCGCGCGGCCTGACCCGACCCGCGACCAGACCAGACCAGACCACACCTCGCCTGGCCGTGGCCGGGCCGGGCCGGGCCGCTCAGGTGATGTTTGTTTTCGAGTTTTTTTTCTTTTCTTTTCTTCGCTGCGGTCTAGTCTGTTCTGGTGGTCGCGATGGCGCGATGCTCCCCACCATCAGCCTGCTTTATGCACCGCACGCGCCGCTGTGCCGCGGGCCGCCCGCCGCCTCGTGTTGTGTCGTGCTCGGGGCTCGGTAGACCGGGGCGGGGCGGGGCGGGGCGGGGCGGGGCGGGGCGGGGCGGGGCGGGGCGGGGCGGGGCGGGGCGGGGGCGGGGCGGGGACGGGGACGGGGCTATTCACACGCCTGCACACGCCGCGCGGTCCGGTCGGTGGTCGGGCTCACGACACGGCCCTACAGACTGATTCAGAAGAGCGCTCTCCTCGCTCGCGCTCTCTCTCTCTCTCTCTCTCTCTCTCTCTCTCTCTCTCTCTCTCTTTCGCACCTATGCGGCGCACCACGTGAGTGCAAGAGAGACAGAGCGAGGAGAGCGCTCTCTTCTGAATCGGTCGGCTCCCCTGCGGTGCTCGGGGTGACACCGGTGACGCTCTGCACCCGTGCTCGCGCGGACAGTGCCCGCGGTGCGGTGCCCGAGACCGGGCCGCGGCGCGGACGCGATCGCCGCCGCAGAGGTCGTGAGTGTGAGTATGGCGATAGCCGACTGATTCAGAAGATCGCTCTCGTACCCCCGTCCTCCTCGCACTCAAGAGGCCATGCCACCCCCAACATGGGGACATGGGGCACCGCCATGAGTGCGACAAGGACTGGGGGCAGAGAGCGATCTTCTGAATCAGATGGCAGCGCGCACCATGCGCCAGCAGGCAGCAGGCCGCCACAACCAAAGGCCATCGCCGCCTCTGTCAAGCTACAGCTTAAGTTATATAGGGACCCTTTTCCCTTCCCTTCCCCTCCCACCCGCATCCCGACGTTACCACTCACCACTACCACTGCTCACGACTACTCTCTGGTTTGGCCCCAAGCCGGGCCCGTCCACGTGGAGTTAAAAGCGCGGCGTGGCGTGAGGTAGTAGTGGAGCAGTTCTGCTGGTTGTGTTGTGCGCCCGCCGCCGGCCACGCCCCGCCCCGCCTCTCCGCCCCGCAGGCACTGCGCAGTTTGACCCCCCTCTAGACCCCCCCTCTATTTTTTCCGCCTCTCTTTTGGGCCGTCCTCCCCCCCCCCCCCCCCTGCCGGTCCCCCGCGGCGCTGCCGGCGCAGCGAGCACCGCGACGCCCGGCCCGGCGTCCTTAGGCCTAGGCGGCGCAGGAGGACGGGCGAGTCGCGTCGTCCGCGGCGGCGGGGCGTAACAGCGCAACGCCCCGCCGGTAGTTACGGCGATTTGTGACGGGTAATCCAGACGGGCGACGCCGGGGTGGAGGTGGTGGGGCGGGGGCCACTTCACTTGAGAGTGACGACCGTGTCAGGCGGACAGGATGGGCTTACAGAGATGCCTCCACAACAACAAGCTGAGTGGGCGGGTCCTGCGGCGGAGCGGGGCGGGGCGGGGCGGGCGAGGAGGAAGAGGCAGATAGGGTCGCTCAAATTTTTGAACATGGCGCGCGCTGAACGAGCAATGTGCCAAATCAGCAGAAAACCCCTCTTTCTCCAGACGTCACCCGAGCAGCCCCAGCGGCACAGAAGCACACCGCGGCAGTATCGCGTCTGAGCTGAGACGGCTAAAAGTTGGGATGCCCTGCATAGAATCGATTACTAAAAACAGTGCGCCGGTAGGAGTTTTTCTAGCTCACGGCGGTGATATTTTCCGTCTCCACCACCAACATCACCGTCACCATCGCCACGGCCATCAACGGCAGCAACAAGAACGAGACTAGCTTGCGGTACATCAGCCTACAGCAGCAGCAGCAGTTAGACGCGGGAGGCGGGGAAGATCTTCCCAATCCATTCGTCCACTATGGAAGAAATGGCCAAATTTCCGCTGGGCCAGTGGGACGGGGAAGGGTTGCAGGGGGCTCCGTGCTTCTCTCGCAGAGAGGCAAAGGAGGAGAGGCAGGAAGAGGAGGAGGAGGAGGAGGAGGAGGAGGAGGAGGAGGAGGAGGAGGAGGAGGAGGAGGAGGAGGAGGAGGAGGAGGAGGAGGAGGAGGGAGAGGAGGAGGGGTAGGAGGAGGAGGAGGAGGGGAGGAGGAGAGGGAGGAGGACGAAGAAGAGGAGGACCAACAAGAGAAGGAGGAAGGAGGAGGAAGAGGAGGAGGAGGAGAGCCGACGCCACGCGTCCGCCGCGCTCGCTCGCCCGTAGAGGTCAGAACGGGTACCACCGGGGCACCGGCAGCTGGATAGCACAACACCGCGCCCGCGCCCGCGCCGCTCCCCGCTAGCGATGAGGCGCACAACACAGACCCTGTGAAATGAGCCCCTCTAGTGCGCCGTGCCGGCCGGCCCGGAAGGAGGGACAGGGACGAGCCTGGGCAGAGGCGGGCATAGGGGCCCAAGCGGGGCGGGGCGGGGCGGGGCGGGGCGGGGCGGGGCGGGGCGGGGCGGGGCTGGGCTCAGCCAGCAGCCGCGGGCCGGGTCGGGCTGCGCTGCTGCTCTGGCCTACGGCTGGCCTGGCCAGGGTACCCGATAGTAAACAGACCGTACAAGAAAAGAGCCTTGAGGTTTGTGAGTGTGCGGCGGTGCGGCGTGGGGCCTGGCCGGACAGATACGCACCAGCCGTAACACTAACCACGTTCTCTTCAAATACAGCGTGTTGTACTCTTAAAGTATGATAGTTCAAAGTGGGAAAACTGGAAAGCTCAACGGTTGTTTCAGCTTTAAAACTGAGAGATCAAGAAGTTTGAATAAAACTGCCGTAACCCAGCAATTTTGCAGTTTAAGCTTGTCACAAACTACAACTAGTGCCTTCTCCCACTGCCAAGGCCAGGCGCGATATAGCCACTCGGAAAGTCGCACCCGCTGCACTGACTGATACTTGTTTTCTGTTCCGAGCGGTACATCTCGCGATGGTTCCTGCGCTCGCTGAGCCCGCGAGGCGCTAATTCGTTTGTTTACGCGGTCGAACGACGAGCGTTTGAGAGGGGGAATACCCCCCCCCCCCCCCCGGCCTAAGGAATTTGAATTCGCGGCTAGATTTGAATAACTTGGAATAGGAGCGCGTCAGAAAAGACGGATATTTGATGAGGGTCGAATACAGTTGGGCCGGGCCCGACTTTCTATGCACGGCGCCGAATGCTTTGCCTGTTTGCAGGGAAGGAGCAAAGGGAAGACCTCGCCTCCTCACCCATTTTTTCTGAGCCTGCCGCCTGGATCCGCTCCAGGAACCCGATCTTCTTGTCCGACGTTGCCAGTTGTGCTCATGAAGACCGTCGGAAAGCCCTGTGACTGGCGAGCACAACACACACGCGTGACGCGTGATGCGTGGTGGGGTGCGGTGGTGGGGTGGGGCGGGGCGGGGCGGGGTGGGGCGGGGTGGGGAGGGACTGGGCGTGCCGGCGGAGACACTTGGCGTCGCCCGCAGGCCCGGGCCCCGCAGGGACGTGACCAGGCGTCACAACCCGGCGTTCTGTCGTGGAAAGGAACTCAAGACCGCAAGCAAGCAGGCCGGCCTGCCACGGCCCGAGCCGGGCCGAGAGCTGTTGAGTCGGTCTCGTCAACGAAAACCCTTAACCCGAGAAAATACATTCTATTTCTCTAAATACAGCTCTGTTCTTGTCTCGCGTGCCAGAAAGAACACGACGCATGCGATGCATCCGGGCGGGGCGCATTGCGACCGACCGCGACGCATAACGCGTACGGAAATAGCATTGGAGCCCGTTTTGATCGTGTGTGGCGCAGGGAAGGGAAGGAAAGCTACGGGGCGGGCGCACGCTGCCCAGGGAAGTGCCTGGTGGTATAGCGCCCGCCCAGTCTGGGCCGGAGCGGGACCCTGCAGTGTTGCCAGAAAAATAGGCAATATGCAGCCCCCAAAACACTTGTCTACTTCCGTTCTGTGCACACAATACACGGTTGTGGAAAATCACGTCACGATTAGCCTCAAAATAAATAGCTCTGCGAGGCAAAACTCAGTGTTTTACAGACACAAATGTCGTATCTAAAAATAGTGCAGCTTTCCAAGACTCTGGGATAGAAAGTCAATTGTAAGTCATCTTAAGTCGCTCATAGTCAAAAATAGAAAAAGCCAAAACAGAAAAAAAAGAAGACAAAAAAAGAGACTTTCCAAAAAGATTCTTGATAATCTTGTAAATTTTCAGTCAATTTTAGTCTTATCAAGTCAATCGAGTCATCCCAAATTTGCACAGTTAATCCTCCCTACAATTCCCAATTAATTCTGGTCAGGTCTTTTCTAGTCTGTTGACTTTTCGGTCAGTACACTCCCGTTTTCAAGGTGAGGTACACCTTACTAGTAGCCTGCAGGGGCTCGCGCCACGGGCCACGGGCTGCGGACCGCGGGCCGCGGGCGCGGGCCTCCTCGGCGAACGAAGCTCACACCGCCCCTCGGTGTTGGTCGCGAGGCGCGAGGCGGGGTTGGGCGGGGCATCGTCGTGCAGAACAGCTCGACAGCGTGCGCTCTCCTCCGCCGTGTGCCAAGCAACGTGACAGCCTGTCGGCCAGAGCGGGGCGGGGCGGGGCAGGGCGGGGCGGGGCGGGGCGGGGCGGGGCGGGGCAGCGCCCGGGAATGTTTAAAGCCAAGGCGTCGTCTGACGCGTTGGGCGACAAACATGCAGGAGGGCAGGGGCGTGGCGAGGCGTGCGGCGTCGCGTCGGGGATCTCGCGCGGTGCGCAGGGGGCGGGCGGCTCCAGGAGGTCTGATACGAGGGTGGAGTCCGCGGACAGTGTGTGAGTGTGTGTGCAGGTGCAGGGTTGCCACAAATTTTAATTTTCAAGTTTTACTGATTTCCAGACCCCTTTTTATTGAAATTTCCCTGACTTTAAAGTAATACATATCGCTCCGATCAATGAAACGCGGGCGAAGCGAGCCGAAAGTTTTTTTAACAAAGTAGCAAAAACTGACTATTTTTCGATAAGCTTCTGACATTTTTCACTGCAATCGAAGTGTTTTGTTAGCATATCAGGCAATGTTATGGGTTTTCAAAGTTTCCTTGAGTTTTCCCTGAATACCAGCACCTTTTTTTTTTTCGAATTATCCCCCCCCCCCCAATCCCACGTCTGGAGCCGCCCGTGGCCGTGAGGCACGGGGAGGCCCTCTGGGGAGGCCCTGGGAAAGGGATATGGCGGCCGTTTGAGTCTAGCTGATGGAAGTACAGTCTGCTGCCACATGTATAGTGCCCAGTGCCCATCCCGTCCACGTCGCGTCCTCTGTGGGGCCTTTGAGGGGTGTACTGTACCCGCCTCTCTGTCTCTCTTCCCCCTTCTCTCTCTCTCTCTCTCTCTCTCTCTCTCTCTCTCTCTCTCTCTCTCTCTCTCTCTCTCTCTCTCTCTCTCTCTCTCACACACACACACACACACACACACACACACACACACATATTCTCTTTCTTTCTCGCTCTCTCCATCTACCAGGCTTCCTCGGCCCCCTCCCCTCTGTGGGCTGCTGAGGTCCGTGCGAAAGCATGAGAAAGAAAGAGAAAAGAGACGAGGCGATGACGCCGCTTGAGCTCCAAGGACACACGCCGGGGCCGGGACGCTCTGGGCGGGTCTAGCCGCAACTGTAAGCGCGAACAGCAGCATAGCCCTCGCCGCTCCGCGCGGGGAGAGCGGTTCTGTCCTGGGCAGCAGGCTGATTCCGAAGATCGCTCTTGTACCTCCGTCCTCGTCGCACGCATGACAGTGCCCAATGTTGGGGGTGGCAAGGACCCATGAGTGCGACAAGGACGGAGGCGCGAGAGCGATCTTCGGAATCACCCTGCTGGGTTGGGCTGGGCTGGATGGATAAGTTAGGGTGCCCCCACAATGAACTCATTGAGAGACGACGACGCAACGAAAATGTGGGTACCAAGACTTTTATTTCCGCACCCCGTGCTCTTGCGGTCTCTGGGTAGGCCACCACCTTCACACACGTGTTTGGCGGGACGGCCTACCCAGTGTCTCGCAGGAGCTATCACCTCGGAAATAAGGTCCATTGCCATAGTGGGAACGCCTTTACGGCGTGTGGCCCTTCTCTCCCCCCTCCTCCTATGGACGCGCACCGTGCCATCTCGTGGTGGCAAGCACTCGTGTACCTAGAAAACATAACATATGTTCTTGATTTTGCAATGTTCTTGTCATATTTGAGAATATTGCGCTTGTTTTGAGAACAGTGTACGTGTCACACGTGGAGAGCATTCGATACAAATATGACTATTAGAACATTGCGAAACCAAGAGCACAGTTTTCTGGTCGTACTGAGCTCGGCCACCAGGAAGGCGCCGGCCGGACAGGGCGGGGAGGGGAGGGCCCTCGAGTATCGGCGGCGCCTGCCGCCGCCTGGCGCGCCGCGTGGTCCCCCACCCTGAGGGGGGGAGGGGGGAGGGGGGGGGGCGGCCGCGAGTACATCACTGTACATTGTCAAACATATCGCCCGACTTGAACGACGTTCATCAGTTGATTTCTACAAGTGATACATGATCCAACGTCTCTTCTTGGGTCCGATATTTTGATATGCGTTGGGGTGATCTTCGCTTTCATGGCTCAAACGCATAATCGCTATAAATGTCACCGAAATGACTAACTCCTCGTGAGAATGAAAATTTGGTGCACTGAACTCTCCGGGGGAAGGAGAAAAGGGACCCCTCCATAAACAGTGATCGCTCTATTCCCGTCTCCCTAGTCGTTAATCAATGAGCGTCGTGAGGCGCGAGGCGAATGAAGGAAGGGGGTTCTCGAAATGGCTCGCGCCCCGCCCTGCCCCGCCCTGCCCCGCCCTGCCCCGCCCTGCCTGCCGCCCGCTCCGCCCGCGGTGCTTACCATTTCAAAGTGACCCTTCCCTTCCCTTCCCTTCCCTTCCCTTCCCTTCCCTTCCCTTCCCTTCCCTTCCCTTCCCTTCCCTTCCCTCCCAACCTTCCCTGACCCGCATATGTCGCCGGCCGCCTCGCCTCGCCTCAGCCCGCCCAACAGCACTGTCGCTCTTGTTCCCGATACATGTTCCATGCATTACGCCCAATCCCGCTCGGCAGCGACCCCCGAGGTCAAGGTTAAACGCGAAAGGGGAATCGGCCGCCGGAACGGCGAGGCGCCTCTCGTCACGCCACGCCACGACAGCCACGCCCAAGTCCCTCGCTGGTGTGCAGTACAACAGGTAGGCTCGCGCCCTGCCCCGCCCCGCCCCGCCCTGCCTAGCCTGCCCTGCCTAGCCTGCCCTGCCTAGAGTCCTAGAGTCGAGGGGGCCTCAACTCATCTAAAATTTGTACACATGATTTCAAGATTTCACATGATTTTACCTCTTATAATTGAAAGAAATAATTCGTAAAGTAAATAAAAGCGTATTTTGAGCTTTATGAGCCAAAAATACGCACTCAAATCAATTTTTTTCGGCAATAGATCCTTATTTTTTGACAATGATTTTGAAGATATTAGCGATTGTGTACACATGATTTCAGGAGTTGAGGCCCCCTCGCCTAGAGTGACAAAAAAACGCCAAGGCGGATAATGCGCGCAGCAATCCCTCATTCAGCTTCCCCTGTGCGCTAAAAATGGCGGCCTGTTGTTTACGTTTTCGCGGCGTCTTGTGAGGTCTCAAGTCCTTTACAGTGGAAGAGAAACGCTAAACTTGTCTTACTCATCAGCTGTTGAAAACAGAGTACGATTTCTTCATCAAATTAACGTTTGTTGAGTGTTGAAGTCTCCTCAGACTCTCAATTCGATCATATGCTAGCACGGCTAACAACCAAGGGAACGCTAAAAATGGCGGTCATGGAAAATTCTCTGAGCGGATGAGTAAGACATCGTTAGCGTTTCTCTGTCACTCTAGGACTCTAGCCCCGGCCTGCCCCGCTCCGCCCCGCTCCGCCCAGCTCCGCCGCACCCGCCGCGGCCGGTGCGAGTACCATCGGCTCTGATTTGACTCATAGACGCGTTACTCAGAAATGAAAAGGTACACGAGCGTCAACAGGAGTGGTTGCAAAACATATTAACGACCAAAACAAAAACAGTTCATTATTCTGACTTTCATATCCGTCTCACGTATCTTGGAATGCTGAGATCGGATGCCTTGCCTAGCGGGAAAATAAAGAGTGGCATAGATTGTCTCAGAATTACAATTTTATTTGTTTGCTGGGGTGACAAACAAGGTTCAGGCGGGGCGGGGCAGGGCAGCGGCGTGGCGCGTTGGCCAAGGTGCTTGCCCACGTCACAGGAGGGATTCGCCTGTTCAGCATCCGATGCACTGCCATGAGGCCGAGGGGAGCAGTGGCGTAGCGTGGCGAGGGGGGGAAGGGCCATGCGCATCTCATCTGGACGTCGCGTGACGTGAGAGCAGAGAGCACGTCGCAGCAGGGCTTGTACAGTATATCGGTGAAAAAAAAGGGAGAAAGAAACACTCCTGACCTAGAACAAATACCAATCAGTACCAAATTTTGGTGGATCTATTTAGGCATGTCTTTATAGTGTTCCGCCAAAATTTTCACAAGAACCTTTCCGTGCCAATCGGCCCAAATCTCTTTCAAAGTTTCAAAGTTCAAATGTTTTACACTTCTCCAATGTTTCACCAATGTTTAAGAAAAGTTCAAGTGCATGTGGATTCAATCGAAGTAGCACTACGAACGAGACTACGAACCAATTTGGTTTTCACCGTGTTCGGGTGCGGTGCAAGTTTCAGTTCGGACCCGAGCTTCATTTCAACCACTCTGGTAAAACTGAGGCGTAACTGTACGCTTGAATGAAGAGTACAGTTACGCTTGAATGAAGCGTACAGTTACGCTTGAAGAGGTAACGCTTGAAATGAAGCGTAGGAAAGAAATTCTCCCATGCATTTAGATATGACAAATATGGAGCGTATAGACCTGTTACGCTTGATTTCAAGCGTAATATCAGTGCGCTTGAAAAATGGGCGTAAGGTTACGCCTTAGTTTTACCAGTGCAGACATTCACCAGTAAAACTAAGGCGTAACCTTGCGCCCATTTTTCAAGCGTACTGATATTACGCTTGAAATCAAGCGTAACAGGTCTATTGGATCTTATTTGTCCTATAGAATTTCTTTCCTACGCTTGATTTCAAGCGTAAACTCTTTAAAGTGTAACTGCACGCTTCATTCGAGTGTACAGGGACGCCAAAGTTTTGCCAGTGACGTAGTTTTACTGGATAATCCTTAATCCTACTGCTTTTCGGGGTTTTTCTTTTCTTTTCTTTGTTCTCTCTTTATGGAGTTTCTGATACATTCACTCAACACGTTTGTCTTTATTTTCCATCTTTGTTTCCCGTCGCAGGACCGCTTCTTGCCGCTTATAGAGGTGTGTTACGTTTCCCACTCTGCTTTACGAGTTTTCAGCGGGGTGCGACGTACTGGGGATGCGACATGTGCACAACAGACGCCGATGGGGCTGTTGTTCTTGTGCAGCAGTGCAGCTGCTGTTGCCACTCCGCTCGCCTCGCCAGCAGCATATAGTGCGGCAGCGCGCTGAGCGCAGCGAAACGCGCGGCGTTGCTGCTGGGGAAGACCACCGTATCTGGCACAACGAGAGTCCGACGATACGTCGGTGTGGTGGTCGTCGCAAAAGTGCCTGCTCCGTTTGGCTCGGCTCGGCTCGGCTCGGTCGGCTCGGCTCGGCTTGGCACGGTGCGCAGCGCAGCTCATCTCAGCTCAGCCCATGTTGTGGGCCGCGACAAGCGAGCCGTGGGCGTGGGCTGGGCGGCCGAGGCCCCCCGCCTTCCAGCACGTCGAAGCGGTGGCCATGGGCTTGCCATGGGCCCCATGGGCGCGGTGCTGCAGTAGTCCGAGACGAGGCCCAAGCTGCACGAGACTATGAGTCAGGCGGAATAATTCTCATCGGAAAACCTTGTACAGCAGACCACTCGGTATGAGACGGTATCACACACTACATTTAATCACCAAAAGGCATATTCTTGCGTTTTTCAGTATCACATATCGGGTATTACTGCGTAATACGTACTTCAGGTGCACACATACATTTTGTTAGAATTGATCAAGAAACTTGGAATTGGAGGAGAGATGGTCTAAAGTGTTATTGAAACGTCCCTAAAGTCGCAACAATCAGATCGCTCTCGAGCCCACCGTCCTTGTCGCACTCATGAGGCCATTCTTCACCACCGCCATAGGTGCGACAAGGACGGCGGTACGAGAGTGATCTTCTGAATCAGAGGGCAGATTGAGGAGAGGAAGGAAGAGCAGGGCTCGACTAGGAAAGGGGAGGGGAGGCGCGAGCGAGCGCGAGGGTGCAAGCCTGGTGCAAGCAGTGCAAGACTGACCGGCCCTAAGACCACCCTCACTATCGATCGGCCACATCACTCCTGCCCGAGGGGTACGCCGCCTTCTCCAATCAGTGTACACCCTGAGCTCCAATCATTTTCTAATCACTATCCAGCCACATACTTTTGCGACAAAAATCTACTTTAAGCACCTTAAGATTTCAAAATATCCAATTTGGTGCCAACAATTTTTTGCTTGCATTGAAGTTTGGTCAAATTTTCCTTCCAATCACAATACAACCCTTATATCAGTGTACACCCATTTCGAGAGTGAGGTACCCCTCGCCCCCCCCCTCTCTCTCTCTCTAGTAAAACATTAATAATTCTTGCGGCGACATTCCATAAATACGTTTTAACGACTTTGTCGCTCTTGGGAGAGCGACTTTTCTGAACCAAATTTTCATGCTCCTGCTAGAGTGAGACGGATTAATATCGCTCTATTAGAGTAACTTTTATTACTCTTTTTGAGTCAAGTCATCAAAGGTCAGTCTACTAAAGCGATTTCAAAATACCAGAAAAGACTCGATTTCAGTCGTTTTAGCGGACTGAGTGATGAAACAATGCTTCGCTCATTACGGGCAATAAAGGTGACTCTTATATTTCCAGTGATTTTATTGAAAAAGTCAATCTTGCCTTATTTCTATGCGTTTTCTTTTAAGTAAATATATATTTTTTTCATAATTAATAAAGATAAGAAAATTTTCCCTTGGTTTAAAAAAGACAAAAACATTTTTTTTAAACAGGAACCTTTTTTTTTGTGTGTGTGTGTGTGTGTGTTTTCAAGAAAACTCTTTCCCGGGGATGTGTCTTCCCCGCACAGAACGCATAGATTCGCTCATGTCCAATTATTTGTCAGACAAATATGACAGAGCACACGTGTTACAATTTGTCACATGTTGAGTGTGACACGCGTGGTGTTGCGTCAGCTCCGGCCCGGCCCGCGGCCCGCGGCCCGCGGCCCACTCACCTCACAGATTATCATTGCGCCCGTCTCGTCTCGGCCGTTACTCTGTAAGCGGAGCGGGCCACGTCACCGCCGCCGCGGCAGTGCGTTTCCGTTTAGCGATATGCGCTAACCTGCGCCGTGACTTACATCATGTTCTCTAATGTTGTCGCTGAGGTTTCCCCTCCCGCCGGTGCCCGTGCGGCGCGGAGGGGCATCATGGGGCAGGTCAGGGACTGTTACCAGCTGCCCTGCCCTGCCCTGCCCTCCTCTACTGTACACAAGCAATGCTTCCTTCCAGAAGCGTCCCGGGCCGGCCTGCACCCCCCCCCCACCTCCTCCTGGCCCATAACACCATCAGTTGTCGTCCTCTCCCCTCCATCGCCGCCGCTCGATGCGCACCACAACCTTCCTCACTCGCCCCCTCCACTTCCCCGCCCCTCGCGGCCCCTCGCCTCCTCCCCTTGGCCCGCTGCACTTGGTCCTCTGCGCTGGCCTGGCCTAAAGGCCTTTACCCTGGCCCATGCCTGGCCCGTGATCCTGAATAGAGTGGTTCAAAACAAGGACAGGGAAGTGCCGTGCTGAGCACAGCACAGCACCCGCGATCGCGATACACCGCGCGGTCGGTCGGCGCCGCATGCCGAGCTCCGAGCTGGATTTAGTCCGAGGGGTAAACAACTCTGAATTCGGTGTACAAATTTCGTGAATTTGAATTGAATTTGTCTGAATTGAATTGAATTCGTTTTGAATTAGCTTTGAATTTTTTGAATTTATTGCGAAGTTTTTTGAAATTATTCTGAATTTGTTGTGAATTTACTTGAATTCGTTTTAAATTCGCTTGAATTTGTTTAGAATTCGTTTTGAATTCGCGTGAATTAGTTTGAATCAGTGTGAATTTTGAATTAGTGGTGTACATCAAAATCCGGAGTTATTTACCCCTCGATTTAGAAGATGAAGGCAAACAAATGGATGACGAGGTACGTTCCAAACGCGTTTTACGGCCTCGAAATCCACCTGGAGCGTGCGTTCGGCGGAGTGCAAGTCGTTGTGACAGCTAGCGAGCACTTCCCCGACGACGCTCACGCTCACCCTGGTCTCTGGGCTCCCGATCCCACGCCCGCTATGCTCAGCTTCGAGCCCGCGAGCCCGCCCGCATGTTGTACTCTGCGACTCGGGACTGGGCTCGGCTGCTGGGCTGGGCAGGGGCCATTACCGTTGAGCGCACGCACGCCATGAAAACTGATAAGCACCAAAGAGAGGGGGAATTGAGGGGGGGGGGAGGCCGTGGCGGTTACAGAATCGGTTACCGCGTTACCGCGCAGTTCAGACGTTCAGTCGTCAGACCCTCCTCGGTTCGCCGCTCGCGTACCGACATGACCTTAATGTGGTAACTCTCCCCAAAGCCGTAGGGAATCAGAATGAGAGTGCCTAGCACCGAGACCCTTGCAGCATTAGCGAAGTGAAGAGCAGGGTGAAGAACAACAGACTGAAAACGGTTGCTTTTGATCACCCTAACATTCCCATAACACTTTTGAATAAAATGCAGGTCGAATCGTTTTGATATTGTTTACAATTTATAGAAGTTTTCATGAACGTTCGGTTGTGAAAATCAACTGTTTCCAGTCTGTTGTTCTTCGCCTTGTTCTTCACCCTTGCTAATGCTGCAGGGGTCTATTTCCATCCCACGAAAGCGTGTGCAGGTGGTGCAGGGCATAGCGTGTTAGTATTAGCCGATATTTTTTACCTCCCAAGTAGAGTGTTCTGGAGAAGCGAAGCGCTCGGAAGAAACCGGCTCGACCCCAGTCGGTTTCAGGTGCGGGTTAAAGTTAAGGGGAATAGGACAAAACTACTGCGCAGCCACAGCTACAAGGCAGAGACGGGCGCCTTCCGCCACCCAGCGGAGCATCTTCAACGAGTAGCACTGTATTTTAACAAATTTCGGTTTTACATGACGCGCAACGCCCCCCAGTGTTTCTGGTACAGCATCACGCGAGAGGTTGCCCCCTCGCCTCGCCCCGCAGCGCTGCTCTTCCATGTCGGGGCGGGGCGGGCGGCGGGACCGTTGGGACTCTTTTAGCTCCGCCAGTAGACTGATTCAGAAGAGCGCTCTCCTCGCTCTATCTCTCTTGCACTCGGGGTTTGCGCCCCTTCGGTGCGAGAGAGACGTAGCGAGGAGAGCGCTCTTCTGAATCAGTCGGCTGGCCTGGCCTGGCCTGGTCAGCGTTGGTTGTTGGCCGGGCCGGGTCTCTCTCTCTCTCTCTGCTGATGCCTTTCCGGTGCGCGAGTTGCCGCCGCCGCTGCGCGCTGCGCACTTCCCCCTGCCCGCCCGAGCGGCCGTGGGGCGGGGCGGGGCGGGGCGGGGCGGGGCGGGGCGAGTGAGGCCAGGGGGAGGGTGGGGTGTGGCGGGGGGCAGGGCTGCGGCTAGGCTCTGATCCGCGATGGGGACTGGACGGAACGGACGTCGTGTGGACATAACATCGCGAGGATGATTCTGCAGTGCAGAATACGACCCGACCCGAGAGAGGCTCGGAACAGGGCACAAGAAAAGAACGGGTAGGGTGGTGGGTGGTGAGGCGAGGGCCTGCCGACTGATTCCGAAGATCGCTCTCGTGCCTCCGTCCTTGTCGCACCTGTGGCGTCGCCCTATGTCAGGGGTGGCAGAGTTCCATCAGTGCGACAAGGACGGAGGCACGAGAGCGATCTTCGGAATCAGACGGCTGTGTACTGCGGGAGGGGTGAACGGGGTGAGCGGTGGAGGGGTGAGCGGGGTGAGCAGAGGAAGGGTAGGGTGGGGGGGGGCAGGGCTGGAACTGCGCAGAAAGTGAGGCGGAGAAGGAAGAAGGGCTGAAGAAAGGGAGAAAAGGGAGAGATAGGCATCGAAATACGGGTAGAAATCGACGACGACGCTATACGCTTGGCCGCCCCCCTCCGCTACGCCTGGCCCCGCCCCTCCCCCCTGCACCCCCCCCCCCACTACCACCACCCCCGCCTCCGCGCGGCGCGCCGGCGGCGTGCAGGCCGCGCCCGGGCCAGCCGTCTCCGCCACCGCAGCAGCAGCAGCAGCATGCCCTTGGCCGTGACGCGCTGACCTTGAGATGGGCTGGCTCACGGCTGCCCCACGGCCGTCCCGGGGCACAGGGAAAGGGAAAGGGAGAGGAAGGGACAAGGGGGGGGGGGATGTTTTGAAGGAAGTGCGTAGCGTGCGACTACGACTGTAGTGGAATGGCGATAGTGCGGTGCTCGGCTCGGACGTGCGAAAGTCTCGCAGGCGGGAGGGACGCGGGCCCGGGCCCGGGCTGAGAGAAGGGGATTCGAGAATTCGAGAAGTAGTGATGGTGCCCGCATACTACGGACTCCCCTACCCCGTCCTGCTACCCCTTTTTACTGCTTTGTCACCGCCTCGCTACCACTGCAACCCACCACCGCCTGCAGGGCGATTCCGAACAGCGTTTATTAGGGTATTCCGCTGGAACGAAACTGGAACATAAAGAGGAAAAGCACGACCGTCGGCTCGGTTTACTCTTTCGCGCTCATTGGCTGATCGCCACAGTGAAGTCACCCTTGACCAATCAGGGCCCAGGAGGAAACAGATCTGTCGGTCGTGCTTTTCTTATTTAGGTTCCGGTTTCGTTCCAGCGGAATACCCTATACTGATTCCGGTCTTGATTTCCCCACTTCTTCTGTAAATGACGAGAGCAGAGCAGAAACGGTCTCCTGCCCCCCTTTCTCTCTCTCTCTCTCTCTCTCTCTCTCTCTCTCTCTCTCTCTCTCTCTCACTTGTTCTTAAAGGACGTACCCTATATGAGTGCGACAAGGACAGAAAGACGCAACCATTGACGGGAATCGATCACCCTCCAGCGCCGGCTCCATCCCGCTTCAGTGCTGCGAAGCGAAGGTGCAGGCGCGTATTAAGGGGGGCGGGGGGGGGGAGGCGATCGCCCCCCCCCCCCTGTGACCTCTACACAGCCGCCTGAAAGGTAGGCAAATTGTGATACAAAACCCCTGTATGTAGGCAACCTGAAGGGCACCGCTCCCCCTGTCGGTCGGACCTTAATACGCCCCGTGCGAAGGTGAGGAGTATGCGGGCCGTGCGGGCTGATGTCATATCTCGAGTAATACCTCAGCAAGCATGTGTCCCACCGCAATAATATTGATCGTCTTCAAAACAATGACCGGAGGGGGCGAGAGAAGGAGCGGAGTGACTGGCAACACTGGCAGGCATGGATGGAGAGGGCGGAGAGTGGCTGGCAGCGCTCACAGCACCACAACAGCAGCAGTCGGCGCGCGGGGGGAGGGGGTGGGGGGTGGGGGGTGCGTGGGGCGGACTGGGAGGAGGAGGAGGAGAGGTTCCCGCTCCGCTCCATGAGCTCGGGTGGCTCGGGCCGGGCTGGGCTCGAGCAGGGCCGAGCGAGCCGAGCCGTACGCTGTGCACCTGCTTCACTGCAGCAGAGCAGAGGAGGGCCGATGTGATGCACACCCTCACCCTCTTCCTCCCGGCCCAGCCCGGCCCGGTCGGCCCCGGGGCGACCGGCAGCGCATGGCTTGGCAGCTGAGCACAGAGCGTGAGGACGATGCACGTACACCGAGAGACCTGGCTCGGCGTCAGGCGCGGATACAGAGCAACGCCCCCCCCCCTCCAATCAGTTCTTATAAAAATAAAAAATAAAACGCCTGGTGGATAGGCAACATGAGTTAAAACATGCCTGAATGTGGGCAAAAAGCACGGCTTTGCCCGGCTTTGCCTCACTCATAGCAGTCGGCTAAATCCACCCCTGCGGCGTAGTCCACCCACGCCCACGCCCCCACAGGCGAAGGCTGAGGGCCCAGCGGTTTGGTCCTGCTCCACACTCCTCACCAGCGTGGTCATAAAAGTAGCCAAAAAGCGACCAACAGGCAGCCGTGTGTGGAACGGTTGGGGTTCACGCCTGGCAACTAGGCCATTCATCTCTGCTCAGGTGTGTGGATGTTGCCTAGTAGGCAGGCGTGAACACCGACCGCTCCTCTGTTTGTTGGGCGCTTTTTGCCTACCTTTCTGGCAACTGCCAACTCTACTCCTCACCTGCTCATCTGCCAGCCGTCTGATTCTGTGGATCGCACTCGGACGTTTACGTTTCTGTTCTTGACGCACTCATGGCAGTGCTCTACGTCGGGTTTGATGGTGCGCCATGAGTGCCGCAAGGACAGAGGCACGAGGACGATCTTCTCAATCAGTTGGCAGACATGACATTCGAAGCCTTATGGCTGCGTGCCTCGACTCATGACAAACACCAGGGCAACCTTGCACTTCGTGAAAAGAGGATGCCACTTGGTACAGCCGTTCTGTAGACCTTACTGATACTGATGACATACGAGGGGGCGATCGCCAATCGTCTCTAGATATCCGCCTGAAAGGTAGGCAACTTGCGAAACAAAGCCCCTATGGAAGAAGAAAAGGACGAACAAGAATAAGGGCCGTGATTGGTCGATCGGTACTCCTCCAGTTTTAGAATGTCGCCGAGAAGGCATATTGATGGCAAAATGTATGGGTTTTGTGTGTTTTTGTCCGTAAAAGGATTTCCAAGAACCATCCTCAAAAAGGTAAAAAAAGGCACTGAAGTGTTTACTTGTATAGACGGCAGGGCAGGAAAAGAAATGCCGCGGGTGCTTAAGGTTGGTTCTGATACAAGAGGAAGAGATAAGAACAACAGATGATGAGAGCCTCAGGGACGGCATTGAGACATCTAGCGATGAGAGCCGATGCGAGCTTGGCGTCGGAGAGCGAAACCATTCTGGCAAGAGAATTCTGCAGAGGTCCTGCATTTGGCCGCACTCTGGAAAACCAGGGGTGTTATTCATTATTTACTGCATACTTCGAAGTATTCAGAAAATAATGTGTACCGGGTGTTTATTTGAATGCGTAACAGTGTTGCGGGTTTGCCTACCCCATACGCCCGTAAGGCGCCATGGCCCCTGCAAGGCTGGTGAGTATGCAGTCCCGCAACACTGTTACGCATTCAAAGAAACACCCGGTACATGCCCATGTATGCAGTAAGAAGTGTGTACATGCCTCAGGCATATGCAGGGTGAGTCTATTCGTATCTCTGCCAAAATTCTGGAGCGTACACAAACATAAGCATGGCGCATTTCTCAACTCAAATCCACCTGAAGTGTGGAGTGGGTTGCCTACTTGCCGGCGCTCGGTTCGCGAAATTAGATTTCTCTCTAGCTTCCGACCCCAGGAGGTGTCCTATATCAAAACACTTGTCTAAGAGCTCCCTATCCGCCCCAGAATTTTGGCAGACACGAAGAGACTCGCCCTGTACCGAGTGTTTCTTTGAATGCGTGACAGTCTTGCGGGATTGCATACTCCCCCCAGGGCTTCAGGGGCCATGGCTCCTTACGGGCGAATGGGGTAGGCAAACCCGCAAGACTGTTACGCATTCAAAGAAACACCCGGAACAAACGAAAACTCGTATGGAGAGCAGGGCAGGTCAGGTCAAGCCAGGGGGTGGCGCCGGCGTGAACCACCCCACTGCCACGCCACGCCACGCCACGCGTCGCCTCGACGTCGCACTTGCCAGGAGTCACGTAGGCATCGCATGCAGGCGCGGATCCATGGGAGGGTGGCCTAGGGGGCCCCTGCTCGCACCCCCCCCCCCCTCTTTGGGCTTATAATTAACCACCCTGATGGGTAGGCAAAATGTGCCACAGTCCGCCTGAATGTAGGCAAAAGGCAAAGCCGCTCGACTCATCCATTGGTGTCGGCTGGATCCGCCCCTGATCACATGCAGCATCCATCTCCCCCCCCCCCCTCTTTTCTCCTGGACCATAGTCATTAGGGAGGGGTACGTACTATGAACGCATCAGTGAGGCTCTATGGAGTTGCACCGATATGAAGGGCATCCGCACGCCCTTATTCCCACCGGCTCGCAGGGCGCTGTCGCGCGTCGCTTACTCGATACCTCAGGGTGGCCCGACCCGACGATGGGGTCGGACAGCTGACCGTGCCAGTGCCAGTGCCGGACCTTGCATCTGAAAAAGGTGTATGCGTGGTATTACAGAGGAGAGTAATGCCTACTTATATATCCAGGATATTGAAGTTTTGCTCATACTCCATTTGAGTGTGCGAGAAATCATGCGCACTCCTGTAGGTTATAGGGAGTGCCCATTCGTACACGTGTAGAAATGCAAACGCTTATTGCAAGTTTGCGATTTGGCCTTATGCTCACCATCGAGTGGGTGAAAATTTTTGCTCGTTTAAGCGCAAATAAAAAGTAATCCCCTCTCATGCAAGTGAACAACACTCATCCTCTCTGATTTCCAATGCGGTGCTTTCTCGGAACTTCATGTGCTCTATGCGAAACCGTTTGGGTTGGCGAGTCGAGATGTATGGAACTTCCCTCGCATACGTGAAGTGGAGGCCCAAAATTCGCGCCGGCATCGCAGAGTTGCCAAGTCAACGCACAGAGGCAGCGCGGCAAAGCTGCCATCGCAAAGCACATCGCTTCCCGTGTCCCTCTCCCCTCCCCTGCCCGGCCTGTTTCCAAACAAGCCCCTCCCCTCCCCTCCCCGCCGCTGCCCTCCGCCTATGCCTCCCTCTCACTCTCTCGCTCAGGCTCACCATGTCCTGCCGCCCCCTCTCCTTCCCTCACCCTCTCTGGCTGCGCACGGCCCGGGCGGCCCGGGCTGCCGGGCTCGATAGCAACAGCGCCTGCGCGGCGACGTGGTGCGAGTGGAGTGTCTGAGCGGCTCGGCCAGGCCAGGTTCTTTGGCTCAAGTATAAACTGGCGAGGCGTTCACTTCAGTGTTTCCAGATTGGGCGGTTTTCCGCCAATTGGGCTATTTTGAACCATTAAATATAGGCAAAAAGCACGACAAATCCGCCCAAATCCGCCCAAAATCCGCCCAAAGGTATCCTTTTGGCGGGTTCAAATTTGATTTTGGGCGGATCGCATGACTTTGGATCTGGCAACACTGGTTCACTTTGGAGCTCAGTCGGCTTTCGGCAGTGAGCAGGGCGAGATGAGTGTGGTCTAGCTAGGCGCAAGTCGGCGCAGTCAAGCCCAGTGCTTTGTGCAGGGGAAGGAGAGGTGGACGGAAGGAAGAAGGATTGGAAGTGGAGTGCAAGTGGACGATCAAGGATTGTGCCGCTCGCCTCACCGTGGAAGGATACGCCATTCCAGTCATATGGGGCCCTCTGAGCAGTGACAAGTCATCATCTTACCCATCTCTGGCCAAACTGCCCTGCTGAGCTCCGAGAAGATTTATATAACTTTATATACTCCGAGTACCTTTTCTCAACTTTGTGATTCGTTAATTTATTTGTTGATAGTGATTGTATTTATTTTGTTATTTATTGACTTGAGTGTTAATTAACTTTGACGAAACAATGGTGGAAAGTATATTAGAGGGAGCAGTTCAGCAAGGAGGTCTGGACGCCGCATCTCCTCAGACGAGTAAGTATTTTCTACCGCATCAGTGTTAGTTAAGGACCTGAACAGGCTCTGGGTCCTGCTACCCTGTTTCCTTCGTCCTACGTTTACTTTGTTCTCGATACCCCTCTCGCACGGATATTGACTTCTTTCTGAGGGCCTCCGCGTTCGGACAAAGGAAGCATGAAAATATACCCACTACCATATTGTAATCCCAAGTTTAAGTTGTTGCCGCGCGTCCTCGCCACTCTTGAATATCTCTTGCTTACTGATTAAATTCTTGTTTATTATGGGAATCTGCTTGCTCCCTGTCACTAACATGCCCGCGGAGGCGTATGAGTAGCAGACCCTTTGTTTCCACGACTTGTTGTTGCTTCTTGTTGACATTTTGGTCCGACGGATTGTCGTCTTTGTTGTAACAGATATGTTTGTAATTATCATGTGTGATCTATTTTGTGAGTTCCACCTCATATCCGCTGTTTTGAGTAGACCTAGGCTTCATATAGGCATCCCGGAGACCATCCGTCGCTTTCTCTTGCCCCTCCCCCCTCTCCACGTCTCCACGTCCCCGGTCCCCGTATGTGTGCCGGTGAGACGCGGCAAATTTGAACGCGGCCGCTTCCACTGTGGTCCATGAAAGTTCACTGCTTTCCAATGTTTCCTTTGAAAACTTCCTTTCGCTCATTCAAAAATTTTTGGGAGGGTGGGTGGGTGTAAGGAGATGGACTTCTGTTACAAATGTATGCTAATGTAGTGAGGAAGATCTAAGAATTTCATTTCTTTGTTATAGATGAAGTCATGTCTGTTTTGAGAGATACCACCAATACTGATGATGTTGCCAAGCGTAAAGAGGAGGCAAGGCGCAAGAGGCGCAAGAAGAAGACTGCTACAAGTCTTGTGTCTTCGTGCTTCCAAGGTACTTGAGCTTCTGCACCTCAACCTAAATTGTTTAGTATTCGTTTTAGAAGATTTATTAATTTTACTTTTTCTTGTAGATCTGTACAGGCTCACTGGAGAAGTTCTTGGCGAAGGAGCTTATGCGTCTGTGCAAACTTGCGTCAATGTTTGGACTGACTTGGAATATGCTGTGAAAATGATAGAAAAAGTTCCTGGGCATTCAAGAAGCCGTGTCTTTAAAGAGGTTGAAACTTTCCACCATTGCCAAGGTCATCCTAATATCATCCAGCTGATAGAATTTTTCGAAGATGAGGATAGATTCTATCTTGTGTTTGAAAAAATTAATGGTGGCCAGCTTCTCTCCCGAATCCAAGAGAGGAATCACTTCACTGAAAGAGAAGCTAGTCAAATAATCTGTGATCTCGCCAGTGCCCTGGAATTCTTACATAAGAAAGGTAAAGACGACTCCTTAGTAGCTTTGGTTGTACTGTACAGTCATTCAAATCAATGTCTTAGATCAACATATTTCTTTTCCTTAGGTATTGCACACAGGGACTTGAAACCAGAGAACATTCTGTGTGTTGATCCTGATAAATTGAGCCCTGTCAAAATTTGTGACTTTGATTTGGGCTCTGGCATCAAATTTAATTCTGCTCTGACCTCTCCAATTGCCACTCCTCAGCTTCTGACACCTGTAGGGTCAGCTGAATTTATGGCACCTGAGGTCGTGGATGCTTTTGTAGGAGAGGCAAACTCTTATGACAAACGCTGTGATTTGTGGTCTCTTGGTATCATCATGTACATCCTGCTGTGTGGTTATCCACCTTTCTATGGCAATTGTGGCATGGATTGTGGTTGGGAACGAGGTGACAACTGTTCTGCTTGTCAGGTAAGAATATGTTCCTTCAAAAGCTTCACTTGAGATATTTTCAGTCTTATAACTCCTTACTTTGCCTGCAGGATCTATTGTTCACAAGCATTCAGGAAGGTAGTTATGAGTTTCCAGAGAGGGACTGGGCTACTATTTCTGAAGAAGCCAAAGATCTGATTAGAAGATTGCTGGTGAAAGAGGCAAGGCAAAGAATTTCAGCTTCTTCTGTTCTAAGTCACCCTTGGAATCAGCCAAGTCCCACCTCACGGGGACTTTACACGCCGCATATTATTCGCAGGTATGGTTATTCAATTAGTTGTTTTGTTTTTTGCTACCTCATAAGGTTATTGTTCACACTTCCTTTTCAATTTCAGAAACAACAGCGCACGGGATTTGTCTGCATTTGCTGAGAGTGCTATGGCTGTGAATAGAGTAGTCCTTCAACACTTCAGCATGAACATGGATCTTGTTCCCAGAGAAGAGTATCATCCCAACAAGGCTTCCTGTAAAGCTGCTGCTGCTGCAACTGACTCATTGGACTCAGGACACATGTTTGGTCTTTCTCCTCCATCTGAATCCAGGCTTTTGCAGCGCCGTCTTCAAGCTAATTCCGTCCCACTCATCCCCTCACCAACATGTTAGCATCTTCATTGTCATCATTGTATTGTCGGTCATCCTCTACAAATATTCTGTTAAGTTTGTTTTGGTCACAAATGTCACATTTCCGGCATTTTTTTCTGCTCTGTAAATTTTTTTTTCTTAATTTTTGTGCATAAACTTGAAATTTGGAACAGTGATATGTGGTGAGAGGGAAGTGCTCAGTCTGTGTGCAAGTTGTGTGAATGTGTGTGTGGGAGAGAGGTCTTTTTGCATTACTGGGTTTGCAGTTCTCTAGCTCTGTACTCAAAAATGCCGTATTCTTTTTACAGTCAGGATTTTATTTTTATTAATGTTATTGACTTTGTTTTGTTTCCCACATAGGCTCTTATTTGATAGATTTTTCAAGTAGAATGTTTTGTTTGATTTTTGGGTGAACTAGTTGCAAATGCATTCAGTGAGACCTCTCTCTAAAACTCTGCATGAGTTTCTCCTGCCAAGTGATATGAATGAATAGACTGATAATTTTTAATTATGTCAGAAGTTTCCAGATAGTGTGAACTGTATCATAAAGCGTGAAGGCTGGGTGCTCAGCGCTTGCAGCCAAAGACTATGTATGAAATTGTAATTCTCTGTATGTGATGTGAATGATGAAAATATGTCCCCTTGTCTTGTTCCGTACAACCAGAGGTGCTGAATAAGATATTGTTCAAAGTGAGAAAGAATGAGTTTTGAAAATCCTCAGGGCAGTTTTGTCTACATTTCTGCAATCAGTCCATATGACCTCCTTTAGCATGTAAAGCCAAAGGTATAAAGCCACTAGCATTTGGAATTTGCCCTTTCCACTTTAGTGAACATTAGTTGTCTTCGGTTTAATGTAATTTTTGGTGCAAAGGGGAATGAAATTGCTTCAGTCGAATTGTATGAATTTTCAAGTATTACTTCGATAAGTACCTAATAACTAAAACTGTTTATGATGTTTTTCACATGGAAGGAAAAAAATAAAAATCTCAGATCTAGCATTAAAATTTTATTTCACCAACTCCAAACAATTTTCCCATTACTGGAAAAAAAAAAAGAAAAAAACAATATACAAGATGAGTATCACAGTCCATGAAATCATTGTTGGGATACAAATCCCAGTCTTAAAATTTTAGGATGAATCTTATGAAAATAAAATCAGTCAAACTGGAAGCAAAGTTCACTTTTCCTTTTTCTGTTTCTTTTTCTTCTTCTTGCTTCCACTCATATCAGATACTTTACTTTGAACATGGGAACCTTTTGTTCCCCCATTGGCTGAAAGAACCTCCGTTGCTTCACCTAGAGGCAACGGCTTAGGATCATCTTGACTGGTGTTCACCCCACGTTTGCGATATGAAGACTTTGCTTTGGGGGAAGAGAGACTTCTTTGGTTTGACCTAGAGCGTGATGAAACAGTGTGAGCTTTAGTTACTGCAGGTTTTTGAGAAGAACTCGAGAGTCTAGAATGGGATTTTTGAGGAGAAGCAGCTGATCTTGAGGTTGATTCCGTTTTTCTCGATTTCGATCGGGATCGGCTTCTGTCTCTTCCTCTTGGTGTTGTGATGGATTTAGACCTAGATCTTGAACGAGATCTCCGCGAACGATTTCGAGATCTTGACCGTCGGCTGGATTTAGATCGTCTAGAAAGTAATAAGCGGGAGTGAAAACATGAGAGGAGTTTGAAAAGATGGGTGATTTCCTCAAATTAGTCGTAGCTTAGATCTCAAATACCGTGATTTACTCCGACTCCTTCTGGACCTTGAGTTACTTCGAGACCGGCGTCTGTAGCGGGCTCTTGAGCGACTGCCTGAGTGACTCCGAGACCGACTGTGACTGTGAGAGCGACTCCGGCCGCCCTGCGCGGCCAGCTTACTGAAGTATTTGTAGTAATCGTCGGACATACCGTAGTAGTAATTTGGCATCATGAACTCACCACGACCGCGCGGGTAACGCGGCCAGCGAGACCATGGACTTGAGACTGATCCTCCTTGAGGATAGGGAAACCTAATGACCAAAATACTTTTTAAAATGTAAGACATTTCAATGAAATAAAAGTAATTATTGGTTGCTTTAAAGATTTTTGAGTAACCTGTCGCCAAAAGGAGGCTGCAATGCCATGAGACCTCCATGAAAATCCATTGGAAATAATCCTGTTGCTGAGGGAGTATTCATAGGATCAAACCATGCCTTTGCCGCATTTTTACATTTATCTAAACCACTTTCATCAAGTTTACTTCCTGAAAAATATACACATAATTTATTTTTGAAGATGTAAAAAAGATATTGCATCAAAATTAAAGCTTTAAAATGAATTAAAATTGACCGTTTCAAGAAGTGTTGAAGAAAAGAAATAATTAAAAAATGCCGGAAGCACATAGATATTAAAAACAGCTTGTAGAACACTGGTGGTTTTCATCTGTCCCACCAATTATTTTTATTGAAAAATAGTATTAAAAAAATAGTGTGAAAAAAATAATTGACTAGAATAAAATAGTGTAAAAAAATAACTGCAAGAACTGGTGTTAAAAGAGTTAACAAAAAAAAAAAAAAAAAAAAAAAAAAAAAAAAAATAAATAAATAAAAAGGAACAAGTAAGTTGCCTAAATAAAAGTTGACTAAGAGAAGATCGCTAAAAGAAAATCAAAAAAAAAAATTACAAAAAAAAAAATGTTAAATGTTAAATGTTAAAATGGTGATTTTGGACTGGGTCCCTGAACGGGGTCCATCACAGCTTCCTCAAAGAGGAGATCATTCTCAAGAGGGCTCTGCACTGGTAAAACAAATGTCTAGTTCTGCACGTCAATTGGTGTTTACTTTAAAATGTGCAAACAATGCACACTTCAAGGTGTCGAGCTTAACTAAACGTCATTTGGAGTGCAATGTTTTGACACTTCCGAAACGTTCAATAAACTGCACACTATTTAGTGTGCAGTTACTCGATGTCTGTTCTGGCTTCCCAATAGCTGGTGCATGTGTACAAGTGGGCAAACATTCTACTCTTGCAAGACGTTCTAAGTTTAGATGTTATAGTTATGTCTAGTAAAACTCAACACCATGTAACGTGCAAAGTCACATAATTGACACGTAAGTTTGCAAAAGTTGCACATTTATTTTACCAGTGTGAGCTAAGCGGTAAGCTTAAGGGAGTTATCCAGTTCATGTCTAGCGCTCTTTTGTGTCTCGCTGTGCATGCCAGGCACTAACAGAATAGCTCCCTCGAGCTTACTGCCTTGCTCGGTATGTGCAGTGTAGCATCCTCCTGAGGATGTTCTCCTCATTAACGAGGTTGTGTTGAACCCCGTTCAGGGACATAGTCCAAAATAGTCACACTTTTTTTTGTCAATATTTTTTAGATCAGACCTAATTACACTTCTATTATGACACAGCCACAAATTATTAACAGTTTTAATGTTTCCAAAACAAGTAAGTTAAGTTTGACATATGAGCTGCTTTGAATAACCTTTTCTGGTACTTTTAGATTATTTCTGTTCTTCTTCCATACTCAGTGGAATGGTCTATTTGGAAATACAAAAAAAAGTTACCTGAAGTCTTTGTTCTTCTATCTGACTCTTTTTCAGAGGCCTCACTACTAGAAGAGGTGGACATTGAATCATCAGATTCTGAAGCATCCTTTCCTTTCCCATCACTGGGTGCTAATACACTGCGAACTTTTCCTCGATCTATGTAAAAAAGCAACAACAATAATAGTAAAACAGGGTGGGTTCTTCATGCTGTATGCACTTCTATTACAACCAGCCTAAATGCAGGAGTGAAGGCGGATTAGCCAAAAGCTAGAGACAACCCACCTACAGTGAAATCCGCTTAAACCGTATCCGTTTAAACCGTTTCTCCGCTTAAGGCGTTTTAGAGTCCTTCAACATTTAAAACATAGGCCTGCATTAAAAATCCGCTTAAAAAGTTTTCCTTTTAAACCGTTTAGATGCGACGCAATCGGGCGAAACGGTTTAAGCGGATTTCTCTGTACTCCTCTGTATGGGGGTGATACTAATTAACACGAACAGTAGTAAACACCCAATAGGCGTCCCCACAATAGCAATGGACCTTATTTCCGAGGTGATAGCTCCTGCGAGACACTGGGTAGGCCGACCCGCCAAACACGTGTGTGAAGGTGGTGGCCTACCCAGAGACCGCAAGAGCACGGGGGGCGGAAATAAAAGTCTTCGCACCCACATTTTCATTGCATCGTCGTCTCTCAATGAGTTCATTGTGGGGGAACCCAATCTAAAATTTAAGAACTCAATAATTTTTGATCATAAATACTTCAGAGAGAAAATGAAACTTACTTTCAACTGTTTGCCTTAGCTTTTCTTGCTGTCCTTTAAGCTGAAGTTCTTGCATACTCTTGTATTTCTTCATTAATTTTGATCTCAATTCACGTTCTTTCTTCTCCATATCCTCCTAAAATCAGAAAACAATCAGACCATTATGTGTAAAGTAAAACTAATGGTGTAAAATAAACATAAGATAAAGTGAAAGACCTTCTCGCTGTTGTCTGGATTGCTTTCTTTAGGTTGGTTAATACTCTCCTTCTTTGTTTCTTGTAATCGAATAACCTAAAGTGCAGAGGAATTTTAAATAAGAGTCCAGGCTCTAGAAAAGTCTGATTGTACAAGTAAGCTAGGAATACCTTGACTCGTTCAAAAAGTTCATCTAAAAGTCTTATGCTTTCTAGTTTTCTCTGAGCAATCAGTAACTTCCGCTCCTCTACAGCAATTTTGTAGTTCATGCGCTGTGCTTCTTCTCTCTTTAATCTGCGCAGCTGGCGAACTTGATGCCGTTCAGCTTTGCGCTGTCTCCGCTCCTCAGCAAGCCGAGCCTTTAATTGTTCCTCCTCTTCCTCCTTTTTCCTTAAAGGAAAAAAGTTAACCCGTAAATCAAGATTAGAGTAATATTTTATTTTTCTTAAAAAGGTGGTGCAGTGTACCTGATGATCTCTGCTTCTTTTTCAGCCTCTTCTCTAGCAAGTCTCTCCCTTTCCTCAAGTTCTTGTTCTTTAGCCATGAGTCTCTCTCTTTCCAACCGTCTCTTACGAATAGATGCCTCACTTAGGTGTTTGGTGCGATCAAAGTCAACCTGTAACACATAAGGGATTGATTATGATTGGTAAGCAAGCTAATTTTTATTAAGATATCTGAAAGATTTTTACAGGTCTGCATTCATACTTTAATGCTGGCAGTGAAGGATTTGTCTCCCTCTTTGTGAAGAAGTTTCATACCACGTAGTGCATCCATAGCCTTCACAAAGCAAACATATTCCTGGTACTGAATGTAACCTTCAAAAGCTAGTTCCTGACCAAACGAAAAGGTTTTCAAGCCCGAAATATGAGCTTTCATCTGGCTTCTGTATGGGTCCAACATTGGGATGTCAACACATCGGACCTCACCAAATTGTTCAAAAACCTGTTCCAAAAATAGCTTGAAAACTCTTGAAAAGAACAAGAATATGCAGGCTATTAAAGCACAAAATTTACCTTTTTGAAAACATATTCACTTGGCTTGTCATTCCCCCTGCCATTTTCTTGCCTTGATGAAAACCAACGACTTGGTAAATTTGATAGGTGAATTGTGTCTGGACGCTCCCCTGGTTTCATTTCGTTCATATTTTTGGCATCTCTAAAATACGAATCCCAAGTATGACGGGTAGGGAAAGAATTCTGAAAGAGAGAACATCATATATGTTCACATATCTTTGAGAGAGTACTATAACATCAATATGATAGAAAATGATGGAATCTTGCCTTGGCCTCAGCAGCTCTAATCTTCAGGAGCTCTGAAAACCCAGACAACTTGATTGTTTTGCTGTCCAATCGAGAAACCACTTCATTTAAATTTGATTTGTTTTCTATTTCGCCTTCAAACCTATGAAATTTAAAGAAACAATACATTTAACAGTCCATGATAATTGTCTCTTTACTCACAAGTCCAATGTAAAATTAATATTCCAAAGCATCAAATAAGTGAGCAAACCTGATGAATTCTAAGGTACTTTTTGAAACTTTCAACACTGTGAATTGAATTGGTTTCACCATTGTCTTCAGCTTTTCCATAACTTCCCAATTGGAAATGGTTTTGCCAGGTAATTTTAACTGAGGAAGCTGGACTGAAATGTTCAGTTTGGCAACAGGCTTCAGATATAGTTGCTGTGGAACAAACAATTCCACAGCATCACTTGTGTCGCTACATGTTTGAAACGCACTGTTAAGCGTGCTGCTCACACTTCCAGACAGGGAAACGCTGAAACATATAAAAAAGCTGATGAATAAAATCGTTTTAAAAGTTTGCTTTACGTAGGACAAACAGAAAAATAAGAACTTTGATAACTTTAGCAATTTTGACAAATTTTCCAAACATTTTGTTTGGTTATAGTCAACGAAAAAGTGCAAGATACTTGGAGAAATAAAATGTCCATTTTGAATCTGTTTATTTTGCTCAACAATATGATACGTACCTTTTATTTAGTAGTTGAATTTTGCTCATATTGAAGTCCTTATAGCCTTAGGGCCCGCTGACGAGGCCGGATTACCTCAACATATATACAGCACCATAGGACATAAATTCGGCTTCAATTTCACTTCATGAAGTAAATCAGAGCCATGTTGTCCAGGCGAGCCTCTATAAGAAAAGGGCGTGCGGAGACTGAAGAGTTTTCATTTACATAAAATCGAAGCGTTTAGCTTACGGGACAGAAAGCTGCTCGTAAGTGACAGGTTACGAGGGGTTACGGGTTACACAAGTGTTCGCTTTAAGACAACGGAGTGAGTGAGAAGACACTTCGTTTCTTATTACGAAAATAAAAAAGATTGAAATGATAATTTTTATTCAATTATCCCAAAGGCAAGTAGCCTTTAACAAGGCATTTTTTTCCGCTTTTGTTATTTTTGTTTAAGAGGAATAATTTGAACACGTAACATAAACAGGTCTGCTAAACGCAGTGAAATTGAAGGGAGGGAGGGAGAGGGAAAAAGAGGATTATGGGTCTCGTAAACTCTTTCACAGAATCCTCCCTTCTGGCCCAGAGAAGTCTGTATTTGAAATTGCAGAAATCTTTCGTATTATTAATCAATTAGGCGCTCCTGATGGAGATAGATACCGCAGTAGTTTTGTGTCCCCGAATTCCCTCCCAAAACAAAGGCAATTTATTGCAGTTTCATATGGTTTCATCGATAAGATTGTGTGCTGCCGTGCCGCCACGCCGGTTTTAGACATTTCTGAAAATATTTGGAGGCGTGCGACTATCGCGACCTCTGCATGTGAATCATTGAAAGATGGCGACATGAAAGTAGCGTGTGTTTGGGCTCTTGAATTTAATTTAGGAATTTGTTTTGATTTTCGTTGAATTAAGTAAATCGTCGATAGTATGTTGCCTCAATTCAGCAAATACTATTCATGACCTTACTGCAGGTTCTGTAAACCTTACTCGTATCGAAACGCTGCGAGGTACCTTCGTTTTCTAAGTCGGAAAAATAGTGGAAAATGCTGTCTTCCCCTGTTCGGATTTGACGTTAAAATGCCGAGGTGAGTATTTTGTCTCCACAGTAATCTTTTTACTTTATTTTCGCACCAATTTCACAACTTCTGAATTTCTATTTTGAATATGAATAAAGCCTTGTTATGATGTGTGGTTGAGGTTATGTTGTTGATTTGGCCGCTTCTTACCAAGGCCGGTCGTGTGTGTCACTGATCGTTTCCCTCTTTTCACGTTATTTGAGCCGTTTGAATTATTTCTTACTCAAGTCTGGCTTTCGGCTGGTACGTCGTATCGTTATTATTTGGTCCTTAGTTTAGTGGTTCAGAATTGTGCTGTTTGTGGTCGACCTCAGCCATATTATCTTTACATTTTGAAATATTCACTTTTCCGGGAAAGTATGTTGCTCAAGATAAACTTTAAGAAACCGGAAAATTTAATGTATATTTTTGTAATGTGTAACAATTGTCTTAGTTTGTGTGATCATCTTTCGAATTGTGCCTTCAAGATTCATGTCAGTTGCTGTGACACATCTGATTTGTTCGGTCTTTTGTGCGTGATACAACTTTAGTTTTAGATGTTCTTGCTATCATTTTATCATAATTTTCTCTTTTGTTTTTTTGTCTGTGGCCTATGTAACATGCTGAAAAATCTATTTTGTTATTAGGGCCAAAAGCTATATATTTGGAAGGAGAAGAGAGTAAATTAGTCTTGTCCAAGCTGAGGCATGGTAAAGTGAAGGGACATGAGCCAAAACATTGCAGGGATGGCACCCCTCGTCAGGTAAATACAATCTCAAATTACTCTATCTGGATTTTATTTGTGAATTATGTTCAAACATATGTTTTTAGAATTGGACTAATGTCATTTAGGGAAAGCTATACTATTTTCTTTTATTCTCCCACTCTTACTGAGAGAAACATTTTATTTTTTATTTTTTAAACCTGTGAACGTAGACATGTTCCTATTCACCTCCTATGTCTTCTTTTGCCACTTTGCACAATTCAGGGCAGGACAAAGATAGTTTTTGTGATGAAGTTTCATTCTAATCATTCGATTCAGATATTCAAAGAAAATCAGTCAACTAAGTATGCTTCACTATTTCAGATTAATGTAGGTGACGTTTGAACTTGAAATACACTGTCATTTGACCATAGAAGTCGCAATCCTGTTGCAGTATGGCACGGGGTAGAGCTCCTTACCAGTATCCTGGTGTTGAGGCACCCCATCGGGGCTTAGGTCCTATGTACCCAGACAACAAAGGCATTTGCAGCCCATTTGGGTGAGTGCAATTGTCTTGAGCTTGGCTGCTCTTATTCTGCATTAATGGCATCCTTTGCATTTTTTTTTGTTCATTTTGTCTTGTCATCTCTTTCTTCAGATTTGTCATTTAACATAGCCCCTCGGCCTAAAATTTCTTCTTGGTCTGTTAACTAAAAACACGTTTAGAATATTTCAACTGAAAGACATTGGTGTCCATAAATGTTTTCTGTATTTTGCCTATCAGTTTCTTTTGTTCTTTTTCTTTTTACTCAGCTGATGCTGTTAGCTAACTGAAATATTCTATTTATTGTCTGCTCTATTTTATTTCATGAAGTGGAGACTTGGATGAAAATATTAATGAGACACTTATCATTACATCAGGCTTTGGACATGACCTGCATGGGGTTTAGAATAATTACTGCTTTTTGATTTACTCGTTTACATGTTAGTAATTTAATTGTTTGTGCTCTAACAGTTAAAGGACAGTGAGGGGGAAGAACAGACTTGCGAGAGTCAGGACTGTTCTGTTCCTTGGATTGTTTTGACTTCCACTTCAAGCTGTCTAACCACCATATTAATTTAAAAATAACAATCTCATTTGATGAAATAGTTTTTGAAATAGAAACACTTCAGTTTTATAAATCGGTGCTATGTTTGGATTTGTCTTTGATATAATTCTTTCGATAGTTTGGAAAGCTCTACAAGTGCATTAACCCAACATTTTTCAAACGGCATCTGCCTGTCACCCTCGTTAATGAAATGTTCATATTCCACTTTACTTTCTTCAGAAATATGCCGATGGGGGCTATGAGCATGGATCTGAAGCCACCTCTAGGTGGAGGTCTGGGTGGTCCACTAGAACCTGCCCCACCACCACCCACAACAGGCAATGCAAAAAAGAAAAGGAGAACTTCAAGTGCAGCTAATGCTCAACCAGCTCCTCAACCTCCGCCACCTCAGGATCTTCTTCCTCCCCCTCTCACAGGTAGGTATTGATTCCTATAAATAATGTGGTTGGTTATTTTTGCATTGTGTAATTGATTGTATTGCCCTTATGCAGGTTATGGGGATACTATAATTGCATCAAATCCTTTTGATGACACTCCCCCATCATCAGGCATGGGTATGATACATCACATGAATCATCATCCTCATCATCCACACCACATGAATGCCATGAGCCCTATGGGAAGTCCCATGGGAAGTCCAGGGATGGCTGGTCTAAACTCTGCTCCTATGGGAGGCCCTGGACCAAATCGAATGATGGGTCCAGGACCTCGAATGGGTGGTCCTGGTGGTATGATGGGCTCCCCTAATATGCAAGGTCCAATGGGTGGCCCAGGAATGGGGCCAATGGGCCCAATGGGAATGAATAATTCTCCTATGAGTTCTGGGCCTATGAATTCACCCCTTGGAAATTCTGGTATGAACACAAGCCCCTTAGGAATGAATTCAATGGGGGGACCACCCATGAATAGTTGCCCTCCAATGGGCAGCCCAATGGCCGGAAGTCCAATGAGCAGCGGTGGTGGTGGTGTAAATAGTGGTCCGCTCAGTAGTCCTATGAACAGCTGTCCGCCGATGGGTAGCCCTGGAATGGGAGCTCAAATTGGTGGGCCAGGTGGAAGTCCTATGAACAGGCATCTAACGAGTCCGATGGCTCATATAAGCCCTATGGGAAATCAAGGTATGAACAGTGGGCCTCCAATTGGTAGTCCGTTGGGTCATATGAATTCAGGTCGTATGGGAAGTCCTATGAACAACATAAATAATGGACCAATGGGACCAGGTTCAGGTCCATCCATGGGTGCAGGGCCTCCAATGGGATCTGGCCCTCCTATTGGTTCAAATCCTTCAATGAACAATGGGCCAAGTAATAATTGTGGGCCTGGCATGATGCTTCCCATGAGTCATCACCATGGGCCGCCTCATGGGCCGCCGCATGGGCCACCGCATGGGCCACCGCATGGCCCGCCGCACGGCCCGCCGCATGGCCCTCTACATGGTGGTCCTGGACCCCAAAGTATGCAGCATTGTCCACCACACATGAGCTCAATGAGTGGGAACATGGGACACATGCATCCAATGGGAATGCCTCATGGTTTCCCTGGACCCAAACCCATGCCCGTATCAGCTGGAAAGGTAAGAGCACTCATGTAGATTTTATCATTAGAGAAACTCCTGCATAGAAATATACTACTAATTTTCAATGTTTTTCTTGCAGGTTTACCCACCTGACCAACCGATGGTATTTAACCCTCAAAACCCAAACGCACCACCAATCTATCCTTGTGGAATTTGCCATAAAGAAGTTCATGATAATGACCAGGCCATATTGTGTGAATCGGGATGTAATTTCTGGTTTCACCGGTAAGCTCAACATACTTTTCCATTGTACTCTCATCTCAAAATTTTCTGTCAGACATTTTTTACTCATTCTTTAACCAATCACATCACTTAAGTGGTGTAAGAACGAGTACTATTATTAGTTCAGTGTACTACTTTTTTCTTGTCATTTTCATCTCAGAATTGACAACAGCTACAATCATAAAACTTATGTCATTCTAAACTGGAAACACCGGTCTTGATTCCAGCTTATTAACATTTTTTTTTTGACTCAATACTATTATTTTGAGAACACTTAACAAATTTTGAGTTTTTTCATTTTGAGTTCCGGGGTCGGCTCACGCTTCTTTGCGGCTTTGCGCCCCAACAATTAAACCCGTATGTGTGTGTGTGTGTGTGTGGGGCGAACAGGGCACGAGCCCGAGTTTACCAAGAAAAACTTCCTCTACACAAACAGAACACAATCTGAGATGAAAATGGCAGAACTTCACTTCTCTCCATTTACTGATACATTACTCCAAGTATTGATTTTTTAAATTAAAGAACGAGTCACCTACTTCTCACAAAATTAATTTTGAATTTACTTTGGCTCTTGTTTTTGCAATACATTACTTGACAGTATTACTTAACTAGTTGATGGTCAAGTTCTTTTTATTACTTATATGTATTTCTGTACCTTTCAGAGTGTGTACGGGTATCACAGAGGCAGCCTATCAACTCTTAACAGCTGAAGTGTATGCAGAATGGGTCTGTGACAAGTGCTTAGCATCCAAAACCATACCATTGGTTAAGTTTAAGCCATAGTGCTCTTTAGTATTTAAGGAAAGGAAAATACTGCTTTCTTGACTGCCTCTTATGATGTACAATATTTTACATAAATGTAATGGAAATTAAGAGAGAAACCTCTGTGTGTTATGGATGTTGTTTGTATTGTACAGTTCTGTTGAGTATTTTTCTCAGACTGTTATGTTCATTGAGACAATGTGATGAGATAGGGTGAAGCAATGAATTTCTTTTTTTTTCTTTTTTTTCACTAATCTTTGGGGAGGAACATTAACTATTTTGATGCTACTCTTTCTCCCCTGAAGAGATGAAAAGTGTCTTGCTTTTTTTTCTCTTTTTCTTTTTTTGGGTTTGTTTGTTTTTGTTGCCATGCTGTGAATTAAGACATGAGGAAATCATGTGACTCCACCCCTCAGCTCCCTGTATGTATTTTCTTGTAGAAGTCATAAGTTGTCATAGTGGTTTACTGTTGGTTGAGTTAAGACCTAGCTCATGGCTCAACATTATCTGTGTACAGTTTTATTGCTAAATAATTTTGTGTGAGGGAAAGACAACCTTCCAGTGACATAAGGAAACTTCTGAATTGGCAATAATGGTGTGCTGTCAAGCCATAGCTTCTGTATGTTCGGTGAGTGGCTTTGTCTGTTTTTCCTCATTTACTTGTAAGTGTAGAATTTTCATTTGTTATGTGAATTGTGATGATTGACAGAGGTTGTGCTAGAAGGCATGGCTTGACTGGCACACACTCTTATGATCAGGCTTAGCGCTGTTCAGTGTGATAAATGCCCCCAAGATTGCTAATGTCAAAGGTTGTGTTATCTGTCATAAAGTTCTCAGGTTAGTCTGTCCATCGAGATTGTGTTGTGATCTGATGAATCATTCTGTAAACTTGAGATTCTCTGTGGTGGTGCCTTGTTTTGCTACTTAACACACTTATGTGATTTTTTTTTAAAGTTTCCATCTTATTATTATATATCCTTTCTCAAAAACTTTAGAACAAATTTTATGTCCCAATGAAGTATCTGAGTCTGAAGATTTACCATGGCTGAACTGCCACACCTATGAATCTTAGTTTTTATTATTCTTTTACTATTTTAAGCTCGTGTAATGGAAAGTTGTGTTTGGAATTGTTTGCTTTGAACTGAGCTATTGTTGGCAATGTCTTATACACTTTTACAAAGTATTATACAGTGCTCTGTAGTAAGTTAAAACTTAGAGATAAGTTAACAATATTCTGTCTTGAGTATGGCACGTTCAGACTTCTGAGGAAGATTTTTTTAAATCAGTCAATCAGAGTTCCATATTGAACCATGTGGTGTTAATGCCTTCCGTTGTGGGAAGGCATTCATTCAAGAACTAATGAACATCACATATCTTAGAAGCCTCTCTCTCTCTCTCCCCCCCCCCCCCCCTCCCCCCCTTTTCCCTCTCTGCTCTCTGATGCATCAGGCCTAAGCTTTCATTGTCTCAAGGGCACACTATTGAATGAACTCTTAGCAATATCTGCTTATCTGTTGTAGATCAATTCTGCATTCATGTTTAAGTAGGGCAGGTAAAATTTAGAAACTCCATAATTTTTTCTAATAGTAAATGTTTTTTCAACCTTCTAACAGCATACTAATAATTGTTTATTTGTGATGATGGACTATCTTTTATTTATTTTTATCAATGACAGTTAACTTGGCTCAACTTTCATTAATACCTAAATGTTACTCTATTGCTTGTGCTCTAAACAGTAAATCTCTAAAGCACAAAAATTTGTCAATTCTGTGCGCTCTTAAAAGTAGTGTACTGATTGCACTTAATGTTTCTGGTGCTGTATGTTGATTTTAGTTGATGGAATTGTGTAACTAACGAGACTGAACACTCGTAGAGTAACTCCTTTTGTGCCCCATTGATTTAGTTTTATCTGGAATCTTAATGGCTTATATTAGGCCACAACGTCACTTATGTAATCTTTTCAGTGCTTGTGGAAAGAGAGGTGCTGGACACTTGTATTTGCTTCACCAAGTTTGTAGATGTCCATCAATGAGCAATGAGAGGGGCTCAAATTTGTTACAAACTGCTTTCTTGGAAATACTTCTTACACATAAGATGCGGCCTGTTTTTAAATGAAAGCCACATCACATCCTTCTCCTGCCCATTGTTTTTATTTTATCTCATCCAGGTTATATTTGTAATACTTGTTCATGATTTCAGTACAAATGCATTTTCATAAAAGCATTCTTCAAGAGACTGTTCCAGGGCAGCTTAGCGACGTGTTCAATTGTACCGGTGCAAGAATGTTTTGCTGTTATCCCAGTGAAGCTTCTACTTGCTTACAGTAATTTCTTTTGTTGTGAGTGTAACTGCAGAAATCATTGTCCTTAATGTTGTTGCTTGATGTCTAAGGTATTATTAGTTTTTTTGAGCTCTCATGCCTGTAAAGTTTTGGTTTTGAGTTCATTTAAACCTGTTAGTATGATATGTATGTACATAAACCCCTTCATGACCTGAATTTTGTAGATGCTCTCCATTTGTGAAAATATGCTGACTGCTCTAACCACCAACTGATAACATTGAGAGAATATGATTTGCAGTGATCAGAGTTTGGTGGTGATGTATTATAAAACTTTAGATTACTTATTAACATCACGTGGTTTTTCAATGAAAATAAACCTAATTTTGTGCATAGTTTATTTTTTATCATGTGAATAAATATATCAGCAATAAACGTTGTTATACATTTCATATTGTTTTCTTTGGTTTTCTTCTACTAGTCTCCAATCTCACCATCTGGTAATGAGAGTCTGTGCGTGAAATGACGATGTAATGATTGTGGAAACTGAACTCTCTGTGAAGAAATTTGTGGACTTGCATCATTTCTCCTGATTGCCTGTATTCATAGTGATGTGTGCATGATTTTGGTAACTGCAGGGCTGACTTAAAAGGAATCTATGAATTAACCATATCCTCTAGGTGATAAACTGATTTAAGTATTCTTAGTTTATTAGGACTCTGTTGAGGACAGTTTCATGGATATCTCCTGGTCTTACTAAGGAAGACAAGGGGGAAACATTTAGTACACCACATACTGCAAAAACAATAACTGAGATCATACCTGATGCATCAGAAGAAGCACAAAACTGTTACTTTGTTATAGCAATACTGACTAATGTCAATATAACTCTTCTGCAAGACAAACAGCGAAGAAAAAAGTAAGTATATATAACATTAAAAAATCCTCAAGAACTGCTTGGAAGCCAAAACGACTCAGAACAGTAACCACATCTACACAAATAATAAATAATGTGAAAATTGATGTGATTTAAAAATAAAATTCACTGTAAGAAAGTGAAATCACAACTCATTCAAATCAGAAACAGGGATTCATAACAATATTATGAGAAAATGTCACTAATATGAAAAAAAAAATATTACTAAAACACAAGAAGAAAAAGGAGGGGGGGAGACGAGAATTGCTTGTAGCATACTTAAAGAGGCTACATAGTGTCCACCTGTAGGGGAAAAAAAAGATTGAATGATGAACTAATGCGGATCACGAATACAAATGGAAGAGAGTATTTGCACAATATGCCAGGTTTCATATGGTTGCTCTTTTAAAAAGGATAAACTGTTCTCTAGTCATTGTCATATCTAAATTCAAGAAACAAACTGTTTGGTTAAGATAAAGCAAATTTTCAATGAGGTACAGGGTATGCTTATATGACAGAAGCTACAGTAGTAACATGAAACATGTATTAGACACCAAACAATGGTTGTTGCATTAGTTTAGTCACAATGTACAAGTTGTGTTAAAAAATCAACCATCAAAAACACAAAAATTAAATGTCAGTCTTGCACGCAATCGGATTATTGGTTGATCATAATCAGTATTGTGCGAGATTCTTCAATGAACAATCAATATGTATGTGAAAAATATAGCATTCACAATTCAGTCACATCTTATACAATGATCAAGAAATAAATTAGGTAGGTCTATACACTTTGCAAAAGGCAGGCAAGTTGTAAATCACCAAATTGTGCTATCTTTCAAGATGTACAATATCATCCAAAACAATAAAAAAGGCCCCAAACCAACAGTAGCCAAACTTTTGAAATTATGATCAGGTTACATGTTTTAGACGTTTACGGTTCATAAGTTGATCACAACAGCAGTTGGCTGTGCCATACATCACAGCCCATGTGTCAAATACAATTAAAATTTACATTGCTTCAAAATTTGTACTACAGCCACAGTGTTTGTTACCATCAAGTAGGGGAAATATTTCATATAAATAGCACGGAAGACCTCAGATATTAAGTAAAAACTGCAGTCTAAAACCTTTGTGCCAGAGAGTAGGAAGCATTATATCAAAAAGGAAGATGTATACAGTTCAAATAACTCAAATGATTGGAGCAAAGAAAATCTTACATTATTCACCGGGGTTCCAGAACTAAAGCCTACATTTAAAACATGATAACTACTTCTGTGCTTTACAATCATTTGGAAACTGGAAAAAATAGAGTCTCAGACAAAGCTAACTTGAAATTATTTACTCGTTCGTGATTAATGGCAACATACTGTTAATCTGTGAAGGCGTTTTGAGTTATCACAAGCAATTTCACGAAATAAAACCCTAAGTTCAGTTGAAAGATGATAATCTTCAGATTAAATTTCCAATTTCATCAACTCTCAGATCAACAATTCAGATTCAAATCTGATTCAAATCCAAATATATTTTAGGGATAAAAATGAAGTGAAGTTGCCAAATTAAATAAATTATGCACAAATTACGGAAAGAAAGAAAAACTACACTGATTGGAGCTGACCACTAAGGTACTCTCAGAGAAAGAAAGAAGACGGAAGGAGAGGCAAAACAAAACATTAAGTCTTTGCAACTATCGTAGAATTAAAACTAAAATTGTTGTTCTTCACACAGGATAACAGGAAAAATTAACATTGAGAAGAGAGCAAATAAAATAATAAGGATAAGTTGAAAAAAAAAAACAACTCAAACTTAGCATCAACATTAATCAACTATTGCATCTGTTATTGTTGGAAGCAGGAGCTTGGCTGCAACTAAGTGTAACCGGTTTGAAGTAGGTCTAAACGGCTCGGGCTGGTTACAAGTGAAGCCACCTACTTGTATCTGTTACTGTTGGAAGTAGGAGGTTGTTTGCACCTAGGTGTAACCGGTTGGAAGTAGGTCTAACCGGCCAGGGCTGGTTACAAGTGGAGCCACCTACTTGTATCCAGTCATCATCCCAGCTATAACTAGGTGTAACCATTGAATTTATTTTACGTGCTATTGTAACCAATGACTATTGGTTGGAAGTGTTCCACCCTGGGGCTAGGGAGATCCAAAATGCCAAAAGCGTTTGATAAAATGCGGGACCGCTCGGCAAAACGTTCCAATACTCTCTACTAAACTACTAGAATTTTTTTCAGATTTTTAGAACAAAATTTAGGGGTCGCGCCAGAGGTTTAAAGTTAACACTGGTTTCTTATGGGTGTTTGGCCCAAAACCTGATCAAAAATTGATTCCGACACCAAAATCGAGATCTGCGTCGAAAACCGCGTCCGATAGTGTATGGCACACACGTGTGTACAGTGTAGAACCGAAAAAAATAAATCCCAGATTTTAGCCAAAATTGGCCAAAATTAAGAAATTTATTTTGGAATCTAGGGTGAAACCGAAACCAATGACTTGCGATACGTTTCCAAACTCGGTTTTCGACGTAGATCACGATTCTGAGCCGTTTTTTAAATTTGGTAAAAATTTACATCCCTACACCAAATATTCAGGTCTTCAGCCAAAACCCCATAAGAAACCAGTGTTAACTTTAAGCCTCTGGCGCGACCCCTAAATAAGTAAATTACATGAATAAAAAATTCAAAAAATCCACCTACTTCTAACTGACAGTAATCATGTGTGAACACTTTTACCATGACGTTTGGTTACAACTACTTCTGACCCAAAATAGCTGGATACAAGTAGGTGGCTCCACTTGTAACCAGCCCGGGCCGGTTAGACCTACTACCAACCGGTTACACCTAGGTGCAACCAACCTCCTACTTCCAACAGTAACATATCCATCAGTAACTAGGAGTAACCATTGAAATTATTTTGTGTGTACTTGTAACCAGTGACAATTGGTTGGAAGTGTACTGTCACCAAATGTTCACAAATTTTCTGAGTGCAGATGTTGGCAGGTGTCGAAACGGTCGTGCGCAGTAGGCCGGGCGGGGTGACTATTGCTGAGAGTTTCTGTCTCTCTCCATCCATCTTCCATTTGGAAACATTTGGCGACAGTATGGAAGCAAAATTCTTAATTCAATCAAGAAGATCAAGAAAATGAATTAACGATTGGTGGACCTAGCCAAGCTGCAAAGCAAGACTGGTGGGCAGGGGCTCACAAAGTACAATTGCAGCCCTCGATGCAGGACAGACAGCTGTGGCTGAAGGCGAGCTGGCCTACTGTGCAACAACATGTGCTGCAGCAGTCTACCCTGCAGCAACAAAAGCGATGCAGCCCCTCCCAAGCCGGCAAGCCGCCAAAACAAATTCAAATGACTAATTACATCAGTAAATCAAATATCCAAGCAAAATCAAACTGACAACAATCTTGGGTGAGCGCTCCTAACCATTGACGTGTGGTTACAACTACTTCTAATCCAAAATATCTGGATACAAGTGGGTGGCTCCACTTACATCCAGACCAGGCCGGTAAGACTTACTTCAAACCGGTTAAACCTAGGTGCAACTAAGCTCCTACTTCCATCAGTAACACATCTACAATTCAAATTCCGTGAAAACAACACTGAAGAAACTTGTTTCCTTCAAAAATAATCTCAAGACAGACAAACTCCGAAGAAATGTGAGCAGCGTTATTCAAAACAAAAATTCAGATGCAATAGCTTTTACAATGTTCATGAAGAATGTCACGAGTCTAATTGCTGAAAGTACATAATACCTTGTTTCATAATTCATGTGACTGAGCACAATTCAAATTAACTGGACACAGCCGTTCGTATGGATAAGTTGTCCACATGTTGCATCAAGTTCATTTCCAAAGAAGCAACAAAATAACGACAAATAATAGGAGTACATTGAAGTGCCAAAGTCCGTAAGCCTATAAGACCTGTACAAATTCACTCTATAATTATTAAAATGACTAGTATCCTGCTCTTAAAAGCTATTATCTCAAATATCTTGTTTACCATGATTATAGAATCCAAGTTAACAAAGAGGTCTGAAAATCATTACATTATTACGACACACCTTAAATCAACACTAAGCCAGTATTTGAAAATCTCAAACCTATGTCACAGAAACTACAGATTTGATTTCTGTAAGTTTCAGGTAAATTTTAAGGTTTCCTTACATTAGAAGTGCATTGTGTACGCCCAAATCATGTAAAACTATTTTTTGTCACTCTGCCTAAAATTGCTGCTTCTGAATATTGCTAGAACTGTTTTACATGAACCTGTAAAAAAAAAATGATCAAGTAGACAAGCACAGAAAGCACATTTCTCTGAATTATAAACATAGGGAAAATTTAAGAAAAGGTAATAAAAAAGGGACCTTCCAAGATATTAAGTAAATTCAATTGTTGTTACTATCATCTACTAAACTACAGCTAACTCTTACGCACTGAACCAAATCTTACGCAAGGTGACAAAAAAAAAAAATACAATTAGGGCATAATGCAGAGCTTAACACAATACAAGTCTTTGGAGACAAGTCTCATGTTTAAGCACCACATTAAACATAGCTTACAGGAAAACAGATCATCAATCTTCGCAGACGATTTGCTTAACCATTCCGTTTCCTATCCCTTATTCTCGCATGCCTAAAAACGCCATAGCTTAATTGATTTTCAAATTCAGGCTCCAAATACAGACAAATTGTCAAACCTTCAACTGGTAGCGTGAAATCGTCTTCCTGAACATTGACACTAGTTGAAGTATGTCAAGCTTCCGTTGAGGCTGCCATGTTTGAGCCTTTTGGTGTATATGCAGTGGCATTGGGATCCAAGTTGGACAATGTTGACATTGTGCAACCAGGGTTTTCAGTTAAAAGAAGTTTTGATGTTGCTCCTGAAGGTAGTGGCCCAAAGGAATCGGTGGGCATGACAGCCAAAACTTGAGCCATTTTACTTTTTAATGCTTCAACTTCACGTTCTTGTTGACGAAGTAAAGCTGCGAGAGATTAAAATATGCATGATAGATATATATACAGTAAAATCTACATACATCAAATTTCAAGGGACTGAAAAAGGACTTTGCAAAAAGCATGAATTCACTGTAGATGGGAATTCATTAATGCATTAGAATTTTGAAGGCACCAGCTTAAAAATTTGATAGAAGCAGTGGGACTTTCATGTATGCAAGTTCAATATGAACAAGTTTTACTGAACAACATTGTAGGGACAAGTTAAATATGAAGCACTAATCTGTTCACACTTCCTTTTTTGTTGTTGTTGTTGTTGTTGTTGTTGTTATATTTGATTTCTTAATATCTCAGGAACTAAGGAAAACAGCAAACACTTTACTTACTGTCTCGAATTTCCAATTGTCTTTTTGCTTCTCCTAGAGCAGAGAAGAGGTCCAATTTTATACGTGTTTCAGCACTTAAACTATTTTCTAAATGCGAATTCTTTTCTTGCATAGCTGACAAAGCTGTCATAAGAATTTCAGTGTCCGTTTGGTTTTCTTTAAACTGTCTCAAACTCTGTAAGAAATAACAAGCGTGTGAGTACTGAGTGCCAACTAACTAAAGAAATATGATGTAAGATACAAAACGAGACAAAACTATGACATACAACTATTTCTCTCTCGTAAGATGTAATCCGTTCTTCTTTTAATTTTAACTCTCTTTGCAGTTGTTTATTTTCTGTCTCAAGATCACGCCTTCTTGCTTTACAAGTTTCAGTGCACTCTGATCTGAAACAACACAAAACAAGATAAAATTAAGAAAAGACAGTAGAAAGGCCCATTTTAGTATTTCATTCATTCTTCACATTCTACATAAAATGTTAATAAGTTTAGTGCTGAAAATACGGAAGAGAGGAAACGTGGAATGAAGACTTACTTGTTTGCTGCAGATGCAGCTGCTGCAGCAGCCATTGCAACAGCTCTTGCTGTTGCTGCCTCTTCTGCCTTTTTCGCCTTACGCTCAGCAGCAAGCTGACTTTCCACATTAGAACGCAAACGGCGCTCTTCTGTTAATTTCTTTTCAGTTTGGACCATTAACTGCTTATCGGCTTGACGAGCTGACACCAAGACATGTAATCTGTGAAAAAAGGAGAAATTGTTAAGCTTGCACTCAAACAGAAAATGTTGACAGCAACTCAGATTGGGGAAAAAGCTTACTTAGCCTGGAGCTCTTCATTATCTTTTTGACACTGAGCAAGCTCACATCTGATGCTTTTTTCTGCTAGCTGGTGTGTGGTGACTTGACTTCTGAGGTCCTGTTCTGTTTGACGACTGGACTGTAGGTCAATTTTCAGTCTCTTTACATCAGCCTCCAGCCTAAATGTGGAATGAAAATTATTTTCAGATGGATTAATAAGTGTAAATGCCTATGAACAAAACAGGACTACAAATTGAACAAAGAAACACATGAAACAGACAAAACATTAAGAAAAGGAAAAAGCAATACCGTTGACAATAGTCATCTCTCGATGAACTATTGCTAGAACTATCAGATGCATCTTTGTTTGCTTTGTTTCGACGTTCACGTTGAGTATTCACAGAATTCTCTTTAGCTTGTGAACTGCTCCATCTGCTGTTTGTTGATCCATTAGATCCATGGGACTTAAGACTTTGGCAGCCCTTGACACTTTTATCATGCTCTTCATTTTCATCAAAATCATTGACAGATCTTCAAAATAAGAAGAAAGACAACAGTAACTGAATTAATGGTAAGGCAAGTAAAAAAGCATGACATGGCAATGAAAAAATTCACACATACCCAATCCGTTCAATAATTTCAATGTCTCCATTAAGAAGAGAGCCATTAGAATGATTAAACTTGAATGGACATTTTTCTGATGAAGTCTCATTTGTTTGGGTTGATACTTTTTCTTTATCGCGTTCGCTCTTTTCTGAATGCTTTTTATGATCTTTCTTTGGGACTGGAATTGAGTTAGTTATAACTGGATGAGTCACACCATTTATTTCACCTGACAACAAACAGAAATTTTGAATAAACCCATTGTTGATTGGTGTCAATAAAACATAAATAAAACCATAAAATAATCATACCTTTGACTTTGTCTGGAGATGATATCTGGGAGTGACTTTGTTGTTGTTGATGCTGTTGCTGCTGCTGCTGCTGCAACTGTTGTTGCTGCAACTGTTGTTGTTGTTGTTGAAGCTGCTGCTGTTGCACTTCTGGAGGTAATGCTTGCCTTAGCAACTGCATATAAAATTCATTCTCTTTTGCTACATCTTTTTGTTTTCTCTGAAATCATAAATCCATGCATTTAACAATAAGGTCCCTGTCATTTAAAGTGCACATTAAAATTCCACTCTTACCTGTCTCATTCTGTAACCAATATAACTTTTAAAACCAAACCCTAAAGTTACTACAGGATATCCAATGCTGCAAGACAAGGAAATTGTTTAGTTGAGAAATAAACAAAAACAAGACAAGAGTGAATATTTTTTTCTGAAAATTACCAGTGAGCTGCAAAGGGTCTACATAGATCTAAATGGAATGGCATGTGACGCACATCTCGTAGCCTCACAGCTACCTCCATGTATACAAATACCATCCACAGGATGCATGTGGGTAAGCACAGGCCTTTCTCTGCAAAACGTTCAACAGAAAGAAAAGTATGATGGACAAAATATTGCAATGACTGCTTGGGTTTTGTCATCCACAGATCATGAAATTATAAAATACCTGTGTGCCAAACATACTGCACCCATACATATGTGCTCGCAGCAAAAAATAACCAATGCACAGGAATGAAAAACAAACAGATCATATCTGATGTTAATGCTATACAGATGAAGAACACTGAAAAGGCCTGAATTTCAAAGCAAAAGTTAGTATAAATATCACATAGAAGAGCAAAGTTCAATCAATTACTGAACTTATGATGAAACTCACCAAGCCTTGGTACTTAAAAGAATCGTAAACACTTCGTAGTAGTAAGTAAAATGGCCACAAGTATTCAAATCTGAATTCAAGGAGGAAGTCTGCAAGGAGCACTAGTGCCCATAGCACAAAGAACTTCAAGTACAACAAGGAGCTGAAATATGAAAAATTACAGAATCAACATTTTCCAATTTTCAAATAAAGGGCTCACAGGCAGATAAGAAATGTGATGTACAAATGTATCAATTGCCATAAGACCCTGAAAATGGTGGAAAACTCAACTGGTAATAAATATAAACAAGAAGCAAGCAGATGACATTATTCATGAATACAATGCATGAATAAACAGCTCAGAGGAACCAGATCAGAAAACAAGCTTCAAAGTTTAAAGAAAATGTCATGTGAAAATACAGCTCCTAGTACGCTGTTCATTGCCAGAAATAAGTAAAATCATACACAAACGGAGATTTTGAAAATTGGAGAACTAGAGAAGACAGGGAGACGCAAATGAAAGGATACAACAACTGATTTAATACATATAAATGCCTGAAGTCGAGCAAGCAGTGTTAAAAAAATGTTTCCCGATAGAGAAACTCGTAAAGCGGTTTGTTTGCCGGGAGGAGGGAAAGCTTGCAAGCGCAATATTAAGAGAAAGTAAAAGGTGATAGGGTTATATGTCAGCCATTTTGAAACACATATGGAGTTACTGCCTTACCTTCCCCAAATTCCATCCGTTATTTTCGTTTTCTTTAACGGCCTCCGAAGCTTACAATCAGCATTTCTTCTCTTCATATTCCTTAGAGCTAAACCTACTGTAATACAGGTACAACTACCAGATCCTGCACCAAAATATAACAAATTTTACATCTATTCCAACATTTGTTATTATCTGTCGGAATATTTCAGTGCCTGCTGGATTACCACGAGACGACACTGTGGTCCACAATCGCCAACCTCACCGCACGATCCATTCGCTGACGGGCACCCGGGAGGATATAATATCAGCCCATGGCAGCACAAACAGAGACCGACGACCGACGGTGACAAAGCGAGCTGTGCGCGTAGAGTTATTGAAATCTTCGTCAATGTAAGCAGTTTTAATTTAATTTAAACTACTGACATTCTTCATTGGGTTGTTTACGAAGTCTTCACATTTCTTATCTGATTCCAATCTCCAAAAAGTCGGAGCATTCTGTGAAGCGACCGAGAGACCTAACCTCTTAACTCTCTAAGCTAAATTTTTGCATGTCACCGACTCCGTTTCATTCAACGTCCTATATATTTATGTTCAATCCAACAGGCTCTTCAGTTTTCTAGGAATCTCTATATATCTTAATTTTTTGTTAAAGTCCCATACTTGTGGAAATAATTCTCGTTTGGATTATACGCATTAAAAAAAAGACAAGAATGACAGCTGACAGTCTTCCCTTTCCAAGTCCTCAACGCGATAATTTACTTGGACTTCTCCAACAAACTGTTTTTATTCTTCTTTATTACAATTATTTTCTTTAAGTGTTAATTTTCTGATTGAGTCAATTTGTTTTTTTTTGTTATAGAAATCATGGATCGCCTACTTCGGCTTGGTGGGGGAATGCCTGGTTTGAGCCAGCCACCACCTTCCTCTGATGCCCCTGCAGTCGATACTGCTGAGCAAGTTTACATATCATCCTTGGCATTACTGAAAATGCTGAAGCATGGTAGGGCTGGTGTCCCAATGGAGGTTATGGGTTTGATGCTGGGCGAGTTTGTTGATGACTACACAGTTCGAGTCATCGATGTTTTTGCTATGCCACAAACTGGAACTGTAAGAAGAATTCATATTATATGCTTCAAAGTTAATCCTCTTTGTCTTTTCATCATTAAAGGATTGGGAACCACCTTATATTACCAATTACATTATTTTCTCGCAGGGTGTTAGTGTCGAAGCTGTTGACCCAGTCTTCCAAGCTAAAATGTTGGATATGTTAAAACAAACTGGTAGGCCTGAAATGGTTGTTGGATGGTACCATTCTCATCCTGGCTTTGGCTGTTGGCTGTCAGGAGTTGATATCAATACTCAACAGAGCTTTGAGGCTCTTTCAGAACGTGCTGTTGCTGTTGTTGTTGATCCCATCCAGAGTGTAAAAGGTTTGTTAGCCACAGCATCGCCTTTTTCTATTGGTTCATTGGAAGTTAACTTAACTTACAATCATGTTTTCTGTCTGCAGGCAAGGTTGTGATTGATGCATTCCGACTCATCAATCCCAACATGATGGTGCTAGGGCAGGAACCTAGGCAAACCACATCCAACCTTGGACATCTACAGAAGCCTTCTGTGCAGGTGAGTAATTGTATGACTTTCTTGAATCATGCTGGACTGAACCATTTCATGCCATGTTTCAAGTATTTAAAAAAATAATTTTAAATAGTACATACATTTTTTATATCTTACAGGCTTTAATACATGGGTTGAATCGTCACTATTATTCCATCAGTATTAACTACAGGAAAAATGAACTAGAGCAGAAAATGCTCCTCAATTTACACAAAAAGTCATGGATGGATGGTCTTACCCTTGCTGATTATTCTGAACACTGCAAACTTAATGAAGACACTGTTTCTAACATGCTTGATCTTGCCAAGAATTACAATAAGGTAAGTAATCACTAACTCTTAAAGTTAGGGAGGGGAAGGGGGCATCAATAGGATAAAGTGATGCAAGCAGACTTAACAGGGGGCTGGTAGTTTATGCTTGCGAGGAGTGCTGGAAGGTATTGGGAAGTGGTCGAAATCATTTGCATGTTATTCATATCATTATTTGAACTCGTCTCACTTGTCGGTGCAGTCAGATCTGTTGTGGCAGGGGCTGTTGCACATTATTTTCCAGCGACAGCGTCCACAGAGTGGTTCGCAATGGGTTTTGAAGTTGCTGCCTTCGTCAAAGGAGAGAAACAGCAAGTTTCGTGGGCTAGGCCTTGCTGCCATTGTATCTCTGTGACAAATCATTTTCACTCTTTCCCAGTTGTTTCTAACCCCCCTTGTCAACATTACTCGATGGGCCCTGTGTTAGTCCGCTTGGAACACTATATGCTGTTAATGTGCCACCCTCCCAGGGATGAGGACTTAAATCGGGGACTGCCGCTAGAGTGCACTCCGACCAAGTCAACTCTTAGCAGTTAACGCCAACATTCTCCAAGAAACGAACTTTAACTGGATTATAAATATGAGTGAAAAATGCAAGTGATCTAAGTATTCCTTAATAAATTTCTTCCAGGCATTGGAGGATGAAGAGAAAATGACCCCTGAACAACTTGCTATAAAAAATGTAGGAAAACAAGATCCAAAGAGGCATTTAGAAGAAAAAGTTGATGTACTTATGTCTGCCAACATCGTTCAATGTCTTGGAGCCATGCTGGATACCGTTGTCTTTAAATAAAATTTCATATTTTATTCGGTTGAAAGGCTATAATTTGTACTTTTCAATATTTTGAACTCTCCCATTTGCTACGTCACAGCCTGTGACTTTGATTTCTATACTTTTAATATTAATTTTTTTAAGATTTATTTATTAATAAAGTGCAAAATAGCATAGCTTGCATTATCCTGCAGTTTCCAACATTTCACAGAGAAGAAAAAGAAATTCATATATATATTTATAAAGAAAATAATAAAAAATCATTTTGACAATTGATCTCTTCTTATCAAAGTTGCAAGACAATAGCTGCAGAACTGGTAAACAACAGTGCTTTGAAAGGTTGGAGAGAGTGACATGAGTATGTACCACATGACTTTGTTAGTGTACGTAATAAATAAACCTTGTATTTTGTACCAGAGTATCAGTCTTCTGATTGATTGATTAGGACCAAACCCATTGAGAAGTGGATATCAGCGCGTGGCAAAATTGCTCTTCAGTATTACTTTCCTAAAAGACTTTTTAAGAGCTGCATATTGCAATGCTAGATGAAACTCCATATTTTACAGAAAGAAAAAAAAGTTTATTAAAAAGATTTAGCTGACAAATACACTCCAAAATACATAACAAAATCAGTGCAGAAAATTCTGCTGCTACATTGAATTTGTTAAAAATCACAAGACACTTCCAAACCTTGTCTCACCAGCAGGCCTTATCACATGTGTTGTAAGAATATGGTTCCCATATCCACCTACTTAAATTTTTCATCATCCAAAAACGTCAAAAGTACACAATTTATCAAAGAGCAGTCTATTGTTACAAATCTTGACAAGTCAGCACCTTAAGCCAAAGCAGTGCCTTAGAAAATATCCTCCTACCCTTAGAAAATCAAAATTTTCTAAGCCTACAAAAAAGACTCATGTCTTCAAACAAACCAAACTCAAATGATGAACTTAAACAAGCGAGGTTTGCATGATTCTGGTTTGTAAGGTAAGTATAAATTACTTATTAATAATCTAGTGCTGATGACAAGTTATCTCAAGAATGAGGGGGTATAATCTTGAACAAAATTGCATGAAAAGGGATATGCATCTTCAATTTAGACGATGTAGAGTTAGTCACTTGTTTTAACTCTCCAAGTCACTATAATCGTTGCTTGCACTTGAGCAAATGCACAGTTGCCTGACGCACAAACAAAAACAAACAAAAAAAAAACAAAAACAAAAAAAAAATGTGATGAGAAAATCAACTACAATATGGCATAGGAAAGAATTGGAAAAGACATTAATGTAAGGACTCACATATTCCAAAAGGCAAACATGAATGGCTTACAACAGATGATTTCTGGGAGACAAACACATTGTATCTCCAAACAGACTAATAATAAAACTATGAATTATTTTAAGACTCATGTGCACATACAAACACACTCCTAAGTCATTCACGGACAAGTATAAATATGGTGTGTGAGCACAATCCTTTGATTGAATGCTTGCAAATAAAGTACAAAACAATAGTGCTTGCAGCTAAACAATAAATCCCTCAAAATCACACTATTACTATGACATCTTTAGTCATAGAAAGATGGCAATAAGTAAATCTAATAGTCGACAAGTTAATTGGTTGAGCACTCAAGCTTTCCCCATAGTTTATAAGACATATACTGTACAGATAACAGAAAAAAATTATATATAATACATAACTATCATCTATGATTTACTGCTTTGGTAGTCAAAATTCATGAAATGGGTATCATAGAACCTTTGAATATATGAGGCAACATTGCAATTATTGCACTAATGTAACTTTAACACTAAAACTTCATAGCAACAAAATAGTAGACAGTTAATTTAATCATTCTTTGGGTAGAGGTGGTAGACAAACATATCATTTTCACATGTTGGTAAATCAACAAAGGAATTGTTGCTTTAAATTGAAGGTTTTAGACTTTTTACAAATATATCTTCTAAACAGAGTAGTAATTCAAAATACTAGGATATCATCCATAACTAGGATGGAATAACTTTAAATTTTGTATAAAAAGTTGGTCTAATGCAGTCTTCCTGTATTTACCATGTTCATAAAATTATGCATATCAGAATACACATGTATGAACTGATTATGAAAAACAATTTCAATTGAATGTGTCTCCATTGATAACATGCAGAGTTGCCCCTGTGCAGAGGTTCCTTGCGGGCGGTGTTTCTTCTTCTTCGTGGTCATGTCAGGCGTTCATTACTGGAATTGGTTTACACTAAGTCAGGTGTGTATCTTGTAGACCGGTAATGCCAAAATTCAAACAGGGTTAAAATATGAATTACTTTTAATTTTTTTCCCTGCTCTTGTATAATTATTGGCAGGCCTTTCAGAGAAATACAAGACCATTGATATTCTTCATTTTAGCTATTGGTGGTCCCATGTAAATCTTGGAATATAGAATATGTATTTATTATAGGAAATATGCCTTCCATAAATTGTGGATTGCCTATCCTGGTTAGTACTATTGATTTATTCAAACACGTATTCATTTTTCTGGAGAAAATCTTCAACGATATGTCATGTCATGTCCTTCTGTTAAAGTAAAATAAGTTCGGATCAGGATCAACAATCCACTATTGATTACAACAGCATTTTCTAAAATAAATGTACACTGTATATTTCAAGATATACATGGGACCGCCATTAGCTATAAGATTAGAAAATCAATTGTACTTGTATTTCTCTGAAGATACCCCCACAATGCAGTGCGCCCAACCTATGTGAATTTAGGGTCTTGAATCCTGGGTCCACCAATTTTTATTTTAAAATAGCTTGAATAGGCTCATAGGAATCACATGACTACGGGACGGCACACAGCCCATAGTGGCATAGCGCATGGGTTGAGGCACATCCTGTTGTGGTTGCATCTTCAGAGACCAGCCAAAAGATGTTAAAGGGCAGAAAAAAAAATCACATTTTAACCCCGTTCGAATGTTGGCAATACCGGTCCACCGGATGAACACCTGACTAAATGCAGTATTCAAATCACTTTGATAAATATACATCCAACTTCCTTAACACGAGGAAGGAAAAACACCAACTGCATTCATCAGCGTTCTATATAGGGCGGGCACCTCCACACAGGGGTTCCTCTGCAAGTGACTTGTCTCCGTGGGAGTACTCCATCGTCTCTTAATCTTGAAGGCAACACACTGTCATTGCAAGCAAAGAAAAAAAGCAATGCACGTATTACTGTGAGGGGGATAAAATAGGACACAACAAAGCAACCCAATGCAAATCTAGCTACATGAGATCAGAATAGCAATTATCCATCTGATATCACTTGTCCATATTTGAGTCTTATCGCTCCCCTGCAGTAAACTTTTCACTCAATTCTTGAAGAGGAGCCAGTTCTCTTCTGTCAATAAGGTTGAATTCCTATGGAAAAGGAAAAAAAAACAAAAAAAAAAAACAATGTTAGTTGGCGAAAAATTAAGAACATGTACAAAACATTCTTTGTCAAGCCACCTTAAATGTGCTTTGGACCAGACCAAACCAACAGGTGACTTACTTGAACAAAGAAGATAAAGTGTTTGAAAGATGTATTAAGGTGAGCCTCTTCTCCTAGCTGTACGACTTCTGAGAAATGTTGATGATACAAATGTGCATAAACCCTGAAGAGACGCTTTAATATTGTTTTTGCTATTGAAAGAAAATTTTTGGGAAATGGAACACCTGTAATCAACGACCACAGAGGAAAAAAAAGTTAAATGAGATAAAACAATTTACCCATTGAAAGTGTATGTTATAAATTAATTAAAGGAAAATTAAATTACCTATTTTAGATGGAAAAATAGTTTCATCATCCAACTGATCTTGAACCCAAGTCATAAGATAATCCACATATTTTGGTGCAGAACATTTGATAGGTTTTTTAAAAGTATGTCCATCAGCCCAGTGATACTCATATTTAGGACCAGCTGACATGATAGGGCAGACCTCTTCTGTACAAAACTCGGTGATTGTGCCATAAAGCACATTTATTTGATTAAAGAAATCAACAGCTGCAAGTATTACAAAACTGTTTTATTACTCAGGTATAAAGCAAAATAAATTCTTTTGTAGAGTGTGATTTAAAGGGGAGATTCAGCTAATTTAATTTAAAAAAAAAGTGTAACTTACTGTTTACAGCAACCCATTCATTAAGGTCTTCTCCCTCAGGAAGTAGGACAGCCAGCCGCAAATTTCCTGATCCAAGAGTGGCTGCGGCATATTTCATTAAGTCATACTGATGAGTTCCTTCAGGTATATTCTTCTTTGGCTTAAAAGTTTTTGATGAACGGCCTCCACTGAAAAAAAATAAAGAGGAAAAAGAAGGAATTACTAAAAACAAATAAGTTAAAAATGCAGTTGTATTTATTTAAACAGCCCGGATACTTTTAGAGAGCATGTGTAGCAAAGATTCTAAATGCCTGTTCAACTTGATAGGTCTTAAATATTAAAATAATGAATTCATAACAAAATATTAGTGTCGAAGTTCAAGGGATTTTAACAAAGTAAAAGGTGACACAAACATTGACTATGCATGTTACAGGCACCATGCCACAGAGGATGTTTGAAGGAGGCAAGACAAAACTAGAGTGTATAAATATGTGGTTTTAAAAAAGTAGTCAAAATATCAAGAAGTACATATGACATAGCAGGAATCAAACATTGAATTTGCAAACAAAACACAATAAATGTTTATTTTAGCTTCCAACCAGAATATCTAATAAATTACAGGCCGATAAAGGCAGGAAAGTAAAACGCTGGACATTGACTGCAAAACATCTTCGAATTGTACCATAGCGATTATCATCAGTAGGATATTAAATGCTCAAAAAAGGTACCACAGAACCCAGAAAGCAGGACTTACAATAGGAAGCTCATGTCTGAGATGTCTCCAATTTTTAAAAATGGTTGATGCTAGGAACAAAAGCTGGAACGATTAATTGTATTCTACCCTTCTATATTCCTCCGACGTCGGGTAAAATTATTTCTTTTGTTAGCAACATTCACAGTACTTCTACACTTTACATTGGCAAACGAGCGAACGAGCACCACCACTCGACAGACACTGACGGACGGCCTGCTGGGTACCCGTCATCTGTTCAATGTCGATTTTCGGTTGCGAAGTATTTCACCACCGCATGAGGTAAATTATTGCAATACAGAACTCTCCATTTAATTTGATGCAAACTCAATTAGCCAAGAATGAATCTTAAAATTAAACGACAAAAATATGATCAATAATCGTTTCGAGGGAATCCAGCACACTTAGATTCTCTCTGCCCGACGACTCTCACTCTCACGAAAACCAAACCAAACAGGCAGTAGGCAGTCAGTCAGTCGCTGAAAATGGCGACGAACGATTCTAAAGCGCCGTTACGTTATGTTAAAAGAGTCCAATTTGGCATTCTCTCCCCCGATGAGATCGTAAGTACACAAATTTACAACTGTGGCTGAGTTGGACTTCCTATAATCACATCAGAAAGCGGAATTTTTGATATTTTTATGTAAAACGCGTCTTGGCTGAGGTCGCTGTGGCCTACCAGCCTTGAGCTTCTGGGATGGCTGTCTTATGTTTTGATTATGAAAGTTGTCAGCCCCTAATTTCTTCTAAATTTAAGATCTCATGACAGTTTTACTACATTCTAGTTTAATAAATTCAATATCTTTCTTAACAATTTAGGATTCTGGTAACTTGTCGTTCCTAACCTATCTTGTTTATATCCCTTTGCCATGTTCAATTTTGATTCTAGTAACGCTGTATCACCTATGCATTCGGTCAAGTTCTTAACCTTTACATTTCACTTCACCTGCATCATATAATTTCAATGATTGACGTTCTTGGGCCCTCAGGGCTGGACTGCCAGTTGTTCCTCTTTTCTTAAAATTAGTTCCAAATTTTTTTAAAAAAATTAAACCATTTCTCAACAGCGACGTATGTCGGTCACTGAGGGAGGGATCAAGTATGCGGAAACCATGGAAGGTGGTAGACCAAAATTGGGTGGTCTCATGGATCCAAGACAAGGTGTAATTGATCGCTCTTCACGATGTCAAACTTGTGCAGGTTGGTGATTGTTTAATGATCTTCAAAACTAGCTTTGTGCTGATTTTTGTTTCCACTGTATTTTCCTCTGCATATTCATGTACATTAATTTATTTACTTATCCAAAAATTTTATTTGTTTCACAACTTGTCCTGTGTAAAATCAAATTATACGATGAATGAGTGATTGTCTATAAATAATTATATTTTATGCATTTTACTGTGTTTTGTATTTTTCAGGAAATATGACAGAATGTCCTGGCCACTTTGGTCATATTGACTTGGCAAAACCAGTCTTTCATGTAGGCTTTATTACAAAAACAATTAAAATATTAAGATGCGTTTGTTTCTACTGCTCTAAGCTTTTAGTTAGCCCCGTAAGTATTGTCTCTCTCATATTCTTTGCCGAAAAGTATTTCTCAGTATTTTATTTCCAATTTTATTATTTTACTAGAACAACCCTAAAATTAAAGAAATAGTTATGAAATCCAAAGGTCAGCCAAGGAAACGCTTGACCTTTGTTTATGACTTATGCAAGGGCAAACATATTTGTGAGGGTGGCGATGAGATGGACATGAACAAAGATAATCCTGATGACCCAGGAAAAGATCAGGTACGAGTTAAATATATGCTATTACAATTCCAAGTGACAATTTAGGAACGCATGACGAAATGTCTTGAACAAAACTGGTATAGGTATTAGAATATGTCGAGTTTAGGTCTACTTTTACTCAGCAGTGGTCATCAAAAGTGTTCTTATTTTAGCAACGGAAACAAGGCCATGGTGGATGTGGTCGATACCAGCCAAATCTTAGAAGAGTGGGATTAGATGTAACTGCAGAATGGAAACACATCAATGAAGACTCACAAGAAAAAAAAATTGCCCTCACAGCTGAAAGAGTTTGGGAAATACTGAAGCACATCACAGGTAAAGATGGGCGGAATGATATTCTTGTATGTATGTTTAGTTGTATTTTATTATTTGAAGCAAATTCTCTTCTTTAGATGAGGAATGCTTCATTCTTGGTATGGATCCGAAATTCGCTAGACCTGATTGGATGATAGTGACTTGTCTTCCTGTTCCTCCACTCTGTGTGAGACCAGCTGTTGTTATGTATGGATCTGCAAGGAACCAGGTTTGTTAGAGGCTGAATTTTGATTTGGGCTTGAATCATTCTTATAATGAATTCTACCAAGTTCTTTTCTACACAAATAAAAATTGTCATTAATCCCTTTTCATTAAAATTCTTTCTTCTTCCAGGATGATTTAACACACAAGTTATCTGACATTTTAAAGGCAAATAATGAGCTCCTACGCAATGAACAAGCTGGTGCTGCAACACACGTTCTTGCTGAAAATATTAAAATGCTTCAATTTCATGTAGCAACATTAGTTGACAATGATATGCCTGGCTTGCCAAGGTATACTGTGTTTCTCATACCCTTGAATTTGTTTTTCTTGGATGGCTAGTTACGTACATTCACTTTGTATTCTATTCTTTTTAATAGAGCAATGCAAAAAAGTGGGAAGCCACTGAAGGCCATTAAAGCTAGATTGAAGGGAAAGGAAGGAAGAATTCGAGGCAACCTCATGGGCAAAAGAGTGGATTTTTCAGCTCGTACTGTCATTACCCCTGATCCAAACTTGAGAATCGACCAAGTTGGGGTTCCTCGATCAATTGCTCAAAACCTTACTTTTCCTGAAATTGTTACACCTTTTAACATTGACAAGTATGATTGCATGAAGATAAATCTCTTTCCTTTCATGATCTTCTATGTTTCCTGAATGTGTTTGATGATGTATGTCCCTTTAACAGAATGCAAGAACTAGTTAGGAGAGGAAACTCACAGTACCCTGGAGCTAAATACATTGTGAGAGACAATGGAGAACGTATTGATTTACGGTTTCATCCTAAAACATCCGATCTCCACTTACAATGTGGTTACAAAGTTGAGCGCCACATCAGAGATGGTGATTTGGTTATTTTCAACCGACAGCCCACTTTACACAAAATGTCCATGATGGGCCATAGAGTGAAAGTCTTGCCATGGTCAACCTTTCGAATGAATCTTAGGTATAACTGTTTTCCTGCGGATTGTACATTTAATGTGGATCTCAGTAATTTTAATAATTTCTCAATAATGTTTTTTGTTATTATTATTTTTTAACTTTAGCTGTACCTCCCCCTACAATGCGGACTTTGATGGTGACGAAATGAACTTACATGTACCGCAGTCCATGGAGACCCGTGCTGAAGTAGAGAATATTCACGTCACTCCCCGTCAGATTATTACACCTCAGGCAAACCAACCTGTCATGGGTATTGTGCAGGACACATTGACAGCTGTCCGTAAAATGACCAAAAGAGATGTCTTCCTTGAAAAGGTAATACACTTATGGGAAACATTGCTTAGACAAAACACTGGTGTTTCCTTGTTAGTCTTTGCTAATAATTATTGCTGTGCAGGAACAAATGATGACCTTGTTGATGTTTCTTCCCATTTGGGATGGTAAAATGCCTCAACCTTGTATTCTGAAACCCAAACCTCTCTGGACAGGTACAATACAGCTTCAAAATTTCTGCAACAGAACCGTATGTGTGATGTATACTTTTCTAATGGAGTGTTTGTATTTTTGGGGAACAGGTAAACAGTTGTTTTCTCTTATTATTCCTGGAAACGTGAACCTAATTAGAACACATTCCACACATCCTGATGAAGAGGATGATGGCCCCTATAAATGGATCTCACCTGGTGATACAAAGGTATGATGCATTGATTATTCCTGGTTTAATGCCGTTAGTTCAATAAACAGTGTTATGCAAATTCTTTTTCCTCCAATAGGTCATGGTAGAGCATGGAGAACTTATCAAGGGTATTCTGTGCAAGAAGACATTGGGTACTTCTGCTGGATCTCTGCTGCACGTCATTTTCTTGGAATTGGGACATGAAGTGTGTGGTCAGTTTTATGGTAATATTCAGACAGTAGTCAACAATTGGCTACTCTTGGAAGGTAGGTTTGGGGATATTGTTTTTTCAAAAGCTTTGTTTGCTTAGTTTGATTATATTTGTTACAAGAGAGAAATTCTCAATCAACAGGTCACTCCATTGGTATTGGTGACACTATTGCCGATCGGCAGACATATTCCGAAATTCAGAATGCCATCAAGAAGGCAAAAGCTGATGTCATAGAGGTCATTCAAAAGGCTCACAATATGGAGCTAGAACCAACTCCTGGTAACACTCTTCGGCAGACTTTTGAGAACCAGGTAAGAAAATTAAATTTTTGGGAGCCAAATTTTTCCTTACGATAATACTCTAATAAAATTAAAATTTTGTACCAAAACCTATGAAATTTTAAAGAACTTTATTCTTTTAGGTCAACCGTATCCTTAACGACGCTCGTGATAAAACTGGTGGATCAGCAAAGAAATCTTTGACTGAATACAACAATTTAAAAGCCATGGTGGTGTCAGGTTCCAAAGGATCCAACATCAATATCTCTCAGGTAGAATTTTTTCCATAGAATTTGAACACATTTGTAAAGTGATTTCAATACAATAATTTTTCAAAATTTCCCGTGTTTAGGTTATTGCTTGTGTAGGTCAGCAGAACGTAGAAGGTAAACGAATTCCTTTTGGGTTCCGTAAGAGAACTCTGCCACATTTCATTAAAGATGATTATGGTCCTGAATCAAGAGGATTCGTAGAAAATTCGTATCTTGCTGGTTTGACACCTTCAGAATTCTACTTCCATGCTATGGGAGGTCGTGAAGGTCTCATTGATACTGCTGTCAAAACAGCTGAAACTGGTAAATATTTTGTCTTCGCTTGTTTTTAATATTCTGAATTTTTTCCTCTTTAAAATATTTCAAACGGCCAATGGCATTCATCCACCTTTTCAGGTTACATTCAACGTCGTTTGATAAAAGCTATGGAGTCAGTCATGGTCAACTATGATGGAACTGTTCGTAACTCTGTCGGTCAACTTATTCAGTTGCGCTATGGTGAGGATGGGTTGTGTGGTGAAACTGTAGAGTTCCAAAACCTCTCAACCATTAAATTATCCAACAAGGCTTTTGAGCGTAAATTCAAATTTGATCCCACTAATGAGCGAACTCTTAGAAGAATCTTTAATGAAGATGTAATGAAAGAGTTGATGGGATCTGGGGAAGTTGTATCTGAATTGGAGAAGGAATGGGAACAGTTGTGCAAGGACCGTGAATCACTTCGTCAAATTTTCCCTAGTGGAACAAACAAAGTTGTCCTTCCATGCAATCTCCAAAGAATGATTTGGAATGTTCAGAAAATTTTCCACATTAACAAAAGAGCTCCAACTGATTTAAGTCCAATTCGTGTGATCAAAGGTGTTCAGGAACTGCTTCAAAAATGTGTAATTGTAGCAGGTGAAGATAGGCTGAGCAAAATGGCAAATGAAAATGCCACTCTATTGTTCCAGTGTTTGGTCAGATCAACACTCTGCACGAAGTGTGTGGCAGAAGAGTTTAGATTATCTTCAGAAGCCTTTGAATGGTTAATAGGAGAAATTGAAACTAGATTCCAGCAGGCACAGTGTTCACCAGGTGAAATGGTTGGGGCCTTGGCTGCTCAGTCACTTGGAGAACCTGCCACTCAGATGACACTGAATACTTTCCACTTTGCTGGTGTATCATCTAAGAACGTAACACTTGGTGTGCCTAGGCTGAAGGAAATTATTAATATCAGTAAGAAGCCAAAAGCCCCATCATTAACAGTTTTCCTCTCTGGTGTCGCTGCAAGGGATGCTGAAAAAGCCAAAAATGTTCTTTGTAGACTAGAACATACCACTCTCCGGAAAGTTACAGCAAATACTGCTATTTATTATGATCCAGATCCTCAGAACACTGTAATTTCTGAAGACCAGGAGTTTGTAAATGTCTATTATGAAATGCCTGACTTCGACCCAACCAGGATATCACCATGGCTTCTTCGTATAGAACTTGACCGTAAACGTATGACTGATAAGAAACTCACCATGGAACAGATTGCAGAAAAAATTAATGCTGGTTTTGGAGAAGATTTAAACTGTATTTTCAATGATGATAATGCTGAGAAACTTGTTCTTCGCATTCGAATAATGAACAGTGATGAGAGCAAATTCCAAGATCAGGAAGAGCAAGTTGATAAAATGGAAGATGATATGTTCTTGCGCTGTATTGAGGCCAACATGCTTTCTGACATGACTTTGCAGGGCATTGAAGCTATTGGTAAAGTTTACATGCATCTCCCTCAAACAGACTCCAAGAAGAGAATTGTTATAACAGAAACTGGGGAGTTTAAGGCTATTGCTGAGTGGCTTCTTGAAACAGATGGTACTAGTCTGATGAAGGTTTTAAGTGAGAGAGATGTTGATCCTGTGAGAACTTTCTCGAACGACATCTGTGAAATTTTCCAAGTCCTGGGAATTGAAGCTGTCAGAAAATCTGTGGAGAAAGAAATGAATGCTGTGCTTTCCTTCTATGGTCTTTATGTAAACTACCGACACTTGGCTTTGCTTTGTGATGTTATGACCGCCAAAGGCCATCTCATGGCTATCACCCGTCATGGTATCAACAGGCAGGATACTGGGGCTCTTATGAGGTACAAATATCAACTATCGATTAGGTTTGATTGCTGCTGGCTTTTTTATCTTTTTCTATTAATTGCTTTTCCAATTATCAGGTGCTCCTTTGAAGAAACAGTTGATGTGCTTATGGATGCTGCTTCACATGCTGAAGTGGATCCTATGAGAGGAGTGTCAGAAAATATAATTATGGGTCAGCTGCCGCGCATGGGCACAGGTAAGTTCAAAGTGATGATTATCATAAACTAAATTTCATTTTCAAGTGACTTTTTTCTTCTAACATCAAAAATTTTATTTAATTCACTCATAGGTTGTTTTGATCTCCTTTTGGACGCGGAGAAATGCAAGTATGGTATTGAAATTCCCATGAACATAGGAGTTGGCATGGGTATGGGGGGTGGAATGCTGTTTGGGTCAGCAGCGACACCATCCAGTCCTCAAATGACACCTTGGAATCAAGCTGGAACCCCGATGTATGGAAGTGTTTGGTCACCTCACATAGACAGTGGAATGACTCCTGCTGGAATGGCATTCTCTCCATCTGCATCCAGTGATGCTAGTGGTCTCTCACCAGCTTATGCCTGGAGTCCAACTCCTGGCTCACCTGGTTCTCCGGGTCCTTCAATGAGCCCCTATATTCCAGCCAGCCCTGGTGGTGCGAGGTCTCCCAGTTATTCCCCCTCTAGCCCTGCATATGCACCTACCTCTCCTAGTATGGCAGCTTCACCAAACTACAGTCCTACTTCTCCTTCTTATTCACCTACATCTCCTAACTATAGCCCTACTTCTCCCAGCTACTCTCCCACAAGTCCGAGCTATAGTCCAACTAGTCCTAGCTACAGTCCAACAAGTCCATCATATTCTCCGACAAGTCCCTCATATTCTCCTACTAGCCCATCGTACTCACCAACAAGTCCTTCATATTCTCCAACAAGTCCCTCCTACTCTCCGACTAGCCCGTCTTATTCACCTACAAGTCCTTCTTATTCGCCAACCAGCCCAAGTTATAGCCCTACCAGCCCTTCCTATTCTCCAACAAGTCCATCATATTCTCCTACCAGTCCAAGTTACAGTCCAACAAGTCCTTCTTACTCACCAAGCTCACCAAATTATACCCCAGCCTCCCCATCCTATTCACCAACATCACCATCCTACTCTCCCAGTTCACCCCACTATTCACCTGCAAGTCCAAGCTACTGTCCTTCATCTCCAAAATATTCTCCCACGTCACCTTCTTACTCGCCTACCTCGCCGAGCTTTCCAAGCTCTTCACCTCAGTACACACCAGCATCCCCTCAATATTCACCTACCTCACCAACATACTCTCCAACCTCTCCATCATATTCCCCAACATCACCCTCATATTCTCCAAGCTCTCCACAGCACACACCATCAGGTGGTATCCATTATTCTCCAACATCGCCGAAATACTCCCCAACCTCTCCCACCTATTCTCCAACTTCACCTCAGTACTCACCCTCAAGCTCAAAATACTCTCCAACGTCACCTACTTATACACCAACTTCACCAAACTATTCTCCTACTTCTCCCACATTCTCTCCAACTGTTCCAGGCTATTCTCCAACATCTCCTACGTACTCTCCTTCCTCCCCAAACTATGAGCCTGAATCAGACTGAAGTTGATGTATTGTGTAGAAGAGAAGCATTTATTTTGTGAAGAGGTCCAGCGTTGATTGTCTTTTCAGAATTAATTCAACATTGATTATGCCCTAGTTTATTTTAACTTCTTTGGCAAATTATTACTTTATTTAACATGTAAATGTTAGTTAATAAATTGGTGTGTTTATATGACAACTTCGTCTTTTTAAATTTAAGTAATTAGTTACCATGTGACAAGCTGAGAAATATTTTGTTTATGGGCCTTTTATCTAAAGCTAATCTGTTCATTGACTGTTTATTTGCTCATAACAGTGACAAATTCATCTTATTATTTTTAGAGTTTTTTTTTTTTTTTTCATGTAATGATAGTGCTTGTTCTGGGCTGACTTTTTACTTGTTTTGCTACTTATGAAAGTTTGTTAGCAAATATTTATGTGTACAGGAATATTAGTGAGACTGCTGGAAAGTTTGGTTCAGTTAATCAAAACTTTTTTTTTTTTTTTAATTTGGTCTTAAGTGTGGGACTTTGCATAGTTGTGTACTTCCAGCGTAGTTATTTAAAAAGCTCATCAAATTATACCATTGTTCTTTAAGTGGTTTGAATTCATTTCTTTGAATGAATAGCTTTTGTTGCATGGTACATTTCATTAGAAGTGTCTTATTTTGTTATTTGCCACTTGTACATAACACGTTTAAATAAAAGGAAGTGACGAAATTCATTTTTAAAAATTATTTTCCAAGCAAAAGCCCCACCAAACACACTCACACACGTCCCCCGTCCCCCCCCCCAAAAAAAAATCTAAATAAATAAAAAATTAAAAATCGGATCCTCCGACGAAACTATCAGGCTATTTCGTGCCTATAAAAGTGAAACCAGATTCGAACCACTCGAACTTAGCTGGCAAGATTGTTAAGATTCGCCTCTCCCTCTTACAGCACAACAGTCGGGTTCCGAACGGTTCCGACGAGGAGGCCCGAGCCGAGTGAGGGATCCGGTGGCCCGAGGAGGGGCTGTGGACGCGGCGCGGGCGCGAGCCGAGCCGAGCGGAGAGAGCCGAGCCGAGTCCAGTGAGGCGTCGGCCATTGCCGAGCGCCGACCCTGCCTCCTTTCTGCCATTGCTCATTGCTTGCAGTGTGACGTAGGGTCTGAATCGGAGAGGAGCGAACTCAGCCGAGTCCTTCGCATGGACGGAACGGACGCCGCCCGGAGGCTGAGCAGACGCTGCTGTTCGCGAGTGTTCAGTGTTTACAGCTGATCTGTTGCCGGGCTCTGTGAGACTACAGTGCTTGCCTTTGGATCACCTGGTTTCTTCTCCGTAGTTTGGCGTGCAACATATCGGCAGGTGGGTGGAAGTGGAAGGTAACCAAGAAGCGCGCACCGACATGCTTTCGTACCTGTCAGCTGGAGTACCAACCCTGGGGCGCACCTGCTAGTGAAATACAGTGAAAAAAACAAAAACTTGATGTGAATAAGAAGCTGTGTTTGCGTAAAGTACCCTTGGCCCTGCCAGCCTGAAGTTCACGGTGTTGGATCTATCCTCTTTGACGTAGCTTCTTGTGAGTTTTGGATTTGTGTGATTTCTGTCAACGTTGAGGAGGGCGGCGGCAAAGGGAGCCCTATTTTGAATACGGACGGTTATATCAGACTGACTGCACGGTCCAAAACTTTATCCCTTCTGATCGCTAACGGCTCATGATACGTTATAGATCTCGAGCATTTGCCAAAATCTTTTTTATCCTGTTCACTGTACTGCCGAAAACCTAAACAGCGTTATGCTTTACTTTTGGGCAGTAAATATCATCACGCTGCTCTTTCGATAAGTTGGCTTTCCCTCATGTTTCTCGGGTAGGAGCAGGTGTGCGCGATGGTAGTTGATGGTGGTGCAAGGGCAGAGGAAGGGGGCGGGGGTAGCCTCCGAGACCAGTTGAGTGATTCCGCACAGTATGGTTACGTCTCTCCCGGGTACAACTGAAACCGGTAAAATTGTCGCGGATTTGTCGTTTTCGGGAAGGCGACCCGCAACGTTTCGCTCCCCAGCGCCTGAGTGGCATGTGTCACATGTAGACGTGTGACCAGTGTAGGTCCCACCACTAAATGTTTTTATATTTTAGGACACGTTTGTAATGTGACATTAATCTTAATGTAATTCTCATAGGCATGACATAAAGGATGGCTCCGGGCTCTGTCACACGACAAACGTGACTTTACGTAATGTGACATAAACTGGTCTCGTCAATTGACGTGAATCATGTCACATTAGTTTTTCCAGTGTTGGGCTCCAGTCCGACTGAGCTGCAGGACAGTCAGCAGGGCGCCACCATTGGCGGCGAGCATACATTAATAACAGTAAAAGGAAGACTTCTTTGTGGTGAGGGGTCCCCCACTCTCCTAGAGGGTGTCGTACAAAGAGTCTCGCGAGTATTGACGAGTATCCGCGTGTATTCGCGAATGTCATGCGAGTGTTTCATGATTTTTTTTTTTCCGGGAGTAACTCGCGAGTAATTCTTTTCGTGTACAATGAGTATTTTGGTGGAGGTCCCTCGCTTTGTGGTGAGGGGAGGCCAGCAGGCCTCGGCCTCTCAGACCCAGCTCAGCTCGCTGACACTATGACGCTGGCGCCTGTCTTATCCGCTATTGAAAGACCGCAGACCCAGCCGCCGCCGTCGTCGCCGTCCTGCGAAGACCGATTTGGGAAAAAAATACTCATTAATTGCTGCTGGTCAATTTTACTTTTTATTTTGTTTTGTGGCTCCTGCTGCTACGCCACTGGTCACTGCAAAAGAATGGAAAAAGGTGCCCCGGGCAGCGAGGAGAGGGCAAGGGAGAGGGGCTGGGGAAGCGCCAGAGCGTGACCGCTGGGCCGAGGGCCGCTGCAGGCCTGCTGTTGCCTGCTGCCTGCCCTGCCCCGCCCTGCCCCGCCCTGCCCTGCCCCGCCCTGCCCTGCCCTGCCGCGCGCCGCTGTCGTGGTCGAGCTGTTCCCCGTCCTGTCGGTCCTGTCCTGTCTTGTGCTGCCGAGAGAGACTCGCCGCGGGGTCGGTCGGGGCCGCAGCCAGCCCTGCGCGCGCACGCTGTTCTTCCTGTCCCGTCGTTGTCCGCTCCGCAGTTTTCTCCTGCTCTTCCGCACTCACTCCTTCACACATTCTCAGCTCTCCTATTTTTCGCATTCAAATTTAAGTGGTCGACCGAAATAAGCTCTTCTGCAGTCTGCAGCAGTGATGTTAGATAGGTAGGCAAAAGATCGTACGCTTACACCTGTGTGTGGCAGACGGGTATCTCCGCCTGCCTACTAGGCAAAATGTATTCTCATGTGTGGAGAGTTTGCCTAGTAGGCAGGCGGAGATACTCGTCTGCCACACACAGGTGTATGCGTACGATCTTTTGCCTACTTATCGATAACATCACTGGTCTGCAGTGCACTCCAGCCTCCCCTATGGCGGGTGCTCTGAGGCCACCAGTCTGCCTGCCCCTGCCCTGCCACACACTCTCCCAGGAGGGAGAGAGGGCTTGGCCTCGGGCTTGGCCCGGCCCTGCCCTGCCAAACTGGACCACCTGTCGCGTAGCCGCGCGTAGCGAGTAGCGTGGCAGATCGTGGACCGCTGCTTCTTTTTGGAAGCCTGCTGGAATTCAACCTCGTAACTTCACTGCTATTTACTCGCGGCAGGGGTAGGCAGTTAGCAGTTGGCTACTGGAAGTTAAGGATTGGTCAAGGTTGTATTAGGTTCGAGCTGGGTTAAAGCTTTCCTCGCGATTCAAATCAAATGTATCCCAACCGAAACTAGCCGATAACCTATGGTAAATTGACGTTCACGAAGAAAAAAAAAGCGAAGAATCAGCCGTGAAATTTGATGGGATCTGGGATCGAAAATCCTGGAGGGTTTCAGTGCAAGCGCAAGCGCTGGACGTAGTTTGTCACAAAGTTTCCTTATGCGGACTTTATTGTGGACTGTTTTCAAAAAGTCTACAGGCATTTTAAACCGTTACCAACTATGGACAAATTAAAATTGTGTCTATATTGTTCACGAAATTTGTCCAGATCTGAAGACAAGTTGTCCAAATATGTACGCAAGTTTGTTATACCAGCTCTGGTCATGCTCAGAATTGTCCATAGAAAAGACCATGGACTCTTAGCGTGTGGACAAGCGCGCGACGCTTATTCGTTGTTTCTGTTTCCATTGAGATGCGCGGTCCGCGCGGCTGGGCGATACGGGGCATCCGCTCTGTTTGGCGATGTGTAGGCGCCGGGGAGCACAGCGCGAGCGGCGTGCTCTGCGCGTGTCTCACATGTCGTGGGCGTCGCGACGCCACAGACGCTGACCGTCGAAATAATATGTATCCACATCCACCGCATTAAGGCCTGAGGTGGCGCCTGTATGCTGGGGCGCTGGACGGTGCGCCGGCTTGTCTTCAGCAGTATCGAGTGCGCAGTGTGCGCATGCTGCTCTCCAAGACGGGCAGCGCGGCTACGCCAAGTGGGTATTCACATGAAAAAAAAAAAAACTAGAGTCCTCGTCATTTCAAGGTATGACGCGGTATTGCGCCGGTATCACAAAACTTTACCTTTTTGGAGCATGTTTTTCTGTTTAGCCCCAGATTACGCTATTTATTTCCCGGATCAGCTGGAAAGGGCGTTCCGCGGAAGTGAATACCCTCTCGGGTCGCCCTAACAGACAAGTGGCACTCTCTGACGGATGCGTGCAAGCTGCTGCGCGCGGCGCGTAGCGTGCGAAGCTCAGTTATACACTGCTAGAAAACCTTCCGGGAAAATGATGCAATGCATCTTGTCAATTTGCCATTGAATATCACCGGTAATTTCAGATCGTGGTCCGATCCTCATAGGCTGTAACTCTATAACTTCAGATGAATGGCTTAAAGTTCGACTGAACACCGATAAGAAGAGATGCACGCTCTGGGCATTGGGCATGATAGAAGGCACTTATTGTCTCATGGCCGATGAAAACCTCTACAGTTTTCACTGAGCTGAAAAATCATGGTGTCCGCGGACCTTAGCAAACGGGAAACCGCTACGGTCATTTTCACCGTGTACTTCTCAGCCAGGGGGCGGCCTGGGAGGGGGGGGGGGGGGGTCGTGGTCGTGTCGGGCGGAGACTGACAGGGAAGGACCGTCTAATTAGAGTCTGCACGAATGACCGCTGCGCTGCTCTGCTCTTGCTCTGCTTTTGCTCTGCTCTTGCTCTGCTTTTGCTCTGCTCTTGCTCTGCTCTTGCTCTGCTCTTGCTCTGCTCTTGCTCTGCTCTTGATCTGCTCTTGCTCTGCTCTTCCTCCGCTCTTGCTCAGCTCAGCACTGCTCTGCCCAGCTCTGCTCTTTGCTCTGCCCTTACTCTGCTCGTGCTCTTGCTCTTGCTCTGCTCTTGCTCTTGCTCTGCTCTTGCTCTTGCTCTTGCTCTGCTCTTGCTCTGCTCTTGCTCTGCTCTTGCTCTGCTCTCTTACTCTGCTCTGGCTCTTGCTCAGCTCGTCACAGCACGGCACCAGTACCGTGCGGTCCGTACCGTCCAGGGAACTCTGGTCGCGACCGCCGCCGCCCCGTCCGAGAGAGACTTCTACAGTCTCTGTGCCCCGCCCGCCGTCCCCAGTAGCACTGCCAGTAGAGTCGTCCCAGCGATACTTTGGTCTTCGCGTCCCGGCCCGAAGCACGCTCTCTTATGGCATCCGAAGACCAAAGTATCGCTGGGACGACTCTACTCTAGCGAGCTTCAGGAGGGCAGTGTGTCTGATGACACGGCGGAGTGCAGAGGGCCTCAGCAGGGCCACGCTTCTCGGTCAAGCTCCCGGGGCGGGCCCGGGGCGCGCAGTCATCGCCCCGGGTAGGGCGGGGGCGGGGGCCGGCGGTGGCCCCGCGCAGGGCAGGGTGCCTCCACTCCACTGCCTCGCGCCGCTCCCGCCGCTCCTAGGCCGGATCGACTCCCTCGACTCGAACGCAGGAAACCCCAGGAGTGCCGAAATCCGCGGCGTAAGCCCTTCCTGGACGTGTGACGTGTTTCTAGCCGTCGCGGAGAAACCGTATGTGCACCTCCCCCCCCCCACCACTCCCTGCCGGCCCTACGATGCTGCGCACTGGATAATAGGAAGTAAATGTTAGTGTTGTGTCTGCGATGCGGTCTGCCGACTGATTCAGAAGAGCGCTCTCATCCCTCCGTCCTTGTTGCACCTTCAGCGGTGCCCTATGCCGGCCATGGTGGTGCTCCATGAGTGTGACGAGGACAGGGGTATGAAAGCGATCTTCGGAATCGCTCGGCTGATCTCTGCGGGACACGACAACCCCCTGCAAGGCGATTCCGAACTCTGTTTTGTAGTGCCCTCTCTCTTGCACCTTATGGCCGTGCCCCATGAGCGCGACAAGGAGAGAGCGACGAAACCAGTGTGCGGAATCACCCTACTGATGCGACAGCGAGGCACTTGCGCTCGTCACCGTTCCTCCCGCGCTACTTATGCCTCTCCATCTCCAGCCGTCCCAGCGGTGTTCTAGGATGGCGCCGGGGCGGGGCGGGGCGGGGCGGGGCGGGGCGGGGCGGGTGCGCTGGGCTGCGGTCGTCTCGCCGCACACTTTTCTCCCATTATTTTCACAATGAGACTTGCGGGGCAAAATGGGTCGGTCTGGTCTGGTCCGGCGTGCTGGCCGCTGGCCAAGGGATTTGGATGGGCCGCTGGAGTAGGGCGCGGCGTGGCGAGCCGAGGCCGCGGCCAGACAAGCCGTCGCCCGTCGCCCGGCCCGGCCCGGCCCGGCCCGCACTGTGGAAAATGTTTAGAAGCTCAGATTAAAAATTCGTTCACCAGCACGACCAAACACTTGAGTCGCTACTGTTTACGGTTGACTGCGGACTTTTGTAGTGGGATGGACGGAAGAGTTTAGAAGAAGCGATACGGTCTATAAAATGTGACAAAAATGTGTTTGGACGCTCCGCCAAATCATTTCATACGGGATCGGAGACCGCGAAGTATAGTTTGATTTCAATAAAAACAGTGATGAAATCGGGTTGTTGCGATTCGATGCGGTGCGACACGTACATTTAAAGGAAGCGATAAAAGCTCTCCTTTGCCGTGATTCTGCGTGTTTATGCACAAAGAAAATACTTACAAGTGCTTAGTGTGTTCATAACGTAAATACACTGAAAGCTGCTTTTCAGCCAGCCTCGCTCGCTGCAATAGTTTTGTCCTTTCTCATCCTCACTTTAGTAACTTCCGTTAGTAACTAAATCATTTTGTCACCAAAGCACGCGTCAATTTCTTTGATACCTTACCAATGAAACTATTTTACTGATATAAGAAATGTTCACAATTTTGATTATTATACTTATAAACAATATTGTTGATAAATCAAACGTTAAGAGTTGTTGGTATACCTATACTTGAACACATCCTGAAGAAATCTGAATGTGGCATAGACGAAAAAGTGAAAGAGGTGAAAATGAGTTCCGCTATGTTTCGGCGCCCTGATTCGGAGAGTCTCCAGCCGCTTTTCGTCGGGTCCAATCGTCTGCCCCCTCCCCCCCTCCTCCCCGGCGCCCCCTTCCCCTCTGCCGCTCTGCTTCTCGCGCCTCTCGCCGCTGCGATGTACAGCCAGTCCCGTCTCTCTCGCGTCCCTCTGAACGGATGTGACGCATCCAGCCGATGGCAACCTTGGGCCCCCCGGTCCCCGGCCCCGCTGCGCCCCGCCCCGCCTCGCGCCGGCGCGGCGGCGGCAATGGAGTCGACACGGTGTCCGCTCCGCCCCGCCCCGCCCTGCCACACGCGATGCACTTGAAACGGCATTGCTCGTAGCGAACTAGCCGAAATGATAATCTTCACTTGAGATTACCCGCGTGTTCCCCGCCCAAGTCGTACCCGCGTCAGTCCTCCTAGTGAATCATACCCGCCGTGAACTTGCACTCTCATTTACTTACGGATGTGCTATCCGTGAGTTACAGTGAATTTTGTGCAAGCGTTGATCACAAATTTATCCGTAATACGGATCAAATCGTCCGTAATATGGACAAATGTATCCGTATTATGGAGACTGCTAGGTCTGTAAGTTACGGAGAGGTTAAAAACTTTTCTCCATACATTAATAACATTACGGATGAAGGTCTGTTTGTAATACGGACGAAGTCATCCCTATTACAGACGATTTCATCCATGTTACGGAGGATTTGTGATCCACATACTACGCTTGCATAAAATTCTCCGTAAGCTAGTCCGCAAGGAAATGAGAGTTTAGTGTACGATTTTGATCGTGCACTCTCGGACACAAATCGTAATTAAATGACTAAAATCGGTCACGTTTTACGAGCTCTTCAAGCCTTCAGTGCTAGAAGATTTTACGACAATGTCGAAGAGGAATTATTAATCTATCGTTACATTACGACCAAATCGCTCCGGGATGACAGCAGTTGCTACAAAAGTTAGCTCCCTTTTTCCGTCAATTTTCGACATACTTTATAACAGCGTGGGGCGCTCTCGGAATGACTATGGACATTTTTGTTACAGTTATACAGAAGTTTTAAGCGTAACTTATAGCTAATTGCAATTTTTACTGCACTGCAAAAGCGAAAGTCGTTTTTCGACGCAACCTGAGTTCGGTTTTATTCAAAGGCAGTTTTCAAACGTCTCTCTTGCTATAGGAATTCGACAGTTCCAAAATTAGTTTTGAGTGCGAATGAATCCAAATGACGCTCCTTAAACAGAAAATATTAACTGCGCTTGGTTTTTCAGGTGTTTCGAAGGTGCTGTGAACAAACCTGAACCTTAGGTAGCATCGAAAAACGGCTTACGTATTTACAGTGTGTCATTTGTGAGGTATCAAAGAGGTGTTTGCACCACTTTTCTTGGTCATAATCTTATTTTATCGTCCTGTTTTACCTGTATTTAATGTAATTAATGACATAAAAAAGTCGGTGTGAATCACAGTGTTTATTTTTCTCCTTTTTTTTTTTTCCTTTTCTGGAAGTCACGAAAAATTTGTGAGAAATTAGAATAGGGAGGGATCCAGTATGAACCCTCTGCGAGGCGGAGGACATGACAGCGCCTATAGGTGAACCCTCCTGACCCTGCTGGGCTCTGCAGTCTCATGCTGGTGCGGTCCATGTCACCCATAAAGCAGCACGAGCCGGCAGTTTTTGTTTCCGGGCGCGCTCCGGTGCGCCTCCGGCCTCCGGCCCTGCCTCCGGTCCCGGCCGGGTCTTGCATCCGGACGGGACGCGGCGGGCGCAGGGCGGCGGCAGCAGGGGGAGCCCAGCTAGGTGAGTTTACTTTCGGGAACCGGAAATCAAACGAACCCCTCGCGCCTCGCCCCTCGCGCCTCGCCCGGAAACACGGTCCCCTGGTTGCTGCTGTCCGGTGCGCGACACCTGCTGGCCCCAGAGAGTGCGCAGGGCAGGGCGTGCGTGTCACGCCGAGTCAGCGTGAGCCGAGTCGCGTCAGCTGTGCGTGCAGGCCGCGGGGCGGGGCGGGGCGGGGCGGGGCGGGGCGGGGACGCAAAGCCAATCCCTCTCCCGCCGGCGCGGGACTGAGCGGCGGGGCGCGTTCGCGACTGTTCTACAAACGTATGTGAACAGGGACATTCCGCGCCATAGGCGACTAGAAAGTGCGAAAGTTAAGTTGCGGCAGGAATAAGTGATGATTGAGTTTGTTGTTTGTCTGTTCTGCTTGAACTGGCCATGGATAGTTTTCGTAGCTGGCTTACACACACACTCTCTAAATGCGAAAGAACAATTTTGTTCCTAATGTAGAAACGTTTCTGTGCACATCCAGAAAGGATACAAATTTGTTCCAAAACCAGACAAATTGTGTACAGCTTTGCACAATTTTGTGCACCGACGAGACAGATTTGTTTCATTTTTTATGGACAAAGCATTTGTCCACACTGTTAAAAGCTTACGGTGGATTTCACCGTAAGTTACAGTGAAACCTGCACCACTGTAGCTTACGGCGAATATCACCGTAAGCTACGGTGAATTTCGCCGTAAGCTACGGCGGCTGGCGCTGTCAGCTACGGTGAATCAGGGAAGTCACTGTAACTTGCAGCGATATTCACCGCAGCTTACGGTGCCAGCCGCCGTAGCTTACGGTGAAATTCACCGTAAGCTACAGTGCTGCAGGATTCGCTGTAACTTACGGTGAAATTCACCGTAAGCTTTTTACAGTGCACGCGAATAGACGTTGAAATACGTTTACAGTTCTGCAACAAATTTGTTGCAAACAGGGGCACAACATTTTTGAGGGACATTTTGTTTTTTCTAATTACACAACTTGTGCTTGAAAAGCCACAATTTTGTCCATGAAACCTGTTGTCTAGCGCTGCTATCGACAAACACATTGTTGCTTGTTAAAGGGATAATAAAATGTCCCTTCGCATTTAGAGTGCACGGCCGTGTCGGACGTTTTTCAGCGTAATAACTTTGATGGAACATTGTGGGTTGTTATTTACAATTTGTAGTTAAATAGTAACAAACTGTATCTGACACCTCAGTGGCAATATAAAAACTGCATCCAGCTGAAGTCACGCTTCGAAACGTCCTCAGCTAGTTTCTAAAATGTCCACTCTCATCGAGTGTTCTGCTGCCTCAAGCGGGGCGGAATGATAAGCAGGGTATTCGCGCGCCGCAAATGGTCCTCGCTTGATTTCTTCCGGTCCTTTAATTTGCAGAAGCAGCCGCTGCCCTTCTGATGGGTGGTTGAGCCCCGTGCCCCCCTTGGCCCGGCGGGAAGACGCCCACGCTTCTTCATCTTGCAGAGTTGTTCGCCCACAGCCGTTCCACTCTTTACCCCGCTAGGTCCTAATGCGCAAACCCAGCGTGGCCCGCAATGTAAATGACCTGGCGGTGGTGACCGGCCTGAGCCCGAGGCCGAGATGGGGCCTGGCGCCTGGCTCGAGCCTCCTCGCCTCCTCCCATTGCGCGAGAGCTGCTGGCCTGGAAGCTGCTGCTGGCTTGATCCATTTCCCACTTGTGGACCGGACCGCTATCCCCGCCCCGCCCCGCCCCGCCCCGCCCCGCCCCGCCCCGCCCTGCCGATGCACCGCGAGCAGCTTGCTGCCCCTGGCTCTGGCTCGTGGCCGTGCGGTCACCGCCCGGGTGCAGTGCAGTGCGGCCTCAAACGGACGAGTCTTGCCGGAAATTGTTCTGTTCTTCTTATTCTTGCGCGAGTTCAATAGATTATCTTGGATTACTAAACAACTAAAACTCAAGTTCTTTCTTATGCTTCATTTATTAATCAACACAACCGGAAACAGGAACAACACAATCATTGGTGGAGGAGGCAGGTTCGCCAACATGAACACGACAGAAATATAGGAATCGGTCAGAGAAGCAGGGCTTCGCAAGGGGCGGCCAACTCGAAAAAATCGTGTACAGAGAAGTACACGTATACACTCTATAAATGCGAAGGGACATTTTATTGTCCCTTAACTAGCAACAATGTGTTTGTTCATAGCGCTACACTGGAAAAACAAAGGTAGGACTTAATGCCTTTAGGGGTGTGAAATTTTAATGCCTTTGCAAAGGCATAAAATTGTCCAAAGGCATTAAAATTTAACACCTTTGGGCAGTTTTAATGCCTTTGCAGGGGTGCTAATTTTTTATGCCTTGGTAAAGGCATTAAAACCCTTCTCGTCCTACCTTTGTTTTTCCAGTGTAGACAACAGGTTTCATGGACAAAAATGTGTCTTTTCATACACAAGTTGTGTAATTAGAAGGAACAAAATGTCCCTCAAAAATATTGTGCCCCTGTTTGCAACAAATTTGTTGCAGAACTGTCAACGTATTTCAACGTCCATAGGCATGGACAAATGCTTTGTCCATAAAAAATGAAACAAATTTGTCTCGTTGGTGCACAAAATTGTGCAAAGCTGTACACAATTTGTCTGGTTTTGGAACTAATTTGCATCCTTTCTGGATGTGCACAGAAACGTTTCAACACTGGGAACAAAATTGTTCTTTCGCATTTAGAGTGTATTTTAAAGAAAATACAAGAAATACACCCCCCGGTGCCCGCTGCTCATCTGCAGCTGCGTGTTACTAGTGTGTGTGCGCGCGTGGCGGGGCGGTTTGTAGGCGGTCGGGAGGGGGCCCGCTTCACCGCGTAGCCTGTCTCTACTTCACGGCTAACAGACGCGTGCTGACTGCGGGGCAGGGTGCTCGAGAGGGAGTCCATTACGGTCCGGGGTAGCAAAGAATTCCTCCTGGAAAGTGAAGCGCCCAGTGTGCAGCGCGCCGTGGCCCGCCGCGTTGTTCGAGAGATGGAGTGAACGGAACAGAAACGGGGTGCCAAAGTCATTTTTCCGCCCGGCTGCAGACGGCGCGGCGCTGCGCAACGCTGCGCGTCTGGAGGCGTGCTGAGCTGGGGAGCGGGGCGGGGCGGGGCGGGGCGGGGCGGGGCGGGGCGGGGCGGGGCGGGGCGGGGCGGGGCGGAGGGCGGGGACGCCTCTCACCGGGCGGGGCGGGGCGGAGGGCGGGGAAGACCAAGCAACTATATCCGCCCGCCACGCCGCCCCCGCCGCCCCCGCAGGCCGCGCAGCCGCGCTCCTCCGCTCCACTCGGCCCTGCAGCCTGCAGCACCTATCGGTGTATCGGTTGGGAATGCGGTTGCGGCAGCAGCCCCTTTCCCCCTTCTTCCCCCTCCCGCCTCGCCGTCGGTCGACTGGAGCTTCTGAGTTTCAGTTCGCACTTGAAAATTCGACCGGACCGGACCGGAAACCTCGGCCCCCTCCCTGTGCCAGGATGTACTGGAGTGCCGCCGCAGCCACTGCGTGCACTGCGGCGCACTGCACTGCAAGACCCGAGGAGTCTGCGACTTGGTTTGGGCGCGCACTCGTTCACTAGACTACACACTAAAAGTCAGGGGACATTTTTTTGTCCCTAAATTAAGTCACGAATTCTTTGTCACCCATAGACATTTCCACAATTTTGTTAATAATAGTGGACAAATTTGTTCCTGTGTTGGTGACAAAAAAGCCTAAGGGACAAATTTGCAGAACATTTGCGACAACATTGTTGACCCACTGGTGACGTTTTTAAACGTCCAACAACTATGGATAATCAGGTAGTGAGTAAATTTGTGGACATATTTGTCTAGAACCATGGACAATTTGTCCATAACTATGGACAAATTCGTTACCAGTTGGGATGTGCTTAAAAATGCATCTTGCATTGGACAATAAAAGTCCTTTCAGATTTAGAGTGTATACACCGAGGGGCAGGGACGTGTTAAGGTCCGACTGAAAAGAGGGGACGCACTTCAGGTTGCCTACATAAAGGGGTTTTGTCGAGCGATTTGCCTTCCTTCTAGGTGGCTGTATGGAGACGACCGAGGGGCAAACGCCCTCCCGCCCCCCACTCCCCCCGTTAATACGCGCCTGAGGGGGACGCAGTAGTCCTAACACTTTGAGGTCACGAAGGTGGAAAATTAGAAGTAGTTGCGGAAAGAAACCTACATGAACTGTGGAAAGAACAAAATTACACGCTGAATGTTCATGAACTTCTGTGTGCATGCTATTGTTGCGTATGATTTCAATACGTAACTGTGCACAATTTTGTTTGTAGTTGTGAACAATTTTACTGTTTTTGTTTGTAATTATAAACAAAAATTATATATACGCAAGAGCAGCATGCATATAGAAGTTCATAACTAAGTATAACTGAATTAAAAAATTGTGCATAAGAATTTAGTGTGTACTATCGGAAGATCGAAAGCAAATGCCGGAAGAGCGCGGAGAAAAACCTGTTAGGTGCCAACAGACCCAGGGAAAACCTCAGAAAACCTGGCAGCCCACAGAGACCCTCGCTGACCTGAGTCGTAGACCCCATGACACGGCTGGGCTTGGCACGGCGGCTGCATGATGCATCGAAGGGCCGGGCAGCACTTTTGTTCTCCCGAAAGTTAAGCGGGTTAGGGACAAAGGAATGGGAAAGCGGTGAGTGAGGGAGCAGGTTGGCTGGCTTCGTGACTTCGTGCGAGTGGGAGTAGGACAAGCGCTGCTGACTCTGTTCTCTAAAGTTTTACGTTGTTTCAACTATACGAGGACCTTTCAAAGGTTTTATATGTAGGCTTCATGCCCTGCAGCGATGGCATTGAAAAACATTAACTAGATAGGTGTCCCACCTTCGTTTTTCCTGTGTTTACTTCAATTTTTTTTCCTGCTTAGGTCAATAAGTGGGGACGTGCTAGGTTGAGCTAGGAGTACGCCTCCCTAGGCCTGAGGCGCTTCCAGATTGCAAATAATAGAATTTTAATGTATGGCAAGATATTTTAGGCCCCCTTTAGAGGCGCCTATTGCTCAGCTCACGCCCGTGAGTTTTTAGGCCCCCGTTCCGTTAGTGGAGCCTATATTGCTCACTCCCGTGAGTTTTTTAAATTCTTGGCGACTGCTCCTTATTATGGTCCGCAGCCAATCGTGCCGAGCCGATTTGTTCAAGCTTACAATGACGAATACTTCGAAAAATTAGAAAATTTTTGAGGTAGGAGGCCACGCAGCAGCGTGGCCGTAGGGTCTAGCTGCTGCCGCCGTATCTGGTCAGGTATAAAGAGGTGAACTAGCTGCAGCTGCAGCATGCGAACCAGCATGACCCACCCGTTTGAGAACTCTACAGCAGCCTTACTCGCTAATCTGGGGCACTCCGGCAGAGCCTCGTTGTGGATTAAGCGCTCTGGGGGCCCGACCCCCGCCCCGCTCCCGCCCCCACCCCAAGGAGTTCACACGGGGGCGGCGCTGCCTCCAGCTGCAGCTGGGAACTTCTTGAGCGCGTAAGCGCCGCTGCCGTGCAGATTTCCCAAACGGGCGGGGCTGGGTCCGGGGACCCGGGATGCGTCCGAAAACGTAGGTGCGAGTGAGGTGCTGTAACCGAATAGTATCTCCATCTCGCTCTCACCTGCGCATTTGGTCGCGTTGCGGGTCCTCAGACTCGTCCGTTTGAGAACTCTGCTGCTGCCGCCGTGGTCGGTCGGTTTACGAGCGCCGCGCCGCGTCTTGCATGTTACCGAGGAGAGTCTTGTTCTGCAGGCCGAGGGCTGCACAGCTCTCCTTATAGCCCGCAGGGCCCGCAGGGGAGGACGCAGCCGTGTGACATACATGTTACCCAGGAGAGTCTTGTTCTGCAGGCTGAGGGCTGCACAGCTCTCCTTATAGCCCGCAGGGGAGGACGCAGCCGTGTGACATACATGTTACCCAGGAGAGTCTTGTTCTGCAGGCCGAGGGCTGCACAGCTCTCCTTATAGCCCGCAGGGGAGGACGCAGCCGTGTGACATACATGTTACCCAGGAGAGTCTTGTTCTGCAGGCCGAGGGCTGCACAGCTCTCCCTATAGCCCGCAGGGCCCGCAGGGGAGGACGCAGCCGTGTGACATACATAGTTCCGGTCCGGCAGGGCTGGCATTGGCAACAAGAGCACACGCACTGACACTAGGGCTCACGCACAGGCACTAGCGCTAGCTCTGGCTTAGGCACTACACTGGAAAAACCAAGGTGCGACATAATGACTTTCAAAGGCACTACTGCAATAGTGCCTTTAGAAAGGCACTACAACATCCGAAAATAGCACCTTTAGAGGCCAGTAGCGCCTTTGGCAAGGCACTGTTTCACTGACGCCTCTAAAAAGGCATTAGATAGCACTTTTGTCTTTCCAGTGTACATAGCGCTGTTTCATGCACTACCACTGCCTCCAGCACTGGTTCGCTCAGAAAAATCCACGCTCACTAGAACAAGACCGTTTACGGTGACAGTGGATGAGTCTGTACGCCCTTTATTCAAGCGTACAATAGCCCATGCGCTCCTTTTCTCCTAGCTAATGAATGGGCGGAATTGCCTTGGAACGTAGTTGCACGCTTCATGCAGGGCGTAAGGTGTGGTACATACTAAATGGCTATGGACTTTTTTGTGGATAAATTATGGAAACATATTTGAGCGTTTCCAGGCTGAAGACAAATTTGTTGACAATCATCGACAAGTTGTCCATAATGTTAGACAGATTGTGAACAGTTGGACACAAATAAAATTTGTCCATAGGTTTGGTAACGCACAAAAATGTGGGCAGCCTGTCTGCAAAATTGCGTCTAATCTGTCCGCAAAGAAGTCCATAGAACAATTTTGTTGACAGCTATGAACAAATTTGTCTATAGGTCGGTGTTCACAGAATTGTAGACCATGTTATTGGTAACAATGGTTTTGTCACTAAAACTGTGGACAAAAAAGTCCACAGAAAAGGTCCATAGACTTTTAGAGTGTACACGCTAAATGTCTATGGACTTTTCTATGGACAATTTTGAGCATGACCAGAGCTGGTAACAAATTTGCGTACATATATGGACAATTTGTCCACAGCTATGGACAAGTTTTGTGTACAATTGGACACAATTTTAATTTGTCTATAGTTGGTAACGTTTAAAAACGTCTGTAGACTGTCTGCAAAATTGCTGCCAAACAGTCCACTATTATGTCCATAAAGAAATTTTGTGAACAAAGACGAACAAATTTGTTCTTAGTTGTCAACAAAATTGTAGACAACACTTTTAGAAACAATTAAATTGTCACTGAATCTGAGAACAAAAAAGTCTGTAGGAAATGTCCATAGACTTTTAGAGTGTACTCTTGAAAAAAGGCGTGCAACTTCGCTTCATTTTTACCAGTGGAAGAAGAAGAGATTCATCAACATTGCTGTCTCTGCGTTACGGTTCCTCGGAACCGATGTATGCTCGTTTGAATCGAAATTTTCCGGTGGAAATGATGGCGACCACGGAATATTGCAGGAAAACCTTAAAACGTTCCATTCGTCACGTTTTAAATGTCACACATGTGAACATTCACGTTAAGAAACGTTCTGCACATTTCTTTCCCTAGTGATGTCCCGCAGCGACCGAGGCCCTCTCGCGCTCGCCCCGCAAGCTCGCGAGCGTCTGTATTTAACCTGCTGCAGCTGTGCCATGACAGGTGTCTCATTATTTTATGTTTTTTTCTTATTAAAAAAATAAAATAAAAATAAATTATATTTAGTTTTTGCTCCTTTTCCGACAACGGGGTGACAGGATGACTGACAGGACACGGTCGGGCCGGGCCAGGCGCGCTCTCCGTGGAAACTCAAGTGCTTCTGCACTGGAGTGTACCGTGTACCGCAGTTGTTTGTGTACACTCTAAAAGTCTATGGACTTTTTCCGTGGAATTTTTTGTCCACAGTTTTAGTGACAAGTCCATTGTTACCAATAAGATGGTCTACAATTTTGTGAACAGCCATAGACAGACATATTTGTTCATATCTGTCAACAAAATTGTCCTATGGACTTTTTTGCGGACAGATTAGACGCAATTTTTCAGACAGGCTGTCCATATTTTTGTGCGTTACCAAACCTATGGACAAATTTTATTTGTGTCCAACTGTGCACAATTTGTCAAACATTACGGACACGTTGTCAATAATTGTCAACAAATTTGTCACCAGCTTGGAAACGCTCAAATATGTTTCCAATTTGTCCACAAAAAAGTCCATAGCCATTTAATGTGTAGGTCTATTATCATTGCGGTCAGGTGTGGTCAGAGGGCTATCTCACTCTTTAAATAGGTGTACTCTGATTGGAGTGTTGTATCGTGATTGGAAGGAAAATTTGACCCGACTTTGAAGAAAGCTACAAATTTTTGGCACCAATTCGATATTTTCGAATTTGAAGGTTCTGAAAATAGATTTGTGTCGAAAAATTTTGTGACAGGATAGTGATTGGTAAATAATTGGAATGCAGGGTGTAACACTGATTGGAGAGGGTGAGGTACCCGTCGGCCACTGCCATTAGAACTATGGTGACAAGCTTTGAGTTTTCAGCGCAGCAGTACCATGGCGGTACTCAGCAGCTCAGCTCGCCTGCCCTGTGCTCGACCCATCGTTATGCTCGTCTGTCCAACGAGCGGCGGGGCGTAACGGTCTCGAGCGGGGCCCACCCGGCCCGGCACTGTCCCGGCTGCACGCAGTGTGGCTGCGGCGGCCTCGAGCAGGACTGCACCATAAGCTGTAGCAGCGTATACTCAGTTATTGACTTCTGATTTTGAAAAACAGTGCGGCCCCCTCACTTAAGCCAATCGTGAATTTGTCAACTTTGAGGCCTGGCAACAACCTAAAGATGCTATCTTTGCGAAAAAGAAAAAAAAAAGAAAACAAAGTTATCCCTAGAAACTACTTTCACTCTAAAAGTCTATGGACTTTTTCTGTGTACTTTTTTGTCCACAGTTTTAGTGACAAGTCCCTTGTTACAAATAAGATGGTCTACAATTTTGTGAACAGCCATAGACAAATTTATTCATAGCTGTCAACGAAATTGTCCTATGAACTTTTTGCGGACAGACTACACGAAATTTTGAAGACAGGCTGTCCCTATTTCTGTGCGTTACCAAAACCTAAGGAAAAATTTTAATTGTGTATCCAACTGTTCACAATTTGTCCAACATTATGGACAAGTTGTCGATAATTAATTTTCAACAAATTCGTCACCAGCTTAGAAACTCTCAAATATGTTTCCAATAAAAGTCTATAGCCATTTAGAGAGTTTGTGAGGGGGCGGGGGGGGGGGAGATATTTAGAAATAGAACGCGTCAGCTACACGGACCAATAAGTACGCTACATCCTACAGCACTAGTAGCTACGAGCCCTGGCCCAGTCCAGCAGCTGCTTGACCTGCTCGTGCTCCTCAGGGACATGGTCGGGAACACCGCGCCACTCTGGAGATAATCCCCTCCGGGAGCAGGTCCAGGTGGTGCCGCTGCCACAGGTCGTGCCTCCCTCCACGACACAGTGCCGCCGCTAGCTACTGCAAACCTGATCTGCCCCGCGCCTTAACGCTCACAACTGTTGTGATGTACCCGATGTACCGCAAGCTGCAGCACCAGCTGCTGCCATACACTCCAATCGTTGCAACGACATGAAAAAAAAAATCGCAGAAGAAGCACGTCGGTAAAGGAATAGCCGCAGTACCCGCATGCGAAGTGTCGAGTAATTTTTTGCCTCACTTATAAGCCCCCCCCTTCCCCCCCCCCCCCCAATTTCCAGTCTCCCTCCATAAAATAAAAAATTTAAAAAAAAAACAGACCACGCGACCGTGACCAAAAAGTTCCGGAGCGCCGGAACTTGAAAGCAGATGATACGTATGGTAGATGTCCCTACGCGTCGCAGGCTGCAGGGTAGCGGAGCGCTGTCGCGCTGGGCTAGGAGGGGGGAGGCGCGGGGCGCGGGGCGCGGGGCGCGGGGCGCGGGGCGGGAGGGGGCACCGGTCCGGCCGCCCGGCGGCCCAGCGTCCCGAGAGGTGGCGTAGAGTGGCAGGGCGCGCGCGCGCCAGCGACATTTCCCCCCTTGTATATAATATAATGCCACACTAGCTGCTCTCTGCTCGCTGCGCTGCTCTCTGCATACTGCTCGCTGTATGACAGTACAAGCAGGCTGATTAGGGTTCGAGAATTACGGGTTTTTTTGAAATGGAGTAAGAAACTTTGGTAAAAAACCGTAATTTACCGTTTTTTTTAGTGTTTTTTTTTTTTGTAATTTTGATGTTTTTTTTGTGGATTTTAACGTCTTACACATTTCACTGGCATAATTAATCGTTTTCCGATACTCTAACTTCTAAAGACAATGACCACTGATCGAACAGTCGCTCTGCAATGAAAATAAACGTCCTCTTATCACCTCATGTAGGGTGTATTTGGCATTCCCTTCCCCCTCTCTGGTACAATGCGACCTGCGACCCCCTCTCCCCCTTGTTCCCGTTGCGGCGGGAAATTTCCCTTATTATGGGAATCTTTAAAGCCCAAGGAAAAAGAAAACAGTTGAAAGGGGATTTTTAGAGCAGAAAAGGTCTGATTTTGCTTGTTTTCTTTTTCGAAAAAGTCACTCTAAGGGGGGAAAAAGGGGTGAAAAGGGAAATTTTGCTGCCCTGCGAGGGAATAACGGCCGCCACCGACTGGCAGCTCTGACCTCTGATGGCGAGGGAGACGCTGATGCTGCTGTTGCGGTGGTGGTGGCGGTGGCGAGCTAGAGTTGAGGAGGTGTTTGGGAGAATTAACAAAAAAAGTAAGTAAAATATGATTTAAAACTCTTAACTTCCAGTTCGCATTCAAATACACGAACTTGAAATCCACTCGAAATTTTTTTCAGTGAAAGCTTTCATACTCTGTGCTTTGTTATTTTTAAGGTCGTGATACCCTAATATAACCTCATAAAATAACAGTCATTAAGGAATTAAAAATAACCAATATTTCAGCTTTGAGTAAATTACCCAAAAGTGGCCGAGTAAAAAACTGAAATTTACGGGTTTTTTACTCAAAAAAACTAGAAAATTACTTTTCGCTCGAACCCTAAGGCTGATACCTTCGTATCATCTGCTAATAAATAAATAAGCCAATTTGTTCAGAAATCGCCTTATCAGAGAAGGAAATGGAGCACTTGGTACTCATGGAGACGGTGAATTTTCTTGTGCATCCCCTCGGGTCTTGTTTCCAGATGCGTGGCTTTGAGTCCCGGGCCGGGCTGCGGGCAGACCGTAAAGCTCTCCCAAGCTGAGCCGGGTGTCGGCCCGAGCTCGGTCCCGGTCGAGCTGAGCGCCATCCGCGTATCACTCCTAAGAAGCACGGCGAGGCGGGGCGGGGCGGGGCGTTCCGCGGCACGTTTCGCCTCCGCTCCCATGTACGGCGATTGCCGTGCTGTGTGCCGCTTTGCCAATTAAATTGTTACTAAAAGTGTCGAGGGGGCAACCACTTGTGAAATCCTGTGTACAAACCCTCGGAAATCTCGATGAAATCCTCGGAAATGTCGATGAAATCCTACGAAATCTAACCGAGAAATCTCAAGAAATATCATAAAAATCTCACAAAAATCAGTGAAATCTCATGAAACCTTGAGGGATCCCATAAAACCTCGTGAAATCTTTTAGAATTTTGTGGAATTTGGTATATATTTGTGAAATGCACCCAAATGTACCATATGAAATCTTTACAAAATCCGGAGAAATCTTTACGCAATTCATAGAAATCCCATATCATTAGAAATCCTGTGTACACTGGGATAGGGAGTGGTTGCCCCCTCGAAAAGTGTTGTCTACAAGTTCATGCTCAAAATTTGTCCTTAGAAAAGTCCATGGACATTTATTGTGCATGTCACCCGCGCGCTGCTGTTTGGTATGGGTCTGCCGCGGGACAGGAGCCGGAAGTGACGTTGCCTACGGCCAGGCCAACGCGGTGAACCCTGCAGCACGTATCTGACTGATTTGTATAGACCGAAGCGAATGTGTATCCGATTCGGAAGTGAGGAGTTTTGAGGCATGCGGGGAGAAGGGCGAGCGGGCAGCGGGAGCGGAAACCGGCCACCCAATCCGTGACTCATCGCCCTTCTCTCTTTCTCCGCGCGCGTCCCTTTTCCTACTCTTCCTCGTTTCCCTTTTCCCGCCCGTCCGAGGATGAGAGGGCACTGCACAGATCCTCTCTCTCCCCAGGGCAGTCTGGCGCTGAAAATGTCTGTCAGGCACGAACCGGCAGGAGGGAGCCTGCTCTGTTTGGGAAATGAGTTTCTTCTCTTCCGGCTGGATCATCGCCGCAACTGCACTGGCAGTCATGTTTTTCACTCGGCTGCGAGGACATGTATCTGTATGACTGCCTGCCTATAACGACCGCGTGTTTATTTTGTCTTCTCCTACAGTGTGGAGCGATTGAAACGGGTTGTTTGGGAAGGGTAATGAATGGGAGCAGGGAAGGGGGGTAGGCGGTTGGGCCCCAATAGTGACGAGGCTAATAATTCAGCGCAGGCACAGGCCCTGCGCCTCTTAGGCGAGCCGGCGAGCTCTGTGCTGCTGTTCTCCAATCCCCCCCCCCTCCTTTCTCTCTCTCTCTCTCTCTCTCTCTCTCTCTCTCTCTCTCTCTCTCTCTCTCTCTCTCTCTCTCTCTCTCTGTGTCTCTGTCTCTGTCTCTGTCTCTGTCTCTGTCTCTGTCTCTGTCTCTGTCTCTGTCTCTGTCTCTGTCTCTGTCTCTATCTCTGTCTCTATCTCTGTCTCTGTCTTTTCCGCCGCTACTCGAGTCCGCGCGTCGCGCGTCCGTGTTCGTTGCGCAGGGTTCGGCAGCACAGCGGAGAGCCCCCAGGAGTTAGGCAACCTCTACGCAGGGCTGTGTGCCGGAACCAGCACGTTGCCTACTCTGCAGGCGCTCGCGGCAGTGCCTGGCGGTGGGTCCGCAGGTCCAGCGCTGGCGCCCTGCAGCCACGCGGCGTGGCGGGGCGTGGCGGGGCGTGGCGGAGCGGCCGGCCGGCCGGCGCGGCTCGCTGCGATCTTTCCGGTTTGTGGCCTGCCTGCCTGCTGGGCTGGCTGTGCTGCTGCCGCCCCGCGCGCCCCGGTATGGTACGGTACTCGGGCCAGGCCAGCAGGCCGCCGGCCTGTGCCTCGTCCTGTCAGCGTCCTCCGCAGGGCCCTACCCGGCGACATGTCTGTCGGGCCGAGGCGAGGAGGAAGAAAGAAAATTCATACGGCGACTCTGGTATTCGCGCTTTGAGACTCTTAGTGCTCTTAGATATGCGCGTGCAGCTGCTTCAGGTGGCCCGGCCCGGCCAGGGCCAGGCGAGTATAGTAGTAACAGGGAGGTGATCTCCTGGAAGCAGGCTCATCGTAGGCTGCACGGACTGTGGCCCTGGCTCGCTCTGGCCTCGTTGGTGGGAACAAAGTGCTCCTGGCCTGGCGGTGGTGCTTGAAATGCGTTTACAATAACCCTTTCTTTCCCTCTCCTTCCTCAACTGCCCTTTCTTTTCCTTTTTCTCTCCCTCTCCTCCTCTTTCTCCTCTCCCTCTCCTCCAGTCCTCCTCCCTTGCCTCCTCCTATAATACTCTCCTCCTCCCACTTTTGTTTTGTGGGTGCAGAGCTACGCGCCCACGCGTGGCCGTGCTGCCCCGCACTTCCGGGCACGTTGATAAAATTGCATTACACTCGGCCACGCCCCGCCCCAGCGTCCCATTAAGTCATCACTGCAGTGCTACCGCGCCCGAAGGTGAAAAGCGCCTCGGTGAATTTTTATTTATTATTTTTATTGAGACGCGGCATAAATGAGTGCTCGTATTGTTTTTTCTCCAATCAGTTAGGGTCTTATGCTTTGCTCTGCAGAAAGGCAAAAGGTTACGAGCTTAAAGTTTTGTCGCTTTAAAGACAACTGACCGTATATTGTTGGAAAGCACCAACATTGAGTAACAGTTGACTGGGGCCCACCAACGTTGTCCACCCCAAAACTTGGTTGAAGTGATTTTAAAACAAATTTTGGGGGCAGGCCAAAGTTGTTTCCCGATCGTATAAATTTTTTTTCAAATGCTTGGTAGCATTTTACACAACGTTTTAGGGGATGGACAAAGTTATACCCCGGTGGGCCAAAGTAGCCCCAGTTTACGGTAACAACACCATAAGCGAGAAGCGAGAGCGAAACCCCTTGTCGAAAGAACAAACCGTAACCGTAACGTTGTTCTTTACGCGATCGTGTGTTTTGTTGCCTGCTCAATCGCAGCGGTTTTTTTTCACAGCAATGTTTAAATCATAACTAAATGTTAGTTCTTTGGGCGGTGAAAGGTTATTTGTCCTAAATTGAGTAAGAGGAAAAAAATGTCGCTCCTCTTCGATGAGACATCTGACTGTAAGATTTGAAGTGTCATCGCACACCGAGGAGCAGCATTCGTACTCCACCAGGAGACAACCACTCCCCATACTACTGTACACAGGATTTCTCCTGATATGGGATTTCTGTGGATTTCATAAGATTTCTCCGCATTTTGCTAAGATTTCGACTGGTTAGATTCCACAAACTTTTACGTGATTTTACGTGGTTTCATATTTCTGATGAAAGGTTTCATTGGGCTTGGAGAGCGCCACATGTTCTGGAGGAATTGAAGTACACGCGCTTTTCCGCCGGGAGCGCCCCACCCCACCCCCGTCCCGCCACACCTTGTCGGGCTTCCTCCTTTGACAACCTGTGCTCTGCGGGACGCAGATAGCGTTATCGTGACGTGACCTCCTCGTCGGCAGCTCTCTCTCTCTCTCTCTCTCTCTCTCTCTCTCTCTCTCTCTCTCTCTCCTTTTGGGTGGGGGGGGGGTCTAACTACGCGATACATTGTCCTGCTGCGATGCGGACGACTCATTCACCTTTCGGACAGGGGCCCAGGCCCCTGATCGACCGATAAAGGCAGCTTGTTATCGCCGAAAGTTCATTATTCCGCGTGTTTTTTTCTTTTTTTTTTTTTCCACTGTGGCGGAGGTGACTGCAGCGGTGGAGGTAACATGCAGGCTGCAGGGCCTTCTAGGAAGCGGCTACGACCGCCACGACCCGTCGCGCTTCACCCCGCCCCGCACCGTCCGCACCCCGCGGCTGCACGCGGACGTACGCCGCGCCGTGGCCGTGCACGTGCACGGCGAAAATGCAACGATAGGCTTAATTTCGCCGGGTGCCGCACTATGAGCTCTGCGCGAGCTCGCGGAATAAGTAGGCTCTCTCTGGTCGGTAGTTTGCCGCGGGGTTTTTCGCCTCGCTACACGGTAAAAACAATGTCTGATTTTTTGAGGAAAAAGGGAAAACTTTGAGGACCTTGGATACTTTGAGGGAAACGCCTTAGATTTTGAGGAAGGCTCCTCAAAAAATGAGGGAAATCTTCACAAATTTTGAGGAGATTTTCTCAAAATCTAAGGCGTTTTCCTCAAAGTCTCCTAGCCCCTGAAAGTTTTCCCTTTTTCCTCAGAAAATCAGACATCGTTTTTACCGTGTAGGCTGCGGTGCTGTGCTGTCGCTGTCATCAGCCGCCGCAGCGCAGCGCGCAGCCGGCCGAACACCTGTCGCCAGGCAGAGGTCTCGCCCCGCCCCGCCCCACCACGCCACGCTAGGCTTGCGTCGGTCGTGTGGGTATCAGCTGATAAGGAGCCACGCTCCGCCACGCCACTCGGCTGAGACACTGACTAAATTAAACGTGTGCCCCGCCGTAAAAGGTCTCCTCCCCTCCCCTCACCTTCCAGCGTATCCAGCGCCGCACGCACGCTCCGCCTGAGCCAAATTAAGATCCCACTGAAAATGGAGGAGCATGGTAAAAACAAGCCGTGCACACTCAGATCTCTGCTAACTGACTTTTTTTCACTGTAATGTGTAAGGACAATCAAATTTGTCTACAGATCATAGACATTCGTTTACAGACATATTTAGCTAGAGACAAAAACGTCAATAAGATCTAGAAATTAAAATGACGTAATGTATGGACTTAAATGTTTATTTTAGGGTAGTACAGTTTTCTTGTTTTAAAATAAAGAAAACTGTACCACCATAGAATAAACATTTTTGTCCATGTAGACGACATTTTTCTATATAACTCCGACTTTTTTCTCAATAGAAAATGATCTCTGTCAAAAACAAAAATTACTTTGAAGACAAATTTCATGATACACCTATGAATATTCCACTTTATGAAAAAAGTCCATTTCAATAAGTCTGAGAGTGTAGACCCAGAAAAGTGAAAATTTGCCAAAAGCAGCCATCTTAACATCGTATGAGTGAGGGACATAATAAAACCCAAAGCTGTGGTTGATGGGTGAGGCGAAGGGTCCCTCACTCTCCTAGTGGGTGTACAACCAGTTTCACAAGTATCTATATGCGAGTATTCGCGAATTCACGCGGGAATTAGCGAGTATCTGATCCTGACGAATGTCGGATTCTTTTTCTCGAGTATTTGTGAGTATGGTGAGTATCTTTCGGGTATTTTTCCTGCGCATCATTATTTTTTCCGGTCTCTCAGCTTTTCATAGCTCATGGTGATGGCTCTGGTGGTAACTTTTCAATTTTCTCCAGTACTGCTATCTGCTCTTTAGCTCTCACAGTCTCCTCCAGATAGCCGTGCACGAGACCAGAGACCGGTAGGAGCGATTGCGAACGCTTTCACGATCTGATATACTCTTCGTAGCGGCCCCACCCCACCCCACCCTGCCCCACCACCAGGCTCCTCGCCTCAGCCCGCATGGCACGCTTCTTCCTGCAGGAGGGGCTCCGGATACGTGCCGGAGACGTCTTCGCACCGGGGGCGCCCCTGTAGGCGGGGCGGGGCGGGGCAGGGCGGGGCGGGGCGGGGCGGGGCGGGGTGGGGCGGGGCTACACTGGGGACCTGCTCGGCCCATCGTCGACCCTAATCTATTCTATTGGATCCGCGAGCTGTTGATCTGCTGCTTCGACCGCCCCAGGGCCTCATAAGAACCCATCGCATTCCTGAAGGGCTTAACATCGGCGTGGCTGCACACTAAATGTCTATGGACTTTTTTGTGGACAAGTTGGACATATATTTGAGCGTTTCCAAGCTGGTGACAAATTTGTTGACGATTATCGACAAATTTGTCCATAATGTTTAACAAATTGTAGACAGCTGGACACAAATAAAATTTGTCCATAAGTTTGGTAACGCACAAAAATATGGACAGCCTGTCTGCAAAATTGCGTCCAAAATGTACGCAGAAAAGTCCATAGAGGGTTTTTTGTTGACAGCTATGAACAAATTTGTCTCTAGCTGTTCACAAAATTGTAGACCATCTTATTGGTAACAATGTGTTTGTCACTGAAACTGTGGACAAAAAAGTCCACAGGAAAAGTCCATAGACATTTAGAGTGTGGGAGCAAAATAACTTACCACCTGTGCTTGTGACCGGGCGTAAACTTTGCGCGAACGGTAACTTAATTCGCAGTTTTTGTCGGACACTAAATGACAATGGACTTTTATTGTTACCAGCCCCTGGACTTTTTTAAACATGCCTAAGCCGGATACAATATTGTGAGTAGTTAGTTACATTTTAGAAAATTTTAGTAACAAAATTTTCAAAAATGTAACTAACTATACACAATATTGTATTCGGTTTAGGCATGTTTAAAAAAGTCCAGGGGCTGATGGTAACAATAAAAGTCCATGGTCATTTAGAGTGGAGACACTTCGCGAAACTGTAGAAATGACTTCTTTTAGCCGCAGAATTGATCTAGGCCGGAAAACCGAGGAATTTCCGACTTTTGGTTTTGCATCAAAATTGCATTTTTTTTTTTTTTTTTTTTTTTTTTTTTTGGGGGGGGGGGTGGTTATTTTGGGGTTAGAGGTCCATGTCAACATGGCGCCTTCTTTTCACCACCGAGTAGGAGAAGGTTGGTGGTAAAGAACGAGTAAAAAATATTGACGCGGTGACGGAACTTTTTAATTTTTTTTTCTCTCATCGGAGACAAAAGTCAATACGCGTTTTTTCCGCTAACGGCTCCTCTATCAGTACCATGCGCAATGAGATGCTGATGATGTGCCTCTCGCCGCCACTGTCACTTTCCCCGCCGTGCTGCCCGTGGCGTGGCCCTGCCCTGCACGCTGCACGGCTGAGGCTGAGATGCGGCTCATCGCCAGCACCGCTTCAGCACCGCTTCAGCACCGCCACCCTGATCACATCGCCACGCGTCTCGAAGTATTCGTATCGCTCCGTGAGTCGTAGGGCGCCGCCACACGCTGAAAAATAGTTTCGTGCCAGTACACACGCAAGATCACCGACCGAGGGGTCCACAACTCTATAATATTTTGTACACCCGATTTCCAGATTTCAAAGATTTCACGTGATTTCATATGATTTCAACAGGATTTCCATTGATTTCAGTAAGATTTCATTGATTGATTTCCAAGTCAATTCCACTTAATTCCAAGTGGATTCCACTGACTTCAAATGAATTCTATTAATTTCAAGTGATTTCCGCTAATTTCAAATTATTTCAAGTGAATTCAAATGATTTCAAATGATTTCAAATAATTTAATTTTTCAGATTTTACGGTGACTTTTAGTGAATTCTAGAGATTTCGATTTGATTTCATCTGAATTCTTGGAAAATTCGAGGAAAATTCCGATGAATTCAGAGGATTTCATGTCATTTCAAAGATTTCATAAGATTTCAAAGATTTAATGGTGTTTCAATGATATGAATAGGATTTCAAGTACACACCTATAGGTGTCTGCTTGCAAGTACACACAAATATGTGTGTACTAAGCACACACTTGGGTTTCCAGTGCAGGTATTTTACGAAGAAAAAAATCATTACAGGTCTGAGAGTGTGGCAAAAACAACGCCGTAGACATTTCCGTGATTTATTCTGCGGATATTTTTGCCGCGATTTTGGCAGTATTGGAACTGCCGGAGCAGAGAGGTGCCAGCAGGCTGGGCTGGGGCTATGGGCCTTGGGGAGGGGGAGGGGGGGGGCATGTCACACTCGCCCTCAATACGTAACGCTGGCCCGGGCAGGGCCGGGCGTAGAGACGCCTGCAGCCGCAAATCCAATTTACAAGTCCGCGCCGCGCTGCACCGCTGAGGCGACACTTGCCCTCCCCTCGCCACACCGCCATCCATCCGCATTGGAAAAACAAAGGCGTGATATCCTACCTTATTTATTCCAGGGGTGTTGTGTTACACCCGTTTTAGGGCGGGTGCTAAAGTGTATTCTTTCTGTTGTTTTTTTGTTTTCGAAATATTTTCTTTATTATGAGCAAATCATACTCTTACAAGCTTTCATGTAATCTTGCAGTGATTTTCACTGCAAGCTATAGCGGACCCTGCAGCACTTTGGCGTACGGTGAAAGTCACTGAAATACAAAGAAAATTCCCCGTGGTACAAGGAAAAACTTTTTGTATTTACAAGAAAATTTCTTGTATACTACGGTTGCTAAGAATTCTTTGTATTCTATACGAAAAATTTCTTCGTAGAAATTTAAGAGTGATTAAGTGGTGGACCCCTCGGTTTCAATGAAGAGTTTGCTGCTAGAACGAATTCTTCGTAGCACCAACGAATAGATCGTTGAGGAAGCAAATAAAGTTGATTGCGGAAACGAAAGCCGTTTTAGTTGAATCAACACGATCGCCTTAGCTCTCTCAGCAATGTGTTCGGTGCTCCAACGAAACGAATTTCGCGTTGCACTAACGAACACTTCGTTGATACAACAAGTTTTTCGTTCTCACAACCCAACAGGAGTTAGTTCTTCTATATCATCGTATATCAACCTATGTGTGGGGGATCAACTAATGATTATTTTTCCGTATGCAGGCCCGTTTACAAAGTATTATAGGAGGCTGATGTGTGTGTGTGTGTGTGTGTGTGTGTGTGTGTGTGTGTGTGTGTGTGTGTGTGTCATCGAGCGCCCCGCCCCTTTTCCCTATCAGTCGGACCCGGCCTGTCTCCCGTGCCGTTGGGGCTGCAAAGGGCGGGGCAGCGGGGGTAAGTAGGTCAGTAAGGCTACCGGGCCCGGGCCGGTGCCACGCTCTGAAGGGCAGCGGCGCAGCTCGGGGCAGCGCGGCAGGAAAGGGCGGCGGGCACGACGTGCACGGCCCGGTACCAGCCGGCGGGGCGGGGCGGGGCGGGGCGGGGCGGGGCGGGGCGGGGCTAGGCTGCCTCTAGGGTTGCCCAATCTGCCTCGCGGTCTCTTCCTCTCGCCAGAGAGATTGCAGATTGTTCGCTAAAACTGTAATACTAAAAAAGAAAAAGAAAAATACGCAACAGTTGACTCCACACGGAGAAAAGGATAAGCTGACTCAGCAAACCTCAAATCAAATATATGTAGCGCCTTCGCAACTTTTTGTTTTGCTGTTGCAGCTATTCTGTAGCCGGCAGAGCAAATAAGGACTTAGCTATATGACAGCTGGGAGGTAGTTGTGACAGCAATATTTGTTGCTAGTGCAGGAAACAATTGTTGTATAGGTGCTATATCTTTTTTCTCCGTGCAATGATGTCTCTTCAGCCGGGGAGTTGCAGCATTGCGTTGAATGAGACGTTTCGCGATATTTTGCAGTGTTATTGCCGTGATGAGCTGGCGGGGCGGGGGTAGCGGCGCAGCGGCACCCGTACCGCCCCATTGATTGGTGTGGCCACCACGCCCTGCTGCCCTTGCTGCTAGCCGCCTCACCCTCCTAGTCCCCATGGTAGTCGGATCGGGGAGTCTTTCTAGTTATTGCTGCACCAGAAAAGCAATGATACGACAGTCCTATACCCTTATGTTATAGAAGGGTTAGTTAGTGTCTTTTTAAAGGCACTAAAACTTCCAAAGGCACTAACGTTAGGGCTCTATGGTACCTTTTAACTTTGTAGCAGTGTTGCCAGAAAGTTAGGCCAACAAAAAAAAAAACGCGCAATACACCTGTGCGTTACGGCACTGTAAATTGGTTGGCGTCTTTAGACGCCAAAATTTTGGCGTCCTCTGAGAACGCCAAATTTTGGCGTTGAAAGACGCCAATATTTGGCGTTCTTTTTCTCAGAACGCCAAATATTGGCGTCTTTGAACGCCAAGATTTGGCGTTCTCAGAGGACGCCAATATTTTGGCGTCTAAAGACGCCAACCAGTTTACAGTGGGGACTGTATCTCCGCCTGCCTACTAGGCCAGGCGCGGCGGAACGTTTTCAGGCCAGAGGGGGGCAAGGCCCGGGTGCATTCGGCGCCCCCCTCCCGGCGTTTTGGCGCCCCCTTCTCAAAAATCGCATTTCCGGCGAATTAAGCTCAAAAATAGCACTAAAAATGTGATTTTTTTTGAAGAAATATTGTTTGATTTTGGCAGTTTTGATTTTCCTCCTCTGAGTAAGGAGGGGTCACGGCTAACAGAAACTCAAACAATGATTAGTTCGTCTGCTTGCTGCAAAAGTGGGTGAGTAGGTTGCATCAAATAAGAAAGAGACAACGAAACGCAGGGGGACAAAACAGGTAAGAAGGTATATGAACGGCAGCTCTGGACTGAGCGTCTAAGTACAAGCAGAGCCTGAATGCCACTTCACTGCCAGTATGTTTCAGAGTGTAGGATGAACGCCCCCTACCAGAGGGAGAAAGAGGACAAAACGAAACAAACGAGTCCCGGACCCGAACATATACTGCCTCACTTTGAAGAGCAAGGGGTGAAGGTCTAGTGTAGTGTCTATGAACGCCCCCATTGCAGCACCGAAAGCCCTCGCCCCAGCGGAGCCCCTAGGAGCCCTTGCCCCGGGAGCGCCCACCACGGGAGCTCTCGACCCGGAGGCGCCTTCCCGAACCGGAAGCCCTCGCCTCGGGGGCGCCCCCAGGCAGGCGCCCTCCTACGTGAAGGCCCCCCACCATCCCCTTACAACCCCCTTGCCGAGAGCCGGGAGGCGCCCTTTTACAGAAATCGCTTCCATTCCCTGCTGGCCTGCGGGCGCCTGCGGCGCCCTCTGATGGGAGCCCAAGGGCGTCATACTAGGGGCGCCCGTTGCGCCCAACCGAGGCGCCTCACGGCGCCCCTTTCAGGGCGCCTTCGGCGCCCCCCTGGCTGCGCCAGGGGGGGGCGGTGCCCCCCGTGCCCCCCCCTGTTCCGCCGCGCCTGTACTAGGCAACGTCTGGGCACGAGTGCAGGGGAGTTGCCTACACTGATAAATCCTTGCGAAGAAAATTCTCCGTAAAAGTTTGCAAAGTGTTCGTACGCTGCGAAGCATTCGGCTGCTTTGTATGACGAAGCATTTTCTTCGTAGTGTACAAACAAATTTCTTCGTAAGGCAGGGCTTGCGAAGAAAGGTCTAAATTGAATTTTCTTGTGCACCCCGAAAATGGCACCTTTGTACACCCAGTGTGGCCCGTTGGGCGTGGGCCGCACCCCTAACCCCGCCGCGGCCGTGCGAGCGCTCGAGCGTCTGTAAAGACATGTTCCCTGCTGCTCAACGCGCGTGAGCGCCTGCGGGACCTGGGGTAGGCAACCGGCTGCGGACGGCGCTGGTGCGGGTGGCCTGGCCTGAACCCCTGCCCGGCCCCCGGCTAGGGCAGGGAAACTAGCGAGCGCAGCAGAGGCTCCTTCTCGAATGCGTTCGAAATACGAGAGGTGAGCTATGTTCTAGTTCGAACGTCTCACGCTCACCTGTCGTTTTCGGACGCGTTCGCGAGCCTCTGCGCTCGCTCGTTTCCCTGCACTGTAAACTGGTTGGCGTCGAAAGACGCCAAATTTCTGGCGTTCATGAATAACGCCAAATAGTCTAGGCGGTACACCGATACTTTCAGAAGAATACCGCAAAAAGGACAAAAAGCGAGATTTTTGGTTTAGGGGTCGTTTAGACCCTAATCTTTGATTTGACCCGCAGCACACTCATTTTGGACCCATAGAAGCCCAAATTTTAACGCATATGTTCAAAAATGTTCAAAAATCACGAAAATTTAAAAATTGTCTCAGAGAGGCCATGGCAGACACTTTTTCAGACAATTTCGACGTGAGAAAGCGAATGGAGCAAACCCCAAGACCGTGCGACCTCTCATTTAGGCCCTAGAAGCCGCCATTTTAGGTAAAAGGGCCTAAATCCCTACAGAACACTTTTCACCGCAATACCCCGTGTCAGGTGTCGATTTCGCACATAACAGCATCTGGGAGACCGAATTTGAGGTCCAATAATCAGTTTTGCCAACCTAGACCTGTTTTTGAACATGAAACGCCCCGTTCAATGTACGTTCAAAATGTTTAAAATTTTAAAAAAAGTCCTACAGAGTCTATCTTTAGTAGTTTTCCGGGTAATTTTGATGTGAGAAAGGCGACAAACCACACTGCAAGTCCGTACAACGTATCGGTATGGCCGAGATGACGCCATTCTGGAAAACGGGTGCCGAACTAAACTACTTCACGCTAGGCATCGTTTCCGTAACTTTGGGCCGAGAAAATCCTGGAAATCCCGACACCTGGAAAGTGCCAGCACTCGTCGCTAGTCGTTTTCGTAAAAATTATTATATTGTGACCGAAATCAAACGTACTGCAGCGTTATAAGATTTAAAGGTACGAATTAAAGCGACAAAATATATAAAGTGTCTGTGTAATACATATTTGATTTCAAAAGACAGCGTAAAATGTATTTAATTGTTATTTTTCAGGGTAAGATAAAACTTGAGAGGATTTAAAAGAGTCAAAAAAAAAAATGTATGCAGCATGCATTGTCAGTATGAAAATAACAAAACTAAAGTTCCTGAAGGTCACCGTCAACGTCCTCATTTTCAGACTCTGGGACAGCGTTTCTGTAGAAGAAATGAGCAAATGTAACTATTCGAAGTGTCGAGATGATGTATTACATGAAGAATGTACCTACTGACGTTGGAGCAATTTCCCTTGCATTTCTTTCAGGAAAGGGCGCAACATACGCCGGCCTTCCTGCGTGCGCATCGCAATGTTGAGCAGTCTGACGCGCACCCACAGACACTTAGTTTCCAGCAGGTTTGCCAAATGTCATCAAGATCACTCCACTGGTGTAAGCAACTACCAGGCGTCCCTTTCCAGCCCCAGCCAACTGGAGATGGGAGATTTTTCCAATCTGTCTGGAGTGACCCCCCAAATTTGTCCTGCCTGATAGGCTGCTCGCCGTGCGTGTTGAACAAGAACACCGCAGGTGGGGGAAATTTGAAGCAGAGGTTTCTCATCAGTGGCAACCAGATGTTCCCTTGCAGGATCAACGTGACTGGTGACACCCTGAGCTCCATACATGTTCACTACGAAACGCTCCAAAGCGGACTTTGTTGCTTCACTTAAAACCGAGGGGCGGCCAACTCGAAAAAAACGTGTACACAGAAATACCTGTGTATTTCTAGAAATACACTAAAAATATAAGAAAATACTCTACAATACACAGAAATTCAAAGAAATACTCAACAAAATTCCGAGAAAAATACCGAAAAATACATTAGAAATACAAGAAATACAAGGCAAGTGTACAGGAAATACATGAGTTGGCCGCCCCTCGCTGAAAACATTTTCCGTCGGTTTTCTTGTTCAACGCGCACGGCGAGCAGCCTATCAGGCAGGACAAATTTGGGGACGGTCACTCCAGAGATTGGAAAAATCTCCCATCTCCAGTTGGCTGGGGCTGGAAAGGGACGCCTGGTAGTTGGTTAAACCACTGGAGTGATCTTGATGACATATTTGGCAAACCTGCCGGGAACTGAGTGTCTGTGGGTGCGCGTCTGACTGCTCAACAATGCGATGCGCACGCAGGAAGGCCGGCGTATGTTGCGCCCTTTCCTGAAAGAAATGCAAGGGAAATTGCTCCAACGTCAGTAGGTACATTCTTCATATAATACATCATCTCGACACTTCAAATAGTTACATTTGCTCATTTCTTCTACAGAAACGCTGTCCCAGAGTCTGAAAATGAGGACGTTGACGGTGACCTTCAGGAAATTTAGTTTTGTTATTTTCATACTGACAATGCATGCTGCATACATTTTTTTTTTGACTCTTTTAAATCCTCTCAAGTTTTATCTTACCCTGAAAAATAACAATTAAATACATTTTACGCTGTCTTTTGAAATCAAATATGTATTACACAGACACATTATATATTTTGTCGCTTTAATTCGTACCTTTAAATCTTATAACGCTGCAGTACGTTTGATTTCGGTCACAATATAATAATTTTTACGAAAACGACTAGCGACGAGTGCTGGCACTTTCCAGGTGTCGGGATTTCCAGGATTTTCTCGGCCCAAAGTTACGGAAACGATGCCTAACGTGAAGTAGTTTAGTTCGGCACCCGTTTTCAAGAATGGCGTCATCTCGGCCATACCGATACGTTGTACGGACTTGCAGTGTGGTTTATCGCCTTTCTCACATCAAAATTACCCGGAAAACTACTAAAGATAGACTCTGTAGGACTTTTTTTAAAATTTTAAACATTTTGAACGTACATTGAACGGGGCGTTTCATGTTCAAAAACAGGTCTAGGTTGGCAAAACTGATTATTGGGCCTCAAATTCGGTCTCCCAGATGCTGTTATGTGCGAAATCGACACCTGACACGGGGTATTGCGGTGAAAAGTGTTCTGTAGGGATTTAGGCCCTTTTACCTAAAATGGCGGCTTCTAGGGCCTAAATGAGAGGTCGCACGGTCTTGGGGTTTGCTCCATTCGCTTTCTCACGTCGAAATTGTCTGAAAAAGTGTCTGCCATGGCCTCTCTGAGACAATTTTTAAATTTTCGTGATTTTTGAACATTTTTGAACATATGCGTTAAAATTTGGGCTTCTATGGGTCCAAAATGAGTGTGCTGCGGGTCAAATCAAAGATTAGGGTCTAAACGACCCCTAAACCAAAAATCTCGCTTTTTGTCCTTTTTGCGGTTTTCTTTTGTGTACCGCCTAGACTAAAATACTGGCGTCGTTCGACGCCAAATATTGGCGGTTTTCGGCTCAAAACGCCAAAATTTGGCGTCTTTCGACGCCAGGATTTGGCGTTTTTCATGAACGCCAAAAATTTGGCGTCTTTCGACGCCAGCCAGTTTACAGTGTGCTCTGTCCCCGGCCACATCGGCATCGGGCAGCAGCGTACAGCCCTTGGTGCAGCCGTACAGTCCCCGCCCCGCGCCCAGCCGAGCCGCGAGCCGCGCTCTGTTTCCGCTAATGGCCGTGACGTAACGCGGGGCGGGGCGGGGCGGGGCGGGACGTCGGCAGGGAGGGGCGGGGCGTGACTGCGTGACTGCGGGCGGGGTGGGGCGGGGTGGGGTGGGGTGCGGCGGTGAGACTGGAGGCTTTCTTCCATTGTGTTGTCTGGCCGGTATGGTGCTGCTGGGCGGACCCGGACACCGCTGGACCAGGGAGGCTGCTCCGCGCTGGGGCTAGTCTAGGCGGTACACAAAAGAAAACCGCAAAAAGGACAAAAAGCGAGATTTTTGGTTTAGGGGTCGTTTAGACCCTAATCTTTGATTTGACCCGCAGCACACTCATTTTGGACCCATAGAAGCCCAAATTTTAACGCATATGTTCAAAAATGTTCAAAAATCACGAAAATTTAAAAATTGTCTCAGAGAGGCCATGGCAGACACTTTTTCAGACAATTTCGACGTGAGAAAGCGAATGGAGCAAACCCCAAGACCGTGCGACCTCTCATTTAGGCCCTAGAAGCCGCCATTTTAGGTAAAAGGGCCTAAATCCCTACAGAACACTTTTCACCGCAATACCCCGTGTCAGGTGTCGATTTCGCACATAACAGCATCTGGGAGACCGAATTTGAGGCCCAATAATCAGTTTTGCCAACCTAGACCTGTTTTTGAACATGAAACGCCCCGTTCAATGTACGTTCAAAATGTTTAAAATTTTAAAAAAAGTCCTACAGAGTCTATCTTTAGTAGTTTTCCGGGTAATTTTGATGTGAGAAAGGCGATAAACCACACTGCAAGTCCGTACAACGTATCGGTATGGCCGAGATGACGCCATTCTTGAAAACGGGTGCCGAACTAAACTACTTCACGTTAGGCATCGTTTCCGTAACTTTGGGCCGAGAAAATCCTGGAAATCCCGACACCTGGAAAGTGCCAGCACTCGTCGCTAGTCGTTTTCGTAAAAATTATTATATTGTGACCGAAATCAAACGTACTGCAGCGTTATAAGATTTAAAGGTACGAATTAAAGCGACAAAATATATAATGTGTCTGTGTAATACATATTTGATTTCAAAAGACAGCGTAAAATGTATTTAATTGTTATTTTTCAGGGTAAGATAAAACTTGAGAGGATTTAAAAGAGTCAAAAAAAAAATGTATGCAGCATGCATTGTCAGTATGAAAATAACAAAACTAAATTTCCTGAAGGTCACCGTCAACGTCCTCATTTTCAGACTCTGGGACAGCGTTTCTGTAGAAGAAATGAGCAAATGTAACTATTTGAAGTGTCGAGATGATGTATTATATGAAGAATGTACCTACTGACGTTGGAGCAATTTCCCTTGCATTTCTTTCAGGAAAGGGCGCAACATACGCCGGCCTTCCTGCGTGCGCATCGCATTGTTGAGCAGTCAGACGCGCACCCACAGACACTCAGTTCCCGGCAGGTTTGCCAAATATGTCATCAAGATCACTCCAGTGGTTTAACCAACTACCAGGCGTCCCTTTCCAGCCCCAGCCAACTGGAGATGGGAGATTTTTCCAATCTCTGGAGTGACCGTCCCCAAATTTGTCCTGCCTGATAGGCTGCTCGCCGTGCGCGTTGAACAAGAAAACCGACGGAAAATGTTTTCAGCGAGGGGCGGCCAACTCATGTATTTCCTGTACACTTGCCTTGTATTTCTTGTATTTCTAATGTATTTTTCGGTATTTTTCTCGGAATTTTGTTGAGTATTTCTTTGAATTTCTGTGTATTGTAGAGTATTTTCTTATATTTTTAGTGTATTTCTAGAAATACACAGGTATTTCTGTGTACACGTTTTTTTCGAGTTGGCCGCCCCTCGGTTTTAAGTGAAGCAACAAAGTCCGCTTTGGAGCGTTTCGTAGTGAACATGTATGGAGCTCAGGGTGTCACCAGTCACGTTGATCCTGCAAGGGAACATCTGGTTGCCACTGATGAGAAACCTCTGCTTCAAATTTCCCCCACCTGCGGTGTTCTTGTTCAACACGCACGGCGAGCAGCCTATCAGGCAGGACAAATTTGGGGGGTCACTCCAGACAGATTGGAAAAATCTCCCATCTCCAGTTGGCTGGGGCTGGAAAGGGACGCCTGGTAGTTGCTTACACCAGTGGAGTGATCTTGATGACATTTGGCAAACCTGCTGGAAACTAAGTGTCTGTGGGTGCGCGTCAGACTGCTCAACATTGCGATGCGCACGCAGGAAGGCCGGCGTATGTTGCGCCCTTTCCTGAAAGAAATGCAAGGGAAATTGCTCCAACGTCAGTAGGTACATTCTTCATGTAATACATCATCTCGACACTTCGAATAGTTACATTTGCTCATTTCTTCTACAGAAACGCTGTCCCAGAGTCTGAAAATGAGGACGTTGACGGTGACCTTCAGGAACTTTAGTTTTGTTATTTTCATACTGACAATGCATGCTGCATACATTTTTTTTTTTGACTCTTTTAAATCCTCTCAAGTTTTATCTTACCCTGAAAAATAACAATTAAATACATTTTACGCTGTCTTTTGAAATCAAATATGTATTACACAGACACTTTATATATTTTGTCGCTTTAATTCGTACCTTTAAATCTTATAACGCTGCAGTACGTTTGATTTCGGTCACAATATAATAATTTTTACGAAAACGACTAGCGACGAGTGCTGGCACTTTCCAGGTGTCGGGATTTCCAGGATTTTCTCGGCCCAAAGTTACGGAAACGATGCCTAGCGTGAAGTAGTTTAGTTCGGCACCCGTTTTCCAGAATGGCGTCATCTCGGCCATACCGATACGTTGTACGGACTTGCAGTGTGGTTTGTCGCCTTTCTCACATCAAAATTACCCGGAAAACTACTAAAGATAGACTCTGTAGGACTTTTTTTAAAATTTTAAACATTTTGAACGTACATTGAACGGGGCGTTTCATGTTCAAAAACAGGTCTAGGTTGGCAAAACTGATTATTGGACCTCAAATTCGGTCTCCCAGATGCTGTTATGTGCGAAATCGACACCTGACACGGGGTATTGCGGTGAAAAGTGTTCTGTAGGGATTTAGGCCCTTTTACCTAAAATGGCGGCTTCTAGGGCCTAAATGAGAGGTCGCACGGTCTTGGGGTTTGCTCCATTCGCTTTCTCACGTCGAAATTGTCTGAAAAAGTGTCTGCCATGGCCTCTCTGAGACAATTTTTAAATTTTCGTGATTTTTGAACATTTTTGAACATATGCGTTAAAATTTGGGCTTCTATGGGTCCAAAATGAGTGTGCTGCGGGTCAAATCAAAGATTAGGGTCTAAACGACCCCTAAACCAAAAATCTCGCTTTTTGTCCTTTTTGCGGTATTCTTCTGAAAGTATCGGTGTACCGCCTAGACTAGGGGGCCGGCCGGGGCTGCACTGTATGAGCCTAGCAGCACTGCTATAGCAGATCTCCTGACGCAAGCACGCGCGCAAGCGAGCGGAGCGGTGCGGACCCCAGCAGCGTTTAGTAGTGTCCTCTCTCTTGCTGCTCATGTGCCTGTCGCATGAGTGCGACAAGGATAGAGACACGAAAACCACTGTGCGGAATCACCCTGCAGGAGAACTGTCCTTGCCATTCGCCCTGGGCTCGTGGAAACTCGCGTCCAACTCGCAAAAATGCATCAACTCGCCAACTCGTTGTACACCTATTTTGGGAGTGGGGGACCCCGCTCGGTAAAGGTGCGACAAGGACGAAGGTTCGCGAGCGTTCCTCTGAATCATTCGGCTGCTCCGGCTGCCTGACGCGGCCTGCCTGCATGGTGATTCCGAACACCGTTTTGTAGCGCCTTCGGTGCCCTCTCTCTCGTGCTCACTATGGCCATATTCCATGAGGGCGATAAGACGAGAGCGACTAACGAGTTTTGCGGAATCGCCCTGCTGGCTCAGGCGATCGGCGGCCCTGCGCTGCGCTGCGCGCCTCGATGGTAAACCCTATTGCGGCGCGGGGAGTTACCGCACCGCTGCTGCTGTCACGCTTGGCGGCGCTACCCCCCTCTCTCTCTTTCTCTCTCTCTCCCTCCCCCTCCACGTCTTCCGCGTCTTCCGTCTTCACTTCTGTTTTGCTCTGGTGCAGAAAGTGTGGAAGATGCTCACGCAGAGTGACTACAAGCAGTCCGGCTGGGGGGGAGGGGGGGGGGACTGAGGTGAGACAACTCGGTAACTCTTGCCGCCCCGCCCCGCCCCGCGCTCCTCCTCACTCTCATAGCTTGAGAATATATAATCTAGCTGTCAGCGAGACGGGGCGGGCGGAGTGCGCGGTGCTGTAGGGTGATTCCGCACACGGGGGTTTCGTCGCTCCTTCCCTCCTCGTTGCACACATTGGCCACGGCCATAAGGAGCAAGAGAGAGGGAACTACAAAACGGTGTTCATGGAAGGTTTGGAATCGCCGCGCTGGCGCTGCGGTGTGTCGTTCGCATCTGTCGTGTGGCGCGTGTCATTTCGACAGGAGAGGGAGTCGTGCGGCGCGGGCGCGTTGCCCGGGCGGGCGGGGCGGGCCGGCGGACCGGTGGGCCGGCAGCGGCAGTTATTGCACTCTACCGCCGATTCTTGACTTGAGAGAACCAGGGGGCACCGGCGTAGCTGTGTAACTGGAGACCGAGGGGGAAACTACTTGATGAGTAATCCGGCTGACAAAGGATTGGTCGGATTACTAGCGGGTAATCCGGTAATCCGCGAAGAAATTCGAGCAAATTTAGAGTGATTTAGGCAATTTTTAGATGGAAACGGGCAATCTGGTTAATCCAGCTGACACCGAAACGTTATGAGCCCTTTCCTCTGTAGACTGTTGCTGGCCAGATAAGGAAAGCAGCGACTTGTCTCATTTCCTCTGCTTTCTTCATGGCGCTTGTGAGGAGGCAGTGAACTGGTGAAACAAATGTCTAGTTCTGCACGTCAATCGGTGTTTAGTTTAAACAGTGCAAAAATTGCACACTTCAAGGTGTCGAGCTTAACTACACTGGTAAAACAAATGTTTAGTTTCTATACATCATGGTGTATAGTTGGCAATTCTATACATGACATGATGTATAGCAGGAACTAAACATGACAAGATGTTTAACACCTACACTTTTCGTAAATGTATAGAGGTTAAACATTTTGTGCGATGCATAGAAGTATACACTTGGGCTAGGCTTCACATGGAGGAGCATAAGCGAGCATAAGGGATACCACGCTGCGCCAGGTGTATAGCCAACTGAACACTTGCAAAGTGTTTAGAAAAGAAACATCTGCTGACGTATGGTTTGAACCAAACATGGTGTAGTGTTTAAATATTATAAACACTAGCAGTTAAACATCAGGTGATGTTTAGAACTAAAAATTTGTTTTACCAGTGTATAACGTCATTTGGTGTGCAATGTTTCGACACTTCCGAAACGTTCAATAAACTGCACACCATGTAGTGTGCAGTTACTCGACGTCTGTTATTGCTTCCCATTAGCTGGGTACGTGTGTCCAAGTGTGCAAACATTCGGCACTTGCGAGACGTTTAAAGTTGAGACGTTATTGCAATGTCTAGTAAAACTCGACACCATGTAATGTGCAAATTAGTAAAAAGCACATTTGTTTTACCAGTGTGATGTTCTGTCAAGGTTCACGCAAAGCGAGGGGCGGCCAACTCTAAAAAAACGTGTACACAGAAATACCTGTGTATTTCTAGAAATACACTAAAAATACAAGGAAATACTCTACAATACACAGAAATACATCGAAATACACAACAAAAATACGAGAAAAATACCGAAAAATACTTTAGAAATACAAGAAATACAAGGCAAGTGTACACAAAAATACATGAGTTGGCCGCCCCTTGACGCAAAGGCGAACGTGTGAGGGAGCCACCACTACGGTTTAGCATGTATACAGGATTACGTGATCACCGGGGTTACACACATGAATTTTGTGGGACTATACAGCAGGAATTTCTGTGGCTAAAACCCTTACATAAGAACAATTAGGTGGAATTTAGTGACGAATCCTCAAAATTTGGGTGAAGTATTACCGAGCATTACACGGATTACACAGAGACGCGACACTTCCATCTGTACTCAGGATAACGGGGGTGGTGACGTGTCTGTGGGTGCGTGTATGAATGAATGACTGTCACGTTCGTTAGGATTTGTTTTCCCGCCCCACTCTGTCGTGCTCTTCTCGCCCCCGCCCCGAGAGAAGTGGCCCTCCCGAGAGGTCCACTATAGCAAAAGCACGGAGCTGAGCGAGGGGCTGTAATTGGCGTGCCGGCCGGTTGCCCAACTTTCATCAATGAAAAATGCCAGAGCAACGCGCAAGCGCCTTGCCTGAGCATTGGACATGGCGGGGCGTGGCTAGGCTGGGCGGGGCGGGGGACGCATAACGCCGGGCAGAAGGAGATGATAACTCGTGTAATGAGAGGGCCGGGCCGGACCCGACCTGCAAGTTTGCTCTCTCTACATTTCCTGCTTGTAATTTTCTTTTTTGACCTATTTCTTGGACCGAAGGGCCCGCAAGTACGGACTTCCGGTGTACACTTGCTGTGGGCTTCCTGGTTTTCCTAGGTTTTCCATTTGGTTTTCCCGATCTTCCTCAGGTTTTCCCAATTTCTGGTTTTCTAGGATCTTCTCCTCCCGTTTTCTGTGGTTTCGCCTCATTGGTCTTCCCTTACATTTTCCAGGCTTCCTTCAAATTTCTCGGTCTTCCCTCAAGTTTTCCGGTCTTCCCTAATATTTTTCGTTTGTCCCTTACCATTTGTGGCCAACGATTTAATTGGTCTTCTTCGGTGTCGTTTAACCTTCCTGGTGGTCTTCCCGGTCTTTCCAGATTTCCGGGCGGCCGGTGTTCGCGCTCAAACCTTGTTGCGGACCCCTTGTCTTGGACAGTGCAACGCACTGCTTATGGTCGTAATAGACGCTGTGTGGTCCTCCTGCGCAAGTAGAATAGCAAAGAGGCCCGGGATTTGGTGTGAGGGGCTGAGGGGGGAGGGGGGGGGGCAAAGGGCAATGCCAGTGCCCTTTGGAGGGGAGAGGGGGAGGCGTGTGCAGTGCATGTGACGGATGAGGAAAGTAGCGCTGCGCACTGGCTCGTACTGCGTGCATACAACAATAGGCGGAGAGGGGGGGGGGGGGGGGGTAATTTTGTATTCCTTCTCGCGTCGAGTAGTATTAAAAAACAAATATATGTGTTTTAATTCCTACGCGCAAACAACTTTGCTCTTTGTTCCGATTTTATTTATTTTTTAATCATGTTTCTACATTTTAGTGAGGCTGCCTCGTGGTCACGCTCTCTTGTTTAATCATTGTGAATAAGAACCTTGCCCCCCCCCCCCCCACCGCATGTGTTAAAGTTGCCATACTTTGAAGTTCAATGATTTTTAATTGACCGCGCTTTTTCTGGTTATTTTACAGAATGGAGCGACAGCGTGTGTGGATTCCAGACGGGGCCGAGGGATTTATCGAAGGCATCGTCGTGGACCTGGGTCTGGACGAGGTGACGGTCGAGCCGTTTGACAAGAAGAAAGGAAAAACAGTGACCGCCACCTTAGACAGAGTGTACCCCGCTGAGGTGTACGACAGCAAGGATGTGGACGACAACTGTGAGTATACTGTTAATTTTGGGTGCTCTGAAAGCGCAACGTCAAAGGCGTACGTACACCACACTGTAAAAAGCTTACGGTGAATTTCACCGTAAGTTACAGCGAATCCTGCAGCACTGTAGCTTACGGTGAATTTCACCGTAAGCTACGGTGAATGACACCGTAAGCTGCGATGAATATCGCTGCAAAGTTACAGAGACTTCCCAGATTCACCGTAGCAGCTTACGGTGCCAGCCGCCGTAGCTTACGGCGAAATTCACCGTACCTTACGGTGATATTCGCCGTAAGCTACAGTGGTGCAGGTTTCACTGTAACTTACGGTGAAATCCACCGTAAGCTTTTAACGGTGCACGCAAAACTGTACGCCTGCGCGCACGATGACAGTACACCTTTGGCGTGCAGAGACAGCACACCTGCTTCAAACAATGGAACACCAACAATGGGACACCAGGAAGGGTGTACTTTCATCGGACGCCATGGGTGCAGTCTTGCATGTGTACGGTGTACGCAACGGGCGAATAATCATTGTGCGCCTTGCCTTGGCCAGTGTTGCCAGCAAAAACAGCGGAGTAAAGCGGGCTGCATCTGCGCCTGCCTACGAGGCAACGTCAACGCTCTTGTGCGAAGGTGTTGCCTAGTAGGCAGGCGCAGATGCAGCCCGCTTGACTCCGCTGTGTTTGGGCTACTTTTTGCCTAATTTTCTGGCAACACTGGCCTTGGCGTACAATTTTAGAGCACTCAAAATGAACAGTGTAGACACGATACTGTCTGAGTTACTCATTTGCAAAGTGGCTCTGATCTTTACCTGTGACCATGGTTTCAGGTTCGCTCATGCACCTCAATGAAGCAACCCTCCTTAATAACATACGTATGCGATACAAGAAGGATAAAATATATGTAAGGAAAAAAGTTTGGGATTTATTTAGTTCCTGAATGCTCTGGAAAATTGTTATTAACTGACATGAAATTTTTTTTTGCAGACTTACGTTGCTAATATATTAATAGCTGTGAACCCTTATTTTGAAATTAAGAACTTGTACTCCAGTCAGACTATTAAGAGCTATCAAGGGAAGAGTTTAGGTGTGATGCCACCTCATGTATTTGCCATAGGTAATACTTGTCCTTAGAAAAATCTCAGTAGAAAGGATTCATTTAGCTGCTTCTTGATATTAAATGAATTAATTGTTTGCAGCGGACAAGGCATTTCGTGACATGAAAGTATTGAAACAGTCACAATCTATTATTGTATCGGGGGAATCTGGTGCTGGTAAAACTGAATCAACCAAGTATCTATTAAGATATTTATGTGATTTGTGGGGGTCAGCAGCAGGTCCTATTGAACAGCGTATTTTAGATGGTATAAAGTGAATTTAAGCATATAGTTAATTTTCTTTTTTGAAAATATTAACTCAAGTTTTTCATCTTGTAGCAAATCCAGTTCTAGAGGCATTTGGAAATGCGAAGACAACACGCAATAACAACAGCAGCCGGTTTGGGAAGTTTATGGAGGTGCACTTTGACTCTCGGTGTCAAGTGGTTGGTGGTTACATATCTCACTACCTTCTAGAGAAATCAAGAATTTGTGGACAAGCACCTGAAGAAAGAAACTACCATGTATTTTACCAACTGTGTGCTGGAGCTCCGGAGTCTCTTCGTAAGAAGTTTAATATCACAAAACCAGATGATTATCATGTAAGATATTATTTTTAATATTTATCTGAAGTTTTAATTTATGACTTTCATTGAGTATTTTGTGCAATTGATTTCCTTTTTATATGCAGTACCTGAGACATGGATGCACACAATACTTCACTTCTTCAACCACAGAGAAGAAACTTTCTGCTAATCAGAAAAGTAGTGCCCACAATAAGAATGGCTCTCTGAATGACCCACTACTGGATGACATTGATGACTTCCAGTCTATGGACCAGGCTTTAGTTCGGCTTGGTCTTGCTGAAGAGGAAAGACTTAATATCTATGCAATGGTTGCAGCTGTTCTTCACTTAGGGAATGTGTGCTTTGAAGACAACCCTGAAGATACTAAAGGTGGTTGTCAGGTAACAGGAAGCTCAGAAAAATCTCTTTCTATTGCTGCTAATCTAATGGGAGTGGACCCAGAAGAGCTAAGGCAGGCATTAGTATCCAAAGTAATGATGACAAACCGAGGTGGTCTCAAAGGAACTGTCATTATGTAAGTTCTGTTCCTCTCATCAAGTTAATTTGCCAACTACGTCATTTGATTTTTATGCAATTTATTACCTACCCTCTTAGGGTTCCTCTGAAAATCTATGAAGCCAACAGTGCACGAGATGCCCTTGGCAAAGCAATGTACAGCAAACTATTTGACTATATTGTGCAAAGAATCAACAAAAGTATCCCTTTCAAAGCATCCAGCTACTACATTGGTGTTCTGGATATTGCTGGCTTTGGTACTGTAGTGTGACATTTACTGAGAATGCCCTAGATGACAAGATAAAACTCACAAAAACCTTATTTATTAATTTCATTCATTTTTCAGAGTACTTCACAGTCAACAGCTTTGAGCAGTTCTGTATTAATTACTGCAATGAAAAACTGCAGCAGTTTTTCAATGAGCGGATTCTTAAAGAGGAGCAAAATTTATATCAAAAAGAGGGATTGCAAGTGAAAAAAATTGAGTTTGTTGATAACCAGGATTGCATAGGTATTGTTTCCTTTCTATGTACTGACAGATCCGTAGGAATAACCGTTTCACACCTATCATATATTCACAAATGGTATTTCATTGAATTTTACAGAAATGATTGAAGCAAGTAAAATTGGCATCTTCAGTCTCTTGGATGAAGAGTCAAAGCTTCCCAAGACTTCAGCCAGTCATTTCACTACTGAAGTTCACAGTCAGTGGAAGAATCATTTCAGATTAGGACTGCCTCGAACATCGCGCCTGAAAGCTCACAGGGAAATCAGAGATGATGAAGGCTTCCTTATCCGCCACTTTGCTGGAGCTGTTTGCTACCAAACTGTGAGTCTATAGCTCAAAGTTTTTATTCCCCATCAACTTTTTTGAAACTAATTTTCTAATTTGCACTTTTAATTTTTAGGCTTACTTTATTGACAAGAATAATGATGCTCTACATGCATCTTTAGAAGGGTTAGTTCAAGAGAGCAAAAATAGCTTTTTACAAAACCTATTTGCGAATTCTGCTGTTCCTGCTGCACAGAAGGGCAAACTTACCTTTATCAGTGTTGGAAACAAGTTCCGTCAACAGTTAGGTGAACTAATGGACAAGCTGGGAAGCACAGTGAGTCTTTTCATACTTCTTTTTTTCACTCATCCATCTTCAGTTACAACAAGGTCCACCACAGTTCTTAGTTCACTGACTCATGAATTTTTGTTCTCTCCTCTCTAGGGCACTAATTTTGTGAGATGTATCAAGCCAAATCATCGCATGGTAGCGCATGACTTTGAGGGAGGTTCAATCTTGTCACAGCTGCAATGTTCTGGTATGACCAGTGTCTTGGAGCTTATGCAGCAGGGTTTCCCTTCACGTGCTCCATTTAGTGAATTGTACAACATGTATCGTAGTGCACTGCCTCCAGAGCTGGCACGTCTCGACCCCAGGCTTTTCTGCAAGGTACTACTTCTGAAATTGACCTGTTAGAAAGAGTTTGTGAAAAAGCCTGTCTCATACCTTTTTATTTTCCTCAGGCCCTGTTCCGAGCTTTGGGCATGAATGAAAATGACTACCGGTTTGGGGTCACTAAAGTTTTCTTCCGTCCAGGTAAATTTGCAGAAGTTGACGCCATCATGAGATCAGAACCAGAAAATCTTGCAGCTATGATACAGAAGGTGAAGAAATGGCTTCTGATTTCGCATTGGAAAAAAGCACAGTGGTGTGCTCTTTCTGTCATAAAATGTGAGCAAACACTTAATTGTAATTTGAAGCAAAAATTTTTCAGCATTGGTTCAGTTTACCTACAATTCTTATATTTTCAGTGAAAAACAAGATATTGTACCGCAGAGAGTGTCATGTAACTATTCAGAAGAATATTCGAATGTATCTGGCCAAAAAGCATCATCGACCTAGGTACCGTGGCATCATGAAGATCAACAGCTTACAGGTATTTAACATTGTGAGGGAAAAGGAAGGGTAATTTGACCCCTCCTTTTGTTTGTGTGTGTCTTTTCCTATTCTTGATTGTGATGGTTCATTTGTTTTCTCTCTGCAGTCCATGTTGACTCGCATGCAAGAAATAATCAAGCAAATGAAAAAGGACCGTGAAGCGAGTGAGTCACAGGTGAAGGCTCTGCATGAAGATATGACATCAGCCATCAGGAAAATAAAAGTAGGTTTCTTCTAGAATCACTGCTATAGATCTGTGCTCAGTATTCTTAAAGCCATAGAATAGTGTTGTGTCCCTGATTCGTTGGGTGAAGATGAGGTGGGGGTGAGCCAGGGTTCAAGGGCAATAGCTTCTGCAAACAATTATATTTTCTGATATTTTATTTCTTAAATTTAGACCAACCCAAAGATAAGTGGTGCAGAGGTGGATGGACTTTATACACAACTTATGAATAAAGCAAATGCGCAAATGGGTGCTCTGCAAGCTAAATTAGAGCAGCAGAAGAGTGCAGAGGAACAAGAGAGATTGCGCAGGATTCAGCAAGAGATGGAAGAAGAGAAAAAGAGGAAAGCTGCGGAAGAAGCAGCCCAAAAAGCCTTGGAAGAAGACCGCAAAAAGTAAGTTCCCCACCCTTTCTCATTTTTGGGGAACACTTTGAAGTTTAAATTTTTTTTTGTTTATAAATGTTTATTTTTGTTCATCTGCAGGAAGCAAGAGATGGAAGCAAGGCGGAAGATTGAGGAGGAACAAAGAAAAAGGCAAGAGGAAGAGGACAAGAAAACAGCTGCAGCTCTTCAGGCCCAGCTTGAACAAGAAGCCATGGCTGATGCCAGATTCCGAGAGCAAATGGAACAGGAGCGTAGAGATCATGAATTAGCCTTAAGATTGGCTCAGGAAACTAATGGTCAACTAGAAGATGTGTCTCCACCCATGAGAAGGTACCATATTGTTTCGTGTACATTAGAAACTGTATCCCTAAATTAATTTTAATCTAACTCATAAACGTTCAACATTTGTCATTCAGATCTGAGAGCACTCGAACATTAGATGGAGCAGAGAAAAATAAATTTGATTTGTCAAAGTGGAAGTATTCAGAGCTCCGGGACACCATTAACACCTCGTGTGACATTGAACTCTTAGAGGTGATTGTCTTTCCCCACAATATTTTTCTATGCATTGAGTTGTGAAAAATAATCTTATCTTTATTTTGGTTTTGCTCTAGGCCTGTCGTGTTGAGTTTCATCGCCGACTTAAGGTGTACCATGCCTGGAAGGCAAAGAACAGACGCCGTACCACAATGGAAGAAAATGAAAGAGCCCCTCGATCAGTTATGGATGCAGGTATAATGATATTCATGTAATAATTTTTCCTCTTAAGTTAACCTATGATAAAACTAATTTTAGTACTGATGTCAAAGCTGCAAGGGCTCCTCGATCACAAGTGAAGTCACCAGTTGTACCAACAAGCTCTCAGCGGTATTTCCGCATACAGTTTGTTCGCCCATCTGCAAACCAAAGCTCAGAGAATAGTCAGAGTAATGGACACACAGATGTTGGAACTACTGGATATTCAGAGGGAAGAAGGGGGTGGTGGTATGCTCACTTTGATGGGCAGTTTGTTGCCCGTCAAATGGAATTGCATCCTGACAAACCTGCAATACTTTTAACAGCAGGTAATGTATTGAATTATTTTGCTATCAAAACTTATCTTAACTCTTATTGCTCCATCTATTTCACTTTCTCATATTTTCATCAGGCCTAGATGATATGCAGATGTGTGAATTAAGTCTTGAAGAGACTGGGTTGACTAGAAAGAGGGGTGCAGAAATACTGGAACATGAATTTGAAAAGGAATGGGAGAAGCATGGAGGAAAGCCGTTCATAAGAATGGCGCGAAACAATAAGTAGAAATTATTTTTTTGAGATATTTTATAACTGTGATGACTGTAAGTTCACTATTTTTGTTGTTTGAGGATATTTAAAATCTTTAACCAATAATGTTTGGTTATTTTAATGGAACTGATTTTGTGCCTCGTTTGAACTTACATTTATAAATTATAAAGCTTTGTTAAAACTCAGGCAATGATAATGTCTGTGTTCTTGATATCTCATACTATTTTATTATCATGTAACAATAGAGGTGTTAAATCTTCTTATGGGTGAGAAAAATTCCTTTAAATACTTTGCCCGTATAGAACTTGCTGCTAATTGCCTCCGTCATGTCATAATATAAGTTACCTTGTCCATCCGATTGTGAACTCGTACATGGATAAAACCTCTAATCAAAGTTTGTTAACTCAAAGCTCTTTTGAGATAAAGACTTAATTCTCGTTCTAGCTTCAAAGTTTTCTTCAATCAAAATAAAATGCTTTTTTGACAAACCACCCACTTTAAGTTCATGAATTGGTTCAAGAGAAGTAAAAGTTTGAAGTGCACTTCAAAACATGTGTTATGATGAATACATTCCCTGTATTTTGCTAGTTCTTTGCTCTGCTTCCTGTGTACTGTGAACAAATAATATGATTTATTTTTAAAAAGTAATGTTTGTGCACTTTGTTATTGTTGATTAAATTTTGTGAAGGAATTTCTACAAGTTTTTATTTGTCCAAAACCTGTCATCAGGCCTTGGATATGTCACCATTCCTCAAAGAATTATCTGTTTACAAAATGTACTTTTTGTGTTTTACTTTATTCAGTGAGTTCACATCTGCACATCATACACACTTATGTCGTCTACACTGCTGGTTCATTTCTATAATGTCTTTTAACAATTTAAAATTTCGCCAGGTAGGCTACATTGTCATTATACACCCAGACCCTGATCACTTAAATAGGCTGTACTTAGTATTCGAATCTGTAGAACAGATACTTAACTGCAGCCAATTATGAGCACCTTAATAAGCACATGGATTAAGGGCCTGTCCCCATTCAAATACAGATTACAATTTAAGCACCGATTACTTTTCAAGGAACGACTGGAACTGCTTCTGGAGATGCAGCAGTTGTAGGTCCTTTATTAAAAACTGCAACAATATCTTCCTTGTTCTTGCCAGTCTTCGCTTGATCCAGTACCGATGGCAACTTGTCATCCTCAGCATATCGCCGGTGTGCACAGCAACAGAGAACACCACAGACTGAGGGGAAAAGTGGAGCAGAGTTAAAGTTTTCCTGTCAGCATGTCGTGCAGTCTGCAGAGATGAATGTGATAGGTGTACGATCGCCGCTCACTTGTAGGTGAGAAAACTTTTTTATACTCGAACTTTACCTCATCCATCTCTACACTCTGACAGAGGTGGATAAGAACGAGTATTGTGCTTGGTGTATCCCTTTCGTATGCTTATCAGTATGGAAATGGCTAAAGGCTGCATGTGTGCGAATGGACATCCACTCACCCACAAGTGTACCAGGTGGATCTTTGAATGCGTAACAGTGTTGCGGGATGGCATACTCGCCAGGGCTTCAGGAGCCATGGCGCCTTACGGGCGAATGGGGCAGACACAAGGAGGGCACAAGGGGTCGTCAACTCTGTTATTCCTTCGTACACGAAACTGATATTATCCCGATATTACTCCAATATTACCGATATTACCTTCATATGACATCAATGTAACCCATATTTTTGCCAATATTACATCAATATTACCCATATTACCTACAACATTACCCTAATATTACTCTGATATTACTGATAATACCAATATTCCTCCGTACACGGCTAAAGGCAGTTGACGACCCCTCGGGTAGGGAAACCCTCAACACTGTTACGCATTCAAAGAAACACTCGGTACGCAATAACTTCCCCAGGTGCAAGTACGCGATCGTGACAACTGTCAACTTCCATTTCCGGAGAATCGCACTCCAAATGATTAACTTACGGATGGCTGTGCTGAACAGTAATGAGAGCGGTAGCTCGCAGGAGCGCTCCAGCAGGTATCCCATCGCCAGGTTGCCGACGGAGCCGCCCAAGCGACCCGACAGCATCACGCTCGCCACTCCAACCCCGCTATAACCAAGGGAATGACCCGATCAGTTATCACCGGAATGAATACAGTTCCAGGTTCGTCCAGGTAACACATTCTGAGCGAGGCGTTTTCATTATTTCAGTCATGGTTTAACACAGAAGCGTGCCCTTATAGTGTTCATGGGCTCATGTACCAGGTAATCCCGCCGAGCACTTTTTGTACTATGCTACCCGCCCGCACCGCTCCATTCGGGACTGCATACCCATCGGGCGCCTGAGACCGGCTCCAAACGCGGACGCTCCGCTGCGCCACTGTTGTTGCAGCCAACGCCCCCGAAAGGACCCTCTCGCAGTTCGCGCGGTCTACGGCGGAGCGTTACAGGTGGGAGGTTATCTGTTTCACGGGAGTAACCCGCGAGTCCGCGGGGAAAGCTCGCGGTCCGCTGGTCCTGCCGAGGGGGTATCTCGCGTACCGCGAATCCTCCGCGGGGGAAGGTCGCGGCGGTCCGCGGATCCTTCTCGTGGGTTGCTCGCAGTCCGCGCAGGACCCGCGGAGGATCCACTGTACGCGAGATACCTCCACGGCAGGACCCGCGGACCGCGAGCTTTCCCCGCAGACTCGCGGGCTACTCCCGCGAAACCGTGAACCTCCCTCTGTAACGCCCCGCCGTAGACCGCGCGAACCGCGAGAGGGCCCTATCGGGACGTTGGCTGCAGCAACAGTGGCGGAGCGGAGCATCCGCGCTTGGAGCCGGTCCCCGGCGCCTGATGGGTATGCAGTACCGGATGGACCGGTGCGGGCGGGTTGCATAGTACAAAAAGTGCCCGGGGCTACTCAGCCCCCTGGTGCAGTGTCAGGTGCCGGAGCTCACCTTACTCGCGGCGGGAATATGTCGACAACCATGGTGTTGATCCCGATGCAGCCCGTCTCGGCCATGGCGTTGAAGAAGATGGCGACGGCGACCACCTCCATGGTGGCCGAGGCCCAGAACAGGCCGAAGCCCGAGAGCCCGGCCAGCAGGTTGGCGACGGCCGACAAGGTGCGGCGGCCGACGAAACCGGTCGAGATGGTGGAGATGAGGTTGATGCCCATCGAGGCGCAGTTGACGATGGCCGTGTTGAGGAAGGCGGAGGGGTCCACCACGGCCGCACCGCCGCAGTTGAGGTCCTCCAGAGGCGAGGCGGAGGCGTTGTACCTCGGCTGCTGCGCGGCCAGGACCTCGCACACGTACGTGCGCTCGTCCGGGTGGGCGTTAGCGTGCAGCTGGAAGCGGCTGAGCAGCTCGGGCAGCCAGTATCCGAACCCGTACATCCTGCGGGCAAATAAGATGTGTGTTACAGAAGAACAGCATGAATAAGAAAAGGTACCCCCCCCCCCCCCCAAATCCCCCTTACTCTGAACTAGGAAGGAGGCAAAACCGCTTGATCGATCGATCACGGGACGTTAGGGTGGCCCAAAATTTTCGCGACTCTCTGGGATCGACCAACGCCGCCCGGATTTGGGTTCTACCATCGAAAAAACGGTTTTTGCGTTTTTCGATTCAATGGTTTTAATACCTCCTGAAGGCGCAAACGTATTTTGACAGAGTACCTATCCTAAGCAGTGTGAGCTGAGCAGCATGGCAAGGATGCACTCGAAAAAAAAAATTGCGTAACTTAAAATTTTCCCAGGCTGTGTACAATTATCAGATCTTAATCTCTTTCGAAATGAGTTAAAAAGTCCCCAAGGGCATTTACACCGTTGAATCATGGAGTGCGCTATGACCTCTGTGTGTTCACACACCCGTGTATGCGGAGTTGTAAACCCCCTTCACTGTAAGAAGAAACTACAGCAAATCCAGTTAATTCTGATGACAGCCTTTACCGTACTTTCTTTGACTGGATTTTCTGTACTTTTTAACAGGATTCGCTGTACTTCCTAGATACAGTTTACGGTAAACGCTGTACACTTCCTCGGAGAGTACAGCAAATCTTGTCAGGAAGTACAGTAAATCCAGTAAAATAAACCACAGTAAAGGCTGGCATAAAAATTAACTGGATTTGCTGTAGTTTTTTTTTTTCTACCGTGGTGGGTGCTGTCGTGACACTCACACGAACATGCTGCAGAAGTAGATGACGCAGCACAGGGCGGTGCGGTAGAGGACGGGCGGGCGCACGAGCTCGGAGGACAGGCGCATCGTCCTGGCGAGCACGTGCAGCACGCCCTGGCCGTGCGCCGAGGACGCCGACGAGGACGGCGCGGCGGCGGCGGGCAGGCGCAGCCTCTTCACGGGGTAGTTGTCCGCGACGTCGCCCGTGTTGGTCGCGTAGATGCGGCGGTAGACGCGCAGCGCGTCCTCCTCGCGGCCCGCCGCCTGCAGGCGCAGCACGCGATCATGGTGATTATCAACGATTATTTGAGTTTATCTTTAACATATTTACTTATTTTTGGCCAGTAATCACGCAATTTTTTGATCAAATTTGATAATATTTCTCCATATTTGTCAAAATTTGTCAATATTTGGAAATTTTACATGTATGAGTACACTGTCAAACCAAGTGTGCAACTGTTCAACACTTGTAAGTGTGCAAATCCATGTTTATCACGTGAAATAAGTGTTGAACTAAACAGCCGTGCGATTGCAACTGCTCAACTCCACGAGTGGGTACTTGTTTGTGTCCAACACGGCAGTTGTGCACTTGCAAGTGTTCAACTGCGCCGGACAACATTTTCCTTGTTGAACACTCCCAAGTGTATTACTGTAAAGTTGAACACTTACAAGTGTAAAATTAGCGAGTTAAACACTCTCAAGTGCTCAACTCGGGGCTGAACACTTGCACATGTTGAACTGGGAGTTGCTCACTTACAAGTGTTAAGCAAGTTGCACACTTGGTTTCACAGTGATGTGATTATCTACTCCAGAAACGCAAGTGTGTACTTGAATGCAGTATTTCCTGCATACCTACATGTATTCAGGAAATAATGTGTACTTAGTCAAGTATGCAGGAAATAATGTGTACTTAGTCAAGTATGCAGGAAATAATGTGTACCTGGTCAGGTATGCAGGAAATCCTGTGTACTTGACCAGGTACACACTAAATCTCCCCCATAAATGTATGGAGATTTTCGTGTGTACCTGGTCAAGTACACAGGATTTCCTGCATACCTGACCAGGTACACATTATTTCCTGCATACTTGACTAAGTACACATTATTTCCTGAATACATGTAGGTATGCAGGAAATACTGCATTCAAATACACACTTGCGTTTCCAGAGTAGAGGGGTGCACGAGGATTATGGAAGCGGTAGACCCTTGCCTGCAGGTACTTGGGCGTCTCCGGCATGTAGAAGGCGAGGGAGGCGGCCGCCAGGTTGGGCACGAGCAGCAGCCCCATGAAGAGGCGCCACGACTCGAGACGCACGCCCAGCACGTCCAGCGACCACGGCAGCGGGATGATGAGCCACGCCAGGCCCGGCAGGAGGATCCACGAGGCGATCCACATGGTGCCCATGGCCTGCGCGTACGACGAGCGCCGCTTGTCGCAGATGAACTCGCCCAGGTAGAGGAAGGACAGCCCGGCCGGCGCCATGTTCCTGCGGGGACGAGCAGGGTCCCATCACTTTGAAAAATCGCGTACACGGAAAAAAAAAAAAATCAGACCGGTGCTAGACGCTTTAGCGGACCCAATCTAGCACCCGTGGAATTTATTTAGCTGTCGTGCGTGCAAAGGGAGCTAGTTAAACAGTTTATATATTTACGGTGCAGCTAAAAATTTAGCTACCCAGCATTTTTTTTTTTTTTTTTTTTGCACAGGAATGTTTAGCTAGGCGCGATCTACAAACTTAGCTCCAGAGCTGGAAAAATAGCTCAGCGGCCATTCCTTTTTTTGCGTGTACGAGGATTATAATCAATCACGATTATGGTAACTATCAATGGTTATTTGAGTTTTTCTTTGACATATTTACTGATTATTGGCCAGTAATCACGCGACTTTTGGTCAAATTTGATAATATTTCTCCATAATACTTGTCAAAATTTGTCAATATTTGAAAATTTTACATGATTATGATTATGCGATTATCAACAATCATCTAGAGGAGTGTACGAGGATTATGGATGGAAACCCTTGGAGACGAGCGCGTTGGCGTGAGCTTGAACGCTGTCATGACCGGTCATGACGCACTCGGCCTGCCTGGCCCAGCCAGCAGGGTGGTTCCGAACACCGTTTTTTAAGGTGCCCCCACAATGAATTCATTGAGAGACCACGACGCAACGAAAATGTGCGTACCAAGACTTTTATTTCCGCACCCCGTGCTCTTGCGGTCTCAGGGTAGGCCACCACCTTCAAACACGTGTTTGGCGGGACGGCCTACCCAGTGTCTCGCAGGAGCTATCACCTCGGAAATAAGGTCCACTGCCATTGTGGGGACGCAGTGTCCTCTCTCTTGCTCCTTATGGCCGTGCCACCACAGGAAAAACAAATAATGGTAGGACTTAATGCCTTTCTAGGGGCATGGAATATTAATGCCTTTGCAAAGGCGCGAAATTGTCCAAAGGCATTAAAATTTAACACCTTTGCACTGTTTAAACCTTGCGAACAATCGTTGCAAAGAAATTGGATGCTTCGCATTGCGAAGAAAAAGTTCGTATTACAAACAAAATAGTTCGCAACGCTTCGCAAGCTTACAAACTTTTTACGAAAAAGTTCGTATTACAAACTAAATAGTTTGTAAGTTGCAAAGAAATTCTTCGCAATTGCGAAGCAGCCAAATACTTCGCAGCTTACAAACTATTTTGTTTGTAATACGAACTTTTTCTTCGCAAGGTTTTAACAGTGTGGGGCATTTTTAATGCCTTTGCGGGGGTGCTAATTTTTTTAATGCCTTCGTAAAGGCATTAAACCCCTTCGAGTCCTACCTTTGTTTTTCCAGTGACATGGGTGCGACGAGAAAAGGGCGATGAAACCAGTGTGCGGAATCACCCCACAGAAATGAAACGTCTCAAAATGGGTGCGATATCGACATTTTTACTCGAATCGACGGATATAGTATGTCCTCAGAATCAATCTCGACTCGCCGTCGACGTAGTATAGCTGACATCGAGACGACTTCATGCAACGATTGACATCGCTTTTCCGTCCATGTTAATGACAAACGTCCTATCGATTCGAGGAAAATATTCAATGTCAAATCGACCTGGCGTTTCTTTTTTGGCTGGGTGGGCGCCACGGCACGGCAAAACCGAAGTTTTCAAGCAAAACTGATTTTTCATCTGCAAAAACGAGGTTTTCAAGCAAACGTCCTGATCTTTAAGCAGCCCTGGGGGAGTTTACCGTTCTCGCGAAGCTGCTTGAGAATCAAAACATCATTTCCACCGTGGTTAGGTAACGTGGGCCTCGTGCCGACCCGTCCTGTCTCGTCCGGTGTTGCCAGAAAGGTAGACAGCATGAGACTTGACACAGAGTATCTGCGCCTGCCTACCAGTGTTGCCAGAAAAGTTAGGCAAAAATAAAACGCGCATTACACCTGTGTGCAGGTGGCGGTATCTCCGCCTGCCTACTACACTGTTATTTGGGGGTGCTCAGTGATTGTACGCCATAGGCGTGCAATGCTCAAAACTATACGCCATTGGCGTACAATGACAGCACACCTACGGCGTATCGCGGTAGCACACCTTTTTAGCCCCCGGGCAGTTAGCTGCTGATACCGCAGACATGAGTTCTGACCAATTGCATAGGGGGCTAAAAAGGTGTGCTATCACTATACGCCATAGGTGTGCTGTCATTGTATGCCATAGGCGTACAATGCCCAAAACTATACGCCATTGGCGTACAATCACTGAGCACCCCCAAATGACAGTGTAGGCAACTCCCCTGCACTCGTGCCCTGACGTTGCCTAATAGGCAGGCGGAGAAATAGTCCCGTTACGTACCGGTGTATTGCGCGGATTTTTGCCTAACTTTCTGTCAACACCGCTGCCTACTACATCGTTGGCTTAGGTCTTAGGTGTGAGACTGCTGTACCGGTGTTTCGGAGAAGACGCAGGTGTGCGGTGCCAGCGGGTTTGCCTACCCAAGGTGCTCTGGCACCTGTACGGGCAGAGCGAGTAGGCAAACCTCGTGGTCCTCCTGTGAGAGGGGGACAGAGCTAGTGGCTGCGAATGCACTGGGCAAAACCGCTCAGAAATTGTCAATCACCCTCCGCGAGGCTTGGTAGCCTGGCCTAGCGAGGCGCAGTGCGAAAAAAAAAACGCGCAATACACCTGTGCGTAACGGGACTGTATCTCCGCCTGCCTACTAGGCAACATCTATGCACGAGTGCAGGGGAGTTGCGTAGTCGGCAGGCGGAGAGATACAGTCCCGTCACGCACTGGTGTATTGCGTGTGTTTGTGCCTAACTCTCTGGCAACACTGGCCTGACTTGGCGTCTCCTGGGAGGTAGTCATACCTAGCCTCGCGCAGGGTGATTTCTTAGCGGTTCTTGCTCAGTGCACTCCAACGCGCTCTGATATGCTGCCAGTCTGCCGCTCTGCGTCCCTCACAGGAGGGTGGTCATTAGAGAGCTCATCCCAGCTTTTCTGTCTTCCGATCCTGATCTCGTGCGTTGCCGTTGCCGTGCGCAATGGCAACGCAAGAACTCTTTCGACTTTTCTGTGATAGGCTGCTCTTGCGTCCTGTTCTGTTTAGAGCTACGCTCGTCCGGCCCCGTCCCGCTCCACTCACAGCATGCCGGCGCACAGGCGGAGCACCGCGAACACGTAGTAGGAGGTGGCGAACATGGAGGCGACGATGCAGACGGCGTCCAGCAGGGCGGTGGCCACGAGCACCGGCCGCCGGCCGTACGCGTCGCTGAGCGAGCCCCACAGGTGCGCCGCCAGCGCGCCTCCTGCGGTGCAATAAGCACGGGATAAAGTTCAGCTTGTCCATCTTGTCGTCCAGCGAGCGTCTTTCAGACAGAGTTTGCAAATCGGTCGGCCAAACCTCGGCGCGCTTGCCTGACGCCCGACCCGCCCGAACTGAGGTGACGATCACCATGCGTGCGACAGAGACTGCTGGTGCTGTCTCTCTCACACGTCCGGTGGTCGGGCAAGCGCGCTATGGTCTGCCCGACCGATTGCAAACTCTACTTTCAGGGCGGGGCCGGCGGGGCCGAGGCCGAGGCGCACCTCCGAGGAAGAGGGCGTTCAGGATGCCCATCTGCGAGTCGCTGAGCTGGAAGGCGCACTTCACGGAGGGCAGGATGTAGGCGTTGATGCCGCTCTCCATTCCGGAGGTGAAGTACACGAGCCCCGCCGTGATGAAGGCCAGGTATTGGTACTTCCCGTGACCTGGAACGCCCAAACAAATGCCCCAGATATATTTTTTTTTTGTAGTTCACGAGGATGTCGGACATTCCTAGCACGATGACTTACCGGCCGCCGCGATGGCCTCCGAAAATTTGGCGCCATCCTCTTTATGGTGGACTGCTGTGACCTTCATGGTGTGTCTAGCTCGGCGTGCTTCGGCACCCCGGTGAAGCGCGGAAATCAACTTGCTCGTGTACCCGCGGCCAGCAGCTGAATGATTGCAGCGGGATATCTGAAAACCGAGCGGCAGGTTTATACTTGGAGGTGAATCTTCGCGGGCTTGTGTCTTCTTTTTTGGAAACCGGTTCGCGCATACGCACCAGCTGAGCGGTCAGTCAAAGGAATAGGAGCAGTCCGGGTGGAGGGGCGGCCGGCGCTTCAGATGGCGTCCCTGTCGCGGTGTGTCCACACCTCGACAAAGCGCACGCGGAGACAGCTGTTGCAGCAGCAGCTGGTCGCACTGGTCATAGCGCACGGGCGGGGCGGGCTGACGGGGCGGGCGCCATCGGCACGGGGACCCAAGGCGTCGGCAAAGGCGCGCTGCCGGCCGCGGAGGGGACGGTGAGGAGCTTGAGGAGGAGCTTGAGGAGGAGCACGAGCACAGCAGGTGTGAGGACTCTGCTGGTGTCGGCGCTGGTGCTAGCGTTGGTGCTGACGCCGCTTGTGCTGCTGCTGCTGCTGCCGCTGCTGGGACCACTGTCGGTCTGAGACTGTCTACCGAGAGATCGTGGCAGACGCCCTTTATTAAAACGCGCGGCCTGATAGAGGAGCTGGGTGGGGTGGGGCGGGGCGGGGCGGGGCGGGGTGGGGCGGGGCGGGCAGAGGGAGAGGGACAAATAAGGTGTACTTGTCCTTCAGTTCTTGGCGAGGCGAGGCGCGGCAGCTGCAGGGGGCGAGGGAGGGAGCAGGGCGCCAGGGCCGCAGTGCCGCAGTGGCAAAGGGGTGATTACTTGACTCTGCGTCACGTGTTTACCCCGCTGCCCCACCCAGCCTGGCCCCACCCCGCCCCGCCCCACCCCGCCCCACCCCGCCCCGCCCCGCCCCGCCCCGCCCCGCCCCGCCCCGCCACGCCCCGCCACGCCCCGCCCCGCCACGCCCCGCCACGTAGGGCTGTGCGGTGATTGGATTTCTTAAACGGTGACGGTGATTCGAATCACCGGTGAAGTCTACGGTGATCGGTGATCAACACTTAACCGGTGAATTTTGAACCACCGGTGAATTTTGAATCACCGGTGAATTTTGAATCACCAGGTGGAATTTGGATTATTCCCGGTAATTCAATAGTAACCGGTGATTTTTTTTATTTCCCAAATCACCGTTTCTTGGTAGGAGAATATAAATTATAAAATATACAATTTAAATTCATGTTTTGCAAAAAATCTAGAAGTCATTGCAAGAACTCTTGTTGTCTACGTTAAGAAAAAGATTTGCAACAGAAAAAAGATTAAAATTTAAGATCTGGAGACATAGACGGCCGCCGCAAGAAGTACCAAACAGTGTCCGGTGTTCTGTGATTAACCGGTGATTGGTGGCTTACCAGTAATTTTCAGAAATCGGTTAATCGGTGATTTTAAAAACCTTATTCGGTGACGCGGTGATTGAAATCACCGAAAAAATCACCGGTAAACCGCATCACCGCACAGCCCTACCGCCACGCCCCGCCCGGCCCCGCCCCGCCCCGCCCCGCCCCGCCCCGCCCCGCCCCGCCCGGCCCCGCCCGGCCCCGCCCCGCCCCGCCTCGCCCCGCCCCGCCCCGCCCCGCCACGCCCCGCCCCGCCCCGCGCCGCCCCGCCCCACCACACGTCATCCTGCGATGCGAGCGATGCTCCATGTTTGCGCCTTCTTCCGCAGCGCACCGACTGCACAGGAGGAGGCAGGGAGGCAGGGTTGCTGTGGGGGGTGTGTGCTGCTGCCGCCAGGCGTCAGGCATCTGCCGCGGCATCAGCTGACTCAAGTAAATACAAAAATATAACCGCACTCGACGGTGCAGTGGCGACAATGTGCACACTCCCGGCTTATGTACTTTTTTGTACGTAGCTATGTAAATCTATGTACATGCGTAACTTACGTAAAAATTTATTACATAGTTACGCATAAAAAGGCTAACTTTTTACGTAATTACGTAAGAATTTTTGCAAATTGTTGCATAATTATGTAAGAAATTTTACGGAAGCTACGCATCGACATAGATTTACATAGCTACGTACAAAAAAGTACATAAGCCGAGAGTGTGTGTTTCAGACATTCGTGGTGCGGCCCCGATGCGACAGCGGGGTGGAAAGGAGGAAGTGCACCGATACGTATGCAAAACAATTCCCTCGAATAAGACATTCCAGAGAACGTGTAAAGAGACACAGCGAGCACAAATAAGAAAAACGCTGTTATTCGTCGAGGTTTTTCTACTCTACTTATACTGCTTATACAGAGTTGTGTGGGAAGGCCGCTCGACCACAGACGCGGATTAAGGTCCGACTGGTCGCGGGGGCGTATCGCGTATCCCAGGTTGCCTACATACAGGGGTTTTATCGCGCTAGTTTCCTACTTTCCAGACGGCTATCTATGTGGCGGAAGAGGGGCGATCGCCCCCCCCCCCTTAATCCGCGCTAGGGAAGGAAAAATACCGGTATTTTTAAAACTGCGGAAAAAACCTGTTTTTTCCGGGTTTTTTCGGAAAAAAACCTAAATCGAGGAAAAAACGATTTTTCGACTATATTTTTGTATTTCATTAATTTTGAGTACCTCTAGCCTTTAATTATGCAAAACATAGTTTTTTTTAAAGGATAAGTCCGAGCTGCAGAGGGTTCAGAGGCTTGTGAAGTCCTACTGGAGATGTCACTTCAATGAATCTGGGTTTAAATAATTTAAAACAGTCTATTACGTTGTAGAAAATGTTCCCAGGTTTCTATAAAGGACTAGGTTCTCATGGGGTTTACACTCAAACTTTGCGGAAGAAAGGTTCCGGAAAGTTGTTAAGTCCTCGGAACCTCTCCTGCACCAAGTTTTGAGTTCAAACCCCATCAACCTACCCCTAGATAGAATCCTGGAACCATTTCCGATAGTGGAACTGTAACAAACAAGTTACATAAACTTAAAATCAATTTTCCACACTCAAAATTTCCTCTTTTTACCAAATTTTTCCAATCTTCACCCTATATTTACACCTATGGCTGTTAAAAAAAAAATAATTTGACACACACTAACTTCAACTACTCAAACACAGTACTTGAGTGCCATTATATTATTACCACATTCATACTTATTAATTGTTCAAGGGAGAGAAGGGGCCTTTTAGATAAGAATTTAGTCCTTCCTAAATGTGTTTACTAGTTAGTTCTCAAAAAAGTATTTTGTACCTAGGTGGGCCTGCTTACTTGGTATGGTAAATAGGGCAGAGGGTAGAATGGTATAAGGGTGAGGGAGAGAGAAGACGGTACGGCGAGGCGATTGGCGATGGTGCAGCCTATCGGTCATGTCATGCAGCCAGGGGTAGGCTAGGCTAGCCCGCCAAGCACTCATGCCAGCGGGCTGCCTAAACAGGCAGCTCAGCCTAGTTTGACATAATTTAACAACCCTAACAAATTGCCAACGCCAGCAAACGTGATTCTATAGTGCCAAACACGCATTTTAATGATTATATTGTACCATAAGTCATAAAAGGGCAAAAAATCGTTTTTTCCGTTTTTTTCCCATTTTTAACCTTTTAAAAATACGAAAAATACCGGTATTTTTCCTGGTATTTTTCCGGTTTTTTTTCCGGGGTTGCCATCCCTAATCCGCGCCTGCTTGACCATTCACGTTCACGTGCTGTTCTGTACCCGTTCTCTGGAACAGCCTGTGTGAGATACGGCTTTACGCCTGCACACTAGGCAAACTTTCCGCACAGGAGACCATATTTTGCCTACTTATCTGACAACACCGAGTCGTCGTCACGTGGACTCCATGTTTTGTTTCTGTGTGCAGACGTCGGGCGCGTGGTCCAGGACAACGCCCCACACCGGCCCGGTCCTACCCGTAACGCCCACCTCAGCGAGGGTCGTCGCGTTGTCTTTGTGGTGAGAGAACCTTGCAGCTTCCCTCGCCCCATTTTCATGATCAAATCGCGTATCTCGGTGTGTTCTGTGACGTCAGAAGGGTAGTAGGAGCGCGGATAAAACGACGACGTGCCCTTGCGTTCCATTTTCATGACCACGACATTGACTGCTTACTTTTCATCACTTTTTCGTCAGAACGCGGTATTCGAGGAGCTTCCTTCCTCGCCCCAGCCTAGAGGAGAGTGTGCCAGCGCCCGCTGCACTATCTATGAGGTGACTCTATTCGTTTACCTAGAGAAATATCTAGGGCCACCTAGCGCCTCTTCTGGGGAAGCTGCAGCGCGTGCCAGCGTGCCGCCGGCCCCACCCCGCCCGCGCCGCCGCGCCGACCCGACCCACGGATCCGACCGCGACCCCGCGGCGTTGCGAAACGGTAGTATAAGTGAGGATTACTAAGCAAACAGGATGGCGGAACACACACAGATATTGGGCGGGAAGGTCATGCCATGGATCGCTCACTCGCACCGCTGTGCCGGCAGTGTTGTGTTGCCAGAAAAGTAGGCCAGGCCTTATGGGTTTAGGTTGCCCGACGGGGAAGTCACTTCGAAAAATCATTGTACGGTCATCATTAAAAATAGAATGTAAAAAAAAAGATCAAAACTAAATTAAGAAGAAAGATACAGAAAAATCCGAAAAATCGAAAAGAAATGAACAAAAAACTGAAACAAATATTTAAAAGTCAAAAATAGGGGGAAAAGATCAAAATATATCAGAAAGTGACAGAAATTTTCCTTGAAAATTCAAAACGAGGAGGTAAAAAAAAATGGTCAAGAAAGTCGCTGTACACATTTTGTATGAGTGATCCCTCCTCGGGGTTGCGTGAACACAGTGGAGCAAAGCCGAATGAAGAGGCCGCCTACACTTCCTCGCCTGCGCGCCTGCCCTGCCCACCGCTTACAGTACAATACGCACGTCCGTGTGTTAGAGCGTCGCCAAGTAGACAGGCGCGTACAGATGCAGCCCACTTTACTCCGAGGGGGAATTAATTCACTCTTAAAATCTGCGACCCGACTATTACGTCCATTACGCTGTATTAGGCTACGAAGTTTTATAGAATTGGCCAAAAACAGGCAAAAGCAGCCCTAAACGACCCCGCAAAAAGTAAAATATGGAGAATTTCGACTAGAACTCTTCCATTATGCATACTATTACGCCTCTAATACAAATAGAGTGACCTAACTATTACGCGAGTTCATTCCTCTCGCTTTACTCCGTGTAGTGATGTAAGCCACTCTTTGGTCATTCCCGGTCCTGCAGGAGCCGCGATGGCGGATGGCGCGTAGGGCACCGGCGACACCGGCTCCCCTCTGCCGCGACGTGCAAGGCCATCTAGGGCGCCCTCCAGGAGTGGATGAGGCCCTCTAAAGCCACCGCCCCGCCGTCCGCTCCCCTGAGAGCGACGGGAGGATGACTGATTCGCCACAATGCCGTGCAGCTGACGTGCTGCCAATTGGAGCCAGAGCAGGCCGACCCGAGACTTCTGTCTTGTCAATCGCGGCTAATGGAACCCGCTGCTCGACCCCGACCGGCCGCGTCCGTTTTGTTAGAGTGGTTCGGGCAAGTGGAGGAATTTAAAAATATCGACCAAGACGAGAGAAAAACGATTTAATTCGCGAGGAAGTATGCCGGAACATCACAGCAGAGGTTTAGACTAGAACTGGGCTGAAAATAGGCCAAACAACATAAACAATTTGTTTAACAGTCTGTCAGTACTTAAGACAAAAATTATTTGATTAGAATGACTAATTACAATGTTAATTAACAAGATGTGAATTCATTTTTTTTCTCTCTTTTCAAGCTGAAGTAGTACACATTAACTCATCAAATAAGTAAAAATAAGACATTGTCAAATAGGATATAAATATTAACTTAGGAGAGAACACAGTGTTGATTAAAAATAGATAGTACGCCAGAACATCACAGTAGAGGTATGGACTAGAGCTGGGCTGAAAATAGGCCAAACAAAATAAACAATTCGATAAACAGTCTATCAGTGCTTAAGACAAAAATTGTTTGATTAGAATGACTACGTAATTATAATGTTAATTGACAAGATGTGAATTCATTTCTTGTTTCTTTTAAAGCTGAGGTAGTACACCTTGACTCATCACATATGTAAAAATAAGACATGGTCAACTGCAAAATTAACTTAGAGAACACAGTGTTGATTAGAAATAAATAATTGATGTCGATTTCATGAAAGCAGAAATCAAAGAAATGAGTAAAGTTCATTTTTTTTCATTTTTTCTTCTTCTCTATGCTGCAAATTAGACTCGCCTTTCAGGTTTGAGTTTGAGTGGAATGAACAGGTAGGTCAGATGCCCAGATAGACAAGTCACACAAAACCAAGTTAGACTTGGTTTCCTACATACTAAAGTAACAGGTGAAAAAGTGGGAAAAAAACCCAACAAAAATAGTATAGGTCACTTACATTTAGACAGAAATCAGAGACAAAAGTAAAACAAATTTTCTTCTTCCTTGCAGCTTTCACTACTTCTTTAGCTGGATTACCTTAGATGTAAAAATTATCTTAGAAATAAAATTGACAAAGAACACACAGCAGAAAATAAATAGTTGATGTCGATTTCATAAAACTGGAATCAGGGAAATAAATAAAGCTGTTTCTTTTTTTTTAACAGCATATAACTACTTGATTAATTGGGTTCACTTAGATGTAAAAATTAACATAAGATAAATATTTTAAAATAAAACAGTGGTGAAAACTTGAAAGTTGATGTCAATATCATGAATAAAAATCAGAAAGATTAATAAAGTTGATTTTTTTTCCCCATCAACGCATTAAATCTGACCGGGTTGGGGGACAATATTGAGCGGAAAGTACCCGCAGGGCTGGGCAGCCGGCCCACGCCTCCCCAATCAGCGCAAACATAGCAGCGTGCCATCAAAGGCACTCGCACAAGTCGTGTTGTGCTCTGCTCGTGACAGCCTGAGCCTGGGCCGGTCCTGTGGCCGGGCTGGGCTAGGCTGCAGGCTGACTCCGAAGATCGCTCTCGCGCCTCCGTCCTTGTCGCACTCGTGGGGTCCTGACACCCCCGACATTGGGCAACGCCACAGGTGCGACAAGGACGGAGATACGAGAGCGATCTACGGAATCAGACGGCTGGGCCCGCGGCAGGGGTAAAGCTCCGGAGAGCGAGAGCAGCCTCACTGCACCCCAGGAACGTGCGGGAGCCGGACGGGTCAGCTACACCTGCAGGCCAGCGGCCAGCTGCGTGTCTACGAGATGAGGCGGTCGCCATGACGACTAGCGCTCCTGGCGGGCGAAGGAGCTGATGAGGGTCTGCTTCATGGAGGGCGAGGGTGACCGCGAGCGGCTGCTGGGGCCCGCGCCGGCCTGGACCGGGTCGGCCGCGCTGGTGAGCGCGCCCTGCTGCACGGACTGGCTGCTAACGTACGCCAGCCGCTTGTAGTGCACCACCTGGCCCGGGCTCAGGCAGCGCATGCTGAGCATCTGCATCCGCGGCATCCTGCGGGACACCTGCTTCTGCTGCGACTGCGGCCACCTGGGCGCCAGGCGGCAGATGCACCTGCGGGCGAGGCGCAGAGGGGAACAGTTTGAGAACGCAGTGGCAAGTATAGAGGTGCAAATCTAGGAAATTTTTCCTAGACAAACCCTGCCTACTACGCAACATTCAGCGACACCACTGAGTGGTAGGTTAGCTAGTATGCAGGGTTTTTCTAGGAAAAATTTCCTAGATTTGCAACCTTAAATGCAAGTACAAGTGCGCGCATGTGGCGGGAGGGTGCTCTTAGAAATAAGAAGAAATCGCCTCTTTCACGCAGTCCCACGTCCTCACGTACCCCGCCTTTCCCCATCTCACTTGCAGGCGAGTAGTAACTTTAATCACTCATGTCCGGGGAGCGTCAAGTTCATTGACGCATTTGCGAAAGCCAGCCGTGCATGGTATAGAAATGGCCTTGATTGCACGAGTGTAAATAGCATCGCACATCTACACATGTGAGAAAGCATTCACTCACCAGCAAATGAGCGACATGTGCGAATTAGGTACAGGCGCGATTTACCGTAATGGGGGAGGCGAATTTCCCCTGTCGTAACTAGATAGCCGCCTGGAAAGAAGGCAAAAAGTGCTACAAACCCCCTGTATGTAGGCAACCTGGAGTCGGACCTTTAACTGCGCCTGAATAGGTACACTACGATTTCCAGCACCGGGATTCACTGGATGTTGCCATGCGATCTCCTTTTTTCTTTCAAACCATCAACATTGACCGCGTCTACCCCATCCCCTCCCCTCCCCCTCCGCCGTACGACCCGCGGCACTAATATTACTTACGCGACAACGGAGCCGATGGGCGGCGGGAAGAGCGGCCGGTCTATCTCCCAGAAGACGGCCGTGAGGGTGTTGCTGGTCTGCAAGCTGCGCAGACAGACCAGGCGCGAGCTGTACCACTGGCCGCGCATCACAGAGTCCAGGTTACCTGCGAGCAATGCGAGCGCACCAGGGAGCATGAGCTGAACAGGACATTCTGCAAGGTCATCGCCGTGTGTGACTTTAAAACGAGAGGGCGACCACTTCCCTTTAATGTGTACACATGATTCCTGGAATGATTGATTCCCAATGATGTCCACCCATATCATTTCATTTCTAACTGTTTACAGTGACGTAAAACGCCAGTTTCGGCTATTTATAACTGGTTCCAGGTGTTTCCTGCTTTGTTGTAGTGGTTATCGTGGATTTCCCTTAATTTTTATGATGATGATTCCCAGGCTTGTGTACACATGATTCCCAAAATTGTCGTCCCCTCGCTTTAAACGCATTAAAAAAAATAAAAAATAAAGGACTCTCAACATGTTCTCGATTTGCGACAATATCGCACATGTTTTTAGGGCTGTATCAAGTTAAGGAAATTTACTCTTCACAAATTACAGATGAGGGTAAGAAGGGGGCCTAAAGCCACCCATACTCTCACGAAAACCAGTGAAAAGACCGCCCTTACAACAAATTTCATTAGTTTTTAAGCCCCAACCGAACAATACCAAGTTTTTGGTGCCCCCGTCCAAGCCTCATCTGTGAAGTGTGAAGCATGAGGTGTGAATTGTGAAGTGTAAATTTCCTGAACTTGAAACAACGTAATGCTTTGAAATTGTAAAAATCGATAACATTTTCTCATAACATTCTCGAACAAAAACATGCAGCACACAAAAAAAACGTATTAAGATCTGTGACACGTTTTATCTGTTGTTGTTGTTGTTGTTGTTGTTGTTGTTGTTGTTGTTGTTGTTGTTGTTGTTGTTGTGATGTTGTGTTTTAGACATACCAACTATTTCAAACAGGATTTCCGGCCGGGACTCCTCGTCCAGTTTCTTGCCCCACGTCAGGATGTTGTCCACGGTGCCGGTGAGGACGCGGATGCCTCTCTCCGGGGCGGGCGCCGCCTGCCTGCGCACCCCGCCCCGCTCCGACCCGCTGGAGGAGCCCGCCGAGGGCGTGGGGCTGGACAAAGTGAAGGAGGCACCGGAGCCGGCGGGGCGGGAGGCTCCGGGGTCCGGGCCCGGGGTCAGGGTGGGGGCCGGCCAGGAGGGTTTACTGTCTCTGGGGCCGGGTGCGGGCGTCGAGGACCGCGCGCTGGAGCTGGCGGCCGGGGCCGCGGCCTCGGCTGAGCCTGAGCCCGGGTTTCCTTCTGGGGTGCGGTTTAAGTGCTGTGGACAAAACAATCCGCGATCACTTTGACACATGCAGAACGGCATGGTCAATATGTGGTCACACTCTCCCGTATTATATCGTAGGCGATGTTAACGCCCTGGCCGGCGACAGAGCAGGGAAACGAGCGAGCGCAGAGGCTCGTATGCGTCCGAAAACGAGAGGTGAGAGTGAGAGGGAGCTTTGTTCTGGTTCGAACGTCTCACTCACGCCAGTCGTTTTCGGACGCATACGAGCCTCTGCGCTCGCTCGTTTCCCTGCTCTGGCCAGCGGCGGTGGGTTGGGTATTGTATTAAGGATATCGTATTGGAGGGACTTTTTTCTGTGTACCAGTGTTGCCAGAAAAGTTAGGCGAAAAAAAAACGCGCAATACATCCGTGTGCAGGTGGCAGTATCTCCGACTGCCTACTCCCCTGCACTCGTGCCCAGACGTTGCCTAGCAGGCAGGCGCGGAGATACAGTCCCGTTACGCACAGGTGTATTGCACGATTTTTTTTTATTTTTTTTTGCCCAACTTGCTGGCAGAACTGCTGTGTACCTGTTTCGGCGGGCGCGGGACTCGGACAGGGACTGGGAAGGCAGGCTGAGTCCGCTCGAAGCTAACCAGGCCCGTGGGTCTAAGCCACTGCACCGCAGGGGACTGTTGAAAAACCGAGGGCTGCGGGCTGTGGGCTGGCTGATGTTCGGCCGCAGTCAACGATTCTACGCGCGCAGGAGTGTGCTGTTCTGGACCACGCTGCTCAGAAAGGGGAGAGGTATTTGGTGAACTCTGTGGAAAGCGTGAACCAACGATCAGAAATCCTGCGGAACTGTCAGTAGTCACGGAGTGGTTTACAAATCATTGAGACCCTAGTTCATTGACATTGATTATGAATGATGTACAAATTGAGGAAAAACTCAGAGTGCGCTCCTCCCATACTTCCCCAGAAGAGAAGAATGATCATCGATGTAAATAAGTAAGACTGTGCTCAAATTGATTAACTGCATCACGCTCAGAGAGAAGGTCCACAACTCATCCTCGTTGTTTCATTGATTCTACTGTAGAGTAGAAAGATGTGAAGACGTACTACAGTTTGAAAGGGGTCAAAAAGAGGCCTAGATTTAACATTAGCCTTATGGGACGTGCAGATGGCCTAACCAAAATCTCCGTCCGTAAGGGGCCATGTAAACTTCAGGCCTCTAAAAAAATTTCCAGTGGCGGAGTTCAGAATGCTACTTCGGGTTAAAATGTTCTAAATCATCATATGTATAAACCAAGGTTCAACGGGCGTCGCTTGCAGATGACGTGCCCGCCCACTATGCTACTTACGGTGTACATGGGTGTGAAGTTGGAGTACAGCGCGGGCGGGGGTAACGGGTCGCAGTATACGCCGCAGCGCGCCTCTTCCGGGGCGTACCCGTAGTGCTGGCTGCTCGGTCCAGCCCCGGCGCCGTAGGGTGCTGAGGCCTGGGGGTGCTGAGCATGCTGAGGCTCTTGCGAGTACTCCCTCGTGTAGCCCTGTGACCCGCCGAGGTACCCCATGCCGCGCTGCTGCTGGTGAGGGTGCCCGCCTTGGTGCCCGCCGCCCGGACCTTCACGGACGTCCATGGGCTCGCTGTGGCTCAGGCCTCGGCCGTACGCCGCCTCCAGGGGCCGGCACATCTGCGCCTGGGAGTACCCGTGATACTGAAAACATCAATAATCAATAATTACAGGAGGGTGTGTTGTGTGGTGTTAGACAGCGTTGCCAGAAAAGTGGGCAAAAAGTAGCCCAAACACAGCGGAGCAAAGCGGGCTGCATCGGCTCCTGCCTACTATGCAACGTAAACGCTCTTGTGCGAAGGTGTTGCCTAGAAGGCAGGCGCAGATGCAGCCCGCTTTACTCCGCTGTGTTTGGGCTACTTTTTGCCTACTTCTCTGGCAACACTGGTGTTAGAATGGGATAGGCAGCTCACGCGCCGGAAGCCCAACGCGCACTTTGCCCAGCTGTTAAATCAAGAGTGAATGCTTCACATGAACTAAGTTAGTGCACATCATGACTCAAGCAGAGCGCCCCCCCGATAGACACATTAGATTAGACACCGACCTCTTTTATGCAAAGGTAGCACGGACTGCTCGATGGGCCGGGGGTGGGGGTAGGGGGTGAAGGTTGAAAGGGGCCGCAGGGAGTGCTCAGGGGGTGCTCTACAGCAGAGCGATTCCGATGCACGCACTCCCCGCTCTGTCTTTCTCGCTCTCAAGGAGTCAGCTGAGGATGCGAGAAAGCTCTGGCTCTCTCGCACTCACGGAGTGCCCCTACGAGTGCGCGCACCGGAATCGCTCTGCAATAGCTTAACGTGAGATGAGATAGTGGCGTTCTATGAGAGCTCGTGTGAAGCACCGTGCTCTACATTAGCTATATGCAACGTCCCTGTTTGTAGCTACACAGTTGTAGCTACAACAGTGGCGGCTATAGTCAGCTTAAACTGAACCGACTATTCAAAGTACCTGAAAAGCTCTAATACAGCGGTTCTCAACCTTGGGGTCGCGAAATTTTTTTGTGGGGTCGCCAGGGGTCGCGGCTCGGCCGCCGCTGGCCTCCCCCGATACACTGCCTCTGCCTGCCCGCTCTGCCCCCTCCTGGCGGGATGGCGCGGCGGGAGCAGCTGATGATTGTAGACGCATAGTAATATTTTGTCACCGCGCTGGTCATGAATGGCTCGGGGGTAGCATTGATATCGTAACAAGAAAAACCAAGAATAAATAACTTAGTCTCGAAGATGAAGCACAAGGAAGCCATTGACAATAAAAAAAACTCCCAAAAAATATGACTTTAATTTGATTTTTTTTGGGAGGGGGGGGGGAGGGGATGACATGGGGTCGCTTGGGGTCGCGAAAAAACTTCTGTGAGGTCGCGAAAATTTTGTTCAGTCATTTTGGGGTCGCGAGCCCAAAAAGGTTGAGAACCGCTGCTCTAATATCAATTATACCGGCGCAGCACCGCCACAAGGACACTCTCGGGGACAACCCTGATTGTTTCCCTGTGGAGACCGCGACATGCCACGCCCCAGCTCAGCGCAGCGCAGGCAGCACCGGAGGCACGCTAGTGCGAGCGGTTGCCTACCCCGCCAGGCGCTCTATGGCAGCCCTGCATGCGCGGCGAGCTCCTGCACGTCCTGCAGCACCAACCCCGACGTGAACACGCATAACCGGACACGCAGCGCCCCCAACGGGGTGGGGCGGGGCAGGGATTGAGGGGGGGGGGAGGAGTCGCTAAGCCCCACCACGCCACGTCACGCCCCGCACAGCCTCATGACTATCTTCTCCACGCCCTTGCGCCATCACTGGGGCACGCGGGGAGGGGAAGGCGGGAAAGGGAGGGGCGGAGCGCGGAGGGGCCGATGTCGGCGGGCAAGGCCCGGGCGGGATCCGGCTCCGGCATATTTGATATTAGAGCTTTTCGGGTACTTTGAATAGTCGGTTCAGTTTAAGCTGACTATAGCCTCCACTATTGTAGCTACAACCGTGTAGCTACAAACAGGGACATCTTTATGCACCGAACACCGTTCTGTAGTGCCCTCTCTCTTGCACCTTATGGCCGTGCCCCATGAGTGCGACAAGGAGAGAGCGACGAAACCAGGGTGCGGAATCACTCTGCCGACTGATTCAGAAGATCGCTCTCATCTCTCCGTCCTTGTTACACCTACAGCGGTGCCCTATATACTGGCCATGGTAGTGCTCCATGAGTGCCACGAGGACAGAGGTATGAAAGCGATCTTCGGAATCGCTCGGGTGCTGCCCCACACTTAAGCACTTAAGTTGAACAGTTTGAACGCAACTTGGCGGTGCCGACTCACCGTTCGAACCGCAGTCTGCTGGACCCTGCCGATGAGCGAGGGGTTGTCGATTGGCTGCAGGGGCCTGCGGTCAGACTGCATGCTGCCAGACGCAAACGAAACATTAAATCATGTGTTCGGGTGAGTATTCACGCCGGCTGAGACTGGTGCTTAACGTACTCTGAACCGAAGTATGGCCGCTCGGGGGCAGTCTGCTGCTGGGACATCTGTCCATAAGCGGGGTTAGGGTAGTTCTCATTGGTGTAATGGTTGTTAGGCATCTTGGGTCGTCCTGAAATCAATGATTCGACGCATTGCGTTTATCAAACTAATTCACAACAGTTTTGAAAGGGAGCATTAATTCCAGTCCCATGACCTCCCACACACACATGAACAAACAACCACACACACACACAAGATTACATCCATCCATCCATGCTACATACACAAAAGAAGAAAATATTGTCATATCTCTATCCAGGCGTTGGCGATGGGCTGAACAAAAAACATAAAATTTCGATCTGATTTTCTCATGAGACCTACGTCGACTGGGATCCTTGAATTAAACTGATTCGTTGTATCTCCCGGGTCGGCCGATCGCAGTGCTTCAACCAAAAGGGGGCTCCGTCTACTCACCAGAGTGGCTTGAGCTCCCTTCAAATGCCGACTGGTCATAGACACGTCCGTCGTACATAATTCGTCTCTGACTTCAATAAAGCTTGTGAAAAAATTGGTCACCTCGGCGAGCTAAGACAGATTTGAACTATAGAGATCATCCGTAAATCCGTACACTTTTCCCGACCCTCTGAAGACTGATGCTCTTCTATTTTCCGCATTACGTGCGAGGTTAAACTGCGCGGGATAAATGCTACTCTCAAATTCAGACTGGTCAGGGTTGACAACCCCTCATTTTTCATAGGAAAGATACGCATTCTTCAGAGCCTTGTTCCCTGGGACTTTTCAGCGTAGAAGTGTATTTTCGATACAAAACCATTCAAAATTCGGTCCTGGTTTCCTAAGGAAATCAGAGCGAATGATGCAAGTACTTTTTTATAACTGGAACGAAGCACCCGGCAGGGCTAGGGTTAAGGTGGGTAGACGTTGCCAGATCTCTCTGTAAGGTCATCTGCGCATGCGTTAGAAGAAGCCGAAGAAGCGTAGCGTACCGCGCTATCACTGGTGGTTTGATTTTGATTCCGGTGGGATATTTTCGGTAATAGTATCCTTTCTCGGTGATTTCGAAACAATTATGCCCGTGCCATGTGTATGCGGTAAAAGACCAATTGAAAATGATGGGTATGTATTGGTTTAAATTGTGACTCGCAAATCTATGTTGTGCTTTAGCTTGAAACTAAAAAGGGTTTGTGGATTTTACTTTTTATTTTTCCAGATACTGTGTATGTTGCGATAAATGCGACTCATGGTTTCATTGCAAATGTCTTTCTCTTACTCGGAAGATATTGAAAGGCAAGTTTGATGCCTGTGATTAACATCTTTTGATTTTGTGTTTTAAGAAAGGTAACCTTTTTGAAATGTTTTGTTTTATATCTGCAGATGTTGAGAAATGGTTCTGTCCGACTTGTACCAGAGAGACTGACATTTTCCAGAAGGTAGCCTACCCAGCGTTTCTTTCAGAATTAGGATACATTGGTTTAAATTTTACCAAAAATTAATTTTTAATTTACAGATGGACTCCAAGCTAGAAGAGTTAAAAGCCTACATAGATAGCAAGTATGCGAACCTGTCCAAGAGTATTTGCGAGGTATGTAGACTTCAAAAGTTATATTTATTTCTGTTATGTATTCATGATCGACATATTGCCATTGTTTTCAGTCATCAGGTATTATCAATGATAATAACAATCAGAACCTTGTTAGAGATATAGAAATTCTTAAGATCCAATCTTACAGAGTGTACTAATCTTTTGGAATCAAACAAAATGGAATATGAAAATAGGATCAGCGGTCTTTGTCAGGTTTGTGCTACTTTTGATATAATTTTTGTACGTTTTATTTGTGCAGCCCTAAAAATTTCTTCAAAATGTTTAGGAAAAGCAAGTTTTAGCTGAAGAGGTAGAAAAATTGAGAATCACTGTTACTAAGCTAAATAATCTGTTGGAGCTTAGTAAAGTTGAGCATGAAACAGCCATCACTATTATGTGTCAGGTGTGTGCTAATTTTCTTAAAATTGTTTTGTCTCTTCATTTTTCCTCATCTACTAAACAAACCTTTTTCATTTATTTAGGAAAAGCAACATCTAGCTGAAGAGATAGAATCTCTAATAATCTAATGGAAGAGCAGAAAATTGAGCTCGAAAAATCTATCTCTGAGTTGTCTGTGGTAAGTTTTATAATGAAATAAAAATGCAGGACCTATAAATTTTGGAAAACTAAATTTAATTAAGTTAATATAAAATTTTTTCTCTAGGAGAATAATACTTTAAAAGGTTGAAACGAGGCAGGCTCAGTCTGTCTCAAACTAACAAATCAATGAGACAAATGTGACCACTAAGGGACTTTCAGATAATGTACTTAGACTTTAATATATCTGCATCTCTGACGGAATAAAGAATTTTGGTTAGTATTTTAAATGACCTTGAACAAATGTTTCGTAGTCAGGAAGCAAACATTGTCAAAAGCAGAACAAAAGGTTTTAATAAAAGGACATGAGTAAAACAAGAAATCAGCTTTTAAACAAATTTTGATACATCCATTATCAAAGGCAGAACAAACCTTATATGACTGGGCACAAGCAGTAAGTTTTTAGTAAAAGAACATTAATAAAACAAGAAACCAGCTAGAAAACAAATTTGGATTAGTTTCTAGAGAAAAAATTGACTCTCAGATTAATCTACATACAGATGGCATCATTGATTTCATTTCTACAAGAAATCACATCTAGAAGATGAGGCACAGGCCCTTTCCCATTTATACTTATGTTGTATCCAAACCAACATACTAACACTGCACTGTCAACAGGATCATCTCGGTTGTCAAAATGTCTCTGAATTTTCAAAGTTCCAATTTTAGTAAAAATAGAGCGAACACAGGATGCAAGAGAAGATAAAAATTTCATTTCAGCTGGTGCAAGGGTACTATTAGGTTTAGCTAATGGATTGAAGTACCATAGCTCCTGAGAACTGGTACAAACTGCAGCCACAATCCACCCAATTGCAAGTTTGGATGGAACCAAAATAGTCTGAATATTCTGAGGAGATTCTTTACAAAGCTGTTGATTCACTGATATGTTGCACATGCATGAATACAAAGAGTCTTCTTGATCTGCCAATACCTTAAAGAATTTATTTATAGTATCCTCATCACTGAGCTGCTTTGGCGGATTCTGTGCAATAGTAAGTTCATTATCAATATAATAATAATTTTCATTATCATCCAGGCCAGAACCAACATCAACATCTTGATAATTGTCATCATCCAAGACCATAGGATTTACATCATCCACCTCATCTTCATTGTCATCACTGGAATTGCTATCTTGAAAAAGAAACTTCTTAATTTCTTCTGCACTCTTCCTGTTCGGCCTCTGAAGACCCTTCTTCTTGGTTTTCTTTACTCTTTTAAAAGGTTTCACTTGAACTTGTAGCTTTTCATTGGGAAATATATTTACTTGTTTTTCCATATCAGGCACCTGTTTTTCTCTGATTTTATTATCTGTTAAGGCCTTACATTGGCAGTGCAAATCACTGAGTACATTTTGAATACGAGCTAACATGAATTTCTTGACTGGACTATTCTCCAGCTGATCTTCTACATCTTTCATGATGCCCTTGATTTTTTCAAGTTTCTTCTTTACACTAAAATTAGTATTCTGGACCACACTTTCAGTATTCTCTAAGCAAGATTCAACAATGTCTTCTCCAACAAAAAACTCTGGTTCCTGCTGCTCCAGTAGAGCATTAGGTGAAGCTTCTGAAGAGGTGAAGTACATCAAATGGACCTTGTGAATATGCTTGCACAAGGGAGAGGTATCAGGACAAGTGCATTGGTACATATGAGAGCAGATAAGACAGGATGGACAATTGTATAAGCATCCTGATTCATCACATTTCTCTACACATCTCACCACTTTATACTTTTCAACCTGACTATTTTTTTCTTGACTGCTCACTACGTAACATTGATTAGATACTTTCTCAATATCTTCATCCAAAATTTTATTTCCTCTCTCATGGCGTTCTCTAATTTTTCTTACATCATGAGGCCAAAGTGTTTCCAGCTGCATGGCATTGTCATGCCGAACGAAATAATCTTCCTCTATTTGAAGTAATAAGTCAATGAGATCATCCAGCCGCCTGTTGGGAACTCGTCGCAGGTAAACTGATTTTAAAATATTATGAAAAGACTCGACCAACATTGTTGTTTCCACACCACCATGGAAAGCTTGCCTGAAGCACATTGCCCATTTCTGGGACTTTGGTAAAAATTTTGTTTCAAAATATTTCTTATATGCAGGTGAAACATGTCCAAATTCAAGTAGAAATGCCTTTACTAATTTGTTGAAATCTTCTTCAGTTCTTGCATCTATGACAAGGCACAGTACTTGGTACATTTCATCCACAAGCTTTGAGTCTTTCACATGTTCTCTAAGATTGCACTGGACATTTCGATGAATATGCCAGATACAAAGTATGTGCCAAATATCTTCATGAAAACCAGCTTCTAGACTATTAATAAGAGCTGGATCTCCATCTGTGATGCAACAGTTGATTGACATATCAGGGCATCGTTCCTTTATTGCTTTAAAGAAATATTGGAGGGTGGGTTCATCCGAACAGCTAGAGATACAGTGACCAACTGGATATCCGAGGTTGAACTCATCCTTGACAACAAGATTAAGGAGTTGAAAACCATAATGATTTGTGCCATGAGTTTCATCAATTGCTAATATCACTTTTGAGTGTTTTTTCATCATTTCCATTTGCTCCTGAGTTTGAATTCCAAATAAAAATCTTTCATCAGGTAAATTTTCAGCACCTGCTGGTCCAAAAACCAATTTTTCACCCTGAGGTTTGAAGATTAGCACAGGATTAAAACTCTCTTCCATTAAAGCGCGAACCTTCATATAAACTGAAGTAGAATCTTCATCAGCATATCTCTGCTTTGACTTGCTTTTTCTTCTCCTCTCTGCAATTGTTTTCACTTTCACAATATTGTCCCTTTTCAGAGCCCTTTTCTGCCACCTGTTCTCTCTTTTATAGGAGTCATCTCTTAAATTCTCGACTATTTTACGGGGCGGGACATTCCATGCAAGTTGTCTGCGAATAAACTCATTGGTGTCTGCAGAGAGAGGCTGAAACTTTAGATCACGTGCCAGGCACTTATGGGAATGTGAGGCATAAAAGCGGACATTAATATCCCCTTCACTCCCACAGACCACAGCCATCATTGAAAGACACAACTGGTTCTTTTTAACAGAACCTTTGGAATTTTTCCTATTTGTTTTTCTTGGCTCTTTATCATGGCACCGATTTTCTCCATCCTTCTGACAATAAAAGTACAGCCTACCATTTCTCTTCCCATATTGTTGAGAATAGTAAGTAAAGGTTCTGTCTTCAACATCAGTTTTCCATTTAACAAATTCTTCAAATGATTTAAATGACTGAGTTATTACTTCTTTTACATCAGATCTTTTGTGCACTTTAATTAGATGTTCATGGATGCTTGATTTGAACAAGAAATCCCTGCCACATCCAGGGATTGGACATTTGGTTTTTTTTATTCCTTTACAATGAGCATCGGGCTTGCATCCCTTAATATGAGCCTGGAAGACATAACGTCTGCTAAATTGTCTCCCACAGACATCACATTTGTGTCCTTTGCTATTGCCCTCTGGATTCAATTGACATATCTTACGATGCCTGCTCACACTAGGAAACGATGAAAATGTTCCATTGCAAAATTTGCAAGTAATTTTACTTTTATCAGAAATTGCTCCTGTAAAAAGACTGGGGTTAATACCAAATTCAGTGATTTCTTTAAAAAAAAACATTCACTTTTCAAAGATAAATTTCATACCTGATGTACTAGAAGTAACTGACTTGCTAACTTTAGATTTTACTTTTGATTTCACACACGAGTTATTCTTCTGAGAACCTATTACAAATGAAAAATATACATAAGTCTAAATCACCATTACACATTTCCAGGTTTAAATAATAAGCATGAAACAATCATTGTGCTGTGCTCACCTACAGCAAACGCCTCCCCTTTTTTGGGCGCTTCAAAATCTGAAGATAAGGAGCCATCAGAAGAATCATCAGGAGAATCAGAATGCTGGAGATGTGCTTTCTGAGAACACAAGCACAGAAAGAAAACTAGAAGGAATCTTAAGAAAAATATAATAACTCAAAAAATATAATATTTACTTTTATTAACTTACCTTGTGACTAGCCATTTCAATTAAGCAAATATCAAATAAAATCGGGGGACAAAAATGATTGCACCACAACGATCAGACCCGTCGAACCATCTGAGTGGGGGCAAGAGACACATACTTCAAAACATCAATCACCTAACATTAATAATATACTCGACACTTGCACCCATAAAATTTATTCTTCAGGTATTCCCCTTTCACCCAATCGCACCTGTCCGATCACGAACCTTCACTTCGTAGATAACGCTAGAGCTGCAGAACCGCCATCGAAATTCGTTATTACGGCACTTGGACCATGAAAACGACAGGGAGGAGTCAATCTGACAACACGGCATGGCTGCTGTGATTGGCGTTTCCCGACCTTAACCCTAGCCCTGCCGGGTGCTTCGTTCTTATAACTGTTTTGACGGTTGGCTAAAGTGGCAGAATTCTTTTCATATTGGTATTCAATTGTATTGAGCATGTTGTCGACGATTGAAAACAAAGCGGCATGGCGAAAGTTGGAAATTTAATTGTTGTTGGGACGTACGAAGAATTTGTTCTGGGTTATGCCATCGTTCCTGATGAGTTCCACGAAGTAAGTTCTTTCCAGCAAGGTTAATTTTTTTGTTTCCTCTGTTGTGGAATTGAGTGTTAATTCAATCGTTATAAACCTAACCCCCATTTGTCTGCTGATGTCCGTATCGAAATGTCAATGTACAGTATTTACATCTTTACAAATTTTGTTGATTCTTCCTACTTTCTCAGTTTCATTATTTTGCTTGTTTTTTTTTCGCTTCTTTATTTTTGATTACTTCCATATACCGTGTTAATGGAACTGTCATACTTTTATGTTAATTTTCAGAAAAAATTGACACTTGTGCAAACTTTTGCCTGCCACTCGCATAGGGCAAGTGTACGTTCTCTTGCTGTTGGTGGCACTCATTTAGCCTCAGGGAGTACTGATGAGACAGTTCGTCTTTATGACATTGTAAATCAAGTTGAATCAGGACTTTTAACACATCATGATGGTAAGTTAAAATTTGACCAATTGTATTATTGACGTTTTATTTGCTTTTGCGGATTAAACAATGCTAATAAATCTTATCCCATGCAGGCACTGTAAATGCTCTGGCATTCACAGAAAATGGATCTCATCTTATCACTGCTGGCGAAGATGGTACAATAGCTGTAATTCGGACTGGTTCATGGTTTACTGAAAAGAAATGGGTTGGAACTCATAGTGGCTCAGGTAACTGTCTCAGCTTTCAGTTGTAACAACTTATTTTTAACGTCTGAACTATTATGTTTTGTTTGGTTTAATGTCTGGTTTAATTTGTTTTCAGCAGTAACAGGCATATCTGTCCATCCTAGTGGAAAACTAGCTCTTTCAATTGGAGCTGACAACAGAATTGTAACATGGAATTTAGTGAAGGGGCGCAAAGCTTATGTCACTAATGTCTCAAGGTAACAGTGGCAAGAAAATACAACTATTTTCTAATTTTTCATAAAATTCACTTTAGTTACATATTTTGTCTGATTCTGATCTTAGCCGTTGTCGTCATGGCTGGGGAGTTGGTGATGTCCAATGGTCCCCATCTGGATCCTATTATGCAGTCTATATGTCCAGTCATGCAGAAGTTTACTCCGTAGAAATTGCTGGAGTTTCTCATACAATTTCATGCAGTAATCGAGTGACATCTATTGCATTTTTAGATGTAAGTTAAAAATGGAATCCTTCAAATCTTAACAATTTAACTCCTTTATGTCATGCCTGTTTCTACCTTACTCTACTTTCCTTTTAGGACAATACTATTTTAGTTGGCGAGGAAAGTGGAGAAGCTTCCATCCACAATCTTGAACCTCCCTCAGTTAAGGGTACTGAGGGGAAACAAGAAGAAATAGCTCGATTTCAAGCACATGAACGGCGTGTTAAATGTGCGAAATACTTAGGGCCTGTGGAAGATGGCTCCCGTAGTGCCCTACATTTTGTCACTGCTGGGGGCAGTGGTCGTATATGTTTGTGGGAGCTCGAGGTATGATAATACTTATGCAGCCTTTGCTGAGTCTCACTTCTCTACTATGACATTTAAAGTATTTTGAATGAATTCTAGGAATCTGAGGTAACTAAAGTATGTGAAGTTGGTACGGGATGCAGAGTGACCTGCATGACTGTTGTAGATCTAGAAAAAGAGTTAAAATTAAAAGAAGAGAATGAAGCCCCTTCCAAGAAGACCATCCCTAGGTAAGATCTGCTGGAAAATATATTATCTGGGCTGTTTGTATCCCTCTCTTTGTGTATGGTTTTTACTCGCTCTTTACCACCCACCTTCACCTAATAGGTGGTAGTAGAACGAGTATTGTTCTCAGTGCAGTGTAACACCTAAACAAGATTCCATTATCACCTCAGAACACAGAATACCTACAGACATAACACTTATACCATTTGAAACTGGAAATGCTGGTGTTGTTACCAACTACGAACTTTTTTTTTTTAGTTCCATAGTATTATTTTGAGAACACTTAACAAATCTCGTCGATTTTTCATTCTAAGTCCCTAACCCTCACTAGTAAATGAACATTTAAATCTCATAAAATAAAACAGCTGTAAACTTGGAAGTAATGCTATTGTAATCTAGAAATACTGTCGTGAATAATACCAATCTATCTTTCACACTTTTAATAGTATATTTTAGAGAACTCTTAACAAAATTCTGAGGAGTTTTCATTCTAAGTCCTGCGGTCGGCTCGCGCTCAGTGGGCTCGGGCGACTCGGGCCCGGGCCTCTCCTCGGGTCCGCTGCCGCGCTCTAACAATCAAACTCGCGCGAGGGGCCCAGGCCCAACCAGGCGCGGATCCAGGGGGGAGAGGAGGGGGGGGGGGGCGATAAGGCGCAAATAGTTACAATAAGTTGTTTCAGGTATCATCATCCAGTTTCACACTGTATAACTACCATGTCTGTACTTATTCTTTGATCTGAGACATAAAGGATCACATTTTAAAACATGAAAAGCTTACACTTATCATACATCAACGATTATGTCAGAAAACCAGATAGTCTCTTCCTATTTGGAGGAGGGTCGTAAAGGACGAGTTCCCTATTTACCACAAAAGTAATTTTGTGTTTCGTTCTCCCTTGTTTAAGTTTGTCACGTTGTTTCAGGGACACTGGTGCAAAATTAAAAACTAGTGAACATTCTGGATCCAGGAAGAGAAAAGTTAGTGATGGCCAAGAATCAAAACCTAGCAACAAAAAGTCCCTTTCCAAGGTAAATAGTCCGTTAAAAACTAATTCTGCATCTAAGACCCAGAAAAACACTAAGATGAGATCTAAAACTTCAAATTCTGAAAAGTTGAACCAAAAAGTGAGATCTGTAAATGCTGGTAAATGGGTTGTAACTCCCTTAGAGTAATAATATTTATGAACAATATCTGCAACACACCTCTTGGGAAAAACTGTGTTAAAGAAATAAAGCCATGAAATTTGTTAGATGAAATTTCATGTCACTCCAAGAACATATTCTTTGATGCTTTGAAGTACTGTAATTTCATTCAGAATAAAAAACAGAGGCTGACACTAAAAATTGTCATCTCTATTCAAAAGTACATTTTGTTGGCAATATTTACAGCAACCCTAAGAAAGAAATAAAAACAACTTAAGAACAAAAAAAATATTTTTGTTCACAAATTTTGCACATGTTCTCAATGAGAACAAGAACAGATAAAAATTATCTCACAACCAAGACATTGGAATAGGTCCTAACGTGTCTTCTTTCGTTTGATTCAAGATTTTCTTGATTGTTCAGGTTTTCTCTTTTCTTTTTGTTGTTTCTTAAAATCTGCTCAACTATTCAAGAACCACATACAGTGCATACATTGAGCACAAAGTGCTTAAAATTTGTGACTACCTAAAGTAGACTAGGACAAAAAACAAAATATTTTTCAAGAGCTAAAGATAGCAAGGTACGAAAAATGTGGTATCCTTCGATTCCACAATACTGATAGCTTATAGTTTCTTAATTGTTACATGAGTATGATATGGTTGGCAAGTACACTAAAACACACCTAGTATAAGTATCAAGCTTTGAGGTACTTAGTGGTTAATGCATCTGGTGATAGACCAGTAAAACCCGTTTCAGGTCCTCAATACAAACAACTCTGATTTTAGTTGGTCCCTAAGGCTTCCATTTTATTTCAATTGAATTCAATGGAATTCAATTCTTTTTCTCTTTCACTCAAAAATTGATTCTTTCTATCTTTCCTTTATCTAAGTTAAAATCACTTCATTATCACTGTCATCTTTCATAGCATTAATATTCACACTAAACTCATCTCACTGTAAGAGTTATCACATAGCTGTGAACTTCATTAAATTATTCTATTCTTAAAATTTAAATTTTTATAACAGTGGGTTAAGTAGAAGTAATACTGTATGTACATCTATCCTGGTGGAGCATTTTTCCCAATCAAACTTTACATATGAAAGACAGAATTACAACAAAATGTCGAAACATTCCACAATTGAGAGAGACAAATAATTCAGACATTGCAATGAAACTGCATTGAAGTGTTTTCCCTTCCTATAATACTATCTTAATAATAATCATTTCTGTCATAACTTTTATGCTTCTGTAGTGTTACTGACTAAAACTTTCAATTCCTGATAGAACATAGGATTTTCTTCCCTAGAGAAACATGATTTGTTTGTGGTTGTTACATTTTGTGCTGGTTCTTCTTCTTCTTCTTCAATAATATATATGTACTTAAATTGCTCTTGCAGCCAAGATGGTTGCATTGGCACATTGGCACAGATATGTACTGCACACTCATGAGCCATAGCATATATTTAATCAGTCTCCAGTCTTAAAGACACAGCCAAATCACATTTTTATACACAAATGGTTAATTTCAATAAATTAACTAGGTCTCTGCTTGGGTACAAATAGAAAGTAAATCACATCAGGTCAGTAATAAGCAAACTTGCTCGTGAACTATTCATAAAAAGTTTGCCTATCCTCAGACGACCTGTCCTGATAGTTAAACATTCTGGTTGAAATGTTTTATGCTATATGTCACTTGGAATTAATTTTCACCACAAAATACACTTCTCATCTGGATTCATTGGACTTCCTTTAGGGCAATTCCACGCTTCAGAAAATTCTTTTGAATTTGAAAGGGTGCCTACCACCCTGAAACGGTTGGGACTGTGAACTCCCTCCACTAGTTTTGATTTCAATGCTCCTGGTGTAGAATGACCACACCACATCTGCAAAGAGATTAAATTGGTAGTCATAAATCTCAAAATTAAAGATTTTCTGAAACAGTTTTTATTATTTAGACTTATACTTACATGGGCGAACCCAACAAAGAACAGCTGTTCTGGGGAATACTGGCTTAATCCTGGTAAACGCACAGTACCATGCTGCTGTGGAGGCTGCTCATCCTGACGGACTTTTGCAACTCGTAATTGTCCTTTATATTTTAAATCAGCTTTACCTGTACTATTTTGAGTATGGTTTGATTGTGAGGTCGTTGAATCTTGTTTGCTTCTTTCCATCTGTGGTTGCTGAGGTTTTCCCCTTTGCCTGTCAAGGAAACGCCTGTATGCTCTCCAGGCCTCTCGTAGTCCCCCATTGTCTGCTATGTTCTCTCCTTGAGTATTAATTCCATTTACCTAAACAAATAATTTTGTTTATTTACACTTTGATAAGTCAAACTAGTTAACAAATGGTCAAGGTCTTAAAAATAAGTCCTTACAGTGAAATTATGTCCCAGTTGTGGCACATGGTATCGCCCATATTGCTGTACTATGCACTGTACCCTGTTGTGGTATTCTTGAAGTGTGCTTTCTGTCCACCATTGCTGTAGATTTCCATTCTTGTCGTATCGTCTTCCTGTAGATGCAGAAGCAATGCATTTATGAGATTTCCTCCTCCTATTTGTGAAGATCATTGTATTGGCTTAAATTTGCTTACCCTGATCATCAAATCCATGAGTTAGTTCATGGCCCATTATTGATCCTATGGCACCATAATTCAGGGCTCTGTCGAGGGGAAATCATTTATTCATGTAAACACTTTATTAGGTTCTTAACACATATTGAAAATTAAATTTGATTTCACTTACTCCAGACCAAGTCCATAAAATGGTGGTTGAAGGATTCCAGCAGGGAAAGCTGTTGAATAATTAAAATTATTTTCTGAGTGTGTTCGTGGTTTTTACAGAATTATAATAACATGCCTTGCATATTTTCTGCTACTTACTAACTGAATTTAATACTGGAGAGTAGAAAGCATTCACAGTAGTTGCCGCTGTAACCCATCTATCGAGAAAAATAAAATTAAAAAGATTATTGGATTTGTTGTTTAATATGGAGACAAAAGTCTTAGGTGGTGTTTACTGACCGGTCATGATCGGGAGCCTTACGGAGATCCTCAAGACTTTTCTTCATAGAACTTCCAATTAACTTCAGATATGTTTCAAATAATTTGCCTTCCACCACCTCTGCCTAAAATATTTATTAAGAAATAATTAAAAATTATTTTGTGCTTCTTTAGTTTTTCTTTAGTCAGTTTTTTCTTACCCCTTGGAAATATTGTTCTAGTTGGCCTGGGGTTAATAGCCATCCTGGGAAGCCTATAAAAGGTCTCATGGCACGAACTTTATCTAGTGTTCTGTTTTTAGTCTCCATGTCCATCCACTGTAGCTCTGCCACAATGTCAGTGAATGCAGCTTCAATATCTTTGACCATTTCTAGGGCCTAACATAGAGATCAAACATTAGTCAAAAAATTGAGCTTCTTTCACAGTAGTTCTACACAATTCTTGGGTAAATACCTTTTTTCTTGACTTATCATTAAAATGCTTTTGCACATACAAATAGCTCACAGCCATTCCAAAATTAGTGTTGACATTTGAAGTACACCTTTTCCACCTGAATTAAGCAAAATACAGGTATAATTTAAGGTTTATAATTTTACTACTTTAATTTTATGTTCAGAAGCATTTACCTTGGTGTTTTTTCTGTTAAACCAAACACTTTTTGTGTGAATCGGAAACCAAGATCACGAAACTCTTGCAGTGTAAGTGGTGCAAGGGATGAAAATATGTTCCACCAGACAAAGCGCTCTGCAAAAGCAATATGATAAGGCCTCATTGCCGTTACTCCAATTTTCAAAATTTTCAAAATTTTAAAAGTCATAAGTCAATTATTTACCTAATGTTGTTTGGTTTGTTGAGCTTATCAGTAGGGCTAACTTGTGGAAGTAACTGCTGTCCATGAGAACCACAGTGTCACTTTCAAAGTCAAGAGTGACATTTGTTTCTTCAAGGACTAGGGACACATAACGGGTCCAATTGAGCTAGAAAGCGATACATCACAATGTACATTCTTCACCCGACTATTCTTTCTTTTAAGTAAAGGCACTACGACACAGCAGTGACTTTTGGCCATCTCACCTTAGCGCCACTCCCCAGGCCGTCTGCATCTGTGTGCTGCTGCAGCTGGTCCAGTGTCATCTCATGGAACTGGGACTTGACATCCCGCCGCTGCTCCGCCGTTGTCATGATCTGCAAAGTAGCTCAAGTGTTTTAGCGAAGTGTACACTTTAGTCCCAGGCACACCCCAGCCGTCTGATTCCGGAAAGCGGTTAGTAGTGTCCTCTCTCTTACTCCATTTGGATTCGCCCCGAGGGGGAAAAACCTCGCAGTCAGGTCACCTGCCCTGTAATAGTGCTGTAGTAGCCGTAATATCCCTCTAGGCGTAATACTGTGTATTATCGCCGTAATACTTGTAATATTCGTGTAATAGTCGCGTAATATTCGCGTAATTGCCCTGAAATAGCTGTGTAATAGACGTGTAAAAGCCGTAAATAGATGTGCAATTGTCAAGTAGTCGTCAGTAATAGGCGTAATGACGTGTAATATCCGATATCCGTAATATCGTCGTAATAATGTAATATTCGTGTAATAGTCGCGTAATAGCCCTGTAACAGCTGTGTAATAGACGTGCAATAACCGTAATAGGGAGTAGTCGGGTCGCGATTTTGGAGAGGTTTTCCCCCCTCGATTCACCCCATGAGTGCGACTCGGACAGAGAGACGAAAGGCGGACGAAACCGACTCTCGGAATCTGACGGCAGGATGGGAGTTCACGTTTATGCGCACCCCGGCTAGCTGCGTGCTGAAGCGCAGGACGTCGGCGGCGAAGTTGTCCGCGGTGCCGTTGGGCGCGCTCTGGTTGGTTCGGTGCAGGAACACCCCGACCACGTCGGTGATGTACCGCCGGTATTCCGCAAGCTCCCCGCCGAAGCGCTCCGGGTCCAGCAGGTAGCGCTCACTGAATCCCGGGGAAATCTGATCCACCACCATCAGGTTCCTGAGGACCAAGAGAATAAGAATAAGGTAGGCCAGGCCTCAGGGGTAGACGAGAGCATCCTGGGTTGGGGGCGGGGCGGGGCGGCCTCTGGCATTCCCTATGAGAGATTTATGCACATTAACGGCACTCTGCCGTCTGCTTTCCACGACGGGGACTGAGAGCCCCCCCCCCCCCCCCCCCCCCCCCCCTGCCGGATCCCCACACGTGGATGGGCAGGGGGGCGGGCAGGGCAGGCCAGGAGAAGGACGCCCTTCTCTCATGAGGCCACCTCTGAGAGATCGAGACTTAGCAATCCCTCTGTCAGCGGGTCTCAGACAGCAGACGACGCACGCTCGGAGAAAAGGACGTCTTGGTTTCGTAGCAGTTTTGGTAAAAACAAGCAGCTCTTAAATGGAGCAAATACCCAGGGTTTCAGTTTATCTCATTTTTTTCCTTGCGGGCCCGAGGGGAACCTTACCTTACCTCGAAAAGTCAGTGTGTGTGTGTGTGTGTGTGTGTGTGAACGCACCTGCTCGTGTTGCGCACGTCCTCGTTGACCCAGAAGCCGAGCAGCACGGAGTGGCCCAGCATGCGCTGGGCGCGCGCCGCCGTGTACAGCCAGTCAAAGTCGGCTGAGGAGCCGTCGTCATCCCCGTCAGACGAGGGTACCCCGGGCAGCGTGGTGCTCAGGTTGAGCTTCTCCAGCGTGCCGACCAACGGCTCCAGCCCCAGCTGCTCTAGCTCCGCTGCGGGAGGGAAAAGAAAAGTGGGGAATATTTTAAGTCGAAAATTGTGCAAACGCTGGAAAGCACTCTGTTGTCCCGCACACGCAGGTGTGTGAATTTCATTCATTCACCTCTTGGACCTCACACCTTCACTTGGTGTGCGACATCCACAGAATTTATGAATCAAATTTCGTGTGTCACACAAAATCGGTTACCAAAAATTCCATCTGAGGTTGTACACGGTAAAGATAAATTTCTTGTATTTCAAGATCTGGCTTGGATGTCCATTCGTACTCTCCATAAGATCCAAGAAAGATCTTGAAATACAAGTAACTATTTTTACCGTGTATATACCTTCTGAATCTTACCTACGTCAAGGCAGGTTCTGTAAAGGGCCTTAGCCTGCTTGACGGGCCCCGGCTCGTCTGCACTGCTTTCTTCCTCAAGAATATCTGTCGACAGTTTAATGTTTTGTTATTCATAATATTTTTGTAAATACTATCAGTTTCAACTTGCAACAAGATGCACATACCTCTGAGATCTCGCAAAAGGTGTTCTCGTAGGGATCGGAACTGGTCCCATGACGTTTGCGATTCTGGTATGGGGTTTCGACGGAGCCACCCTCCACAAGCAAACTGGTAGAAATCGTCGCACGGCTGCGCTGTTGTGTCCAGCGAGTCCAAAATGCGGGCGGCTGTAGAATACCGATCGAGGGATTATTAAATAAATAAATTAATTAATCATAATAATCAATACTGTCTTACTTCGCGAGAAATTCACACAAGTTCCTTGCATTCTCACCGGTTTTAACGCAGGCCTCCGTTAAACAGTAGTCCGCACCCGTGTCTCGCTCTCCTGCAACACGAACGAACAAGGCATTATTGCAAGCCAAACGACCTCGTGGAGGGAAGGCGGGCTGCCTATGGGTCAGGTGCGCACCCCGCTGCGAACGGTAGACCCGGGCCGGCTGTTTCAACCAGGGGGAGCGGGATAATATATTTTGCCCCATTTCAGTGATAGTTTATGAGCACTGCTCTTATTGAGAAAGAATCTAAAAATATCGCGAAGATTGTTTGAGAGAGGGATATGAATCCTGGCCCAACAAGGGCGTTCTGGGTGGAATGATAATCTACAGCCAATGCTGTAGCCGAGCACAGCCGCAGCCGCAGCCCATGCGCAGCCCATGCGCAGCCCGGCCACTCCTTTTAATTTTCCGAAATGAGTGCGCAACGAGACGCTAACGAATCTCCTGCTCCACTTTGAACTCAACTTTGAAAATTTCTCGACGAAGTGGATCTGTAAAATTACAATTATAAATCGTAAATTTACTAGCACTTTGCATCGACTTTCAAGAATCAGAATAGGTTATTGTAAATTTTCAACACATTTCGCAAATCTTTATAGATTTACAAAATATATCGTTAATTGGCTGAGCGATAGCGAAGCCTATTACGCCACTGGAGTGCTAAAAAAGTTCAATGTCCGTGTGTCTGTCTGTCTGTCTGTGTGTCTGTGTGTCTGTTCGCACAATAACTCAAGAACAAGTCAAGATATCGACCTGAAATTTTTTTTGTAGCTTCTTGGCCTAAAAAGCTCGGCCGAGTTCAAATATGAACACTCTAGCTCAAAAATTGACCCTGCTAAAAATTAATTTATATTTTATAAAAAATTAGATTTTAAAAATTACAAAATTTTATGGTGTCCTAAGGAGTATCTCGGCGAGTTGCGACCCTTTGGGCGAAAATTTCGTCCGTTTTGCTCTATCTCTTACTGTTTAGCCGCTACAGCGATAAATGTGTACGAAAAGTCGTCAAAATGCATGCTGGGTGTCGTTTCCAGGGTAATTTGTCGAGATGCGACCCTTTGGGTGAAAATTTTGTCCGTTTGGCTTCGCGGAGACCGGTTTGGGCGCTCGGCCCCTTCCCGTAAAAATTGGAAAATTGGTAAAAAAATGTAAAGAGGCAAGCGGGGGTCCAGGGGGCGAGCCCCCTGGCCTATTTTAAATAAAGAAAAGCGGGGGTCCAGGGGGCGGCAGCCCCGTGGCCTATTTTCAACAAAGAATAGCGGGGGTCCAGAGGGCGGCAGCCCCCTGGCTTAAATGAGTACATCTCAAATCATTGAGGCTCGTAATAAAGAAAAGCGGGGGTCCAGGGGGCGGCAGCCCCCTGGCTTAAACTAGGTAGATGTACGCCAGACACCGTCTCCCGTAACAGGCTTCGCGACATCTCGCGAAACACTGTTTCGCTGCGACGGGCCTGCGTACATCTACCTAGGCCTGCGGCGCTGGCGAGCCTGCATGCTTCAAGATTTACTCATTTTAGCCAGGGGGCGGCAGCCCCCTGGACCCCCGCTTTTACTCGTTCTTTACACTCCTCTAAATGAAAAGTCAAAGTGAAGAGAACGAGTATTGTGCTCAAAAATGACCCTTGGGGGGGTATCGTAGATCTCAGAAATTACAAGATATAAAGGGAAGCCAATGGTATCATGTTAAAGATCAGAATTCAGTCGCTAGATCGTAAATGAAGTTTTTTTTGACTTATTATGAGAAATATTTCGAAAATGAACATGAAAGAAACATGGTTTGATGGCATTTCCTAAAACTAACCTCTTTTTAACTCTTGATATTTCTTCAACAAGATCATTAAAAAGGAAAACTAAATAACGATAATGACAATAGATGTTTCCTTAACAAAAAACCTGGATGGTTTTTTATTACCCACAATGTAAAATTTAGAGAAATCACATACTAAAGATACACCAACAAACAGAAAGTTCCCATTTAACCTATTTTCAACATTGATTATATTCTGCATATAAACACAAGTACAAACACAAATACCTTCAACTACTTATTTATACCTTTAAAGATAAAAATGATATTAGACTTTAGTTAATTTAATACACCAAAATAATATAAAACCTCAGGAAAAGATTATGTTGCAGGTTCGTCGAGCAGATTAGCAGTATACACGGCCGAGTATAGCAGACTTTTGTATATTAACAAAATGTTGCTTCAAAATATACTTTGTCTCATCGTAGAAATAAGAAACAATGAATTCTCTTTCTTTTCAAGTATTTTGGCAGAAATTGTGTTTCTGTGAGGTATTTTCACACGTTAAAAGCAGGTTTTTGAAGGGAAAATCCAAAGTCTGTCATCGATTAAGAAGAACGCAACTCGAGAAATCGATATATCGCATTTGGATTGGGCATAATCTCTTCCTGATAGCAGCTTCCTGTTGGTGTTGGCACTTCCTCCTCCAGGAAGGTTCTCGTCCGCGGCAACAATACAGATAGCGTGCAGATAATCCAAAAGGAACGCCTTAGAGGTAATAAACTAACAAATGCTATATTCGTTTATCAAAACGTATCAGTTTATCAAAAAATAACAATAATTGTTTAAAACAGCTCAAATACCGTTTAGAGATCTGTTTTTATCTTTCTTTTTCAGGAAATTTTGACGTCTAATTTTGTGACCAAACTTATTTGACTCTGCGACTTGAGTGAAGGTAAGAAGTGAAAGTTTTACAATTATATTTTGTTCACTCATTGATCTAGGGTCATCATTGTCAATTTCATGTCTACTTGTAGTCAAATCAAAATGTCTTCAGTGAAAGCAAGTAAAGCACACAAGCAAAATGTTCGAAATCAAATCAACAAGAAGTACCGACTTAAATGGAAGGACGTCATCAACTACAAGAGAAGAATGAATTATAGGAGCCGTTTAGGAAGATTTGAAAACGGTCTTGATGTTGATGATTCAATCAACAGAGAAAAGGAACCACCAGTACGAAGACCCCAAGTTAATCAACCTTTTGAACTCACATCACAAGAAAAAGAAATTGCTAGGAAGAAATGGTTAAAATCTGTCCAACAATATGAAATAGAAATAAGACAATATTATTCTCATGTATGTAATTGTTGTGGCAGAATAATGAGAGAGTCACAATTAAAAAAACTAGACCGAAGAACTTTGAAAATTGAAGATGATGTGATACAAAAGGTGTTTCATGTAAAAAAAGAAAATGTTAGCAAATTCTGCAAGACATGTTCATCATACATTAAGAAAGGTAAAATTCCACGAGTAGCTCTTTGTAACGGTTTGGACTTTCCTAAAGTTGACAAAGCAATCAGTGCATTAAACCGCATTGAAGAAAGACTCCTTGCACCTCGACATGTGTTTCAATCATTATGGACACATCAAGGTCCAAATGGTCAGCTAAAAGCAAAAGGAGGAATAGTCAATGTTCCAGTTGAAATTGACACAAGTGTCCAAGCATTACCTCGCAAAATTACTGATTCCTATATCATCCATATTCGAGTTGCACGAAGAATGTCATACGTCAAAGATTTTATGTCTGGAGTGGTGAGACCAAAGTTACTCTATGATGCTGCTAAGAAATTTGTTTCTAAACCACTTCCCAAAGAAGAGGGCATTAAATTAAACATGAAATGGAAATGTACATCAAGTGCACCTGAAGATTATGATTTATCTGGTGATGAACATTTTGTTCAAAATGCAATTCATGAAACAATGCTAACTAATGATAAGGATGAACAATCTTTCTGTCACCTAATGGATAAGGGTATTAGGATTGCACCAGCTGAACAATATTGTCCTAAAAGCATTCTATTTGATGAAAATTGCGAATTCCTAGCATTTCCGAAAGTGTTTGGTGGGTACAAAATGGAACCAGAACATGAAGGCAACAAATTACCCTATTCAGACTTTGCAAAGTCCATGGCACTACGTTATGATAGAAGAGTAGCTCAAAGAGGTGATCTACTACTTTTCATAGCAAAGAAATTAGAAATCTTGAAACTCTACAACAACATCGGAATTTGTCTCAGAAAAAAAGCAGCATCAAACTCAATCACAGCAGGTCAAATGTTAAATTCTTCATACATCAGTGGTTTAGTCCAGCATAATGATGGTTATAAAGTGCTTCATGGTGTAAGAAATAGTCCAGCACATTGGCAACAAGAAAAAACTAAATTAATGGCACAAATCAGACAATTTGGCTTGCCAACTTTTTTTGTTACTCTTTCAGCAGCTGATACGAAATGGCCAGAACTACTAGTCTCCTTGAAACAATCATTAGATAATGAAACTGTAACTGAAGAAGATACAAAAAAATTTACTTCAGCTGAAAGAGCAAGACTTATTCAAAAGGACCCAATTACTTGTGCCTTACATTTTGACCAACGCTTCAAAGCTCTCAAAAAAACTTGGGACAACACTTCAGGCCCATTTCTTAATTACAAAATTTCTCACTTCTACTACCGAGTTGAATTCCAACAAAGAGGGTTAGATAGTTTCTTCTTCATTTATGTATGGTAATGCTTTATTTCTTTCTAATTAATATTCTGATTTTTTGTTCCCTTCAGATCACCTCATATACATATGCTTGTATGGTTGGAAAACGCACCGATTTTTGATCCATCAGACCCTAACTCTACATCTGCAGTTTGTGATTTCATTGACCAAATAATATCATGTTCTTCAGAAGAACTTACTGAAGAATTAAGAAGCCTACAAGTCCATCATCATACTCATACCTGCTACAAGAAATTTTCACAGAAGGATTGCAGATTTGATATTCCATTTTTCCCAATGATGAAGACAACAATTTTGACACCACTCAAAACTTCAAAGAAGAAACAGTCTCATTTTAAAAATGTTATGAAACGAATCAAGAAAATCAAGAATCAGGAGAAGACATTAGACATGACATTTTTTCAGTTTCTTCAAAAAGTTGGAATTAGTTACAAAGAATATATACTAGTACTCCGATCACATTTGACAAAGCCTCAAGTTTATCTGAAAAGAAAACCTTGTGACATGTTTATAAGTCCTTTTTCAGTTAAAATGGTTACTTTGATGAGAAGTAATGTTAATCTTCAATTTGTCCTTGATGCATATGGTGCAGCTTGTTATATTATTGATTATATCAACAAGTCTGATCGTGGGATGAGCAATTTACTAAGGAATGTATTGGATGAAATCAAACAAGAAAACTTATCATTACAAAGGTCACTCCAGAAAATTTCAAACACATTCCATAACAATAGTGAATTATGCATCCAAGAAGCATGCTATAACATCCTGCAGCTACCTATGTCAAAATCTAGTGAGGAATGTGTTTTCATCCCTACGTTTCCACCAAATCAACGAGTACATATGGTAAAAAGCAGTAAACGCCTTGAAAATCTACCAGCTAAATCAACTGATGTGTTTGAAAAGGGTCTCTTGGATCATTATTCACATAGACCAAAAGAACTAAAAACAATAAGTCTGGCTGAATTTGCTGCAAATTATACATATTCTTCTAAGCCTTCAAAGAATTCAATGAAACTTAGAAATTCATCTGGTTACATCAGAAGAAGGTTAAAACCAAGAACAATACGATATCGAAACTATCATTTTGAACTAGATCCAGAAAATTATGTACGAGAACATCTTATGCTGTTTCATCCATGGAAAAATGAAACAAGAGACTTGATCAACAGTGACACCCATAAACTATTTAAACTTCACTTCAAATCAATTTCAAAAGTGAAGAAACAATTTAATGCCTTTGATGATGACACAATTGAAAAAGCAGTCTCAGAAGCAAATCAAAGAAGTGAAGAAAATCCTATATTCTTTGAAAGTGATAAACCAATTTTTGATTTTGATGAATATCAATTACAAGATGCTTTTGTTAGTCCTGATATTCAACTTCAATTTGAAGACACAGGTCGTTCATCAGAACTCCACTTTTCATCACCATGCAAGATGACAGATGATGAATACCAGAATTTGTTTGAAAAACTAAACCAAGATCAAAGAGACTTCTTAATGCACATTGGTGATCACTTTCGTCATTCAGAAGATCAAAAGCTCTATTTTCTTACTGGAGGAGCAGGTGTTGGAAAATCAATGGTCATAAACACCCTTTATCAGACTCTCTTCAGAATTTTCAATGCAGACAAGGACTGTGATCCAGACATACCAAAAATTTTACTTTGTGCACCAACAGGGAAAGCTGCTTTTAATATTAAAGGACAGACACTTCATTCTGCCTTTCGATTACCAGTCAACCAGAAGACATTAACTCCATTATCCTTCAGTGTTGCGAACACACTTGCAACAAAGCTTTCAAAATTGAAAGTGCTAATCATTGATGAAATCTCTATGGTTGGACAGCACATTTTGAACATGGTCGATGAAAGACTTCAACATCTAAAAGGAAACAAACAACCTTTTGGAGGAGTTTCAGTAATTGCAGTGGGAGATTTTTTCCAATTAAAACCAGTTTTTGCTCGTCCTTTGTACTCACCTTCATCAGGAAATGCTTATGATGATATCTTCCAGAAACCAATGTGGCATAAGTTCAAAGTTTTTCAGTTAACTCAAATCATGAGACAAAATGAGAAGAAATTTCAAACAGCTTTGAATAACCTAGCCAAAGGACATCTAACATCCGTTGACATTGATCTGTTTCAGTCTCGATCATACTCAAAACTACCAAAGAAGCATATTCTTCAGGATGCTGTTCATCTATTTGCAAAAAATGAAGATGTTGAAAATTTCAATAATATTGCTCTTAACACAATTAAGGGAAAATTATACCATTCACAAGCATCAGATGTTGTTCGTGGTTCTGGAACTCAACTTGCTCGAAGACAACTTCTTCATTGCTTAAACAATAGCAAACATCAAGACACAATGGGTATTCCCTCAGTTATTGGTCTCAAAATAAATGCCAAGTACATGATTTCCTACAACGTTGATACAAATGATGGAATTTGTAATGGAGCAACAGGAACCCTAAGAAGAATTGACTTTGGTAAAAATCCACAAGGAAAGAAAAAACCTCTTCGCCTCTGGATTGAATTTGATGATCCAAACTCAGGTGCTGCATTAAGAAAAAGACATGCATCAGCAATGAAGAACATGAATATTTCAAAAAACTGGACACCAATTTTGCCTATTGCTCTCACTGTGAAAACTAAGAAAAACTCAAACTTAAAAGTCAACAGAAAACAATTTCCTCTTATTGTAGCTCATGCACTATCCATCCATAAAAGTCAGGGATTAAGTCTTAAACAAGTTGTTGTCCATATTAAAGGAAGAATAACTAGAGAATTGCTTTATGTCGCATGCTCAAGAGCATGCTCACTAGATGGTCTATTTATTGTTGGCAAATTTCGTGAACCCAAGAAAATAGACAAGCATTCAGATTTGGCACTTGAAGTAAAGCGATGGAAAAAGTCATGTTTGACTCCAAAATTTTCTTTCCTTCATGAGGAAACAGATGATTTAAGAATTATGTACCATAATGTACAATCACTTCAGAAACATATAAATCTGATTCGAAATGATTCCAACTTCACTTCTGCAGATATCCTCATTTTTGGTGAAACTTGGAATACTTCAAATGACAACTTCAAAATAAAAAATTTCAGATTAATCGAACAAACGCCAGCAGGATCATCAAGAAAACCAAGAGGGGTCTCCATCTACCTTCGAAAAACATTGATGCCTTCACTACAAACAACATCATCATCAGTCATTACGGACAAAAGAAGTCGAATTGATATTGCTTCAATGACTTTCAATGATGTTACTATCATTGGCATTTATGCAAAGCCAAACACTAGCTTGCACATATGGAGTAAATTCTTCAAAAATTGTCCTCAGAACAAAAAATTGATTATTATTGGAGACTTCAACATTAACAGTGCCCACCATGCCAAATTTAAACCTTTCAAGCATTTCCTTGATCAACATCAGCTGTCCTTAATCAACAAGAGAGTTGAAACAACCACTGCAAAAACATCACTTGATTGGATTGTTAGCAACATGAAACTTCCATTTGGAAAATATGCATCTTTTTTTAGTTTTCATGATCCCATTTGGACATGTGAGATTCCACTATCAATAGACAAAATTTTAAATATATATTTCATCTTCCCAATAATAATTTCTTGTATCTTTTATTTACAGGTGTCAATGAAAACAAGAGGCAAAAAAGCCAATTATAAAACTCTTGCTGGGTTTCAAATAAAGATGGCATCGTCTACATCCCAACATGATGAAATCCTAGAAATTTCATCTACTGAAGAAGATTTTCCACTGATTGATCCTAAAAATATCAAACAAGAAATAGACTCTGATACCCCACTAAATGATGTTCTTCAAATGAAGAAAAACCGCTCCAATCATGTAATACTGTAATTTCCACTACTGTCTTTTATCTTATAATTATCTACATAACTCTATTATTTTCATCATTTGTTTCAGACTAATTCATCTTCAGGTGAAGATTATGAAGAACCACTTCATGTTTCAAGGCATAAATTTCTGACAAAATCAAAAATCCCTGCTCATGACAACAATTTGCCTTCCACAAGCAAGGACACACCAAATTCCTTTCAGGTACTTCTTTTTCTATATACTTTAGTTTAGCTGATATGCATATCCCTCATGTAATATTGAAACTTAACCTATTTTTATTTTGTTCAAACAGATCACTGAAGATACTTCAGATTTAAAAATGAAAGATACATCTGAACAAAAAATCAATGGAAAGAAAAGAAGTGTTCTTTCAAAGACGAAGACTGAAACCAATACCAAAAACACAAAGGTACCAAAAGTTATTTTGTTCTTTTTTTCTTCAAAAAACACGATCTTTCATCTTCCAGTCCCAAAAACCCATGAGCTGCATGGAATTCCACGCTCATAGAAAAGCGCCAAAAAATACATGGAATGTCTCTTGGAGACAACATGAATTCCATGCTGACTCATGAACAATGATGGTCCGAGGAAAGCTGCATGGGATTTTGAGACTGGGCTCACTACATTCCTTGCTTATTTAAAAAAAATTCTTTTTAATCTACAGAAATGTCAAGGTGATTCAAATCCAAATGACAAGATGAAAAAATTGAAGACGTCCAAAAAATCCAAGGTATGGTAGCAGTAATGTTAAGGGACCAGCACACTTCAGATTACCTACGCAATCTTAGGTGTCCCTGAAACAATTCAAACAATGTTGAATACTCCTAACATTGCTGGTAAATATATTCAAAAAGCTAAGATGGCCAAAGCATGTAAGGCACTATTAGGTGAACAATTTTTTTTGTCAATGAAACAAGTATAATGCAAGAATAAAAAAGAAGAAATCAATTAAATTTTTCAGCCAACTTAGCTTACAGGACACATTTCCCTACAATGTTAGAATGCTCCCACATATAACTTCACTATTCCATCAAAACAAAATGGGATTATTTGCTTGTCAGTTGGCTTCTATTACATACTATTGCACTCTCCTTTCTAAACACCTTGGCCCCAACGATAATTCCACCCTATCTCTGAGATTTTCTTCTTGAAAACCAGCTAGGTACAAGGATTGAAAAATCACCCTTAGATACATTTATCATTGCATGAAATAAAATTGCCTCGGTAATCTTACAATGGACCTTCAATGGAACACAGCACTCATCATTCTAGATTTAAAATTAATTAGCTCAGCCTGGATTACTTAACGTAAACTAAGTTCTGGTGTGATGGATAAGGGTGCTCCCACAATGCCTCGTACGTAGCTGGTTTTCTAGACAGAATTCTCTGAAACAAGAAAGATTTATAGCTAGAGTTCAGGTTATTCGGAAAGGGAAGTGTAATACTATCTAATAGAACTCAAATGACAACCAAATAATACAAATAAGATAGGCTGAGATTGGCAAGTTATAGTTTTGATTCATAAATTAAGTATAATTTTATTATTACATTATTTAAAAGTAAATACTTGTATTATTTGTTGGTCAGTTTGTTTATATTAGATACTTCGACACTTCTTCTTTCTGAACAGCTAACAGCCCTAACAATAATTCCACCTTGTCTCTGAGAAATCTGTCTAGAAAACTAGGTACAAGTCATTGTGGGAGCACCCTAATGGGTTATGGAAGCTGTGTTACATTAGACAGCCACCTTTAGGTGTGCCAGCTGTCTTAATATTACCACTAAAAGATACACTCTAATCTAATCTATTTATCAAATACTGTCATTTCTTTTTCATAATCTAATATTGCCTATTTATCCCATCCTAGAACTATGATGATACATCAGATTCCAGTACTGATTCTGATTCAGACACTGCAGTGTCACATTCTGAAAGCAAAATGACTTCAAAAAAATCTAAGAAACCAAAGGTATGATAATATTTAATTTTAATTTCTTTGTTTTCTTTGATTATTTATAATACAACTGTTTTCTTTTTTTCCTTCTTTTTTTTAAATTTTTTTTTGGGGGGTGGGTGGGGAGTATAGAAATGCCAGAATGATTTGAAAATTGAGTTCAAGAAAAATTTAGAGAAAGTGGAGAAGTCGAAGTACCACAACAAAAATGACGATTCTACAGATTCAGAATCAAATGAGCAATGTGATTCAGATGTCAAGCCAAAAAAATTTACCAAGAAGCAGAAGAAATCTGATTCTGATTCAGACACTGACTCCCATTCTGAAAGCAAAATGACTTCAAAAAAATCTAAGAAACCAAAGGTATGATAATATTTAATTTTAATTTCTTCGTTTTCTTTGATTATTTATAATACAACTGTTTTCTTTTTTTCCTTCTTTTATTTAAATTTTTTTTTTTGGGGGTGGGTGGGTGGGTGGGGAGTATAGAAATGCCAGAATGATTTGAAAATTGAGTTCAAGAAAAATTTAGAGAAAGTGGAGAAGTCGAAGTACCACAACAAAAATGACGATTCTACAGATTCAGAATCAAATGAGCAATGTGATTCAGATGTCAAGCCAAAAAAATTTACCAAGAAGCAGAAGAAATCTAAGGTAAATTTTAAATTGTCTCAGGTAAACTAGAGTTCACTCTCACTGTTTTGATTAACATGTTCTTCATAGTTCATGGTTCATGCAGCTCATAGAGTATATTTCATGATATATAAATGGTGCAAATTTCATTACACCACTCCACCAACTCCAAAGCTCTGTCATTCAGCATCCTTGCTTCTTTTCATTTACCTAGGAATGCAAAACAACCTATAATACATATCCAAAACATGAGCATTGAACTATGACCTATAAAGATTATTATAAATTCAATACAGGGAGGATGCGATCCCATGATACACTTTTGGGTTTTTGCAACGGTAAACCTCAAATGACATAATTAACTTTTTGTTCAACTTACCTATAAGCTCGTGCTAAACTACAAAAGAATTACAAAGTGTCATGAAACACCAAGTCAAGCAACCCATGATAAACTTTATATTGTACGAATATCATGCTCAATAAGAAGAAAAATTGGACTTCAATTACATTTTAGTTGAAATATCACAAAAGATAATATAACTCCGTGTATCATGGGACACCACCTTTCCTCATAACTTCTTATTCTTTGAAATAACAAGAGATTTTTCTTTACATTTTAGAAATCTGATAACAGTTCAGATTCAAACTCAGATTCTGAAACTATGATAACTAAAAAGACCAAAGAAGACAAAAGGAAAGCAAAAAATACTGTGAGATATCAGAAAAAAAATGATAAATATGAAGATTCAAGTGATTCAGAAGGTGATTCAGATTCAGACAATTATTCCAAAAAAAAGCCTAAGTCCAAGAAACGCTCAAGAGTATCAAAAAAATCTAAGGTAAATTAACTATAATTCTGGTTTACCTCATTTCATTTCAAGCAAGTGACGCACTAACACTGGCATACTTGTGAGTAAGCAGCTCATTCTATTTCACCTTAGCAAAAACAAATGAGAAAATGCAGTCCCTTCACGTCTTGCACTCCTAAGCTGAAGTACAATGATTCGCCCACTTACACATATACCATGTTAAACAACACTGTATATTGCTTGCACAAAATATTAAAAGCTATTGTTTGTTTTTTACACAGCACTTCCAAGATAGTTCCAATTCAGATAGCAGTTCCAGCTCAGAACAACAAACGAAAAAAAAAAAGGTAAACTATTCCTCTGTTCCCTTCATCTACATAACCAGTAAAGGTAGAAGCATACTTTCAAATACCTTCATTTTTCATTTTAACAATGTTACTGTTTTCTCAACAGAAATCTAATTGTTCTGAGAACACTAGTACTTCAAGTGACGATTCTACTTCTTCTTCAGAAGAAAACAGCACAGATGATTTCTTAAGCAATATTAATGAGAACACAACAAAGACTTCCAGAGACCTCAAGAGAAAGAAACCATACAAATTGCTAAAATTAAATATAACAAAGGAAACTGGCTTTAACGGATTGCCATACAACAAGGCTGTGGCAGTATTTGAACATCCAACCAAGAAAGCGAAGAAAATTAAAATACTGATGCCAAAACCAGTGGCAAACTGGAATAAGAAGACAGTGAAAGAAATGAAAAAAAGAATTCAAAAAGGAAAGAATCCAACTTATACGGTTCTCTCTATTGAATCTAAGAAAAAGCCAAGTGGCAGTGGACACTATGATATGGTGAAATACCAATGGCAGTAGACGACATTACTACTAATTAATAACTTTACTTTTATTTTGCAGGAAAATTGGAGCATAATATTTTACCCAAATAATGTTATTATTTTTCATGCACATTTCAGGTTTTATTGTTTCTGCACCACAAGACATTTTTCTTTCCTGCATAATTATGCTCCATGATACTACTAAATAGCTAAACCTGCCATTAACCAAATAAGTTTCTTTCATGTTCATTATGTAATTCATGTTCCTTATTCAGGATTTATTGTAGTGAGGTTTACTTTAAATAACACTCAAATCACACAATAACAAATAACAAGAAACATGCCATTGACCAAATAGGTTTCTTTCATGTTCATTAAATGATTCATGGTCCTTGTTGAAAATTATAATGGGGTTTTCAAGTTTAGTTTATATAAATTTATTAGTTCAATGACCTCATTTTTTCCATCAATAAATCCAAAACAAAATTTCCATCCCATTTCCTTGAACCCACCTTCCCATCCCATAAAAGCCACCGCACATAATTCATTCATCCCAAATAAAACAGGTCAGAGGTCATATTAATTCCAGATCTGGTCCAGATAAACTGAGCCAGATCATTGGTAAAGAACGAGTCCCTTCCCCATGATATCAATTAATTGATGTCTTTTCTTCTTGTTTTTTTTTTTAAGGATAGGCCAGGGGGCTGCCGCTCCCTGGACCCCCGCTCGCCTCTTTTCATTATGTTACCAATTTTCCAATTTTTACAATAAGGGGTCGAGTGTCCAACGCCCAAACCGTTCTCCGTAGAGCCAAACGACAAAATTTTCGTCCAGAGGGTCGCATCTCGACAAATTACCCTGAAAACGACACCCAACATGCATTTTGACGACTTTTCGTCCACATTTACCGCTGTACCGGCTAAACAGTAAGAGATAGAGCAAAACGGACGAAATTTTCGTCCAAAGGGTCGCAACTCGCCGTGATACCCCTTAGGACACCATAACATTTTGTAATTTTTAAAATCTAATTTTTTAAAAAATATAAATCAATTTTTATCAGGGTTAATTTTTGAGCTAGAGTGTTCATATTTGAACTCGTCCGAGCTTTTAAGGCCAAGAAGCTACAGTAAAAATTTCAGGTCGATATCTTAACTCGTTCTCGAGTTATCGTGCGAACAGACACACAGACAGACACACAGACAGACAGACACACAGACAGACAGACAGACAGACAGACAGACAGACAGACAGACAGACGGACATTGAACTTTTTTAGCACTCCAGTGGCGTAATAGGCTTCGCTATCGCTCAGCCAATCATTTTTTAAAGTTATCGAAACGTTGACAGGGCGAACTGAATGCGTAAATAGTAGTTTTATACCTGCGGAAAACGGTTTGGTAAGTTTGACTTCGATCTGGTGAGCAGAATTCTTGAAATGATGTACATTTACGTGTACCATTTTGTGTAAACAACGCCTTAACTCCGCGTTTTCCCAATAGAGCGCACCCCCGTCGCGGCTGCGGCGCGCTTGCCCGCTGGTCCTGGGCGTACCAGCGGTATTAGTTAGGGCCCCGGTTCGCCCCTTCCGTGCGCCCGGTGGAGGGAATGTTATTGTTGACGTTCCCCTTCTGCCGTGACCTCGCCACCCAATTCTTTGCCGTCAGAAGGAAAGCTCTCTTCTCTCCTGCTCCTGTCGATTAAATGTGGGCCGAACTGTCAGAGAGTATTCATTACTTGAAACCCGCCTTATCAATTCGAACTTAGAATTATCTAGCCACTATCTTGACTATCGTAAACTAAACAAAACCAGTCGGTTTTCTTACAGTCTTATTATACACTCACAATATTTTATTTTAGTTATAGAAACTCCGTTGTCTACCAGGATTTCGTGAAATCGTATTTTTTTTATTACGAGCCTGCATGGTTTAAGATTTACTCATTTAAGCCAGGGGGCTGCCGCCCCCTGGACCCCCGCTCGCCTCTTTTCATTATGTAACCAATTTTCTAATTTTTACGCGAAGGGCCCGAGCCCCAAAACCCTTCTCCGCAGAGCCAAACAGACAAAATTTTTGCCCCAAGGATAGCATCTCGAAAGATTACCCTGAAAACGACACCCAACATGCATTTTGACAACTTTTCGTCCACATTTACCGCTGTAGCGGCTGAACAGCAAGAGATAGAGCAAAACGGACGAAATTTTCGGCCGAAGGGTCGCAACTTGCCGAGATACCCCTTAGGACACCATAAAATTTTGTAATTTTTAAAATCTATTTTCTTAAAAAATTATAAATCAATTTTTAGCAGGGTCAATTTTTGAGCTAGAGTGCTCATATTTGAACTCGTCCGAGCTTTTTGGGCCAAGAAGCTACTGTAAAAATTTCAGGTCGATATTTTAACTCGTTTTCGAGTTATCGTGCGAACAGACACACAGACACACAGACACACAGACAGACAGACAGACAGACAGACGGACATTGAACTTTTTTAGCACTCCAGTGGCGTAATAGGCTTCGCTATCGCTCAGCCAATGAGTAAATCTTAATCCATGCAGGCTCGTAATAAAAAAAAAGCGGGGGTCCAGGGGGCGGCAGCCCCCTGGCTAAAACGAGTAAATCTTAAATCATGCAGGCTCGCCAGCGCCGCAGGCCTAGGTAGATGTACGCAGGCCCGTCGCAGCGTAACAGTGTTTCGCGATCTATCGCGAAGCCTGTTACGAGAGACGGTGTCTGGCGTACATCTACCTAGTGTCCGTCTGTCTGTCTGTCTGTCTGTCTGTGTGTCTTTCTGTGTGTCTGTTCGCACGATAACTCGAGGACGAGTTAAGATATCGACCTGAAATTTTTACTGTAGCTTCTTGGCCTAAAAAGCTCGGACGAGTTCAAATATGAACACTCTAGCTCAAAAATTGTGGATCCTTTGGACGAAAATTTCGTCCGTTTTGCTCTATCTCTTACTGTTTAGCCGCTACAGCGGTAAATGTGTACGAAAAGTCGTCAAAATGCATGTTGGGTGTCGTTTTTAGGGTAATTTGTCGAGATGCGATCCTCTGGGCGAAAATTTTGTCCGTTTGGCTCTACGGAGAACGGTTTGGGCGCTCGTCCCCTTTTCGTAACTAGGTAGATGTACGCCAGACACCGTCTCTCGCAACAGGCTTCGCGATAGATCGCGAAACACTGTTACGCTGCGACGGGCCTGCGTACATCTACCTAGGCCTGCGGCGCTGGCGAGCCTGCATGATTTAAGATTAACTCGTTTTAGCCAGGGGGCTGCCGCCCCCTGGACCCCCGCTTTTTTTTTAATTACGAGCCTGCATGGTTTAAGATTTACTCATTTAAGCCAGGGGGCTGCCGCCCCCTGGACCCCCGCTTTTCTTTATTACGAGCCTGCATGATTTGAGATTTACACATTTAAGCCAGGGGGCTGCCGCCCCCTGGACCCCCGCTTTTCCTTATTTAAAATAGGCCAGGGGGCTGCCGCCCCCTGGACCACCGCTCGCCTCTTTTCATTATGTAACCAGTTTTCCAATTTTTACGCGAAGGGCCCGAGCCCGAAAACCCTCCTCCGCAGAGCCAAACAGACAAAATTTTTGCCCAAAGGATCGCATCTCGACAGATTACCCTGAAAACGACACCCAACATGTATTTTGACGACTTTTCATACACATTTACCGCTGTAGCGGCTAAACAGTAAGAGATAGAGCAAAACGGACGAAATTTTCGCCCAAAGGGTCGCAACTCGCCGAGATACCCCTTAGGACACCATAAAATTTGGAAATTTAAAAAATCTATTTTTTTAAAAAAATATACATCAATTTTTAGCAGGGTCAATTTTTGAGCTAGAGTGTTCATATTTGAACTCGTCCAAGCTTTTTAGGCCAAGAAGCTACAGTAAAAATTTCAGGTCGATATCTTAACTCGTTCTCGAGTTATCGTGCGAACAGACACACAGACAGACAGACAGACACACAGACAGACAGACAGACAGACAGACACACGGACATTGAACTTTTTTAGCACTCCAGTGGCGTAATAGGCTTCGCTATCGCTCAGCCAAAAATTGGAAAATAGGTAACATAATGTAAAGAGGCGAGTGGGGGTCCAGGGGGCGGCAGCCCCCTGGCTTAAATGAGTAAATCTTAAATCATGCAGGCTCGTAACAAAGAAAAGCGGGGGTCCAGGGGGCGGCAGCCCCCTGGCTTAAGTGAGTACAGTAAATCTTAAATCATGCAGGCTCGCCAGCGCCGCAGGCCTAGATAGATGTACGAAGGCCCGTCGCAGCGTAACAGTGTTTTGCGAGATATCGCGAAGCCTGTTACGAGAGACGGTGTCTGGCGTACATCTATCTAGTCTAGAGTATACTTGACTCCTTGCAATGTTTGTATTTAGTAATGAAATCTAAAACCGTTGTAGGAATCTGTTAGTTCCAACAATAAGGCCTCTTTAAAGACTGCCAAAGAAGCGGCTATTGTTGGCTGAGCGAGAGCGAAACCTATTACGCCACTGGAGTGCTAAAAAAGTTCAATGTCCGTCCGTCTGTCTGTCTGTCTGTCTGTCTGTCTGTCTGTGTGTCTGTGTGTCTGTTCGCACGATAACTCGAGAACGAGTAAAGATATCGACCTGAAAATTTTACTGTAGCTTCTTGGCCTAAAAAGTTTGGACGAGTTCAAATATGAACACTCTAGCTCAAAAATTGACCCTGCTAAAAATTGATTTATATTTTTTAAAAAATTAGACTTTACAATTTACAAAATTTAAGTGTGTCCTAAGAGGTATCTCGGCGAGTTGCAGCCCTTCGGGCGAAGATTTCGTCCGTTTTGCTCTATCTCTTACTGTTTAGCCGCTACAGCGGTAAATGTGGACGAAAAGTCGTCAAAATTCATGTTGGGTGTCGTTTTTCGGGCAATCTGTCGAGATGCGATCCTTGTGGCAAAAATTTTGTCTGTTTGGCAGCCTCCTTGCCCTTTTTTAAATAAAGAAAAGCGGGGGTCCAGGGGGCGGCAGCCCCCTGGCTTAAATGAGTAAATCTCAAATCATGCAGGCTCGTAATAAAGAAAAGCGGGGGTCCAGGGGGCGGCAGCCCCCTGGCTTAAATGAGTAAATCTTAAACCATGAAGGATCGTAATAAAAAAAAAAGCGGGGGTCCAGGGGGCGGCAGCCCCCTGGCTAAAACGAGTAAATCTTAAATCATGCAGGCTCGCCAGCGCCGCAGGCCTAGGTAGATGTACGCGGGCCCGTCGCAGCTTAACAGTGTTTCGCGATCTATCGCGAAGCCTGTTACGAGAGACGGTGTCTGGCGTACATCTACCTAGTCTACAAAGATTTTCGTCAGTGCTCCGCTGCACGGTCCCTGTGTCTTCTTTCCACGGACCCTCCCTGTAGTGCGCCACCCTGATGTCAGTCCGGCGCGGCGTGGCGGAGGGGGGGGGAGGGGGGGGGTCAGGGATGCCGATGCCTGTCGGCATGCCTTCTCCTTCTCCCACCCGCTGAACGCTCTGCACAAATATCTGGACCGACAGCGCTGACGGAATCATTCTTAAACCTGCATGCGGGGGCGAGTGCGAGCGAGGGGCGGGAGCGTCCACTCGTGTCTCTATTAGTCGGGTCACTTTGTTCATCTATATTTAGCTTCCAAATATACAGCAGTGTAAAGATCATGCTACAGGTATAAATTGTTAGGAAAATCCTCGAAATGTCTCTGTAATAGCCATGTAATAGAGGTAATAGGTATCAGTCGGGCCACACACATTTTGCTAGTGGCTGCCCCCTCGGGTGCGAGATAGAATGAGGGGTGGGGCCAGCCGACCGATTCCGCACTGCCGGCACTCTTCGCTCTGTCTCTCTCTCTCGCTGTGAAGGAGACTACTGAGGGGTGCGAGAATGCTGTCTCTCTCGCACTCGAGGAGAGCGCCGACGAGTGCCGGGAGCGGAATCGCTCGGCAGGGCGGCCAGGCGCTGCGGGGCTGAAGTGTTCGTGTCCCGGGCCGGGCCGGGCCGGGCCGGGCCTTACCGGAGCAGCTTTATCTTATTCTCCTGGAGTTGGCCTCAGAGGGTCGAGCCCAGGCAGGTCGGAGGGGTCCGTGGCGGCGCGGCCTGGCGGCCAGCCGACTGATTCAGAAGATCGCTCTCGCGCCCTCGTCCTTGTCGCACCTATAGCGGTGCCCCATGTTCGGGGTGGCAGGGCCTCATGAGTGCGACAAGGATGGAGGCGCGAGAGCGGTCTCCGGAGTCAGACAGCTGGCCTGGGCCGGGCCGAGCGCCCCCAGCTGCTTCCCATGCGAAACGCGTCCTCCGGGACCTCACTAGTAGTTAGCAGAGCGGGGTGGCGGCGCGTAGCTTCCGCGCGGTCCACCCCAGCCCAACCCCAGCCCGGGGAGGAGGTCGAGCCTTGAACTAAAGAGGTCGAGCTCCGCGTTCCGCCTCTTCCTTCATTCCTATTTTTATTCAGTTTTTATTCCCATTTCTCCTTATATATGTATTCTATTCATGATTGTTTAGTTCTATTTCGATTCCTCCTCCTTCTCTTTTTTCTCCACTGATAAACCAAGTGTTCAACCCCTCAACACATTTAAGCGTTCAGATGCTATTTCAACACATAAAAATGTTCAACAGTGTTGTGCAAGTGGTGTGCAAGTGCTGTGCACTTTACAATGTTTGATTCTATAGTTGTGCCCTTAACGCACCTTCCCCCTGTCCCAAATCATCTCGGCTGGCGAGACGTTTTGCAGGTTCAAATCCCGCTGGAACTTTTTAATTTTTTTCCCTTATTTTTTTTTGTCATTTCTGTGTCACTCGTTTACCGCCCAAAAGCTGCATCGAGAGGATAGGTTATTCAAAGCCTTATACACCTCGACTGAAACAAGGAATTCTGCTCCTTCGTCAACACCGTCGTTAAATCAAAGAAGGGAAGAAAAAAAAAAAGCTATTGCTGCGGCCGGCTTTGAACCAAGGGTCTGTGGGGTAGATGTCCGTTGCCCTATACACTGGACCACAGACTTGTGCTGTCAGCAATTCTGCAAGCACCACATCCATTCCGAAAAGCTTCTGGTTCCTGGAGTCGATTTCGAGGAGGTTACCTCCTCGCCTCTTCTGAGCTCCGGGTTGAATACGGCTCGTTTCGCACGATTTTCTCTCAAACATGCAGGCGCGGGCTGGCGTCGAATGGCTTGCCTATCCATAAGGCGCCGATTGAACAATTCACTATTCCTCGCGTAAAAGGCGAATTTCTCCCAAACCAAGAACGGTATCGTGTCCAGGTGGACTTTAGTGCACCCCCAGACCAACCCCCGAGGGTGAAATCATCCGAAAATCGTCGAAAAAAAAAGGATGATCGACCGAGATTCGAACTCGACAAAAGCGTCCCGACAGCGTAGTTGGTTTGGGACGGGGGACGGGTATGCTAACCACTACGCTGTCGGTTCGCACACTTCTTGCCGATGCGAAAAGGATTCTGTATCTACCGGCCTGGACGGGCCCGGCGGGCGCGGAAGAGTTTTCCTTCCCGAATAGGATTCCGAATTTCTCCCTAACCAAGAACGGTATCGTGCTTCTGGCTACAAATATATGTTTCGCAGTGCCCACAGAGGATTCCATGTGAATTTCAGCGTGATCTGAGACTATCGATTTTTGGTCAAATTTGCAAAGGCTATAGCCTTTCCATTTTTAGGGATTTTGGTCCAAAAAAAGTTTTCCTCCAAATTGACGGAGCTTGTTCAGGGGAGCTCTAGCGCACTTAGAAACCAACCCCCGAGAGTGATATCATTCGAAAACCGTCGAAAAAAATTATTAGGTCGACCGAGATTCGAACACGATAAAAGCGACCCGACAGCCTAGTTGGTTTGGGACGGGGGACGGGTATATGCTAACCACTAGGCTGTCGGATCACACATATCTTGTCGATGCGAATAGGAATCCCTATCTACCGGCCCGAAAGGGCCCCGCGCAGCGCAGAAGAATTATCTTTTCCGTGTCACTCTTTTACGGCCAAAAAGATGCATGGAGGCGATAAGCTATTTAAAGCATCATCCAACTCGGGCGAAAAAGGGTATTCTTCTTCTCTCCCAAGACCGTTGCTAAAAATAACAGAAAATAAAAGGAAGAAAGCAAAAGGTCTGCGGGGCCTGGATTCGAACCCGAGACCCTCCGTGTAGGTGCCCGTTGCTCTAACCATTAGACCACAGACTTCTGCTGTCAAGAGCTCTGCAAGCACCACATAGCTTCCGAAAATCTTCTGGTACCAGGAGCTGATTTCGAGGAGGTTACCTCCTCGCCTCTTCTGAACTCCGGGTTGAATACGGCTCGTTTCGCACGATTTTCTCTCAAACATGCAGGCGCGGGCTGGCGTCGAATGGGTTGCCTATCCATAAGGCGCCAATTGGACAATTCACTTTTCATCGCGTAAAAAGCGAATTTCTCCCAAACCAAGAACGGTATCGTGTCCAGGTGGACTTTAGTGCACCCCCAGACCAACACCCGAGGGTGAAATCATCCGAAAATCGTCGAAAAAAAATGGATGATCGACCGAGATTCGAACTCGACAAAAGCGTCCCGACAGCGTAGTTGGTTTGGGACGGGGGGCAGGTATGCTAACCACTACGCTGTCGGTTCACACACTTCTTGCCGATGCGAAACGGATTCTGTATCTACCGGCCTGGACGGGCCGGGCGGGCGCGGAAGAGTTTTCCTTCCCGAATAGGATTCCGAATTTGCCCCTAACCAAGAACGGTATCGTGCTTCTGGCTACTAATATATGTTTCGCAGTGCCCACAGAGGATTCCCAGTGAATTTCAGCGTGATCTGAGACTATCGATTTTTGGTCAAATTTCCAAAGGCTATAGCCTTTCCATTTTTAGGGATTTTGGTCCAAAAAAAGTTTTCCTCCAAATTGACGGGTATGCTAACCACTAGGCTGTCGGATCGCACACATCTTGTCGATGCGAATAGGAATCCCTATCTACCGGCCCGAAAGGGCCCCGCGCAGCGCAGAAGAATTATCTTTTCCGTGTCACTCTTTTACGGCCAAAAAGATGCATGGAGGCGATAAGCTATTTAAAGCATCATCCAACTCGGGCGAAAAAGGGTATTCTTCTTCTCTCCCAAGACCGTTGCTAAAAATAACAGAAAATAAAAGGAAGAAAGCAAAAGGTCTGCGGTGCTCGGGTTCGAACCCGTGACGCTCTGAGCAGGTGCCCGTTGCTCTAACCACTAGACCACAGATTCTGCTGTCAAGAGCTCTGCAAGCACCACATAGCTTCCGAAAATCTTCTGGTACCAGGAGCCGATTTCGAGGAGGTTACCTCCTCGCCTCTTCTGAACTCCGGGTTGAATACGGCTCGTTTAGTACGATTTTCTCTCAAACATGCAGGCGCGGGCTGGCGTCGAATGGGTTGCCTACCAATAAGGCGCCGATTGAACAATTCACTATTCCTCGCGTAAAAGGCGAATTTCACCCAAACCAAGAACGGTATCGTGTCCAGGTGGACTCTAGTCGACTCTAGTGCACCCCCAGACCAACCCCCGAGGGTGAAATCATCCGAAAATCGTCGAAAAACAAAAAAGGATGATCGACCGAGATTCGAACACGACAAAAGCGTCCCGACAGCCTAGTACGTTTGGGACGGGGGACAGGTCTGCTAACCACTAGGCTGTCGGTTCGCACACTTCTTGTCGATGCGAAAAGGATTCTGTATCTACCGGCCTGGACGGGCCGGGCGGGCGCGGAAGAGTTTTCCTTCCCGAATAGGATTCCGAATTTCTCCCTAACCAAGAACGGTATCGTGCTTCTGGCTACTAATGTATGTTTCGCAGTGCCTACAGAGGATTCCCTGTAAATTTCAGCGTGATCTGAGACTATCGATTTTCGGTCAAATTTCCAAATGCTTAGGGATTTTGGTCCAAAAAAAAGTTTTTCTCCAAATTGACGGAGCTTGTTCGGGGGAGCTCTAGTGCACTTACAAACCAACCCCCAAGGGTGAAATCATTCGAAAACCGTCGAAAAAAAATTATCAGGTCGACCGAGATTCGAACACGATAAAAGCGTCCCGACAGCCTAGTTGGTTTGGGACGGGGGGCTGGGACGGTAACCACTAGGCTGCCGGTTCGCACACATTTTGCCGATGCGAATAGGATTCCGTATCTACCGGCCTGGACGGGCCCGGCGCGGCAGAGACGATTTTGATATGACTTCGTGCTTGCTACTAGCCCGAAAAAATGGCCGGTTGATAGGGATAGCGATTCGCGGGGCCTTGAGATGTGCGTCCCGCCAGCCGAGATGGTTAAAAGAGTTAAACTCCCCAGCTGCACACTTCCTGAGCTTGGACACACTGTACCGCGGTGAAGTGTGGAACTCGGGAAGTTGAACACTTTTAAGTGCACAACTTCTGAGTCGAATACTTTTAAGTGTACAACAACCCTGCTGAACACTTCTAGGTGTTTAAATGGCATTTGAACACTTTAAACTGTCGAAGGGTTGAACACTGGGTTTATCAGTGTATTCCTATCACTGTCCGTTTCTTACGAAGAACTAATGTTTGTGACGTACACAGGATATTGGACCCATGTAGTTCAAACAAATCCTTTGCAATACGAAGAGATCCGTTTGTATTATGAAGAGGGCGTGTTCGTAGTACAAACAAATTCTGTTCGTAATATGAAGAAACAAAAAAGGGTTCGTAATATGGTGGTTCCAGATCCTTTGTTGCTTACAAAACTCTTTTGTAGTAATAACATGAAGAGTGCTCTTCGCTCTTCGTAAGGAACTAAGAGTGATTCCTCCATGACCCCTCCGCGGTGAAGAAGAATGTCAAGCGTTTCTGGTCGTAACACCGCCAGCGCTCCAGCTGCTCCTGCTGCTCCAGCTGCTCCAGCTGCTCCAGCTGCTCCAGCTGCTCCTGCTGCTCCAGCTGCTCCTGCTGCTCCTGCTGCTCCTGCTGCTCCAGCTGCTCCAGCTGCTCCTGCTGCTCCTGCTGCTCCTGCTGCTCCTGCTGCTCCTGCTGCTCCAGCTGCTCCAGCTGCTCCTGCTGCTCCTGCTGCTCCAGCTGCTCCTGCTGCTCCAGCTGCTCCAGCTGCTCCTGCTGCTCCAGCTGCTCCTGCTGCTCCAGCTGCTCCTGCTGCTCCAGCTGCTCCAGCTGCTCCTGCTGCTCCTGCTGCTCCTGCTGCTCCAGCTGCTCCTGCTGCTCCTGCTCCTGCTGCTCCTGCTGCTCCTCCTCCTCCTGCTGCTCCTGCTGCTCCTGCTGCTCCAGCTGCTCCTGCTGCTCCAGCTGCTCCTGCTGCTCCTGCTGCTCCAGCTGCTCCAGCTGCTCCTGCTGCTCCAGCTGCTCCTGCTGCTCCAGGACGCCTGGCCGAGCCAGGCACGCCGTCTTCCGCCGGCATTATCGCGGGTCCAAACTCGAGTACACCATCTCCTCCCAAACAAGCAGCAGCTCCTGCCGGCTTCTGCCCAGCCCACCGCCAGTTTCCCCTCGTCTTTACTCTCCACCGAGCTGCTGAGGGCCACTGGAAGGGAAGAGTTAAGCCTCAATGGTTTATTTCGGCGACATTGTGCGAGAGAGACAGATTTCTCCCAGATATCAAAAGTGCCAACCTTTGCACTGATGAAGCCAGAAAATTCAAAGCAGAGAGGTGCACTGGTAAAACAAATGTTTAGTTCTAAACATCAAATGTTGTTTAACTGCTAATGTTTAATATTTAAACACTATATCATGTTTAGTTCAAACTATACACCAGCAGATGTTTAATTTTTAAACACTTTGCAAGTGTGCAGTTGGCTAAACACTTGGCGCAGCCTGCTATCCCTATGCTTTTCCATGTGAAGCCTCGCTCAAGTGTTTACTTCTATGCATCACAAAATGTTTAACCTCTAAACATTTACGAAGTGTTTAGTTGTTAAACATCTTGTTATGTTTAGTTCCTGCTATACACCATGTCATGTATAGAATTGCCAACTAAACACCATGATGTTTAGAAACTAAACATTTGTTTTACCAGTGAAAATAAGGAGCCCTGCCCCAAGCAGAACGACTGGAGAATAATGGTTTAACATTCGGTAATATCTATTGAGATTCCGCTTTGCGGCGAGTGAAATCACTCGACCGGCGCGCTCTGTGCAGTCGGGAAAAGCACGAGGCCCCTCCGGCTCCTCGCTCTCGCTGCTCAGGACCAGCTTGAAGAAGTTTGGACCTTTGCTGGATGGAAGATCATCAGACCCGACGACGACTTGAGGGAGAAGGAGAGGGGAAGTGACAAAGAGGAGAGAGAGAGAGAGAGAGAGAGAGAGAGAGAGAGAGAGAGAGAGAGAGAGAGAGAGAGAGAGAGAGAGAGAGAGAGAGAGAGAGAGAGAGGGGGGCAGACGAGAGAGGGAGAGGACGAAACGTAGCAGTGTCACTCTGTTTAGACTCTCCAAGAAAATAAAAATCCCCTCTTATACGCGTTGAGTGGTGCTATACAACGGCCCCTGGTAATACCCTCCCCTCCCCGCACCCCTTGGGGCGGGGCTTGGGGCGGCTTGCAAGAGGGCGGCACCCGTGAATGTCTCCCTCTGCTCGGGACAGCAGCGGCCGGGTGACCACCATTCATGGGACAGCAGATGCACAGCAGACACTCTGCACTCGAAACTTTCTACAAAGAAATTTTTCGAAGAATTCAAGGAATTCTGTGCAACCGTAATATACAAGAAATTTTTGTATTGAAAAAAGGTTTTCTTTGTACTACAAGGAATTTTCTTTGTTTACAAAGATTTTGCTTTGTTTTACAACGAAAATTTGGCATTGTATTGGCTTTGTATTACGATTGCACAAAATTCTTTGTAATACAAGGAAATTTCTTTGTAAGAAGTCAAGAGTGTGGAGGCAAAAAATCCGCATCATCGTTCCGTACTGCTTTGCCTGGGTTAGGCACGGATATAGGGGGGCGGGTTTCAAAGCCCCCCCCCCCCCAAATAAGTTCTTAACAAACCAGCTAATGGGTAGGCAACATGAGTTACAATACGCCTGAATATAAGCAAAAATGGCAAAAAGCACTGCTTTTCCCTCGCTTTTCCCCACCCATATCAGTCGGCTAGATCCGCCCCTGGCCAAGGTAGGGGAGCGCTAAGCAAAGCTTAATGTGAATTTCACTTTAAGGTACAGTGAACTCAGTTGTACTGTAACTTCCGTCTTAATTTTCACCTCAACACTGTGAAAAATATTCGTAAGGGTTACGGGAAAATTTTTCATGATAAAAGTCGTAAAGTTACATCTTCCAGTTGTATTGTTACGATGATTTTTTTTACACAAGGTATCGACTTACTTTTCTTTTACGAGTAAGAATTTGCTGTGGCAATTTTACGACTGCGCTCGTAAATTTACAACTGAGTGTCGTAATTACAAATTACGAAAAAAGTCGTAAATTTCATAGAATTTTTTCACAGTGAAGCAGCGGAAACTGGCACTGCAGTTTCTCGTTACATCTTGGATCATTGCTTACAGTGAAAACTCAAGGTGGCTAAGTGATATTCACTGTGGAGTACAGTAAAAGTGACGTTCGCTCAAACGACTGAAATCGGGTCTATCCTAGTATTTTGGAATCGCTCCAGTAGAAGAGCGACGTTTGATAATTTGACTCAAAAAGAGTCATCAAAGTGACTCCAGAGCGATGCTAATCAATCTCTAGAGTGCAAGAGCGACAAAGGCGACTTCTCCATTTTCAGTGTTTGTTGTACAAACAAAGCCTGTTCATAACATGAAGAAAAAAGTTTTTGTAATATGGTGGTTCCAGATTCTGTGTACCTTACGAACCCAATTCTTCGTCATATGAAGAGTGCTCTTCGTGCGCATCTACGAATGCGGAGGCTTATGGCGCCTGCGAGATTCGGGATAGGCCACCCCGCCGTACACACGTGCATAACAGGCAAGATGTTGCCTAACTGTCAGGCGCTTGGCTTCGAGAGCTTCCAAGCACAGGCTGAGCTAATACTAACATGTGCTCTTCGTAATACAAACAGGGGCTTCGTAAGTTACGAACTGATTCCTTCGTAATCACGGCAAACCCTGGAATCCAATTTCTCACCCAAAATGGGAGAGGACACTTTTCCATACTAAATTAGAGAAAAATTTTTTAACCTCACTCTTTTCGAGTGAGATTTTTCTGAGCCTCACTCTATTTGAGTAAGGATTTTTTAACCTCACTTAATGAGCACGAATTCTCAATTTATTTGGGTGAGGTCTCAAAATTCTTTCTCAAAAAGGGCGAGGAAAAAATTCTTACTCTCCAGAGAGGAATAAAATTGCCCTCAAATTCTCACTCGTATGAGGGCGAGAATTATGACTCGTAGATTTTCAGTGATGTGGCTGCTTCAAATCCTTCGTAAGTTACGAACTGAACCCTTCGTAATATGAAGAGGTCTCCTCGTAAGGAACTCGTAGTGTAGCCGCCGCTGCCGGCAATAAGCGCCGAGCGCGCAGGACGCGGTCGTTCCCTGTAACAGGTCCTGGACAGAGCGGGGCCAACAGCGCCCCGCGGGCAGGCAGGACTACACCAGGACCCTGACCTGCGCACCGTCAGAGGGGACTGGCCCGAGCCAGGCGCGGCGCCCCGCCCGGCCCGAACCTGTGCTTCGCAGCTCCGCGCGCCCAGAACCTATCCTGCGAGCGGCGCCAGCCCGGCGCCCCACCACACCCGATCCCGCCCCGCCCCGCCCCGCCCCGCCCCGCCCCGCCCCGCCCCGCCCCGCCCCGCCCACCTTACCGGTCGCGGCCTCCCGCTCGCCGCCCGTTGTGTTGACTTTCACTCTCGCCGCGCCGGCCGTCCGGGCCGCGCCGATATCTCGACGGCAAATCCTCCTATCATGTGACGGGGACGGGGGGACGGAGCCGGTGCCGTTGGTGGCAGTCTGGGATATAGCGGAGCCTAGAGTACACCGAGTAGCCCTCCTGTCCTCCTCCCCCTTCTTCGGCGCGCACGGGTGCGGGTTCGAGTCTAACCTGACCTGGCCTGACATTTTTTCCCCCGGCGCACCCAGATGAGTTATTGCCGCCAGCTCATCGCGCGGGCTCTGCTCCCGACCCCTGATAAAAGGGGTCGCCGAGACGCCTCCGGGCGCCGCCCCGTCCCACCTCGCTCACAGCTCCACTTCCTCCGGGGCGGCGCGGCGCCCCCCATTGTGCCTCATATTTTAGCCTGGCCCGGGCCCGCACTGCTCCGCCCTGGCCCGGTCAGCCCCGCCTGGCTACAGCCTGGCTACAGGGCCCCTGCGGCTACTGCGGCTGGATGAGAGCGATTTCGCGTTCAGACGACCGCCTGCCGCGTGCGATCGAAATCTGACACCGCGTGCCCTGCCCTGCCGTGCCCTTGCCCCGGCGTGGCGCCGCAGCCGTCAGATTCCGAAGATCGCTCTCGTATACCTCCGTCCTTGTCGCACCTATGCACTGTTAAAAGCTTACGGTGGATTTCACCGAAAGTTACAGTGAAACCTGCACCACTGTAGCTTACGGCGAATATCACCGTAAGCTACGGTGAATTTCGCAGTAAGCTACGGCGGCTGGCACCGTAAGCTACGGTGAATCAGGGAAGTCACTGTAACATGCAGCTATATTCACCGCAGCTTACGGTGCCATTCACCGTAGCTTACAGTGAAATTCGCCGTAAGCTTTTTACAGTGTGGCGGTGCCCTATGTTGGGGATGGCAGGGCCCCATGATGGCGACAAGGACGGACTCACGAGAGCGATCTTCGGAATCAGCGAATCAGCCTGCAGGGAAGCAGCCTTGCCTGCAGCCCCCTCCCGACCTCCGGATAGCGAAACGAGGTCCCACAGTGGTGACCCCGCTCCGCAGGCGCGGATCCATAGCCCGACGTCCAGGAGGGGACAGTTTTTGCGAGTTGCCTACATCCACAGGCAAATTCACATCTTAACACTGTAGACAAAATTTTGGAACAAGAGGGGGCTTCTCATTAATGAAACAAATTTGTAATAAAAAGGTGTGTTTATTGTGTTTGTTTTTTCGAAAAAAAAAGTCTAAAATTCTTTATAAAATACAACGGGGCACGGGCAGGGCAGCGTGAATTCTCCAAACTTCACCTTTCCCCATATTTATAACTTTTCCTTCCTCTTCCTTCTTCTCTCCCTTCCCTTGCCCCCTCTTACTTTTCTCTCCCTCCTTCTTTCCTTCCCCTTTCCTTTTCTATTTCCCTTGGTGGCTGAGCCTCAGAGCCCGTTGCCCCACCATGCCCCACCCCTCTCTGGATCCGCGCCTGCTGCCCCCACCCCCTCCCATTTACCTTAACAGCACGCCCTTACAGAAAGCAAAAGTACTCTTTTGGTCCCCGAGAAGTCTCTTTCAGTCCTCTAAGAGGGCGCGTGGAGTGCGTTCCATCTGAGACTAGTGCGCTTTTTAGCCGCATGCGGCGAGGGACATGTCCTCCTCGCGGACCCCTCGCTGAGACCAGTGCGCCAAGAAGACTCGTGATGGGCGGACTAGGGTCCGTTTGAGGACCGAGCCGAGAGGACTAGTGCTCCCTAGGTACTTGTTAAGCACGGACTAGGGTTCACGAGAGAACCTCACCGGACGGACTAGTCTCCACTGAGGGCTCTTCGGATGGGTACTAGGGCCCGCATACATTTTTCCCCGAGGCCAAGGCTTCGAGAAGTGCCCGTTCACGGTACTTGGCCGCGAAGAGTACGCGTCCAGTACGTTGACCAATCAGAGCAGAGCAGCCCACAGCACAGGGACTAGCTCACACACAGGCCGTTGCTTGGCATTGCGATCGCGACTCTCACGCGTTCATGTGATTCGGTGGTCTCATGGTCAGCGAGTCCGCATCAGCATCCGAAGGTCCGAGGTTCGATCCCCGCTCAAGTAAGTACATAAATCCAATTAAAATGGTGTGAATAACTGTAGTGTTCGTTCTCCAGCACTGAGAACTGCGCAAAAGCGCAAATGAAAGTAGTAGGTTCCTTTTTTGACGAATTTAACGAAACAACGCCATCAACACACGTCACGCCAAAGTTTCTTATCCCATTGAAACTTTAGTCAAACCCAAACCGTCAAAAAATATCCACGTCGCACTATTGCGTGGTTACGACACAATTCGACATTTAAGTTCATTTACAGCAGCGGCAAAGCATCGCAGTGGGCAAGCTCCTACTGCAGTAGCAGCTCCCGGGGCGCCACACGAAGCTGGAGGCACGAGGACTAGTCCGCTAGAAGTACGGCTACAAGAGCTAAATGGTACTTCTGCGCGCCCTAGTCCCCTCGCTGCGAATGAGGACAGACCTCTCCATAGTGCGTTTTTTGGTCACTTTTAGCCCTGTTAGCGGCCAGTCCTCCCAGTCGAAGCGCACTATTAGTGCATTAGTCCAAGAGGACTGTGAGCGTACTTCTCGCGCCCTAAACGAGACTTTTCGGGGACCAAAAGAGTACTTCTCGTTTCTGTAAGGGCGCGGACCCCGCAGGCCCGCAGCCCACGGCAAATCAAGGTGTCACTCACTTGCAGCTGAGTGAGCTTTTCCACACACCTTTGCGAGTGAATGGCTATCCGCGTACACTTACAAAAACCAAGTCCTTTCCATATTTTCACAGAAAAGTACAAATAGTCATTCGCTCATCTACAGGTGTTTGTGTTTGAAAAATTAACTCGCCAGCAGTCGACTGGCATATTGGCTCTCTTGAATCTCCACTGTTAAAAGTACTGTAAGGAGTTACGGTATATATGCCTACGGTCCGTACTGTAGTTTTCGTGTACGGTCAGACCGTAACGTATCCTTATGGTACGGACTGTACTTCGCTGTGGATTGAATGTGTTTCATTGAACTTTCCACAACAATTTTCCAGGCTACACTGAAAATCCAACAGTGAGCATTGCACACTGTATATAAAGCGTGCATGGCATGCACGCTTTATAAAGAGTGTGCATGACGGTATGCTCACTGTTTATAACGTGTGCATGGCCATGCTCACTGTAGGTAATATGTGCATGGCAATGCTCACTCTGAAAAATGTGAGCAATGCTCACTGTTGGGTACGCAGGAAGCATCTCCATGCACACATTGAGTTGCAATGCTAACTGTTGAAGATTTAGTGAGCATTACCATGCACACATTACATACGGTGAGCATGTCCATGCACACGTTTTATACAGTGAGCATATCCTGTACACTTTATATACAGCGTGCAAGCCATGCACGCTTTACATACAGTGTGCAATGCTCACTGTTGGATTTTCAGTGTACGGAGTGTACACACTAAATGGCTATGGACTTTTTTGTGGACAAATTGGAAACATAATTGAGCGTTTCCAAGCTGGTGACAAATTTCTTGACAATTATCGGCAACTTGTCCATACTGTTGGACAAATTGTGTACAGTTGGACACGAATAAAATTCGTCCATAGCTTTGGTAACGCACAGAAATATGGACAGCCTGTCTGCAAAATTGCGTCGAATCCGTCCGCATAAAAGTCCATAGGACAATTTTGTTGACAGCTTGGAACAAATTTGTCAATTGCTGTTCACAAAATTGTAGACCATGTTATGGACTTGTCACTAAAACTGTGGACAAAAAAAAGGCCACAGAAAAAGTCCATAGACTTTAGAGCGTACTGTAAGATTCAGACCGTTGTCAAAAATTACGGTCCGGGACCAAGCAGCAAATTGACGGCGCGTACCGTAGGAATTTACCGTAGTATTTTTTTAACAGTGTCTGGTTTACGTACTGTAACAAACCCGTATCCAGGGGGAAATTCCCGGGATGTTAAGTAAAACTTTCCTCTCTCGATCGCTACCTCATTAAATTACAACTCCGTGTCCTCTTCAAATTCAAAGTAGGCCGGGTCAGCATCAAATCGGCGATGCCCGGAGGACTGTGATCGTAATTAAAGGAATAATATACACCGTCTTCATTAATTGGGAGAGGAATAATTGGACTTGCAAAATCATTGCCGCCGCTCCCCCCCCCCCCTCTTTGCAATAGAATTTATTGTTTCTCTTTTGGCGGAGGGTTGGTGCCTGCCGGTGCCCGCTGGTACTCACTGTAGGCGGCCATGATGGTGACCGCGGCGAGGAGGGCGACGGCCGCGGCGGCCAGCAGCACGGCCAGCACCACGAGGCGCAGCTCGCGCGAGGACCGCGACGGCCGCTTGGAGCAGCCCGTCTCGTCCCTGCAGGACAACAGAACAATGTCAGCTCAGCGCTGTCAGGGAGCACTGTTAAAGAAAGACGAATCAAGGCCACTTATACGGAAGCAGTATTCCGTTTATATTTTGATTAGACGGTGCGTCTCCGTACATTCACGGTTCGGTACCTTCTTCCCATAAGAGCCCATGAGAAAAAATGTGGGCACGGTGCCAAGGTACGGAAAAATTACCGCTGATTTATTTCCGGCGGTTTCCGTTTACTGTGTAACTGCATCCGTTACTCCTTTCCCTTTACACCCTGAGCTCCTGTACTTTTATGTAAAAATGGTAGATACGGTAGCCAGGTACGGTAAATTTCCGTGCTCCCTTTCCGAAAAGTGGGGTACAGAACGCCGGGACAGGCTCCGTGTCCAAGCCTTTTTAGCATGCAGATGATACCTTTACTTCTTTACTTTCAGAACAGTACAAGACACCAAGGTGTCAGCTAGCTTGTACTCTCGAGTCCAGAAACCAATCGCGTAACCTTACAATAATATAGCGCGGCGCTGCCAGGGGGGGGGGGGCTATGGCTGAATGTCTGACGCGCAGTCTGCGCGGAACAACACTGTTAAAAATACCGTAGGGAATTACGGTATGCCTACGGTCCGTACCGTAGTTTTTGTGTACGGTCAGACCGTAACGTATCCTTACGGTACGGACTGTACTTCATTGTGGATGGAATGTGCTCCATTGAACTTCCCCAATATATTTGCAGGCTACGGTGTGTACCGTAAGATTCAGACCGTAGTCAAAAATTACGGTCCGGGACCAGGTAACAAATTTACGGTGCGTACCGTAGGCATTTACCGTGGTATTTTCCAACAGTGAATGGCACCTCCTCCTCGCGCGCAGCGTGTAACACTAACAGCTCCTCCCTGCCACACGCTAAATGTCTATGGACTTTTCTATGGACAATTTTGAGCATGACCAGAGCTGGTAACAAATTTGCGTACATATATGGACAATTTGTCCACAGTTATGGACAAGTTTTGTGTACAATTGGACACAATTTCAATTTGTCCATAGTTGGTAACGTTTAAAAACGTCTGTAGACTGTCTGCAAAATTGCTGCCAAACAGTCCACTATTATGTCCATAAAGAAATTTTGTGAACAACGACGAACAAATTTGTTCTTAGTTGTCAACAAAATTGTAGACAACACTTTTAGTAACAATTAAATTGTCACTGAATCTGAGAACAAAAAAGTCTATAGGAAATGTCCATAGACTTTTAGAGTGCAGCGACCGCTTCGGTCCACCACGCCGCCGGCGGACCCCCCACCCCCCTTTCCCTCCCAACCCCGCAGGCCACGCGGCGCGGCGCTGCTGCTGCTGGCGTCGTTCATCGTTTACATCGCGTGTGCGTTCACACACAAATTGTCGCACCCATAGCACTTTCTCTTGGGGTATCATCTGCTCTCAATACCAATCTTGATTGATATTTTTTTAAAAAAAAAAGAAACATTCATTTTTAACTGTGGGGGTGAAGCTTAACTCACCTGGGTCCCATGTCCTGCAGGTGCGATGGGGAAGTCCTTCCGTTGGCGTCCGTCACCTGTAACAGGCAGACAGGGCGTGAGAGGGTGTTGTGAGGAGCCTCTGTCAATAGTACACTAAGAAGGCCCGGTAGTACTATAGCTTACTGTGAAAATTGACCTTAGTCTATGGACGCACCCTGTCCTGATTCACCGTCGCTGCTTACAGTGTCAAGCACCGTAAACTCGATGGTGAAAATCCACCGGAGGCTAGTTCAGCAGCTTACAGTATCAGATTTACCGCAATGTTAAACAGAACAGGGTAAGTGTGCTTTGGTGGAACACAGATGGAAACCGAAGTGTGTCGAGTCTTATTCGCTCATTAGGGCAATTACAGTCATGGATCCTAATCTCGGACAGTTTCCAGCGAAAAACGCGTGTATTATGCGCAATTTTGATCTTATCGAAAATCGGTGGGGGTTCTAGAATCTTAGGGCCAAAACACACTCGAAGACTCCCAGAACAATTTTTTTATCAAACATGTTACATTTGTGAGAGTTGATAGATCAGAGTCCGAATTTAGGAACCAAAGTCCCCTAAATTCGGACAGCCTTCAAAAATTATGAAAAGTGACAAAATTTTGAAGGGATAGAAACTTCACAAAATATATGACCTTACCCTACCGTCGAAATTTTCTTATCTGGTAAAGTTTAGCCGCCAGAACTGCTTGAAGATCGCTTTTTACGTGCCTTAAATCCGCACAACAGTCACGTTTGCATGTAAAAGCCTGCACTGTAAAAAATTTTCCTGTAAATTAACAGCAAAGTTGCTGTTAAGTTTTTAAATGACTAGTATTGTTGTACAACAACATAGCCATGCAATAAACAAGTATTGCTGTCTATCAACAGCGCAAGTTGTCCGGTAACAGTAAAAGTTGTAGAGGAACAGCGAAATAGCTGTGCAGAAACAGCAAAAGTTACACGAACAGCACAACTTGTGTAGGAACAGCAAAAGCTGTTCAGGAACAGTAAATTTCCTGTTTTGATTTGAAAACAAACATACCTGTTCCTTGGCAACTTATGTTGTTCTCGAACAGCATCACTGTGTGTCAACAACACGGTTGTCACTGAAAGTGCTGTTTTCCAACAGTTATTTTTTATAGTGCAGGGACGGGGATTCCCACCGTGCGCAAGGAACCCACGCCTAGAGTTTCAGATCCGCGCTTAGCAAAACATGACGAAGCTTGAAACACTTCGAATTTCTTCGCTCATTTAGTCGGTTTAAGCACGAATGCCACCACCTGACTGACCTAAGGGATTTTGAAAGGTGGACTATGTATCTGACGATTGCCAAGGAAAGTTCATGCTGAATTTGATATCTAGGGGCACGAATTAATGTGGCTACTAATTTCTCATAACAGCCATGTTTCCCCTCATGTCGAAAACTTTGGATATAAAAAACAACAATTGTTTGTATCCTAAAAGGTAACTTCTCAAATTTATTGGGGTCTTTGGAGGAAAATGTCGTTTGTTTTGCTTCATCTCGAACCAGTTGGGTTACAGAGATAATTTTCTAAGAGAAAAGTGTCACTTTTTTTAGAAACACGAGTTCGACCAGATGCTACCGATTTTACGAATTTGAAGTTAACCCCGATGGAGAGGTCTCTCTCTCTCTCTCTCTCTCTCTCTCTCTCAAACACTTTTTCCTCGCAGCGGCAACGGCCGGTGGTAACTTCAGAGACTTTCGGCGCACGCTGCTGCGCTGTGCCCAGTGACTCGCTCTGCGCGGGGAAACTTGTTGCTGAACTTGTGATCTGCTGTAGCAGATTAAGGCTCGGAAAGCAGTTTAGCGAAGTGGCTGCTAACGTGTGCCGGGCGGGGCCGAACCACGGTCTGGAGTCTAGTCGGGAAGTAGTAGGAAACTGCGAGTATAGCAGGGAGAGTCTCTCCGCCCTTGTTGCTCCCGTGGAATACAGCGATAAGGAAAGAGAAAGAGAACACTACTGAACGTTGCGCGGGCTCTGGCACTTGTCCGCCCCACGTCCTAGGCGGGGGTGGGGGTGGGGGTGGGGGGGGGAGTTATTACAGCCACGACGCGACGCTGTATGGCGATTATGAAGTGGCCTAATCACCCGGTTCAGCACACCCGCTAATTTCGCCGTCGGCGTGGTCGCAGCAGATGGTGGGTGAGGCGCCACACAGCGGTCCAGCAGCCAGCATGCAGACGGCATGGGTCGGAGGGACGAGAAAATAAGAAAATAAGTGTGGGACAGAGAACAAAGATGTGTCCCATCACCTATAAAAGAGAACTGTTATTCAGTTACTGTGACGTCACATTCTTTTTCATGTGAAAACTGTCACATTCCTTAACACAGGTAAAAAATACTACGGTAAATGCCTACGGTGCGCGCTGTCAATTTGTTACCTGGTCCCGGACCGTAATTTTTGACTACGGTCTGAATCCTACGGTACACGCCGTAGCCTGCAAATATGTTGGGGAAATTAAATGGAACACATTCCACCCACAATGAAGTACAGTCCATTCCGTAAGGATACGTTACGGTCTGACCGTACACGAAAACTACGGTATGGACTGTAGGCATGCCGTAACTCCTTATAGTATTTTTAACAGTGTTTTAATATTAGTGATCACATTCTTTTAAATGTGACAATAAAATTTAGCCCGCATATTCTGGCCGATTCACATTGAAAAGAATGTGACATTACATTTTAAACAATGTGACACTTTTCACATGAAAAAGAACGTGACGTCACAGTAATTGAATAACAGTGAGTGTCAACAAATTCATCAGAGCTGAAATAACTCCACGGTCATTGAGAATGCGATGAAATTCACACTCTTTTGCGCAATATAAATCCACTACTTGTGATTCGCACGATTTATTACTTGTAGGAGAGCTATACCTTTTCATCGAAAAGTGTGAGCTAGGCGTAAGTATCGCACTAAAATGAAATTATTCTAGTTTTATCTCTATGGCTCAAAAATGCAATGATGACTCAGCAAATTGCATAAAAAATATATCATCATCAATTATACGTGTGCTATAACTTTTATTCTGACGATGTAGCTTGAAGAAGCATAACGGAAAAATTTAATTCTCTGTGTACAGCAAAAAGGTTGCATTCATTATCACTCTTGGATTTCCAGTGTATTTGCAAAGGAGGCGTCAAATATTACACATTCAGAGTTACAGTTTAAAGGAAATGCCTACACTGGAAACCCAAGAGTGTGAATGTCACACACTTGTAGCTCTGCAAGGATTCATTCTTACATATGGCCACTTATACAAGTGAATTTTCAGAGGATTTTCTCACGCGGGAGTGGCCAAGTGTACTAATCAATATTTGCGCACCTATACACTGTAAAAAGCTTACGGTGAATTTCACCGTAAGTTACAGCGAATCCTGCAGCACTGTAGCTTACGGTGAATTTCACCGTAAGCTACGGTGAATGACACCGTAAGCTGCGATGAATATCGCTGCAAAGTTACAGAGACTTCCCAGATTCACCGTAGCTTACGCTGCCAGCCGCCGTAGCTTACGGCGAAATTCACCGTACCTTACGGTGATATTCGCCGTAAGCTACAGTGGTGCAGGTTTCACTGTAACTTACGGTGAAATCCACCGTAAGCTTTTAACGGTGTACGTGTGTGACATTCACACACTTGGATTTCCAGAGCATGTGCACGCTGTGTGAACCGCTCATAACTGTGAAAAAATACGCGTACGAAAAATCACTCGCCTTAGGATGAGACCGTCGTGGATACTGATGGATTTTTTTTTGGTGGGAATTATATCGAAAAAGTTTTGAGACGTTAACGTTGATGTTGATAGGGATATTTTCGACGCTCAGTTGAGAATCGTTATATATGGATGCATCGCAATCAACATATCCGTTTTCGGCTTATGATAGGGAGTCGTCTTGTTATGGTTCATCGTATCAATTAAAATTAGGTTCAATTGACATATATATTCTTATTCCGGAGAGAACATTAAAATCGGGACTATAGGAGTTCTAATTTCTCCGACCCATTGCTCCAACCCTATCTTTCGAAAAATCGATCGACAGTTACATGCTGCCCAGCAGTTCATGGGTGTGGGAGGCGGATGGGGAGTGGTTACTGGCCATGCTTTCCGGCTGCCAAATACGTTGGATGACAGTGTACGTGCACACTTTTTCGTTGTGAAGAACTGAGCTTATTTCTGAGCGAATTCTCAAGGAAAAGTCGTCCAAATAAAAAATAATTTCAGATAAAGTGGTGTGTGCGGAGTGCACAATGCTACCTTATCACACGTTAAAAATAGTTTCTTATATTACAAGATCTGTCTTTGATGTCCATTGGTATTCTCCATAAGATCCAAGAAAGATCTTGAAATACAGGAAACTATTTTTTACCGTGCAATATGTAAATCGCTCTCACCATCTAGACCATATTGAAGAGCAGGAGGCAAAAACTGAAGACGGTGCGGAAGTCGTCTCCACCGTGCCCGTTCTTTGCCTCTGGGCACCCAAACTGAACTGGGCAGTGGATAGGATCCCCATTCGCATAGCCGTCAAGTGTGTACCAGCTCCCAGTCTCAATACAATCTTGGCTGTCAAGACGCCATTAGCTTCAAATTTCGACCACTTTTTTGAGGGAATTACAATAAAGATTTTATTGCCAGATTTATGAAAAACCAACGCTCGAGGGGTGGTGAGGGGGTAGGAGTAACTCAGAGGCTTCTAAAAAACCATTGTCACTACGTAAGAGGAAAACTTTCCTTCGATCCAAGTTCGGAAGAATAGAATTGGGGTGCAAACTACTAGTACTCGAAGTGGGCTCTCACACGCACGCGCACGTACTCTCACCGCGGGGTCCCAACCTTTAGCCAATCTTTTTAGTCACTGTGAAAAAAATACTCGTGAAATTACGACTTTTTCATAAATTCCGATTACGACACGAGAGCAAATTCTTGCACATTGAAGAAAACTTAGTCGACAAATGGTGTCAAAAAAATACTCCTAACTTTATACCGCTTTATCCAACTTCCGTAATCATCACATTTTTTTTCACAGTGTTTAAACACCCACCCTGGCAGTCGACGAAAAAACTTCTTACATCTTTAGAAGAGGCGTTTCTGAAAAGAGCCGAAAATTTGCCATTACCAGCAAATACGCAGTTAAAATTCCTGCACCAAGGTACACGACTGCACTGTGAAAAATATCCTCGTAAATTTACGACATTTTTTGTAATTTTGATTTACAAAATATGTCGTAAATTTTCGACAGCCCATTCTTGCTCGTCGGTCAATTTCAAGTCGATAGTGAGTGCTTGTAAAATTACAATTTCAATTTATCATGGAAAATTTTCCCGTAACCCTTACGATTATTTTTCACAGTGTGTGTACGGAAAACTGTGGTGGGCGACGTACAGCATCATCGTACCTCATTCATTGTGGCCCCCATAGGACACCATGCTAAAAATAACCGTGAACCGTACTTCAGAGACCGAACGCGATCAGGTACAATTCTGATCAGGCAAATCGTTGACCATTCTTTACCGTACCAAACACTGTGTTTTTTTTTCTGACAGTGATCCAATTATCTCGTGTTCGCTCTGTACACGGAGGCTGAGGCTCATGATTGCGCTCGCCGCACACGATCAACGATCACACTGACACACACACACCTTCCGTACTGGGAGGGTCCCGCCGGCCTGGCACATGTCCGTCGCGCCGCTGGAGGCGCGCGCAGGGCCAGCGCTGGCGGCAGACACTTGCACGCACGCTCTGCGCTGCGGGGCACAGCACTGTCGCTCGCGTAGCGGAAGTGAGCTCGCGGCTCGGATCGGAACTCGCTCTGCGGACGCGCGCCGCGGCTCGGCTGGGCTCGCGGCTCGACCCGCGACCAGAGTCCCGCGCGCTGTCGACTCGACGACGACCTGTACCCGGCCGGCCGGGGAAGACTGCTGGCCTGCCCCGCGGCGTGTGCCCGGCAGCAGGGGCAGGGACACGGCCAGGACCCCGCGGAGGGGGCCGGCGGCGGCGGGCGGACGGGGAGGGGCTGGGCTGCTGGCTGGCACCGGTCGCGCCTCCACCGCACCGCTGCTGGCACCGCACTCCTCAAATCCTGGTCGACCCGTGTCGACGCGCGCGCTTCGACTGCTGCAGGCTGGGCTGCCGGGCCGGGCCGGGCCTCGCCCCCGCCTCGGCCCTCGGCGCAGGAGCGCCATAAGTGAAACTCCGCGCCGCCGCGCCGCCGCGCCGCCCCCACTCCCTACCCCCTGCGGGGCCGGCGCACCGCGGAGCTGGCAGCGGTGGGGCGGGGCGGGGCGGGGCGGGGCGGGGCTAGCGGTCCTCGCCTCCCCCAGGAGGATCTGTTTGTATCCAGCCTGCCCTGCCCCCTGCCCTGCCCTGCCCTGCCCTGCCCTGCCCCCTGCCCTGCCCCCTGCCCTCACCCCTGCCCCATGGCCTCCCCTGCCCTGCCCTCCCCTGCAACTGCCCTGCCCTCCCCTGCCACCGAATACGGTGGCTTCGGGCCGCCCGCCCGGGCCAATACCCCAAACGAGGCCGGGCCAGCCGGAGTGGTGATGTGAGGCGCGTGCTGGGGCACGGCACGGCACGGCACGGCACGGTGTCTGTATAGCGAGTAGGTTTGAAATCCCCGCGTTCAGGGAGGAACTCGCGTCGCCAGCGAAAACGCCAGCTCAGCCCTTAGTGGCTTGGTTAGGGCAGGTAACTTTAGCAAGCTCTTCGCAATGCTAGACACACTGGCTTCAGACTCCCTGCAGCACCCATGGCAGCACCCTGCCACAAGTAAGCTATTCCGAGCGGAGGAAGAAGGTTCGATAAACACTATACTATTGTGGCCTCCTTTTGTAGTTACAAAACCATTGCATTCAAAACAAAACAGAAAGGGGAATTTTTTAAAATCTGGTACGAGCTGTGCGGAGGGTAGTTATGGCCCTTCTCAAGTAACAGCCCTGCTGCGCTGCCCCAACCTCACCCCCAGCCGCACCGTCCCTTCCTGTTTACAAGGTGAAACTTGCCCCCGGAGGAAGGGGAGGTAGACTCGTCGTGTTTTTGTCGGTAGACCCCCTACTGGAACCCATCAGGTCACGGGGGGGCAGCGGGGTAGGGGGAAGGGTTGTCGGTGCGGTGCTCGCTCTATAGCAGCAACCGGGGAGAGTTATGGTGTCAACATTTACAGTCCATTAGCTGGCTCTGATTAACGCGCACTGCGCGGGGCGGGGGCTCTGGGTGCCCCCCGGCCCCGGCCTGCGAGCCCTGCGGCGGGGCTATACACCCAACCTGGGTGAGAATTGCAGATAGCCAGGAAAGGTTTACACCGTATTTCATGCGAATTCACTCTTGTTAGGTAGAGATAATGTAAGATGAGGTCAATAGGGTATTCCGCCTAAACGGCGGTGGTGGTGGAAACTGATGATGGGCCGAGGGGTGGACGACTAGTGTAATGCCATGAACGGGCCTTGCGCGTACTTCGGTTGTACTCCGCGTACTCCGGCTGTACTCCGCCTACTCCAGTAGTATTCCGAGGACTCCGGGTGAACTGCTCCGCCTGTACTCCGAGTGGTCGTACTCCGCGTACTCCGGCTGTACTCCGCTTGCTCCACCTGTACTGCTCCGCGTACTCCGGGTACTCCAGGTGTACTCCGCGTACTCCGGCTGTACTCCGCTTGCTCCACCTGTACTGCTCCGCGTACTCCGGGTACTCCAGGTATACTCCGCGTACTCCGGCTGTACTCCGCTTGCTCCACCTGTACTGCTCCGCGTACTCCGGGTACTCCGGTAGGACTCCAGCCCAGCTCTACTCCGGCTGTACTCCGTGTATACTCTGTACTCCTGTGTACACCGAACATCCAAGTCGTCCACCCCTCGTGTCGGGCCGTATAGCGGCTGGTTCAATCTCAGCCAGCGAATTGCACATGCGCAGTTGACTCGTCGCCGCCCCGCTCGCCTACTCTTGTCTCCCACACGCATCTAAGGCAGAGACAGAACCATCCTGCTTGTTGCGCTTCTGCCACCGAGCTTATCCCGGAATACACTTGTTGGAATGAGGAAACGTGTTGTCACAATCCTGTATACGACCATTTTTAGCGGAACATCGTAAACGGGGCAACCGCATGTGTCGGTATGTGTAATCACACGACTTCGAGGAAAAGGTGTACTACTTGCGAATGACGGAATGGGACTTCGCTCACCTCGAAGTGTGTGACATTCAATTCAAATAACACTTGGGCTGCCAAGTGTGGACATCCGCTCCTTTTGTATAGCAAGAAAGTCCGATGCTCTGCCAGTCCGCTCGCGCTAGTTTGTTGGTCCGGGGCGTCGCGAGAGGCGCTGCGCTATTCTCCCTCCCCCTGTCCCCCCCTCCCCCTGTTCCCCTCTCCCCCTCCACACACGCTCACGTTTGCGCGCGCACGTTTCTACTCCTCTGCGTCCCGCGATGCAAGGGTCCACGTCCTCCCGGCCCCAAAGCGCCAGAGTGTTCGGGGAGAGGTGGACCTGGGCGGACCCCGGTGGACTCCTCCCTGGTGGGTCCGGGCCGAGCGCAGCCGAGCGCCACGCAACAACGCGCTCTCACCGCGCGGCCGATTTCCCCCTCGTTCCGCCCCGCGCCCCGCCCTGCCCCACCCCGCCCTCCCGCCGCGTCGCCCAACTCCGCCCCGCGTCACCCAACCCCGCCCCGCATCGCCCCGCGTCGCCCCGCATCGCCCCGCGTCGCCTTGCCCCGCCCCGCCCGCCGCGTCGCCCAACCCCGCCCCGCGTCGCCCCGCCCCACCTCGTCCCAGCCACACCCCGCCCCGACCCGCCCCAACCGATGCTCAAATAAGCCATCCCGCTGAGGAGCATGTGCCACACTCTCAGACCGTTTAGGACATTTCTCTTTATAAAAATCTGTTTAGTTTAAAGCAATATATACGCTGCACACTGAGAAAAATGTTTCGTTGCAGCCATCAAAATTTTGATACCTATAATCAAACTTTGTTCGGTCGGTCCCGGTTAGTAATAGGCATCAAAATTTTAGTTGCTGTAACCGAAATTTTGGTTGCTTTAACCAAAGGTTTAGTTGCTGTGACTAAAAATTTGATGCCCATGACCAAACGGAATCGATCGAACAATTTTTTATGGCTGCAATGAAACATTTCTCTCAGTGCAAAACCAACAGTTTACTTTCTGCACTTGTTCCGAATGTGTACTTGAAAGCACGCCTCACGAATAAATGCATGCCTGCCATGGTATGCACTTGGAAGTGCATGCATGCCTGCTGTGGCATAATGCTACGGTAAGTACGCACTTCCAACGCATACCATGGCAGTCGTACACTTCCTAGTGCACACCTTGGCAGGCATGCATTTTCTACTTTCTACTTTATACTCCTCTTCCTCTCGAATGGGCTTTCCTGATGTGGGTCCGAAGCCGGTGAGCAGTGCACCCCGTCTCCCTCGTCGCTCCTATAAGCTGAGCTATGTCACCTGCCACGGCTGCACAGTCGCTTACCTGACCTGACACGAGACCGTAAGGAGAATGCCTGGTGGATAGGCAAGCCCGCGCGACACAGCTGTCTCACGGTGTTGCCTACTCTACGCCTGCCCCCGCGCGCCCGAGCGTCGTTCCGGTGGAGTAAGCGAGAGACAGACACTCACTCTGAAATGCCGGTCGCGATCCAGAAGCGCGCGTACCTACGCACATGCCTCGCCACACTTTCCTGCCGCCTACCCCCCCCCCCCTCTCCCTCTGTCTCTCTCGCTCTCTGCTTTCCTCTTCTCTTCCTCTCTCCGTGCCTCTCGCACTTCATTCACTCGCCGATCCCACGCCTCGCGGCCCGGCATCCGGCCTTCCAACGCCGTTGCCAGCGACAATAGAGGCGCGATCGGTTCCAGAATGCAAACAACGCTATGGTGACGAGTCGTTCGCGAAACGAGGTCGCAGGGAACACAGTTAGCGGTGACCCTCAAACACGTCGGCTGGAGAGGGGTTGGCGTGATATCTAGTCACCCCCGACCTTGCCAAAAAATACTGCGATAAAAAAGGTGTTGGTGGCGTGAACTAGGGACCTCCCCTAACTCGCCTTGGCTGGAACCGATTAAGTTGTGGGTTGTGTGTCATCGGCATAGGGGAGGAGAGAGAGAGATAAATATCGCAGGTCCTCTCCTCTCCGCTCTAACTAGCGGCAAATTGCGCGCGGCCGCAGAGAGGGGCTGATTCATCGCTCACTTCCACCCGTCGGGTCGGATCGCCCGCGGAGGTCCACGACCTGACGCTTCGGAGGTGTTTGTCCGCTCGGCTAAACGGGGCTTGAGTTCAAAAACCGGATCAAATAACTTTCAATCTGTGTGTTTTTGTTTTTTTTTTTTCTTCCCGCGCCATTCGTCCTCCCCATGCTGCTGTTCCTCGGGCGTTGCTGTCTGACGCGTGGGTCGGGTCGAGTCGGACGTTCCACCCCAGCCGACTGATTCCGCGAGGATCGCTTCCCTCCCTCTGTCTTCATCGCACTCAGGGGGACACTGCTGTGCCCGGCATATGGCACCGCCATAGGTACGACAAGGACGGAGGTACGAGAGCGATCTTCTGAATCAGTCGGCTGCGCCTCACTTCGTACGGGGCGTCCTGCCTGACCACCTGGAATTCGGCATTTCCCATCGCTCAAGGGAGCGGAGGCAAATCAAGGCGACGTGCTGTGGCAGCCGTGCCGGAGGGGCCGATGACCGATGCCCCCTAAAATGAATATATCTCTCAGCGAGGTGAGGAGGGGTCCGCTGCGGGCGGGGCATGATGGGGTGGGGATGTGGGACTTCCCCGACACCGTATAGCGCTTCTATCACGTTTGTGATGCGACCGATGTAAAGCGTTTATACTTTTACAGCTTGGACCGCATCACGTGGTTTGACGTAAATTAAGTGGCATGTAAAGGCGTGTGACCAAAACTGACGGATGCCATATTTGTTTTCCTGTGTTTTTTTCTCTCTCCCCGTTTTTAATTGTTTAAATCCTGAGGTCGTTCATTATTTCCAAGCTTAACGAGCAGGTTTTAATCGAGGGGGTATTTACTTCGAGAAAACTTGTACAGATACTCCGCATTACACCGATTGCGCGGAATTACACCAGTATTACATCGAAAAGTTTGCAACTTTATACCACATTTTGATTTTTTCTGGCATTACATTACGCGTGATAGCGTGTAATACCCTGTCGGGTGTACAGCAGGGTATTACACAAGTGAATACTCCCTCGGTTTTCATCATGTTCTGATCCAATTTGTCACTCGTGACTCGTGCTTATGGTACCATACTGGTTCGACACAACGACGAAGGCGTTAGATCTACCAGCAACATTTTGTCCTCCATAGATGGCCTCAACTAAATAAGCTGCCGAAGCCCAACGATATGGTCTTTGGTGCAAACCGCAATCGTTGTCAGGTTAGCAACATCGTGTCTTTGGACCAACGACTGGGTTTGGACAAGAACGGTGTTAACTACAACACAGGGTTCTTCGCTTCTTTTTGCAGAGCAGAAATGAGCATGAGTGCTACGAGAACAGAGAGACGCAGGCGCTGTGCTCTGTCACTTTACCGCAGCGCAAGGAGCAGAAGTTACCACATAAGCAGAAGAAGCGCCAGGAATGTTTTTCGTCTCCCATCACGGCCGGTTGGCTCGGTTGGCTCTGTCGGGTTTGCAAACCATCTCCCGCGGAAATGTGCTGGTGAGATACGATGTAATATGATGAAAACATATACGAGCGGAATGCGCCATAGCAGCCTCGGATCCCAGGCGCCGGAGGGGGAGGGAGCAACAGGGCAAATCCCCCCGGGGCTCAGGTGCCCCCGAAAAAGGGGGGAGAGTGAGGAAAATAGAGAGAAAGAGGAAGAGAAAGATGGGGAGAGGGAGGCAGATGCTGGCAGACGGTAAATCCAAACGCCACTCGATCCATCCGAGGGATGCATTTCACGAAAATCGGCACCTTAAACTAAAAGACACGCAGTTCAGACGCGTGTTTCAAAGCCCTTGCAGTTTATCCGCCCGTTTCAAATCCCCCACAGTTGAACCGTCCGTTTCCAAATCCCCGCACGTTGACTATCTTACTCTCAATGTCACAGTGTTCTAGGTATACCCTAAAGTTGGCGTGTGATCTCGCTTCTGCTTGCGTTTCCTAAATAAATCAATTTTTTTCACCCTCTCCGCTCGCGATGTTTTGGAAATAATGCAAATATTTAGCCCATTTGGTCCACTTTTTCAGTCCGGCTCGCTGCTAATCGTCTATCAATTTTATCTATTTTTACTGTTAACTCGCTTTGGCGTTGTAGTTTTTGAACAATTCCGACAGGACCCGTTCTATTTTGCCACCCACTACAACATAAAATCAACAAATTTTCCTCGCTTCTCTCGGAACTACTCTTTCTGCCATGCAACTTATAAATTTAAGCCTATACGCTTCACACTGGTCCTTAAAAAATAAATTAAGATTTTCAGTTCTGTTGTGATGGCACACTAAATTACTCTATAAAGCATTACATTTTCAGTCGATTTTTTGAGAATCCCCTGAAAGAAGGCTGCCCGAACGCCTTGCCACCTCCTCAGCTGTAAGCTAGATCCACCCCAGTGGGACCCACGCGTCGGGCCACCGCGCCGTCCACATCTCCTCGATCTGGGCCGCCCCAACCCACCATACCACACCCTGCCTAGAGAGACTCAGAGTGAGGGAGCCGTCAACTCGCAGCGGTCAGGCGGTGCCTCACCAACCAGGGCGCCTCTCTAGCGGCGAGTTGACTGATCTCTCTCTCTCTCTCTCTCTCTCTCTCTCTCTCTCTCTCTCTCTCTCTCTCTCTCTCTCAATAAAACAATTTCAATTTCAATTTCAATTTCAATTTCAATTTCTCTCTCTCTCTCTCTCTCTCTCTCTCTGAGTCTCTCTAAAGCCTTGCTCTCGCTCTATCCCTCAGTCCGCCGCCCCGCCCCACCCCGCCCCACCCCGCCCCGCCCCACCCCGCTGTGTCGCACTACAGCCTCAAAGCAGCGAGGTCGGCGGGGGCGTTCCAAGCGTTCCACTAGAAATAATAATATGGCCTCTCGCAGGGCTTTCCCCTCATTTTTTTGCCCGCGCCGCTGCTCTACGCAACCCCACTCACCCTGCGGCGGCGGCTGAAGTGCTGAGGGAAGTAACATGAGAGGAATGTTGAGCTGGGAGGCGAGGGGAGGGCTGCGGGGGATTATGTTTCTTCATTTAGGGAGTCAGTGCCGGGAAAGTTATAGGAGAGGCCGTTGGGGTGAGGGGTGAAGGGACAAGGCAGCGGGTGTGGAGACTCATCCCGCCGCAAGTGAAGCAGGTTTGCATCGCCATGGCGCGCAGCTATGTCGTATATTGCCAGTCCCGCCCAGCTCCCCGCGAGGTCCAAATGCCCCACTTCCCAAGGGAGGTTCTACCCCAAGGGGCGCGGCTCCACCGCAGCAGCGAGAGACATGAAGAAGCACTTTTTCCAAACTGGCACGCTCTTTGTCGGCGAGGTTTGGCTCACTGGGACGCGGGGTGACGTTGGCAGGGCATCTTGACTACCTTGGGTCTGTAAAGTTAGCTCCGGCCGTTCGTGATCCGTTGCGATAGAATTCGTACGTGAACCATCTAAATCCCCAGTTGAGTCTTCCCATGAGCCGTAGAACACCAAGGGATGTCATGGAAGACGTTTTCCCAGGGAAGATGATGTTAGACATGCATAGCCTTTAAATTCTCGCGCTCACAAGGAGGAACTAGCGTCATGGCCAGCGCCTGCTGGAAAGCCCCGCGAAGCGACTATCCGCCGCGGGGTGCTACCCGATCCATCCCCGCGAGGGTTGGATCGGAGAGCAGCGCGACACGTCAGACGCGCATCGGCCTTCGGCTTGATCACACCTCAGCTCAACGTAAGTACTTGGTGGCCGGCCCTGTGAATCTGAATTCTTGGTACTTCTTTTCTTACACCCTTCCACCGTCGTGACTACACCCTGCGTTGCGTGTCCGGGTGCGTGGTTTACCAATCACGGTCTTAGTTTCCCACACCCGGCGCGACCCAACACTTGGTGGAGCTTGCGGACTCACTGCCCACGTGGTCTCTACATGTGCAGTGAGGGTCTCTGTACTTTACTTGCCGTCTCCCTAGGCTTCTTCTACTTCTAGGACTAGGCTAGGTAAAAACTGTTTAGGCGGAGTTAGTACTCCAGCTATTTTTCAGTTTATTTTTTTCCCACGTGGTCATACGACACGTGGGCAGAAGGCCCACAAAAACCTGTGTTGCGGGCGCGTTTAGTTTTCTGCCAGTGGTATCTTATGGGGAAACCCGTCGCCCGGCGTTAACTCTCTGTGTTTTAGCCACACATTTTGTTTTTTAATTTTGGATTAGTTGTAGGTTGTAAAAGGTAGGCTGCTGAGGGTCTATCGTTCAGCGTAGTTATTATTATTGTTTTTTTTTAAATCTTGTATTTTGTAGTGTTAAATTATTTCGGCCATTTCAACCTTTGAGCGGAAATTTTGCTCGTTTTTTTTTCAATCCTCGTGTGGTTTTTGGTACGTGTCCACTGTCGGGTGGAGGCCGTCGCTCCCCGACCGATCAGGGGTGTCGGGTTACAGTAGGCTGCTCGCTCGCCGCCGCGCCGATTTGCTGACCCGCGAGATCGCGACTTGGGTGCACCTGCCCCGAGCCACGCAGTGCTGCCAACTGTGGACGCGGAATTTTTTTTTCTTCTCTCCCTCCTCATAAAGTCAACTCTAAAACTTATTTAGGTGCATTTTTCAAAATTTTGCCGACCAGTCTTTTTTGGCTTCTTGTTTTTTTTTCTCTCATTTTTGGGGATGGAATGTTGTTGTGTGCAATGTGCTAATTAGTTCATATGGCGACTACGCCTACAACAGAGTCGTTATTAAAAGTGTACACTGGCTACATACACAGCGCTCCTTGGGAACAACGCTGTTTATCTCTCAGGTACTATTTGGCAGCCAAGGAGAACGACATTGTTCCGAAAGTTGTGATTTGGAACTTGGCAAACTTCGCTAATGCGGAGCCAGCTCTGCGGGTAGTGCACACTGTTCTCCTTGAAGTTGCGGAGCAGATCGAGGCCAGAGGTTCGGCACGCCGTCCTCGTTTTAACGTCCAGCAGTTGAAACGGGTCGTCCAGGATTTTCGCCCCCAGGACAGGGCAGATCTAGGCGTTACGTGGGCGGAGTCTGACGCAGACGACGCGCACAACCCGTCACATTTGGCATTTAAATTACCAGTCGTTGTTGACTTGACAAAATTACATGCTTACATAAACTCAGTTTGTAACAAGTACAGGATCGCATCAAACAGTGCAAACAGGTTCCAAATCCTACGGGAGTGTTTACGATTCTTGTCCAAGGGTGCGTCACTAAACGCTTCTGAGTCCCTGGCTGCGAGTATCGGTCAGCACGCGCAGCCCCCGCACTGCGCTGTCCCCCCTCTCCGCGCGCGCCCGCGCTCGCTGTCCCCCGACCCTCGCGCGTCATCGCGCGCACGGGCCGCCAGCGGCGATACCCCACGCCCGCGGGGCCCTTCCCCCCCGCGCGCACGCGACCCCCTCTCCCCCCTGCCCCCTCCGCCTGTCGGCAGCTCTGTGTCACCGGAGCAGCGCCGGTCACTAGAGCAGCAGCAGCCAGCTGGTGCCGCACCGGGTCAACGGCCACTCACGGGGCTACGAGAGACGGAGAGGAGTCCCCGTTTTGTCGTGTCTGTGACACCAGAGGAGCCACTAGGTTTAACGTGTGACGCTAGACAGCTACGCAAAGTCCTTGCAGCAACCAGGGTTCCCGCCCCTAAGGTTATTTTTTTCCACCTTTCTCGGGCTACGTCAGAGGATTGCACAGACTTAGCGAGGAAAACCGCCAGTGCTTTGTTGGAAGTCCAACACACAGGGACAAGTGGTTACCGGGGTGACGAGTGGTTAACAGAGTCATCAAGGGCAGTAGCTTCTATTCTAGCAAGGGTCCGCTCGGCCAGTAGTTTAAGGGAGAACAGGCCACACATTTGCTCGGCGTCAGTTACGGCGGCTGACCTTAACGTCACAGACAACCTAGTAATAGACTTACAGGCGTTGCTTGAATTAGTTGAGGGGCTGCGAGAGGAATACAGGTGTAAATTGGGAAGAACACTATCATTTTGCGATAGTGTGAGTGTAATTATTTCGTGGCTCGCCGACAACGAGCGACAGCGAGCTGCAGTTAGCTGCAGTAATCTCCCCCCCAACACAACAGCACCTATTTACGAGGAGGTACCAGACCACACTAGGATGGCGTCGGGGAGGTCCGAAGGGTTTGAGGACCTGGGGTCTCCGCCGTCGTCCCCGCCAAGGTCCCCACCGCCCAATGGGGACTGGCGGGCCCCGCCGGGGCATTCCCGTCCCTTTGTCGTCTCACAAGTAGACGATTTTAGTGGATTCCAGGCGTTTGGGGGTGGTCCGAGAGAGGATCCCCGTCCCATCGCGTATGGGCCTAGGCTAGAGGTTCCACGCCTTAAGGATATTATAGATGTTAAGGAATTTTTGATCAAATTTGGTCGGATTATGGACCATTATGGGTATCCTGACAACACAAAAATTTTGTATTTTGAACAGGCAGTTAAGGGATCTCATGTGGAAGCCTGGCTGTCTAATTATTTAAGGTTACATCCCACTATAAGTTTTGGGTTATTAGAAAAGGCATTTAGGACTGCCTTTGCAGCTAAGGATGATTCACGCCAACTAAGGGCGTTAGTTAAGGCCAGAACCCTGAAAAAAGGTGAAGGCATTAGGGAATATTTTGTAGATAAATTAGTGTTGCTAAGTAGATATTCACGTGAAATGAGATTGGCTGATCAGATTGCATACATGAAGGAAGGGCTCCCAGTTAGCTTTCAGAAATTATTAATTGGAATGTCTTTTAAGTCAATGGAGGAAATGCTAGATTTTCTGGTAGACGCAGAAGCAGATGTAGCAGACTTGCAGGAGAGAAATATCCTGCCAGGGGGAAGTGTGGAAAAGAATGTTTCCATCCAGGAATCCCCATTAACAGCAATTGAAGGTCCTACCGGTCGTGTGGAAAAATTAGAGGAAGCTTTCCAAGCACTCCTTTTGGCAGTGACCGAAATTAAAGGTCACCTGGGAGAACGAAATTCTCGTTCCAGGGCGAATTCCAGGGATCGCAGGTGGGACAGACCTCGGTCCAGGGAGGTGTCGCGCGGGAATTATAGGGGACGCGACCAGACACCAGGTCGCCCTAGGGACAGGTCATACAGCAGGGATAGAGAGTCATCATACGACAGGAGCAGATACAGGAGAGATAGGAGTCCTGATAGGAGCCGCAGAGATTATTCCAGGGACAGCCGCAGGGATTATTCCAGGGACAGTCGAAGGGATTACTCCAGGGACAGCCGGAGGGACCGTTCCAGGGATTATTCCAGGGACGCCCAAAAAGATCACTCAAGGGGTGCACCTGACAGGGAACGTTCCAGGGATAGGTATGACGATAAATCAAGGGGCCGCTCAAAGGAACGTAGCGGCAGTAGTGACAGGAAAAATGAGGGATATAGATCAAATTCAAAAAACGGGAAGCGTTAGCTGTGGACACTTCCACCCCACAGCTAACGTCTTTTGAACTATTGCCTGTTGTCAGGGACAAGGATTCTTTGTTCCGCTGCTTCTCTCTTGCTTTATACGGGTATCAAAATGATTTCTGGGATGTCAAAAAACAAATTAATAGACATATTTTGAAAAATTGGGAAAATTTTGTGGGGTTGCTGGTTGACTTCAAGGGGACTTATTTTGCTTCAAGATCAAAGTACATGAAGCATACAAAACACCAGGGCAGTGTAGGCGAATTGCCGCATATCATAGCGGCTTCGGAAATTTTTGATTGTCCGGTCACGGTAGTAGAAGGGAAAGACTACACATATGTTGGGCAGGGCCGGCAAGGCAAAGAAATAGTTCTTCAAACTACCATATTGAACCATAGGCCGCACTATGACTTATTAGAATGTCGTAAATTCCCAGTGCGTTCTGATTTTTCATATGCAATGGCTTTGGGGGATGAGCCTGTGCCCGACACGGCGAAAGTTACACCGACACCGGTAAATTTTACAAGTCCCAATAGTTTTGGATTTCGGACAATGCCGCCTCCTCACACACAAACAACCTCATTCCCGGCACAGACAGGGGAAGGCGCTAAACCGCATCCGAGCCAGGAGAAACAAAAGAACACAAACACAAGGGAATGGCACACAGTTACACACAAGTCTAAACAACATAATCTAAATTCCATCATGCAACAAATTAACTTCACGACACCACTCCAGAACAAATTTCAGCTACTAAACGAACATTGCCCGGCGGACAAGGACATCAAAGTCACATGTGTTAAAAAGGGATCAGAAGTGTGCACAAAAATAAAAATCATTCCACATAAACAAAAACCTAAAACACACAAAAACCAAAAAGGCTCAGGAGACATTCTCCGGCTCACAGACAAAGGAATTAAGGATCAGGAGATACTAACACTGCACTCACCCCGCTGGACAAGCAAAGAACATGATGAGGAAGGGAACGGTGATGACGAACACAACATTGTTGCTCTTTTACCCGTTACTATTAAAACCGCAAAAGTGGAGGGTTTGCTGGACACAGGAGCTGTAGTAAGTGTAATGGAATACGCGTTGCTGAAGCGTACTCACCCTAACATCGAAATTAGTAGCACTTCCAGATCATTACAAGCAGCGAATAAAAACAAGATTAAGACTTATGGCACAGCCAGAGTCCCGTTCAAAATTGGGAAAATGGAATTTTCGTCAGTATTTTATATCTGTAAGGGTATTTCTTATGATATTATTCTCGGGAATAATTTTCTAAAGAATGCAAAAGCTGTTCTGGACTACGGTGCTATGCTGGTCACTCTTTCGCAGAAGAAAGAGAGGTTAAGATTTCGGTTTGGGGTGCCCTTCCGCGCAATTAAGTCCACGACGTGGGACTGTCCGTTTCAAAATTTAAATGTGGCTGAGGTATATTCAGGACCAAAATTCGTTAAATCAAAAGTCACAATTCGTATTCCAGCTCGAACCATTAAATGGGTAAAGGTAGCAATCTCCCCACACAACATATTACAGGACACACTATTCATAGGCAACCCACACCTATACAGACACAACAAAATTCTTGTTTCAGATTTTATACTAAAGCCAGGAGGACACCACTTTATACAAGTCATAAATACAGGAAATTCAGAAACTCAAATTTCTCCGTCACAAAACCTTGCGGTAGAAGACGGACACGAACATATTTTTTACGACACGTGTTTTCCCTTTAATGCTACAACACCGGTGGAAGACAAATCCCAGACAGTTAAAGAATTTGATTTTGACATTAATCCTAATTTAGACTCGGTGCAGATGGAAAAGGCAAAACGGCTCTTGGAAGAATTTCGGGATGTTTTTGTTAGTGATGTCTCTGAGTTGGGCGTGTGTCGGTATCCAGAGGTCAAAATAGACTATGACACAACAAAAATTGTTCGCCGTAGAAATTACAGAATGTCACCTGATCAGGAAAAATTTATTGAAAATTATATCCAAAAATTATTAAAGTCAGATTTGATAGAATATTGTACAAGTGTGTACTGCACGCCAATCTTGTGCGTCCCTAAATTCTCACCAGACCCGGCAAGGCCGCAATGGCGCTGGGTTCAAGATTTTCGGCAAATTAACAAGTTATTAAAGCCTATTGATTATCCGGTGTTGTCCCCCGATCAGATAATTGATAATACGTTTGGAAATAAATTTCATTCAGTAACAGATAACTGTAGTGGGTACAGCCAACTTCCACTCCATCCTGATTCCCGGGATATCACGGCTTTCGACACGCCGAGCGGGTCGCGTATGAGATGGAAAGTCCTGGCACAGGGTCTTTCTACAGCCCCCGCTATCTATGCGGTTGCAATGGATCATCTCCTCATGGAACTTAAAAAGGGACATAAAATTATGAATTATTTTGACGACACTCATTTGGGATCCCCTACGTTTTCGGAGCATTATGTACTCTTGGAACAATACTTACAACTCCTCCGCAAATTTAAAATTAAACTTAATATTAAAAAGTCTACTTTTTTCCAGCATTCTGTAAAACTTCTTGGTGTCCAGATAGATGGTACAGAAATCAAAATTTTGGAGAAACGCGTTAATGCTATTCGCGGCATGAAAGCACCCGCGAATAAAGACGCAGTTCGATCACTTTTAGGAGTTTTTGGTTATAATCGTAGATTTATCAAAAATTATGTGCATAAAGTAGCTCCACTTCAAAATTTAATGAAAGACGGCGTTGAATTTGTGTGGGGATCGGACCAACAACGAGCATTCGACCAAATTAAGGCCGATCTGTCGAATCCACCTGCACTGAGAATATTTAATCCACGGGCGAACAACAGGATAACTTGCGATGCGAGCCGGGTCGGTCTAGGTGTTTGTTATTATCAACAGTGTCCAAATTCTAAAAGATATCATCCGGTAGCATTTGCCTCGCGAAAATTGAAACCTTCAGAGAAAAATCTTCCAATCTACTATTTAGAATGTGCAGCATTAGTGTACGCATTTGTTCAATTTCATCATTATCTCCAAAATATCAACGTGGAAACGGAGGTTTGGACAGACCACGAGTCTTTGAAGGCTTTGTTAGGAACAAAAAACCCATCTGGGGTCCTAGCTAAATATGTTATATATTTATCCCAATATAAGTTTGTTATCCGATATCGTAAAGGAAAAGATAATGAGGCCGACACTCTCTCGCGTCACCCTGTAGATGACCCAGACACTACACTGGAAGAACTAGTGGACAGAAGGATGGCGGACAGGGTGCAGGCGGACCAACTGTTTCCTATGGCGAATGTACAGGCTCTTACACGTTTACAGTCTAAAACACAAACAGAGGAATTGGAACGGATAGCAGACATCAACAAAGCCATTTCGGACAAATTGCGGGTTTCCCCGGGAAATTTGGAATCGTCGGTGGATTTACACACACTGCAAAACGACGACAAACGTATTCGAGAAATCACAGAAACTCTTTCTACCGGATCAGAGGTTCCCGGTTACAGACTAATTAACGGAGTCCTCTATTGTAGTCATAATGGAAAACTGTTGTTTGTCGTCCCACAAAATTACATTACACACATTCTTCACGAATTTCATGACATGAGGGGACATACAAATCAAAAGTACACTAAATTGGCTATTCTATCTATGTTTTACTGGGAAAAAATGGCAAAGGACATTGGAATTTATTGCAAATCATGCCGTTATTGTCAGCTTCATAAGTCAGATAGGCAGAAGACAGGCCTTCTTAATCCAGTAATTGCGAAACGTCCTTTTGAAAACATCGCCTGTGACTTTATCGGCCCATTCCCTCTCTCCAAAAATAAATTTCAGCACGCCTGTGTAATTGTTGATTACTTTACAAAATTCATGGTAACTATTCCAGTACGGACGACGGATGCCATCACTGCCGTTCGTTGTCTTGAGTTCTTTACTCTCCGCTTCGGAGTACCGGCTTCATTCACATCAGATGGGGCCAGTTATTTTAATTCTGAAACATTTGACTTAGCCCTCCAAAAATTCCAAATTAAAGGTCGTCATTTTCGCAGAACACCACATTGTAACGGTCAGGTTGAAAAGTCAATTATGAAGTTAAAAAATAATTTGGCACAACTTTTATTGGAATTCCAGTCGTCATGGGATGATTATTTGGATCTGTCTACATTTATGTACAATGTTTCATTTCACAACACAATTAAAACAACACCTTTTCGGGCAGTACACGGGTATAACCCCGTCACACCGGGGATCTTGCAACTGTTTTCGGGAGCTGAGTCGGATACCGACATAAATGCCAAATTAAAAAAGCACAGGGAACTCATCAAAGATTTAAGGGTTCGGATAAGAACACAACAAAATTTGTGCAAAAAATATTATGATAAGAATAGGCAATTTTCGCAATTTAAAGTAGGCCAGCCTGTAAAAATTCGCAATGAATCCGACGAGCGGGGATTCCCTAAGAAAAAGAAGATTTGGCGGGGTCCATTCAAAATTGTCGGAAAACGATCGGATCGTTTTTACTTCGTGCTAACCCGTGTGGGATCCAGTACAGGGAAATCAACAAGGATAGTTAAGGAATACCATGTGCGGAATATTCGTCCTTATTTTAAACGGCCAAAGGTGCTGCGAGTTCAAAATTGAATGTTCCATTTCCGCGTCCTTTTCTTTTATCTCTTCTTTTCTTCCTTTTCCCCCAACCCTCTCACTCACTGTAACGTTTTTACGAAAATTCCTAGTAAATTTATTTTAACTAACAGTCATTCCCATGTTCGGTTTGTTTATTAGGTATCGTACGCTCCGAGTTGCTTCGGTCCAGATCACTAGTGCTGACGCCACCCGGGACAACAGTACGTTACGGTCAGAATGAAATTTAGAGAAATCAAAGGGGATTTGTTCGGAGCCAAGGAGTCTTTGGCTCATTGTGTCTCGGCAGACTTTCATATGTCTGCCGGAATAGCGAAGTTTTTCAAAACTCGATTTGGCCATCAGTCGCTCCTAAGGGCGGGCGATTGGAAAGTAGGCTCCACTGCGCGGGTGAAGGAAGGGAAGCGCTATATTTTCTACCTAGTCACTAAGCAAAAGTACTTCCAAAAGCCCACGTTAGATGGTGTGCGGCAGTCCCTAATTGAACTTGCGCGGTGGTGTGAGCTCCTTCGCTGCCCAGTACTGGCCATGCCCCGAGTTGCATCGGGGCTAGATGGTCATGACTGGAGTGTAATAAAGTCATTGATTTTCGAAATTTTTGGAGAAATGGATGTAGAGATAACAGTCTACTACAAATAGCAACTACAATTTGAAAAGTGTCGGCCCGGGACGGCGGATGGTAGGCTCAATTTTCTTATTTTTATCAAACCCCCCTCCCCACCTCGTTTATAAAGAACCGAATAAATTTTGTTGTTTTGGGGTTTTTCTCTTACTCAGGTGCATCGTTGGGGTCTTGTGTGCACTGCCCCATCGGTACGCTGATATGGCAAACCTTATCTGTATTCTTATTCTGTTTCTCCAAATCCTTTGGGGTACAAATGGCTCTTGGGAATTTGGGGATCCGCTCTCAGCTACGACGGAAACGTCGGTAAGGTTGTCGACAGGACTTCACGCTATAGAAACAGGAAAAATTGCTGCAGAAGGCTTTGAAACTATGGAGTTGGAAATCGAGCTCGGTACGGTCCCGTTCAGACTTATTCGGCAACAAAGTAGTTATCTAACTGGGTATTTCTCGTCGGTCGCTTATGATTCACGAGTAGCGGCGGCTACATGGAACAAAACTGTTAATCAAATTTTGGATAATATCATTTTGGATAGAAAGGAACAGAACCTTCGTTTTAAGTCGAAAAGGGGTTTGGCTTTTATGGGAAGTGTTTTTTCATGGTGCTGCGACATCGTCACGGAGCACTCAATAGCACCGGTTGTTACGGATATGCAAAATTTTCATTCTAGTTTGGAACAGCTGAAATCTGCTCAGTCGTCTCTCCACAACAGCCTCAACCGCACTATCCTAACATTTCGTAATTTTTCAGTTGATGTACAAAAGTCCTTTGATGTTATTCGCCACGAGATGACAGAGTACAAGTACACACAACACCAAACTACTCAGGTTACTAGAAATAACGTGTACATGTCAAAACTAAACACCATCCTTCTACAAATAGTGTCTAATGAACTGGCGATTCGGACGGCACTATCCGACTGTCGCCGAGGAGTGTTGAGTCTGGAAGTGGTTCCAGTAGAAAGATTGACGGAAAAGATTGATCAGCTGATGAGCTTAGCACCGTATCGGGGGTTCCAATTGGCCGTAGAGAATGTAGAACAACTATACCTCGAAAAGTTAACTACATGTCAACTAACAGACGAGAAACTAAAAGTCTGGCTTAAAATTCCTTTGAAAACAGTTAATACCGAGTGGAAAATTATTTCTTTTTGGCCCATACCGTTTGCCTGGGAGGAAACGCTGTGCCGGTTATTCCAGGGAACGGAACCGGTGCTGGCGGCCACCAATAAGGACGTGGTTGTTCCCCTAACGGGGCCAGAACTTAAGCATTGCAAGGAGAACAATGTGTGCCAGGTCCCACGTATCGAGGGTAGTTACACCACCGTCGGGCAATGCCTGCGGGACTTCTATTCGGGCCGGACAGCAGCAGAATTGGCCAAGTCCTGCCCATTTCATTGTAAGCACAGTTCGACGCCGGAAATTCTGCAATTGGCGGCAGACCAATTTATTGTCGCGTCAGCGGGAAGCCACGCCATTTCGGTTCGATGTGGGAAATTTGTAACCAGACAAAATTCGCTGGGTTTTGGGTCATTCCGGTTCACGGTGCCGGGCAACTGCACGTTGTCGATCGACAACAACGTGGCAGTTAATAAAAGAGTCACAATGCCTCGGTCTGCGAGCACGGTACATGGGGTTGAGTTTGTGTTGCCAGCCGTGTGGACAACTCGGCTTAATGTAGAACTTGATTCAATTAGAGATTTTCCGAATGCACCTAAATTTGTAAATGATGATAAAATTCTAAACAGTTCTTGGCCACTGCATACAACAACGTTTTTAGAACCAGATTCGCTTCCAGCAGTGAATATAAAAGAGGTGAAAACTAGGGTCATGAAGGCATACAGATACTTCCCGGGGGAGGAGATAGTGCTATTGGCCGTTATAGGTGGACTAACTATACTGGCAATATTAAACACTTTCGGATTATTAATTTTGTATTTAAAAATCAAATGGGCCTGTAACAGCATTCCCCGGGGCCCAGTTTCGAAAATAACCAAAATTGTTGAGGTAGTGGACGATGATCCGGCCGAGGAAAGCGAGCGGCACGACCCGGCGCCAACAAGCATAAATTTTGCCACGGGCTCGGTGCGGCGGTCCATACGGGGTCGAGTTGATCAACGGGATCACAGACCAGAAAGCATACCACTAAGGCAGATGGCTGACACGCCACCCGTGGGAATCTTGTAGTGGAATAGTTTGTTAGTTGTTTATCTCTCTCTTTCTTTATCACTTCTCTCTCTCTCTCTCTCTCTCTCTCTCTCTCTCTCTCTCTCTCTCTCTCTCTCTCTCTCTCTCTCTCTCCTTTTCCTCTCTCGTTTCTGCCTCCCCTACCGTGCCATCAAGTGCTTGCGTATCGTGGGGTCAAGCTCCGAGGCCGAGCCGTCCGGGTCCACTGGGGTGCTCACCAGCCATCAACGAGTTGTGCACCCCAGCGCCACCAGCTCGGCATAGTGGTGACCTTCGTCGACTGCTGGGACGTGGGCTGGGCCACCAAGCTCTTCACCGGCCACACGGAGCACTTCACCATCACGGACAGCAAGCACGAGAGCTGAAGGACCCGGTGAAGAACCTGCCCCGCGCCATCGGCATCTCCTGCCTCCTCATCACCATCGTGTACGTCTTCGCGTACGCCGCCTTCTACACCACGCTCTCGCCGGGCCGAGGTCCTCCAGTCCGAGGCCGTCGCCGTGACCGTCGCCAACCGCCTGTACGGCACCATGGCCTGGATCATCCCCGTGTTCGTCGCCATGTCCACCTTCAGCGCCGTCAACGGCGTACACGGCATCCTGCTCACGTCCTCGCGGCTGTTCTACGCCGGGGCCTGCGAGGGACAAATGCCCGAGATCCTCACCATGATTCAGATCCAGAGGCTGGCGCCCACGCCCGCCGTGTTGACCATCGCCCTGCTGTCGCTCCTTTACACCACTTGCCCTGCGCCGCCCTGCGCCGCCCTGCGCCGCCCTGCGCGCCGCCCTGAGCGCCGCCCTGCGCCGCCCTGAGCGCCGCCCTGCGCCGCCCTGCGCGCCGCCCTGAGCGCCGCCCTGCGCCGCCCTGAGCGCCGCCCTGCGCCGCCCTGAGCGCCGCCCTGCGTCGCCCTGAGCGCCGCCCTGCGTCGCCCTGAGCGCCGCCCTGCGTCGCCCTGAGCGCCGCCCTGCGTCGCCCTGAGCGCCGCCCTGCGTCGCCCTGAGCGCCGCCCTGCGTCGCCCTGCGTCGCCCTGCGTCGCCCTGCGTCGCCCTGCGTCGCCCTGCGTCACCCTGCGTCGCCCTGAGCGCCGCCCTGCGCCGCCCTGAGCGCCGCCCTGCGCCGCCCTGCGCGCCGCCCTGAGCGCCGCCCTGCGCCGCCCTGAGCGCCGCCCTGCGCCGCCCTGAGCGCCGCCCTGCGTCGCCCTGAGCGCCGCCCTGCGTCGCCCTGAGCGCCGCCCTGCGTCGCCCTGCGTCGCCCTGCGTCGCCCTGCGTCACCCTGCGTCGCCCTGAGCGCCGCCCTGCGCCGCCCTGCGTCGCCCTGCGTCGCCCTGCGTCACCCTGCGTCGCCCTGAGCGCCGCCCTGCGCCGCCCTGCGTCGCCCTGAGCGCCGCCCTGAGCGCCGCCTTGAGCGCCGCCCTGAGCGCCGCCTTGAGCGCCGCCCTGCGTCGCCCTGAGCGAAGATTTAGGTTCTTTTTCATTACTTTGGAACAATACCGGATAAATTTGTTTCTCTTTCTCTCAGTTGCAACGCTTTCAGAAGATTTTTTTTTGTAAAAGCAATTCAAACCAAAGTTAAGGCCATAGCAAAAAAAAACTAGTTTTAAGTGTTAAGTTGGGTAACATAAGCTTTTGGGTTCTTCTTTTTCTTCAGTGTCCCATTTTCTTTAAGGTGTGGACACCTTTAGCTTTAGGGCCAGGGGGGTAAACAGATTAGGATTTTAGAATTGTATACGATATAGGTAATAAAAGGGGAAAACCGTTTTACGGAAAAAAATTGACCCCAGTCGGCCAACAAGTACAGTTTTCAAAATTTAGTTCACAAAAAAAAATAGAGTCACAAAATTATATCTGACGTTTATGTAAAGGATAAGACGCTATTTCGCTCTTGTGAGATTATTCGTTTGTGTTAGGTGAACAGATCGGGGACGATCTGCTTCAAAAGGGGGGGCATGTTAGACATGCATAGCCTTTAAATTCTCGCGCTCACAAGGAGGAACTAGCGTCATGGCCAGCGCCTGCTGGAAAGCCCCGCGAAGCGACTATCCGCCGCGGGGTGCTACCCGATCCATCCCCGCGAGGGTTGGATCGGAGAGCAGCGCGACACGTCAGACGCGCATCGGCCTTCGGCTTGATCACACCTCAGCTCAACGTAAGTACTTGGTGGCCGGCCCTGTGAATCTGAATTCTTGGTACTTCTTTTCTTACACCCTTCCACCGTCGTGACTACACCCTGCGTTGCGTGTCCGGGTGCGTGGTTTACCAATCACGGTCTTAGTTTCCCACACCCGGCGCGACCCAACACTGATGAGTTTCCATGTATGTTTTGCACTTTTCCATGTGAACAGATTTCCATGGAAATAAGTTTCCTTGGTGGTTGACCGTTGACCGTTTCCATGGAATGGAGCATTAACTCCATGGAGTTATATTAAAATGTTTAAATCCAAAAATAGAAAACGGCAAATCCTACCGACTTATATTTAAAACGTGTTAAGGGTGTCGGAATCAAGGCGGAGCCAAATCCGGTGTCCGTTTTTGCGTAGCTCAAGCCGTTTTTGAGTTGCCAGAAAAAGTGTTCAGATTTGAAAAATATTTAAATGGCCCTACTAAAATTCATCATAGATGCTGCACACCAATTTTTAGGGTTGACACTCCGATAATTACAGATTTTGTGCCACTTTTCATTTGCATGGGAAATCGTTTCCATTGTGAAAATAGACATATGTTTCATGGGATTGTTCTTAGAAGACCATTCAATGGAGACTCCTTCTCATGGTTATGATTTTCCCGTGAAGCCCTTACCCATGGTTTCCGTTTTTCTTGGGTGCACTCCCATGGAAATCAGTTTTACATGGAGTCTTTGGATGGAAACCTTAGCTCCTTGGTGGAACGTCCAGCATACGTCCATGGAAACAGACACCACAAGGAATGTGCTGTGCTGCACATGGGCAACAGACCTTCTATCATGGAATAGGCATCATGGGATTCCATGGTATCCATGGGATTTTTGGACTGGGTCAGGCCTATTTAAGCTTATTGGCTTTAAAAAATTTCGATAATTTCATTTTAGAAAAATATTTATGCGACGCTCGATTCTCAAAAACGAAGCGTTTATTCTGAATACATGTTCTCCGTGGACGTAAAATCGAAATTTCACACATTAAATGGAAAGGGGCAATTTTGTCCCAAGAAATCTTGCGTTTTTGTGCACACCAATCCCTTTTGACAAATTTGTGTAATAATTTTTGACGATTTGTAATTTTTCGGATGCAAAATGTCTCAATTTAGTGGGACAATTCGTCCTAAGAAAATGATGTGTACAAAAACGCAACATTTTCTGGGACAAAAATTATCCTGTTTCATTTCGAGTGTAGAATCTAATGAGTTAAAATAGGCCTGACTTAGAAGGTAGGCTGACAAATTCTATCGTAACGGCCGGATCGCAAGTGGGCAAAAAACTGTTCCACCCCCACCCCGCTCGGCATTTACGCGCCACGGGCCACGGCCCCCAGACCCTTGATCTTCGGAGGAGGTAGGCGCGCGTCTCAGCGCGGAGTGAGTGGCAACGTCCCATATGTTCAGGTAGTGGGCGGGTGCTAGCCCGGAGTACCGCTCGGTACGGTACAGCGGGCGTGGCTCGAATTTGGAGATCCAGGCCAGCAGTCCGCCGTACCCGTACACACTCAGCTCAAACCGTATCGCTTAGGCCCCAGCACGGCACGGACTCCTTACGGTGGTTCTGAAGACGCGTGGGAGAGAGACAGAGTGCCTCCTCCACAGTTCCACAGTGCCAACCTTAACCTTAACACGCTAAACAGTGCATGCCTATCGGCAGCTTCTCTCGTCGCACCGCGGTACGTATCGCACTCGTACTTGCATGCCGTGTTATACAATAATTCAACTCTTTCCACCTAACCTACAGAGGCAAGCTGTCTGCTTTGTTTAGGGACGGCACTACGCGATGTCACCTCCTCCGCTCTACCTCTCTTCTCGATCAACCTGTCCATGGAATGGAGTCACCGTCCAGGAAACGGGGCAGCACGTGGTCCATGGGGGTTTGAAATACCCAAGGTCTGTTTTGGATATTCGTGCTCCCCGAAGGCAGAGGTTGGCTCGACCTTATCGCGGGGGCACGACCACTCTCTGTCTCTCTCGCACAGCGTCCCCCTTTCTTCTATGCCTTGAGTTCCACCCCGCGGTAACAACTGCCATCCCGCGTGCCCAGCTCGTTGGCAGTGTTGCCAAAAAAGTAGGCAAATTTCCCTCGAATACACCTGAGTGTGGCAGACGGGTATCTCCGCCTGCCATGAACTGCCTTCTAGGCAACTGGTAGACTCATGTGTGGAGAGTTTGCCTGGTAGGCAGGCGGAGATACCCGTCTGCCACACACAGGTGTATTCGAGGGAAATTTGCCTACCTTTTTGGCAACACTGCTCGTTGGGCACAGCACAGCGCAGCTCAGCCCGCCCGCCGCGGCTTCAGCTGAGGCGGTTAAATGCGAGGAGGAAGTCACTTTGAAAACTCATTGTACGCAGCCCCCAAAAAATCATTTAAAAAAAAAGAGTAGATACGGAAAAAATCGAGAAAAAATGAACAAAAAAAAAAAAAAAGAAATAAAAATGATAAAAAATGAATAATGGGGGTAACAGTTCAAAATTTACTAAAGAGTGACAGAAATTTTCCTTAGAAAATCTTTTAAAAAAAATACAATAAAAAACTCTAAAGAATTAAAATTAAAAAAAATAATAATATTTTACTCATTTTGTATGAGTGATCTCCCCCGGTTAAATGTTTCTTTGGGCCACACCGCACCGGTCCTGCGCAGCATCGTATAGGTGAGTCATCATAAACCGCCACAACTAAACCATGCGCCTCGCGCCCCGCTCCGCCAAACAACAACAGGCAGCCAGACAAACTGAGACAATCAGATACAAGCCCTCTTCCCCTCACCCCACCCCCCGCAGCCGGGCGGGGCCAGTGATCGGAAAGGCACGCCTGCCTCCCCCTCCCCCCCCCCTCACACCATTTTCATGCTTTCTCAGGTGAGTGGCCTGGCGACCGAGAGACCACGCCCAGAGGTCAGCGTAGCAAGACCACGCGGCCGGGTGTACGCGGCGCGGGCAGCGGAGCAGGGACGACAGCGTCTTGTCTTTCACCAACGATTGGGTGGCCCGCTGATCTGCCGAGCGATTCCGAAGATCGCTTTCATACCTCTGTCCTCGTCGCACTCATGGAGCACCACCCTGCACAGCATAGGGCACCGCTGTAGGTGCAACAAGGACGGAGAGATGAGAGCGATCTTCTGAATCAGTCGGCTGGACCGGTCCGCGGGGAGCGCCTCCCTCCTCCCCCTCCTCCACCCCGACCACCCACCCCAGCGAGTAGGAGGAAGGGGAAAGGCGTCGAAAGGCCTCCCCTCTAGCAGTAAGTCATCCACGGAAGGATAGACAACCTTCGAGCCGAGCATTCTGATAGATTGGTCTGTTCTCTTTCAAATGTTGATCGATTATTTCTTTCTCTAAAGATACTTCTGAAGAGCCCCTTTACTAAAATTTTATAGACTTTTTGTTTCATAGTTTTCTCTGTAACGAATTTCTATTGCTAGTATTTTGGAACCACTGAAGTGAATTTATGATTTACAAGAGACTGAATTTAGGAAACGCTTACGAACGCACACTCACTTGCCTTAACAAATGAAACTTTTTCAGAAATCCCCCTCACATTTAGTAGGACTTTTGTTACGGAACTTTATCATCGCTGATCTCCAGTGCTAATTTCTTTCCCCTTATGCTCTGCTGCTTTCGAGGTGGTTTTCACTCATGGTAAAAGGAAAGTCTTGTGTTTCAAGGAAGGTCTTTACTGCCGTGAAATTCAACTCTGGAAACGCAAGTGTGTACTTGAATGCAGTATTTCCTGCATACCTACATGTATTCAGGAAATAATGTGTACTTAGTCAAGTATGCAGGAAATAATGTGTACCTGGTCAGGTATGCCGGAAATCCTGTGTACTTGACCAGGTACACACTAAATCTCCCCCATAAATGTATGGAGGTTTTCGTGTGTACCTGGTCAAGTACACAGGATTTCCTGCATACCTGACCAGGTACACATTATTTCCTGCATACTTGACTTAGTACACATTTTTTCCTGAATACACGTGAGTATGCAGGAAATACTGCATTCAAGTACACACTTGCGTTTCCAGAGAAGGCTTAACGCAAAGTGTTACAAATGAACGCCTTAAAATTTTGTCCGAATATAATCCAGGGGGATCCCTTAAAATACCCCGCGGGATTCTCTTGAAGGTGGACTTACACTCCACATTTTCGATGCATCCGCCTATGTCTGCTTTTCGATTTTCGTTGATATTTTGTCTGATAGTGTAGAAAACATGTACTGTTGTACATTACAACACAACCTTTGGGACTTGAGGAACAATAAAATTGTTAAAAAATGCAAAACGGACGAAGGTGGACATGACGAAAACGCTGAGTGTAAGGCCACCGTGAACGTGCCATTGATATTAGACGTCCATAGATATGGGGTCTATTGCTGATCTACCTCGTCTAAAAGTTTAGACGTTTATTCATATAGTTTGTTTAAAAGATGTTTAACAGACGTTGGCGTCTTCCGCTGGAATACCTCATTGACTTGAGAAAACCAGGTCATAAACGGCCCAAGGTTGTTCACCAACCCACCCCTATAAAGCATCCCCCCCCCCCACCCACCCCCGCTCCCCACCGACATCCCCCGGTACCGGCACCAGCTCGGTTCGCCGTGTCCCCTTCCATCCACCGCTCTCTTTGCACTTCTGATAACCTCTTCCGTCGATCCGAGGCGCGAGGCCGCGTTATTATCCAACGCAACTTCATTTGCATTAGCTTAAAGCGAAGTCATCACCTCGCCCACGCGCCTCGGCACCAAAGAGGATGCGTGTGAGTGTGTGTGTGTGTGTGTGTGTGTGTGTGTTTGTGTTTGTGAGAGAGACAGAAGGAGAGAAAGGAGAAGGATGGAGACAAAAGCGCACGCGGGCCTACTCGCGCCATGCGCAGTGAAAGTGATCGGGAGCGCTCTTGCGCCGCGCGGAGCGTGTTGCGCATGCGCTTAGCGCCTGCCGCGGGGCGGGGCGGAGCGGGGCGGGGTGGAGCGGAGCAGGGGTGGGGGGAGGGGGCGGATTTGGCGACGACAGTAGACGCGAATAATCGGAGCTGGCAGCTCATTTGCCACCAAAACGAATCGAGTATTTCGCGAGACGCAAACCATTCCCAAAAGTACGATTACAAAAAAATCCTTTGAGGATTTCGGGGTTTTGTCTGGCGGTTGGATGATGATCCAGGATCGGCGCGGGTTCGGTTCCCAGCCGGTGAGCAGCCAGTTTTCTCAGTGCGGTGCCTGCACGCAAAGTGTCGTTGTAGGTGTTTGGGCAAACGTTTGAGCAAAGCACCGTGGAGCAAAGTTGAACATGCGTTTGGTTCCACACAAATTTGTGCACAAAATTGCATTAGTTTGCTTACATGCACTTAAGTGTTGAATTTTTGTACGCACAAATTTGTGCAAAAGATTTTACTGCTTAACTTTGCACAAATAAATATCTACAAATCAAGTTAGTGTGTGCCCAGTCAGTCAGGGCAGGGACCCGGGGAGGATGAACTTAGTTTCGGGAAACTGGGGAAATGGAGTAAACTAAGTTGCCATTTATTTAACGTTTGTCTGATTTCGTGTGCAAGATGTGTGCTTAAAGCATTGCTTGAATCAAGTTTGCATTATGAGTGGCCAGGTTATAATTTCTTGGTTTACCCGTAATATGCTTGCCATTTAAAAAAAGGATATAGCCTATGCGAGATCCAAAGTATCAAAGGCTCGATCCTAGAAACCTTTTTTTGGTGTATGGCTAACGAAACAAATTGATAAGACTACAAATGGTTGGCAGATGTGCGCCTCAGTCTGCTTGTTTTCGGTAAAAGTAAAGTAGGTTCCGAAAGGGCGTAACGTTGGTGGTGGTTACTTCTTGCGAATTTCAGTGGTGTCATCTTTTTCTGGTGCAGTTCACCGAATAAGCAGCGGACCTTTGTTTGACTTTAGAAATTTTATCTCTCGCTCTGTATTGGCTCGGCTCCAACCGCTACCCCCTCCAAAAAAAAAAATGTACCCTTCTCTTGGAGATCGTAGCTGAATAATCGCAGCTGAATAATCGCAGCTGAATTGTAGCTGAATAATCGCACGGTAAAAACAATCAATCCCCAGCTTAGAGTAGATTTTTATTAGGGATGGCCCATGGAAAAAAACCTCGGAAAAAAACCAGGAAAAAAACCGTTTTTTTTCGTTTTTTTTTCCGAAGCCCTCGGGAAAAAACGAAAAAAACGGGAAAAAACGATTTTTGAAGCTGCAATGAGCATAAACAGCAAAATATCACAAAAAAGATATTTTTTGGTGAGTTTCGACGTACCTGCCTACCAATATATCCCAGCCCTTCACCTACTACGAGCACTTGCGGTGCCTCGAACGCGTGGGGTATCACTGGAAAATTGCGTAGATGACCAGTATCTAAAGCGGAAGTGCTAGTCCGCTCTACCCTCAGGGCAAATAAGGGAAAGGAAAATGCTTTACTTTGATAAATAAATTCCACCAGTAGCAGGTTATATGTTTTAGACTTATTTAAAAGAAAATTGTTTTAGCACGGTGTGTTTTAGTTATAAATCAAAGATATTTGCAGCTATAAAGTGTGTTCTGTCTTTCTAATTTTTCGATGCACCACTTTCGAGCGTATATTCTGTCATCCTTTGGCAGCAAGATGCCGCTCGGGTTCCGGTTCGGCGACGCGCCTGTCGAGCGCACTGGGGCTGCGCGCAATAGGCTGCACGTTCGGCCGCCAGAGTGCCGGAGATCTTAGTGAGACAGTTTAGCGCAGGCTTCTGCGAGGAAGGCTGGCGTTCCGCACCTACCCATCGGAGCTGCACGGGACGAAGTCTGAGTGGATGAGGAAAGGGTAAGCTAGAATTCTACGTAAGAGTTTCCAATTGTTTTCGACATTTCGAGGGGGAAAGGGGGGGTGTCCATGACTGGGCCGGAAAAAAGCAGTTTGCCCTAATGTGGACACCATGGGATATGCTACTCGATTGCTCTTATTTACGGGGCGTGCACGAAGGTGGGTTGGAAAAACGCGTTGAGCAGACTATAGGCAGTGTGAGCGAGAGACCGCGAGTGAACGGGCGTGCTCCGAGCCTGGTCCGAGCTGAATCACCCTCCAGCGACGACGATCCTGACGACCCGGACATAGTCGAACCACGCCCGGCAAGCAGCGCCTCCAACACCTCCCTGCGGGATGTTCTAGTGTGGCCGTGGCCACACAGTCCACAACGCAAGGGCAAGCGGCAGGTGGAGCGCATGCCGTATGTCACGACGTCGAAGCGATGGCGCGACATGCAAGACGAAAAAGACAGAAAGAAGAGGGAAGCAGAGGCCGAAAAGGAGGCGCGAAAGGAGGCGCGGTTGGCCGAAAAGGCTCGGCAGGACGCTGAGAAGGCCGCCAAAGCGGCCGCTGCTGCCATCAAGCGTGCCGGGGCAGCCCCAGCCCGGCGAAGCTCAAGAAACAAGAAATAATTCAAGAGTGTCCATCACTGGGCACTAGGGTGCCCATCACTGGGCAAGAGGGGTCTATCACTGGGCAAAGTGTTCTTTTTAGTTCCTTTTTTTTTCTCTATAACTAAATTTTATTTTTCCGTTTTCGAAACCTGCAGCATGTTTGTTGAACCTTTTAGTACACTCCTGATTTTTCTGGTTTTGCTCTGACGTGTAGAGCCGCACTGGTAGGGCGATATGTGAAAGCGTGCGCTTAAAGGGTCCATCACTGGGCACCTTACCCTATTTGCAAAGAAACAAGACATAGTAAACAACAAAAGAACAATTATAATTTTTAAAGGAGTTCAGTCTTTTCTAATAAAAGGATTAAATTAAAGGCAACACAGCTCATTTCATGCGATCGAATGAAAATATCGAGCATATCGAGCCGGCGCGAACGGACGAAATGCCAGTAAAATGCCTACTATTTGAATGAAAAATAAGCTTTTAACAGTTGTAATGGTTTTTCGAGTAAAATAACGAAAAAAATCGTTTTTTCCCAAATTTTGGGTTTTTAGTCGTTTTTTCCTGGTAAAAAACGTTTCTTTCCTCCAAATTTTAAAAATCCGGTTTTTTTCCATCCCTAATTTTTATCCTTTGCCTGCTCCTGAGCAAGTGTTTGCAACATTAGCTAATGGTAATTTCTTTACTTCCTTGGATCTTACTGATGCTTATACGCAATTACAATTAGATACTGATTCACAGGAATTGTGTGTAGTTAACACTCACAAAGGTCTTTACAAGTTAACTCGTTTGATTTATGGAGTTAGTTCAGCAGCGGCAATCTTTCAGTCCACAATGGACAAAATATTAAATGGCATTGCTGGTGTAATCTGTTATTTAGATAATTTCTTGATTAAAGGTTCTGATTTACCTGATTGTGTCTCTAAGACCTACCTAGTTTTATCTCGTTTAGATAAATTTAATGTTAGGCTTAGGCAAGACAAGCGTCTTTGGTTTGTTCAGGAATTAGAGTTCCTCGGCTTCAATGTTTCTTCACTAGGTCGTAGGCCTAGTGCAAGTTTATTTAAAGACACAATTGATGCGCCGCAACCTACAGATCAAAAACAGCTCAGATCATTTTTGGGTCTCATTAACTTTTATAGTGAGTTTTTGCCTGTGTTTTCAACTGTTGCCAAACCTCTCAGATTACTAACTTGTAAAAATGCTCCATTTATTTGGGATGAAACCTGTGATAAAGCCTTTGTTAGTTGTAAGCAACTTTTAAAATCCAGTGATCTCCTTGTTCATTATGATCCTTGTCTTCCTTTGTTAGTCTCTACTGATGCAAGTCCTGTGGGTGTGGGTGCAGTGTTGGCTCATGTAATAACTGTAAACTCAAAAAAAAATTGAAAAACCAATTATGTTTGCTTCTGCCACACTCACTCCAACTCAACAGAAGACTGCACAGATCGACAGAGAAGCCTTTGCTATAATTTTTGCAATTTCTAAGTTTTACAAGTTTCTCTGAGGACGTGAATTCATAATTGCTACCGACAATAGCGCTATTCAAAGAATTCTTAACTCTGAAAAGTGACTCCCCATTCGCACTAGTCACAGACTTATTCATTCGTCAACAATCTTACAAGCATACAATTATAAAATAGAGCACAGGAAATCAGCACTCATGTCTGTCCCTGATGCACTTTCAAGGCTGCCGGCGCCTAACAGTATAAATTTTCTCTAGCCTTTAATTAAGGCACCTGTCACAGTTGACAGAATTTCTGAGGCTTCTCTAGCTGATCCTAGTCTTAAGAAAATTTATGATTTTACTTATTTTGGTTGGCCCAATTCTAATCCATTTCCAACTCATTCAGAATTGTCTGTGTATTATAAGATCAGAGACCAATTGTCTATATCTGAAAAATGCGTATTGTATGGTTCTCGAGTAGTAATTCCACCTTCACTTCAATCTGAATGTTTATCTATTCTCCACATGGGCCATCCTGGTATTAACAAAACTAAAATGTTGGCCCGTGTTGTCCTCTGGTGGCCTAGCCTAAATTCTGACATTGAAAATCTCTGCAGTTATTGTGATGATTGCGTTAAAGTTAATTCCCAATCCAAAAAAGTGTTTATTCCTTGGGCAGTTGCAAAACATCCATTTGAAAGGGTACATGTAGATTTTTATTGTTACAAACAAACTACATTTTTCATTTTTGTAGACTCCTATTCAAAGTGGATTCACATCCAGCCTACGTTGACCACTGTAGCTTCAGCTGTAAATCAAGTGCTGTTTTCCTTGTTTTCTTTTTGGGGTTGCTTACCTTCAGTATTAGTTTCGGACAATGGTCCACCATTTTGCTCCATTGAATTTAGAGATTTTCTCACTCGTTTCAACATTGTTCTAAAGCATAGTCCAGTCTATCATCCTCAAAGCAATGGTCTAGCTGAAAGAGGTGTAGGTATTGCAAAAAAAGCCCTTGAGAAAATGTTTGAAGAATTAAAGGTAGTTACTGTTCACTCACAGGATACATTAGTTGATAGAATCAATACATTTTTGTTTACTCAGCATAACACCCCAACAACCTGTACGGAACTTTGAGGACCTGGGATACTTTGAGGAGAACTCCTTAGATTTTGAGGAAGTCTCCTCAAAATTTGTGATTTCCCTTATTTTTTGAGGAGCGCTCCTCCCTCAAAATCCGAGGGCTTGCCCTCAAATTACGGAAGTTCCTCAAAGTTTTCCCTTTATTTCCTCAAAAAATCAGTCAGTTTTTTTTTTTTTACCGTGCGAGCATTACCACACTCTAAAGTTTTTACTACCAAATTTGCTTAGTAACTACTAAGCGTTTGTGCTGTCATAAGTTATGA